>CM044891.1:10480767-11682988 GCA_024500025.1 Syzygium aromaticum
CATGACTTGAAATAGGATGTTGAACACTGTCGTGGCCCTGTATCTCGTATGTCGAGCATGATTTCTCCCATCACTTCTTTCTTCGTTCCGTCAAAGGCTCGTACGGAGGTCTTCGCAGAATTTATCCTAGAAGGATCTATCTTGAGGCGGTGTAAAGTTGTCAAAGGACAGATGTTCAAGGCCGAACCGTTATCAATGAGTACCCGAGCTACGTGCGAGGCCTTGTATTTGACAAAAATATACAATGCTTTAGTATGTCCTCTGCCTTCTAGAGGGAATTCCTCATCCGAGAAGGCTATGAGGTCTTTGAGGAGTATGGAACCCACAAATTCCTTCAGTCCCTCATGATCGATCGTCTCAGGCACGTGGACCTCACTTAGCACTTTCATCAGGGCCTTTTGATGTTTGACAGACGTCTGGAGTAGCTCAAGTAGAGAGATTTGCGCGGGCATCTTGCGCAACTGCTCAACTATGTTGTATTCACTAGCCTTGATAATGGCCAGGAATTATTTAGCTTCTTCATCAATGACAGGCTATGAGTCGAGCATCTGCTTGGCCGTAGGCACGTCCGCATCCGTGACTAAGTCAACATCACCGAGATCAGTAGGGACTGGGCTGGGATCGCCTTATCATCCGAGTATCTAGCACGGCCGAGGTATCTCGATCATTATCCCTTCATCAACAGCGTGTTTATTATGATCCCTTCATCATCGGTCGCGTCTTCAAGCGGGGGCATGTCTTCAGGTAAGGGATCGAGCTTGTCCTTTCCGGTGTTTAACGTAGCAAACTCTTCATCCCAGTTAATGACGAGCTCGGAGATAGTAGAGACAATGTCGGTGTGGTCAGCATAAACGATCAACCCAGCCTATACCATTCCTGAGATTCTTTCTCTCATGATGGCCAAGAAAAGAACTTCATTAGTCGGGTAATAACCAGCTTTCACCAACTCGCCGTAGACCTCAGCAGTGTATACCTTGACGTTCTTGATTCGACCAGCATCGAAACAGAATATGGCATTTACATTGCCCACGTGATCAGGGAGCGGGTTGTTCTGAACATTCGGCTTAGCAGTTGGAACGAAAGCCTTCGTGTCCGTGAAGGTCTTCCAATTCGGGTGCTCATGACATAGCAATCATCTAGTTGAGTGCCCCGCCGCCATGATAGTCGCGCATTTCTTCGACGGGTCGTAGTTATAGAACCGATCGATTAGCCATTTGGTCAGAGCAAGCCTTCGAGCACTACATCAATACTGGTGACAACGATCCAGCAGGGTGAATCGTCTCTCATGTTTCGCCTCTCGAAAAGGTCGATTTAATCTGCTTCAGGCCGAAGCCTTTACTTGAATTACTCGCTGGGTTAGTATTCCACGGCCGTTGGTTATACGTCACATTTACTTCAGTCATTGCCCTTCTCCTTTCCTTGCACTAACCCTGGTCGATGAAGATGCTCAAACCACTCCATCCTTCAGCCCTGATAATTTTGACCTTGTCGCCAATGTCGCAAAGGATATTAAGTTAAGAGGTTAGCAGCTGTACCAGAATGGCAACCATCGACACAAAGATTCAATCACCCAATAAATGATAGGTTCCTGGATGAATATCCTTTTCTGGAACTCATCGCTTCAACGCAGTCTTGACACTCTGAAAAGATTCCATCCATACATAAATATAAGACGCTTTTCCTATCCACGTTCACAGTCATCGTGTGGGAAGATGTCGGCGATGAACCCGTATTGCTTCAGAATGCTCCTCATTTCAGCTCTTCCAAGCTGACGTCACTTTATCTTCTTCACAGTGCTGCCAGTACTCGCCAAGCTTACTTGAACGAGTGGATCATCAGTGAGCTCGTTGTCAACGTACGAGGTCATTTGCACGTGATAGAGCTGCAAGTGGGCTTTTGGGCATGTGGTGCCATTGTACTTATCAAAGTCTGGCATCTTGAACTTCTTTGGGATTTTGATCTGTGAGTACAGGGACAGATCAATCGAGGGTGAATCTTGTGAACCCTCCAGCTGCTTCACTCTCTCTTCGAGTTTGTTGACTCGCTCATTAGGCTTAGGTTTGTTGACAATGATCTGGACGGGGTCATCTTCCAATTCAGGCATATCATCATCTTCCTCAAGATCAACATTCTTTCCACCTTTATGCTTTGGAGCTAATGCCTCGAGGGATGTTGGAACGGGAATCGACCGAAGAGTCTTGATTTCAGCGGACATCTGCTGCATTGCGATGACGAGTTGCTTCATCTGGTCTTCCATACCAACAACACGCTCTTGCAAATTGGTTTGATCGGCCATTCTGGCTCTCGACCGTGTACGAATAGGCGATCGTGATCGATCCGTAATTACCTAATTTGCATGAAACAGGCATACATAAGTGTTAAGCGAAATCGCACACCAATCCATGACATTGGACTAACCGTTTTGAATTGAAAAAACCGCTTTATTGAAATGACGAAAATTTTACAACGACTGATGACTCAAAATCAAACTGAATTAAAGACAAATGACTCAATTCCTAAACAAATTTAAAACTGAAACTAAAATGAAAAAAACAACTTCAAACTTTTTATTTAGCTTGATCTATAGACATATGGGAGGCGACTTCCTTCTTCAACTGCTCATAAGCCCGAGCTATTTTAGATGCCTTTTCTTCTACTTTTCTTCGGCCTTCCTTTTGAGGCGGTTATTCTCTGAGCGATTGGCGGTCTTGAGAGGCACCTTAGGTATCTTCGGGAGTAACTCCTGCGGGATTTTGTGCCGTCGAATGTATCTGGTCGTGGCGAAATAGGATTTCTGCTTCCCCTTGAGCTCTTCTTCGGGTCGAGCTATCTTTAACACACGGCATTTCTTCCACATCTTCGTGAGTTGAGCTACGGTCCCTTCGTGGTCTTCACCCTTGTCGGAGAAATCGACATGGAGAAGCTCGGGTTGTAACGCCGGAGGGAGCCCTTGGAGAATCTGGTATTGCCGGGATACTCTGGCGGGATAGTATTCAATTGCACTAGTGAAGCCTAAAAGTGGCACCGGTCCAACACCATTACACGTAAGCCGAGCTTCTTCGACATTGAACCAGTTAGCATGCCATTGGAAACCTTGGGGTCTAGCGTTTTTCATGAAAATGATCCATTCGGAGTAATGATAGTCAGGTGCATTCGCTTGTTTTTCTTTATAGCTTAAGACGGGATGACTAGAATCACTGAGTTCGGATATTTTGAGTAAATCGCCACATCCCTTTATGTGAGACAAAAACCAAATTTGCAATAGTTCAAGAGGTGCATGAAATGTTTTGTCATCATTTTGCTTGAATTTAGTGAGAGAAATGAAAGTTTCGGCTAGAATGGTGTTGACAAAATTCTTTTCAAGACAGACTTGTTGGACCAACCATGCAATTAACGGATTACATGCATTCTTGCAGTGAGGGAGAATGACGAACCCGAAAAATGCTAGTAGAAAGATTCTGCCCTTATGAAAAGGTGTGGCTTTTTCAAAAGATTGACTCATGAATGAAAAAGGACATGTTCCACGATTTGCTTTTAAAACTTTTGCCAGTTCATCTTTTCCGACATTCAAAAATTCTGACAACATTAATGTCGAATCAATTCCCAAAGGTGGTGTGATTAACTCCGATCCTAAAGGTTTTCCAATTAGCACACTATACTCTTCCAAAGTCGGGGTAAGTTCATGCTTACCGAATATAAAGGTGGATGTCTCGGGGCACCAGAAGTGGGCTAATGCTCGAACGAGACCGGTACGGACTTTGACTTCCAATAGGGGGAGCAGCCTTCCGATGTGGCCCTCAACTAGCTTGCGGTTGGTCAGACTGAGTAGATTCCACCGGGCACGGAGCTCGTCCTTAGGAGCATCAAGAATCCGGATGTCTGCCCCTCCCATAGTGTATAGATCAAGACGCACGACGGACCTAATGTCATGGACCGACCAAAGAAAAAGGACGAAATGTAAATAGATTGCGAGATAAAGGTTGAAGAAAACTTACTTCACCGGGTAGGGAAATGGCAATCACATAGACATGCGCATGAAATGTGAGGTTCGATTTCTACCTAGACTTTGGCTTGCAAAATGGAGACGTGAGGATTACCGAGCTAAACCAGTCATGGTGGGGGTTAGGCTGGGATTCCACCGACTCAGAGCCTAGTCAGAACCGACCAGGGTTGCAAAGGGCGCAACCGTGGCGGGTATTCAATGACACCATGAAAGAAAATTCTCGAAAGAGAGGGCGACCCGTACCACATGATTTTGGTCGGGGTATCCACTATCTCAGTACCATCCTAAACCTATACCGCCCAGGTCCGGCAGCGGGTAGTGTGTGCGGTGTAGTGTAAATGTAAGGCATGCACAGCAGATTATATTAAACAGCGCTTCGTGCATAAATTAAACCATACATCCGAACCCCTCCCTGCAAAACAAGGGTTAACAATCACGCCTCCCCTTATACCTCTCATTCTACAAGAACATTTAACACCTAAAATGTTAGGACGCACGGGATCCTCGCCAAACAAAAATTATTTTTGAAATGAAAAATTGGCCTAAGTCCACTAAAAGTTTTAACTCTAGTCCCTAGCGGAAGTCGCCAAGCTGTCGCGACCTAAAAAATTTTCATTTTTCGGGCTAATGGATTATTAAGACTAAACTTAACTCGAGCCCTCCCAAGCCCTACCAATTCGCAACTTAGGGTTTAAGTTTTTAACATGCAAATATTTTTATGCTTGGAGTCGCCACTAATCAATTTACGGTAGGTCGATTAGAAACCTAAATAAAACATAGGGATATATGTTTTATTCCTACGAACCAGAGATTCTAAGCCCGGGGACTTGATTACGCTAGATCTAGTCTAACGCTCTTTCGGTACCTTTTCTTTTCAAAAATATTTTGGCATGCAGTTTGGATCCATTTCAACTTAATTATTAACATGTGAGGTATTCATGCGGGCGCGCAAACCACGAATTTAACACTCAGGAAAGCTTTAAATAAATTGCAAGTTTGGAAGAATTACTTACCTGGAAGCAACGCAAGCATCTGCATTGTCAGCTAGAAAATCACATTAACAACCTAATATGATTTCTAATTAACAAGCAATTCAATCAATTTTCTCTTTTGATTTTCACTTATTTAAATGAAATCTAATCTATATGCAATGACGTGCAAAAATGACATGCAATTAATGCAACCTAGCATGCAAACTATATGTCACGCGACGATGTGACCTAATTCTAATGGCAGGCAAATGATTTATTTTTGGTATTTTCTAATGAAATTCGGAATAAAAATATGCCTAAAATAACATGCAACCTATGATGACTTAACATATCCTAACATGACTAATTTTTGGGATTTTTGTTAAAATTCGAAATAATAAATTTCTTAAATTAAGAATGCAATCTATCCTAATCTACCATAAAGCAATTCATTCTTTTTTTGGGGTTTTCATGAAAATTCGGAATTAAAAAATAACCTAAATAATCTAATAAGATTAGAATATTGCTTAATTTAAACTAGGAAATAGATTATCTCAAGTCCTAATTTAAATTAAATAATTACTCTATCTTCTAGATACATTTAGGGTTCCCTAAACATGCAAAACTCAAATTCAAATTCTAACTGAAATTTTTTGAATTTTCTGTTTAAAGGAAAGCAAATAATAAAAAAAAGACAAAGATAGCAACCACATTCGAATCGTCCACGCGATCCGCCAAATTTGTTTCAAACTCGAATTAGGCACAAAAATCGAACTATCGGTCATATCTATAGGGTTATAGATATTGACGGAAAGTTGATCGTTTAAATTTGGAAAGCAGATAAAGATCATTATCGTATCCAAGTGATTATGGATAGGATAATAATTTTCCGTATCGCCGCGTATCGTACCTTAGGAGTAAGGTCAGATAATCGTCGAGATATGCTGTTAAATTAGGAACGATTCCTAATTTTGAATATTTTCAAATATTGCGGATATATCGAACATTATCCTAAGATATCTAAATATCCACATGATATTCATGAAATATTCAAAACATGCAAATTATGAAATTAAATATTCTGAAAAATATAGGATAATGTTCAATCACCTAATTTGCAGATAATCTCCAACTTTATCAATTTCGGAGAAACATCTTCTGAATTCTAAAGGAATGAAAATCAGATATGAATACAGAACTAATCAGATTGTGAAAATTCCTTTTGAAAATCCAAATGACCTCCGATTTTGATAAAATTAGTATCAATGGAAAGATCTCGATCTCAGTATGAACTTTCATGAAGAAAACTTTTTCATATTTCAAACACACAAATTTATGAAAATTGAAGAACACACGAAGGTCAATCTGGAACTGATCTGTCATCAGATTCATGCATATATGACGTTGCAGATCGTATCATGCTAACACGCTTGGAATTTTATGAAAATTTTATGGTGAACAGACAAAGATGTGATCTACAATTTTCGTGAAGAAAGTTTTTTCAAAAAATGATCATAGAAAATCATAAAAATCACGGAACAGCACAACATCAGTCAGAACATTATCAGAACAGACTTCAACATCATATTCCAGATTCTGATCCTAACTTCCGAAATAGTTTTGACATAGCAAATCAGGTCCGATTGAGGCATATGATATATCAAATCAAAGCTTAAGACGTGCTTTACGATTCTCTAGTTCATCACTTCACAAGATTTTGACATTAACGAGCTGAAATCGGCATCTCAAGTATACTGGTTTCTATGTACACGATTTTACAGAACAAAGTCCAAGTGCACTTACGTTGTTTAACGATGCTCCGGCACGAAATCGAGCGATTCGGCCTCCGTATTCAGATCAAAAACAACACGGAGAAGTCTCGGAAAGCTCGGCCGACCACAGTGATGTGAAAACGCCAAAGAGTGTTGCCGCAAGTTCTGGAAAGCCGGAGGAAGTCGCCGATCAGTCGGTTCAGCCGCTTGAGCCGGCTGATCACATCATCGGCAGCAGCGTTAGCGGAAGGCAGCGACGTCGGCGGGCGGTTGAGGCGCGACGACGGCGGTGCGGCGGCATGCGGCGTGCCCCCGGTGGTGGTGCGCGACGTCACTTTCTCTCTCACACTTGCTTTTCTCTAAAAATCAGATCTGAATTATGTGTTGGTCCCTCAAAATTCTGACCTAAACATGTTTATATAGTGCTAACTTAGGTCAATTAGATGGGCTTACTAATCCTAATGGGCTTAGGCTTGGGCTTAGGCCTTAACCTAATTTAAATGGGCTGAATTAATTAAGAATAATGGGCTGAATTAAGCTCAAATTAAAACAACTGAGCCCGTTTGACTTGTAATTCCCGGCCTTTGCATTCCCGAACGAACCGAGTCCCATTCAATGAAATTTAAGCTCGTTTGCCATCACCGGTCCGATGCAAAATGCGATTAAATTAAAATGAACCTAAACTATATGTTATGCAATTTAAATATTTTTGTCTAGGGGTTAAAAATTAATCCCTAATTTTCTATGCAAATTACGACTAAATGATTAATAAAATTTAGGTGTCAACGATTCTGAAGGTATGCTTTATTTTTTTTTAATATAATTTTGTGTGTGACATTCCGGATTTTGACTCAATTTTGGGATTTAATAAACGTGTAAATTCGTCAGTGCACTTATAATAGAATCTTGCCCGGGAACTGATCACTCTCGGGTTCTTGTTTTAAAATAGAGATTTTGCTAGAATTGCACTTAATCGAATTTGGCTGTTATTTAAATTCCGAACTTGCCAGTCGATTTTCGGGAGTTTTGGAACAAAATAAATTGGACGGTGTCGATATTATTGTGGCCAGCGTCGAGATTATCAGGAATAGTGAGAAAGTGAATTTTCGACCGAGTATGAATTTGGACTGATAGACCTCCCTCGTAGTGTGTTTTTGAGTTATTTTATTTGGCCCATTATCCTATATTATTGTTTAGGATTTTTCAGGGACTATTAGATCTTTTTCCGGATTTGAATCGTGACCATTAATTCGATTTTTAGTTTGAACTGCATCTTTTGGATCGCGCTCGAGAAACGAAAATCAAATTTTCGTTCTCTCTCTTCTCTCTCTCTCCTCCCTCTCTCCTTTGCCGCGCACGCACTTCCCCGCCCCCATCATTGCACCTGTTCTCTCTCTCTCTCTCTCACCCCATGCAACCGTCCCATCCACGCACGTCTTCCTTCTGCCCATACCCTGACACCCTCTCTCTCTCTCTCTCTCTCTCTCTCTCTCTCTCTCTCTCTCTCTCTCTCCTTCTCTCTCTTTTCTTTTGTTCTCCCTCCCCTTTTTTCTTCTTTTCTTCTTCTTTCTCTGCTCCCTCCGCCGCGTCTGGTTCCGCTTTGCCTTTGCTTCTGCTAGCCCAGCCGACGCCGCCCGAGCCGCCTGACCACCGCACGCCGCTGCCGTCGTCAACCAGCTCGATTGCCACACCCTGCCATCTGCCAGCCGCAGCTCTCTCTCTCTCTCCTCCTCCCGTCCGGCTGGTTCTGCTTCATCTCTACCCAGCTAGCCCGTCCACCGCTCGGCCGCCCTCCGCCCCCGCCCGGCGCCGCTCCGCCAGTCGCCATCGCCAGTATGCTCAGCCGCCATCGCGGTCCTAGCTGCCCTCCTTCCTCTCCCTTGCGCGCGCAGCAACGAGCTCGCCGTTGTTGCCCTTCGCGCCCAACGCTGTTCCGCCGCGCCTGGCCGTCTCCGCTGTCATCCCCACCGCTTTGACCGTCGTCGTCACCCCCACGAGCCAGCCCCGCCAATGCTCGAGCTCGCCTCGCCCTACCGCCACAGTTCACGAGCACGCCACGCACGGCCTCCGCTATTCGCCGGCTCGCCGCGCCGCTCCGTCACCCCCGTGAGGTTGCCGGTGTCGTCGCCATGGGCCGCCATCCCTCTCACATCAGCCGGTAACCCTCCACCCTCAGCCATCACTCCTCTCTCTCTTCTTCTTTGTTTTGGCCGTGGAAGGCCCTTCGCCGGAGGAGCTCCGCCGCCGCCGGGGGCTGTTCCGCCACCACCACCACCACCTTACCCAGCATCGTCCACCGTCCCACCTCTCTCTCTCTCTTTGGCCGTGTCCATCAAGGCCGTGGAATCACCTAGTTCGTCACCGCCATTCGTGCCATTCGCCGGAGTCACCACTTGCCGTTACTGTTCCGGCGCGGGACCGCCGCTGTCCAGCCGTCATTGCCGCTTGTTTAGCTTGGTTTGAAGCTTAGGACACCGGGTGAGTTTGACCCTAAACCCTAATTAGGATAATTTGCATTTCTAGACGGGTTTTAGGGGTTAATTAGGGTAATTTGGGGGTTAAATTGTGGGGGTGATTAGGGGCTGTTATCGTGGTTGATTCGGTGGATTAGTATGATGAATTAATGGAGGTTTAGTGGCCCGAGAGGCGCTGTACATGGGCTGGACAGATTTGGATTGGAACGGCCCAAGTTTGGGAAAGTTCGGGTTTGAAATGTGGATTATAGTGCGCGCCTTATTTGGTATTGTGGTGGCTGATTAGAATGATATTTGGGGAGCATAATGGAGCATTTTGGAGATAATTATTAGCCTAGAAATTGCGGTATAGTGGCTGCCCACGACGGGATTTAATTTGGGCGCGGCGCGATCAATTTGAGGTTTAACCATGCAATTACCGAGAATGATCGCAGGGTGCAATTGACGGGCTAATTGAGCCTTGTCTGTGATTAATTTGATGATGCCATGTCACAGGTATAGTGGGACTAGGAATGGATTAGCTTGGTGGGCCCCGAATGCACGAATTCTTGTTGAACTAGTTGTGTGATTATGCTTGTGAATTGTGCACCGTGCATGGGTGCTTGAATTGATTCCATGGTTGTACTAATATGTGGTTGGGTGTAATAAATTGTGGTCTGAGCATATTGCGTGACGAATTGAATAAGTGGTGTGGTGATATTACTTGCTCTTTGAAAAATGTGTGATTACCCAAATGTGATTATTCCAGTCATGGATGTGTGTCACGAGCATTGGCACGACATGTGCTTTTACAAGTGTGCCCGAGTGATATGTGTATTGTGATCACCTAAAATACCCTGATGCGTTTTACGCGGGGTTCAGATAAAAATTGATGCTTGTGAATGTGTGATCACAATAAACCCTGAGGCATGTTACGCGGGATGATGCCCGATTTACAGAAAGATGACCAACCTGATGCGTTTTACGCGGGTTATGTGTCATGAGCCTGATGCGTTTAACGGGGGCTAGAGATTGATCTCGAAGTGATAGACCCGATGCGTTTTACGCGGGTCGGACCTGATGCGTTTTTCATTTGGGATGATGCGGAAATCAATCAATCGGCAAGGAGTACGTCCAAAAATTTTCACCACAGCAATGTCGAAGAAGAACCGATGTCGACCCATGACAAGGATGATGGCAGTTCAATGGACATTGAAATCAAAGCTCTCAAGGCACAACTAAGACGGTGGAAAAAGATGCGGCAAAGCTGAAGAAAGAAAATTTCAAATGGAAGACAATTTTGGTTGTGTTGTCGTTGTTTATAGTAATGTTAGCTCGCATGTTACGTGGAAATTTGAAAGTAAATGACGTGATGAGTTTGTCATAACGTAAGTTATTTTGAACAATTTTGTATTCATCGACATGTTTTGTACATGTATGTTTGAATATGCATATCCACTCAGGTTGTGGGGTCAATGCAAATGGTGTTAGAACATTATGACTTGGCCTTTATGTTTCAAGTGGGGTCATTGCAAATGGTGTTAAAACATTGGGAATTGACCTTTATGTTTCAAGTGGGGTCACTGCAAATGGTGTTAAAACATGAACCGTCATGATGTGAAGACTAAGTAGCATGCGCAGTGTGTTGGTAGAGTGGCAGATCAAGTTAGTCAAATTCTGCATTTTTTCCTTTTGTGATGGGTAAATTTTCTGCTGTATTGCTCCAAACCATGAAAATGTGTTAGACTATTTGGAGTGCGGGGGTGATCATCTACAATTACCATGTGGCGTCCCCCCCCCTTTTGGAATGGTGTGCATCTCTTATTTATCTTTCAATGCTTTCTACTTTGTTCTCTCAAACATTGCTTGTAATGGCAGCTTTATATAAGTTCTTGAACCTAGAGCTCAGAGGTCAATTGTAGTCCCATTACTTTAGGCAAAAGGACATTATAAGTGCCATAAGTTGTGTGCAAAGATCACTTTAGTGCCATAACTTTTTTTCGGATCATTTTGGTGCCAAGTCGGAGGAAAAACGATCACTTAAGTGCCAATCTCCGGCGATCCTCGTCAGCTTCAGAAATTAATAAAAAAAAAATGCCACGTGGGATTTCCGGCGAAAAGTTGTGTGCGGCACCAGAGTTGACATTTAAGTGATCATTTTTAAAAAAAATTCAGCATTTAAGTGATCGTTTTTCAAAAATATTAGCACTAAAGTGATCCAAAAAAAAAACTTATGGCATTAAAGTGAACGCCATACACAAGTTATGGCACTTGTAGTGTTCTTTTTATGGCCATGAGCTATTTTAGCCTATTTGTTAGGCATTTTTATAGATTACTTCATAGTATAGAATCATTCCTATTGCATATCTCCTAATTAGGATTGTCATATGTCCTATATATATATAATAGAATTGAGCATTGTAAATGTACAAAAAAACATATTCATTGAATACAAAAAGGAGAGTCTTTTCCAACATGGTATCAGAACCCTCACTACAAAAAAATATCTTTTTTCCGATGAAATTTCCAACGAAAAATTTGGAAAAATTCGTTGGAAAACGAATTTCCAACAAAAAAAAATTCATTGGTAATTCGTCATCGGAAATTTTTCCAACGAAAAATTTCAACTTTCATTGGAAATTTGTGATGAAATTTTTTTCATTGAAAAATTCGTGGCTAAATTCGCTGGAAAAACTAAAAAAAAAAATTTTGGTCGAAAAATCGTGGCAAAATTAGTCAAGTAATTTTTTTCTATTAATTAATTTTTTCTCGCCGGCACTGGTGAGGGCCAGCCTCGTTGCCGGCCATGGCGAGCTCGGCCCTCACCATGGCCGACGAGGGCCAGCCTCGTCGTCGGCGAGCTCGAGGTCGCCCAGATCTCGCTGGCTATGGCGAGGGTCGAGCTCGCTGGCTATGGCGAGGGTGCCAGCGAGCTCGAGGTCGCCCAGATCTGGGCGAGTTCTGGGCGACCTCGAGCTCGCCGGCACCCTTGCCATAGCCAGCGAGCTCAACCCTCGCCTCGCCATAGCCAGCGAGGGCCAACCTTGTCGCCGATTAGCTCGAGGTTGCCCAAATCTAGGCGAGTTCTGGGCGACCTCGAGCTCGCCGGCCATGGCGAGCTCGGCCCTCGCCATGGCCGGCGAGGGCCAGTCTCGTCGTCGGTGAGCTCGAGCTCGCCATGGCCGCAACAGCTCCTTAAGCAGGACCACTAGGAGGTTGACCTTGCACGCGATAGAGAGCGAGCACGACCCGAGGAGGTACTGGAACAGTGGAAGGGACGCGATCTCCTAGGAGAGCTGGAGGAGGGACTGGACGAGCTCCACGTCGGAGAGCCTCGGCGACACGAAGGCCCTGGTGGACGGCCGACACTTCCACCGTGGGAAGGCTTGCGGCGTCACTGCCATTGGAGAACAGGATCTGAACGGAACAAGGGGGGATGCACGCGAGAGGCTCCGGCTGCGGGCTCCTCCAATTCGAAGAAGGAAGGAGAAGAAAACGGAATTGCCCGTTGATGGGGCAAGGCTCGAGAACGAAGAAGATGAAGAGAAGAGAAGAGAATGAAAGACCACAAAAGGTGAGAGCTTTTGGGGATCTATGGGAAGACGAGAGGTTTCTTGAATGGAGAAATTGCGCGTGTTGCAAAGGGAAACAATATGTGCAGAAGCAGGGAAGGGTAGTTAGCCAAATCGCCCAGATTGAGCTCGAGCTCACCTAGACGAAAATGTTGAATAAGGAAGGAGCAAGTTTTTTTTTGGTAAGGAGGAAGGAGCAAATTTTCGTTGCAAAATTATTGGGAAATTTCCCACGAATTTTACAACGAAAATTATACACACTAAAATAATTTCCCAGGAAACTGAAATTCGCGGGAAAATTTGTTGGAAATTTCCAACGAATTTTCCCACGAATTTAAAAAATGCCGAACAATACCTGGTTTTTTTGAATTTGTGGGAAAATTTGTTGGAAATTTCCAATGAATTTTCCCACGAATTTAAAAAATGCCAAACAATATCGGGTTTTCTGAATTTGTGAGAAAATTCGTTAGAAATTTCTCCAATGAATTTTCCCACGAATTTAAAAAATGCCGAACAATACTGGGTTTTTTTGAATTCGTGGAAAAATTCGTTGGAAATTTCCAACGAATTTTTCCACGAATTAAAAAATGCCAAACAATACCGGGTTTTTTTGAATTCGTGGCAAAATTCGTTGGAAATTTCCAACAAATTTTGCGATGAAAATTTTTTCGTCGCTAATTTCCAACGAATTTTGTGACGAAAAATTTTTCGTCGCTAATTTCTAATGAATTTTACTTTTCGTTGGAAAATTTGTTGCAAATTTGCGACGAAAATTTTTTCGTCACAAATTTTTGTGGCAAAAATCCAATTTTTTTGTAGTGCCTAGGGTTTGATCCTTGTGGTACTGTACATCAATCATCGACTACGGCGGTCTTGTTCGACGGTGAGTGAGCTGAGGGTTCGGGGGCAGCACCCTCGAAAATTGTTTTTTGTTTTTTTAGGCTCGCCTTCTTTCTCTATTGCGCCGTGTCACGCCCCGAACCCCCGTCGAGCCCGCATACATCCCACTGCTGGTCGATAAAGTGCGACGTCCCAGGTTATCGCCAACCTCCAATTGATCATCAGAGATTTAATTGAACAGCGGAAACTATAAAACACCCGGACAATTGAAAACTGGGAAGAATAAGGAGAATATACATTTTGATTTCTCATTCAAACTTAAACCACCATATTCACAATATTACAAACCTTAATGTACAAGTGCACACCCTTCTATAAACCACCGATAACAAAGAGGATTCGATGACCTGGTATTCTAATTTCCAAAAAAATGCTACTCTTCAACATTATGATTTTTCCCTCTCTACCCTAACCCCTGCGATCCACACTCGGTGTCCATTTCGAGTTTGACTCCTTGTCCTCTGATTCTGAATTTCTTGCACCGTCTGCTCTTTCGATGACTCCAGCTCTGCCTTAATCACAATCGGGTGATTGATGTCACCCGACTCCGCTGGGACTTCGTCCTGACCTTCCTCAGCTAATACATCAAGGAAATGGAACTTAAGCACGAAATAGGGATTCGGGTACTGCTCAAAGGGAAGTATGTACTCTGATTCCCCTACAGGCTCTTTGGACTTGTTGGGTTCGTTCTCGGGTTCTACTTCGGGCCCCACATCCTATTCTGGTTCCTCCTTAGGGATTTGTTTTAAATCTATATCCATTGGATCAACTTCGGCTTGCGATGATTCGGGTTTGGGTTCATGTTCGGCCCCTGAAGGTCCCTGTGCTGCGGTTGCTGGGTGCAGATCAGACTGAGCTAAGCTAACCTTGGTACTGGTCAACTCTCCGTCGTCGGAGGTATGGCAGCCGAGTCCCAATCTCCGACCAAATCATACGGGACATCAAAACCTCTGACGGGACCAAACTCATCCCCGTCAACGTCCCTAAAATACCAAGCTATGTACACATTGGTCTCCCACAATGGCAATCCTACCTCTACATACATGGTCGTAGTATGTCTAATCCAGGTCATCTCATCACCCATCGGGAACACTGCCACATCGTATTCCGTGTGCACTGGTACTCCAAAACGTACTGATGGTGGTGGTGGAGGGTTCATGTCTCAGGTCGGGATTCCGAAAATTTTTTGTTAAAACAACCATGAGATTACATCTCAGCAAGTACACCCTTAAACCCAACCTAGACTATCATGTACCTCCAAACAATTACACACTCACACACATGAAATCACCACAGTGTAGGCACATCAATTAATATTGCCAAACTTTAACATGCAAACACCGCACTCAATCACAATCACGCCATATGCAAACACACGCATGTATAATTCTCATCCCATGTATCCATTCCGTTCTCATTTCCTCTTTTTCACACCACTCGCCAGTGACCCGCATAAACATACACGCCTCAAGTACACTGCGACCATTCATCACACCACTTCCGACCCGCGTACCCCTACACGCCTCAGGCCTCGATCGCGACCTGAGCATCACACGCCTCAAGCCCAACCCCATTACTCAGCCTGCACCAAATGGACAGGTCTACATGATCGGAACCCGAGCTTATAATGTTTCGGTCCAATCCCGGTCCCACCCGAGCTGATCGTGCCTCGGACCAATTCTCATTCTTGCTTTTTCAAGCCTCAACCTGTGCCAAATGCAACAGACTTACGTGATTGCTACCCGAGCTTATGATACCCGACTCGATCCCATTCTCACACTTACACACCTTCGCATGAATTTCCGTGCACACATTTGCCTTCACATTCACACTGTCACACCTCAAACGTGCATTTACGCACAAATTCGCATTTTTCCGCACTCAAACGTTTTCAAATCAATTTCAGTCCTTTACGGAACTTTCACAAACTTCAAAGACATCATACAACACATCACAACCAACAAACAGTCATTTCCGCACTCTAAATCACAAAATCACACTTCCGACTCTTCACGATATTTTCTCACAATTAATTGCCGGTTCTAAAAATCCAACTTGAGTCCTGATCAACCTATCACGGCTCTATGAACAGTGATTCACAGCCCATTATCACCCTCTAATTTTCCTCCAAAAATTCCAAAGTTAATTCATAAGGCCTGCCACAATATTCCAACCTTATTTCACCCAAATTCAGACCCGTATAAACCTGAATTCACCCCAAAAATAATCATCCTTCGATACTTAATATCCTAAATCGGATTTAAAGCGCGACTTACCGAGTTCTAGACTAAATCGGCTAGAACGGAAAGTGGCGGCACTCAATCGGGAACGGCAGGGACGGCGGCGAGGCTCGGCGACGTGCGGCAGCGGCGCGGCTACCTTGGCCGTGAGTCACGACCTCACGGGAAGAGAGGGAGAGAGAGGAACGACGATGAGGCTGGTGGTGGCGGCGTAAGGGCAGCGTGGACAGCGAGGTGGTGCAGCGGTGACTGGTGTACGACGACAGTGGGCGGTGGACAGACGGTGGTCCGGCGTGGGGCTTCACGATGGAGTGAGGAATCGGGAGAGTGAGGGAGAGATGAGACCGAGAGATGAGAGTGAGTGAGGAGAGAGAGAAATGGGGTCTTGACTCAAATAGTGCTCCTTAGACCAAAAGTGGAAATGACCAAAATGCCATTTTCTCAAAATTTTGATTCGACGATCCAGATTTGATCTTATCTTGAACCGACGACCGAAATTGATTCTTGCCCAAAAATATCCAAGGGTATTCTTGTAATTTCCCAAAAATCTAAGGGTAAAATTGTCCAATCAAAATTTTAAGGAAAAATTATCAAAATGCCCTTTACCCTTAAAGCTTTCCCTTTTATAATTCTTAGGGGTATTTTGGTCACTTTCTCCGTTTCTTGCCCAAATCAAATTTTTCTGAAGGATTTGAGCGCACCCAAAATTCGCACGTGTCCCCTGCAACGTCGTCCTAACATTCCGTCGTGACTTCCTAATTTTCCGATGTCTAAATCGGGCTAAATTCAATAATTAAATTTTATTAAACGCAACTCAAGTGTTTTTCAAACTAACGGGCGACTTGCTAGGGAAATTCGCAGAATCGACTCGTGACTGATACTGAATCGAGTCACGTACAAGGTCGTTCGGTACGTGACGACCACGGTTGTCATTAAAATAGCGAAGATCAATCACTAGATCCGAGGGGTACAATTGTTAGATATAGGTTCAGGATTATTCGTCAAGTCATTTCGTGGTCCAGCAGAATCACCCGCGATCTATTATTACGACAGTGGCGAATTGACCCCTGACTATCCTTGGATCGGCCAACAATGGCCCAAAATATCACTTCAGCGATTTAATAGTTGAAATCAATTCACGATTGAATTTTCTTTAGTCGTGCGAATTAATTTCCCCTATTAGCTTTTTTCTAATGGTTAGCATCCTATGAATGATCAGTTCCGGGCGAGAATTTGCTACGAACACATTTTGTAAAACTCAGTTATTGCATAAATTGCAATTGGTGGAATTTCGGAATGTCACACGCCGTCTGACGTGCGTCTTACCCGATCTTCTTCATCGCAATTCAGTATGCGAAGTTGATCTCATGGCCGACGAACAGTCGAGTGTTATAGCTAACCAAGCGGATGCTAGTGCCTCTACTACTGCCATTCTGGCAGACCTGACCGCTGCGATGAAGCAGCTCTTGACCCAGCAGACCGCACCGCCGAGCATTAAACCTCCTGTTGCACTGATCGCTATCAAGCTTGATGGCAAAAATTATGGCATATGGTCTCAGGTTGTTGAGATGAATGTCTAGGGCAAAGACAAACTAGGCTATTTGAATGGAGATTCTCCTAAGCCCCCTCCTACTGATCCGTTTTTTAGACAATGGAAGACCAATGATTCTACAGTGAAAGGTTGGCTTATCAATTCTATAGACCCAGCCTTAATACCAAACTTTATTCAGTTTCCTATTGTCAGAGCCGTATGGGATGCTGTGGTAAAGACCTTTTTTGATGGATCTGACACCTCCCAAATCTATGATATTAAGAGGCAGGTTTCTCGATTGAAGTAAGGCGGTGAACCCATTGAGAAATATTACAATGATCTTCAAGGGCTCTGGCGTGAGATTGATTTCCGTCGTCCTAATCCTATGCAATGTCTGGCCGATATTCTGAGGTACATTGCCATTGTCCATGAAGATCGAGTTTATATTTTTTTGGATGGTCTCGATGACCGCCTAGATAATGTCCGTGCTAATGTTATGAAGATGGATCTATTTTCTACTATTGAGCAAGCTTATGCCCGAGTCAAGCAAGAGGATATGCGCCAATTTGTCATGCTCTCCACTCCTGTTGAGGTCACCTCTGGTTCCGCCATAGTGTCACAGCGAGGCAAGGGTGATCAGTTAGTGCTTTCTACCCGGGGACCTCGCCCTAAACCTGGTATGCCAATTTAATCCAAGGGATGCTCTCATTGTGGGAATCCTAAACATATAGCAGCATCTTGTTTTAAACTGCATGGTTATCCGGACTGGTGGGATGATTTTCAAACCAAGAAGAAGAAACCAGGCTCCCAAAAGGGGCGGAATGGAGGGCAAGCCTCCTTAGTGACGAGTGGCTTGTCATTAATTCCCATAGAGCCTGAATATGCTAATGCCGACTCTCTTGAAGGTAATTGTGGGTTTGTCTTTGCTAATGGACACGGTGATGGTCATCATGGGTGGATAATTGATTCTGGTGCTACAGATCATATGACTCCGAAATCTGGTGACCTTCTTGCATCTACTACACCACGTCGAGATCATATTTACAATGCTAATTGACATAGCTTTCCTATGACGGCTGTTAGGTGTGTGTCTGTCACACCTTCTCTCTCTATCTCATACCTTGCTTGTTCCTTCTTTGTCTAATCGTCTGTTATCAGTTGGACAGCTTACTGGTGAGTTGAACTGTGTTGTGCTTATGTACCCTGATTTTTTCCTGTTTCAAGACATTCTCACGAAGGAGATTATTGGGCGTGGTACTAAGAGGGAGGGGCTGTATTTCGTGGATGAAATTACTTTTGGACAGACCTATCATTCTCGCAGACAATTAGCTCAAGAGAAGGAACTTTGGTTATGGCATCGTCGGTTAGGTCACCCATCCTTTGGGTATTTACGGCATTTGTTTCCCAAGTTATTTCACGGTCTATTGAACTCTAGTTTTCAGTGTGATACATGTATTTTGGCAAAGAGCCATCGCAATTGTTTTCCTCCTAGTTTCAATATAAGTTCTACTCCTTTTTCCTTAATTCATTCTGATGTATAGGGTGCGTCTCCTATTACTACTGTATCTAGGTTTCGATGGTTTATCATCTTTGTTGATGATTGCACACGCATGACTTGGCTTATATTTGATGAAACATAAGAATGAGGCTGAAGCTATCTTTCGGACTTTCCACTGTATGATTCAAACTCAGTTTGGGGCCAAACTTCAAGTTCTCAAGTCTGATAATGGTGGTGAATACTTAAGTAAACCTCTTGCAGCTTATTTTCAAGAACATGGTTTGATACATGAAACTTCTTGCCCTCAGTCTCTTCAGCAGAATGGTGTTGCTGAGCGCAAGAATCGTCATCTTCTTGAAACCACTCGAGCACTCTTGGAGGATAGCCATGTTCCCCATCATTTTTGGGATTTTGCCATAGTCACAGCTGCTTATTTGTTGAATCGCATGCCTTCCCGCATTCTAAGCTATCGCACGCCAATTCAAGCACTTGCTGCCCATGTGTCTCTTCCTTTGGTTCTTACATTGCCTCCTAAGGTGTTTGGGTGTGTCGTTTATGTCCATCTTCACAAAAATCAGCGGACCAAACTTGACCCTTGTGCAGTTAAATGTGTGTTTCTTGGTTATGGCCCTTCTCAGAAAGGGTATCGGTGTTATGATCTTGCCGGGAAGTGCACGTATGTCACCATGGATGTAACATTTATCCAGACGGAGTCCTATTTTCCTTCCCCCCAGTGTCCTGTTCAGGGGGAGACTAGTTGTAGAACCAAACAGTGGTGGGAGGTAGGAATGGCAGGAGCAATAGATGGATGTGCACGGCCACGTGATTCTGAGACTGCTGAGGCTGAAGATTTTGAGCTACTGTCGCATGATTCTGAGGCTGCACGATCAAACAACATTGAATTACGGCATGGGTCCGAACATGTGTTAACAGAGGCATAGCTGCAATAGCCCTCCTTGTCTTCGCCCTCTTTAGTACCACTCCAAGCTCCTGAGAATGTACCTAAGGTAAGTACTTCTACTGTACTTGATTATTTTAAAATACTGATGTGCTTACTGGTTATAAGCTACCCGATAGGCATAATAGGGGTAAACCACTGAATCGATATTCTCCAGATGTAGAGGATCGCCGGTCTCGATACCCTATTGCAGACTATGTGTCTACCAAGAGGCTGTCCACACCACTACAAGCCTTCATGTTTACGATTTCCTCAGTTCAAGTTCCAAACAGGGTTTAAGAAGCCATGAAGGATCCGAAATGACTTCAAGCGATGGAGGTAGAGATGGAGGCGTTGGAGAAAAATCAAACTTGGAAACTTGTGGAACTACCAAAGGATAAAAAGCCTGTTGGATGTAGGTGGGTGTTCATTGTCAAACATAAGGCAGACGACACTATTGAGAGGTATAAGGCGCAACTGGTAGCTAAAGGGTATACACAGACTTATGGGATGGATTATCAGGAAACATTCTCTCCAGTTGCAAAGTTAGACACTATAAGAGTGTTGTTATCTCTAGCTGCAAACTTGGACTGGCCTTTTCATCAATTTGATGTGAAGAATGCATTTCTTTATGGAGATTTAGAGGAGGAGATCTATATGGAGCTTCCACCTAGATACAGATACGCAGATAAGCCGAACATGGTCTGTAAGCTGGAAAGATCATTGTATGGGTTGAAGCAGTCCCCTCGTGCATGGTTTGGTCGCTTTAGCTCAACTATGAAAGGGTATGGATACTCCCAAAGTAACTTAAATCATACTTTGTTCTTAAAAGGTGCTCAATGACGAATGACAGCTCTTATCATATATGTAGACGACATGATTATTACAGGCAATGGCAGTGCAGAGATTATGAGATTGCAGTAATTATTATCTAGGGAGTTTGAGATGAAGAACTTGGGAGGTCTGAAATATTTCCCATGAATCGAGGTTGCTAGGTCGAAGGAAGGGATTTACTTGTCTCAGCAGAAGTATGTTCTTGATCTTTTGACCGAAGTTGGCATGCTAGATTGCAAGCCTGCAGACACTCCTATGGTACAAAACTATAAGCTTGGAGAGTACCCTGATCAGACGCCTGCTAATAAAGAGAAATACCAGCGGTTAGTAGGTCGATTGATTTACTTATCACATACACGTCCTGATATTGCTCATGCAGTAAGTGTGGTGAGTCAGTTTATGCATGCACCTAGTGAGGATCATATGAGTGCTGTGCGACGCATCATTCGATATTTGATGTCAACCCTAGGAAAGGGGTTGCTATTTGCAAAGAATGGCCACCTTGAAATAGAAGGTTACACAGATGCAGATTGAGCTGGAAGTGTGACAGATAGGAAGTCTACATCAGGGTATCTTACATTTGTGGGAGGCAACCTTGTTACATGGAGAAGTAAGAAACAAAAGGTTGTAGCTCTGTCTAGTGCAGAAGCTGAATTCAATGGTGTAGCAAAGGGGTTATGCGAACTTCTATGGCTTCGGAAGCTACTAACTGAGCTTGGGTATCCACCAGGTTTGGAAATCAAATTGTTTTGAGATAATAAAGCAGCCATAAACATTGCTCATAATCCAGTTCAGCATGATAGAACCAAACATGTTGAGATTGACAGACATTTCATCAAAGAAAATTTGGAGGCAAAAGTGATCCAATTACCATTTGTCAAGTCTGAAGACCAGTTAGCTGATATATTGACAAAGGCTCTGTCAAGTAGAGAATTTCATTGCTCACTTATCAAGTTGGGTATCAAAGACATCTTTGCACCTACTTGAGGGAGAGTGTGGTCGTGAGCTATTTTAGCGTATTTGTTAGGCATTTTTATAGATTACTTCCTAGTATAGAATCCTTCCTATTGTATATCTCCTAATTAGGATTGTTATATGACCCCTATATATATATATAACATGATTAAGCATTGTAAATGTACAAAATAGAAATATTCATTGAATACAAAAAGGAGAGTCTTTTCCAACACTTTTGCCCATTACTTTATCATCGACACTGTCATCATGAAGATGGTAAATGATCTTTAGACACCATCTGCTACATTCAAATTTCTTCAGCACAGAAGTTGTATTTTGAAATGCAGCTGCCCCAGAAGAGAGTGGAGATTAAGAGTGATAGAAGGCAATGAAATGGCGATGTAATATGATGTTACACTTGTTGATTCCATAGAGAAGATGTTCCAGCATCCCACACAATATGCTATTTAGCTCTTCCACTCATAATTCACCAAGGGTGGATGCAAATAAGAGGGCCTCACATAAGCAATCAGTCGCTAACTCGCTCATCTTATAAGCTTAAAAGAATAGCCAAGGAATCTTCCTGATAACCTTCATGATTGATTTTAGGGTCGGAACAGATTCTTGAGATACGGTCATGCTTCATTTTGGATGGGATAAAGACAGTAGATGTCTAATCACGAGTTCCTCTTAGTACAATTTTTATGGGTATAATGCAAAGATGCTCTCACAATCTTAACGCAGTAGTTGAGAACTCCGCTACCATTTATGATTATCAAAACTATGTATAATCAGTAGATTATAAAAAATTAATTTACATCAGTGGAGTAAGACACAACTTTTCACAATAGTAGATTTAGTGCATCTATTTCTGAATTCTGCCGATGCACAAAGATGTTGCAGAGTTGCAGAGACCACGGGGTTTCATTACGTACACTATCTGTGGTAAATATTGATGGAAAAAAAAAAATTCTCATCCGATTGGTCTTTTGACGATGAATTCCTCAGTATGATCTCAAGCTAACGAACGCAACCAACCAAGTACACCAAGCAAGGCATTATCCGATATGGGAGACTTCTTCTCAAGCCTTGGAGAGAGAGAGAGAGAGAGAGAGAGAGAGGTTATGCTGAAGAACCGACATTGTAAAACAACTCAATCTCAAGACTCTAACTAAACACAGCATAAATGGCTAAGGAAATTCAGAAAATCTGCAGTAAGCAACCACGCCGATAATGTTGCGTATAGATAGGCACAAGATTCTCCTGGTCTACAGGCATTTATAACATTCTTTTATAGATGAATAAACTTATCTTCCATAATCTCATTCCAGCTTACCAATATCAGTAGCTACTCGATGAGCACAGATCACGCCAGAAAAGGCTACTGCAATGACACCTTGTCCTCGAAAGCAACTGTCTCCCACACAGTAGAGGCTATGTATGCCCTAAAAATTTGCTGAATGATTAGCAACTTTGTGATTCTTAATAATTGGGAATACTAAATTTTGAGGTTTAGCGAAGGTTGACAACAAGTACTTACTGTTGTATTAAAAGGCATTCCCAACAAGCCTTTAGGAACGTTACGTGGCATTGGTCCATAAGTTCCTTCATCACGTGCCAAGTATCTCCGGTGTGTTTTGGGTGTCCCCACCTGGATTTTAGAGAGAAAGCTCTCAAGAGACAGGACACGATATTTACATGAAAGTTTCTTTTGTCTCTGTAACCCGTCTTCTTTGACATGATCAGGCTTTAGATTCAATCAATTCTCGTTGCAGTACAGGTACAATTTTTCTACAATGTGAACTAGCTCTCTCTAGGATAGACAAATGCAGTCAGCTGAATCATTTAGAAAATACAACAAAAGTTGCACATTTGTTGTTCCCTCTTTTCCTAATAACCCCAAAATTCTCTCATTGCCATCAGTTTCTTAGACTTTTGCAATGACTAATGTAAATTTGACTATAATGAATGCAAGATTTTAGTCCAGTCTCTCCAACAGAAATTAGATGTACTATTATCAGTGATCATGCAAGTGGGCGACAACTTACTGACATGCTACTAAAGCTAGCAGAGTCTTGAGGTTATGCTAACAACGGTATTTTAAAGGAGATCAAATAGGAGTCATACCATTGACTTTGGTAAGAGGATTTGTTTAATGTATGAAATGCTCTGCCACTTTCACAATGTCTACTTGTTCAAGGAGAATATCTTATCATACCTGTGACAAGCATTCTGTGTCAGCCTAAGACATTCTATCTGTCTTATTTACTGCAATCACACACCAGAATACCCAATGATGGCATGGGAGGTCTAATAACTTATGCCATATTTATATATTTCTGACATATTTTCTGAATGACAGTAAATAAAAACATGAATATTGCCCAAACCTCTATAAAGGAAATGGAAGATTTGAGTCCTGGAAATAGCTTCATCCCTAATCTTCTTATGATTTCATTAGCCATAGGCTGCTTCTTTTCCTCTTATTCCTTTTTAGGGAGTCCCCAAAACGATTAGAAAACAGCTTGTTTCCACTCATTGTTTCCACTAAATGAAACCCACTTTTCAGAGTGCCGATATCATGCATCAATGCCCAAAGCAAAGTACAAGAAGTATTCAACCAACCTGCCAATCTTCAATGGAAGAAGTTGTAAATAATATAAAGAATATGGTGTCCTTCAGGAACCAATGATGGGTCAAGGATGGTTGGAATGTAAAAAATATACTGCCGTAAGGCTCCTCTAGTCTTGACCATTTATTCTGCATAATTGAGAAAGACAGCAGAGGCATTTTGGTTACATCTTCCTGGCCAAAAGCTCACGAACCTATGTCACTCACACCAAATAATAAATAAAAAAGTTGCAGTAGGAACCACATAATTACTCCAGCAGAAGCAGCAAACTTCACTCATCGCAACAACAATTAGTCCTCCTGCCTAAACCAAATTCTCCAATTCGCATATAAATCCTTACCAGCAACAGATGAGCTTAACCTCATCTTCTTAATATAAGCAACTATTTGATCAACTTAGTTAATGGGATCAGCATGCAAGACAGAGTTTCTTTCCTTCCAAATGCAATAAATGGCACCATTCTAAGACAACTTCAGAATTCTTTTACAAAGGGAATTGCCTTTTAGAAATTCCATAGCCCAAGTAAATTGAGAATTTCAGTTCCCGGTAGCCTTTCACACACCACAAAGGTCAAGCAGTGAAGACTGCACAGCACTTACAGAAGGAGTCGATCAATCTACTATACATCATCAACAAACAAAAACAACCACGACACTAGTTCAATGAACCAACACATCATTGACAAACAAAAAAATAGCCACAACACTACTTCCTAATCCCATTACTTCTTGTAAATTGGAGTTGCTTCCTCTTTTTCTTTTCCTTCTTTTTTGATGGGCCTACTACTTTAAATGGAACTTCAGTTGCAGTTGCTTGTGATGTTGATTCAACCAATGCTTGTATAGAAACTCTCTGTCTTTTTCCTTGTGTGGCACTTGTACTCTTAACCTAACATTATTTGTTCATTAGTCAACAGAATTTTGCTAAATAAAGCGAAAGTGCTAACAAAAATACTACTTACACTCCCATGAGATATTGGTGTCCCAGGAGCAGCACTAGCAATTGGTGTCCCACCAATACTTCCACTTGCACCTTCGACGATACATCTCTTAACCTAGAAAGAGTAATATTCATTTAAAGTCTTATTCGTGAAGCAAGTATGACACCATAGATATGAAAGTACTTACCCAAAGATTTTGCCTAGACAATTGTGTTTGTGATGATGTAGTCCTATCCTTCTTAGTTGGACATGTCAAAATGCCGTGCCCCGTCTTCGAGCAATTTTGACAGGTCATCTTCATTTCTCTTCTCGACATCCTAATACCACGTGCGACCACACCTTCCTCTCTTCTTCTTTTCTGTTTGCACCTACCAGGCTTCACCTTGATCGAAAGTGGCTCGGGTGCCTCATTGTAAGTTTTTTTCGAAAATTTCTCTCCTCAAACTGGCATCATCATATTTTGATATGCAGCTAAGAACTTTGCTTTCTTATAACACTCATCCATATAATCATATGCATCATCTTGCCTATAATTTATAGCTAAAATGGCACGGGGACAAGGGATGCCGTAAGTTGCCACCTCCTGCAAGTACAATCTTTTTTGAACACATCAATGATGTAGTTAAAACACCCTTATCCATCACCTCGTATCTAGCATCATCATTCCATAACACATGACAGTAAATCGCACGAAGTCTATTTTCTTCCAATTTTTTTTATGATTCTTGGACAACAATCCCTTCTCCGTCGAGCACATGCATCCCTTTGTGTATGCATTCTTGTCATTATCATTATCCTCATCTTCTCCAACATACTATAAATAGACTTACATCCGGCTTTTATGATTGTTTCGTTAAATGCCTCACATAAATTTTTGTCAACTATATCACATTTAACCTCGGTATTGAAGAAAGCCCTGCTCTAGTGCTTTGGCTCTTTTTGAACTAAGTCATGATATGTAGCAGACTGATTTTCTTCAATGTCTGAGCGTGTTCGTCATACTTCACCAAGGTACTACTCTTAGCACACTACCAAAATAATATTTGCATTTGTATCCCCCTATACTTCTGGCCCCAATTAACATAGATGTGTCTGGCACATATTCTATGCTCAGCTATAGACAACAAATGAGCCATGGCTTGTAGAAGGCCCTATAAAAGATTATTTCAATGTAAGCAACATACTTTTGGTGTAATCATTTAAAAGGCATAACACTAAAAAAAAGGAAATAAGGAACTTATCTTTTGCTTAATTATAGCTCAGCCTTATCCGTACATGTCTATTTTGTTGAGGTCATGCATCAAACTTGTCAAGAGCCAAGTCCATGTGTCTCCACTCTCAACTCTCACAACTGCCCATGCAATTAGGAACATCTGATCATTTGTATCCCTTCCAATGGCACAAAATATCTCCCCTTTACAAATTCCTTTTAAAAAGCAACCATAAAACCCCACAACTTTCCTATATCCATCTAGAATGTCATTTTTACATGCAGCAAAACAAATGTACATTCTCTCAAATAATGCCTTCGAATACATGTCAGGCTTTTCAACCTTCAATGTCATAGTACTCCTAGGATTTGAAACCCTGAGCTCCTCTGCATAATCTTATAACTTTGAATATTCTTTCTTATAGTTTCCCATCAAAACTTTAAAAGCAAGTAGCTTGGCTTTTTTACACTGATCTATACTTACATTTAAGTCCAATTGTTCCTTAATAAGATCCTTGAAAGCAATGGTTTTTATAGTTGGCATTGCTCTAATTATACTAAGATAGTGCTCTGTCAACCAAGAACTTGTGACCCTTTTATTGTTGAAGCTAATGTTACAAGTATGTTCTTTGTGGTAGGTCTTCATGTGGAATGATCCAATTCTAACATCAAAAGATACAGAAATCTTCCAAGGACAATTTTCATGAACACACTTTGCTCTAACAAATTTCTTTTCATTCTTTATAAATTTTATCTCTCTACATTTGACCACTAAATACTTTATGACAGTATTTTTGAATTGCCTACCATCCTCAAACATCATAGACATAGTAAACATAGGCACTATACAATCAAGATAGTACCTTGGATACCTACTTCTCCTTCTTGTAACTTCTCCATCTTCTGGCCCCACATAAGATCCCAAGCAAAATTCTCTGTCTGCTTCATAGTAATCAATTTGGTAACCAGATTCAGTAATGACCACGTTAGATCGTTGGGGATTAGATGAGTCTCCTATAGATTGCTGGGATATATAAAGTCCACAACTAGTTCCTTATAATCCCAGCCTTTATAGTCCTTTTGTGAAATTCCTTGAGTTTCTTCCTTCCTTCTACAAGGTCCTCATTATCCCTATCATCATCATCATTGGTCAAGAATTGTGCGTTGACTAAATCCGTGTCTTTGTTTTCTGAATCAATGTCGACCATAAATTCATCACCCTCTAAGTCAACATAATCACCCTCATCTACTACGTAATCATAATCTAAACCTCTCTCATGCTGAACAAATGCCTCATTGTCTAAACCGACACCCTAACCAATGCACTCACCTTGACAAATACCCTCACCAGCACTCTCACCATTGCCTTCGCCCTGACCAGCAATCTCACCTACCACATTGTCAAAAGATTCTCCATATACCTCAATCAATCCATGCTGCAAATGATAGAAAACTAGATCAACAACAATACTATGATTCCATATATATCTCAACCCATCTTCTAGAAGTTTCCTAGGAAACTTAAAATAAAGTTTTTCGAATTTACCATTTACACCTTTTTTAATGTCTGTGATTAACCTCTCATAGCTCATCGAATCGATATTTACATGTACTAAATCTATCTTTCCCCCAATATATTCAAGCATTGGGTGACGAACAAATTTTCCACCATGATAAAGGCAAACCAATGCAGACTTCTTGCTCATCTCGACCCTACACAAAAGACAACATATATTATAAGCATATGCAAACACATAATGGAGCGACAATATAATAGGTTTTTGTTTTTGGTCAGAAAACAATATAATAGGTTACTTCATGGCTTTTTGGCTATGAAGAAGAGCCAAACAAAGTGATGTGACTGAGTCTTAGAAACTGAAGTTCTCAGTTCAATCGGTGTTTGTGGTCAAATACTGCATCTACCAGTTATGAGTATCCTTAATCTAATTTGGCTAATTGAGTCTAGGAAACGTGATTGAGGTTCATGTGAAATTCGTCTTTGGTTAAAGCTTGTCAATGTTTCAAATGTGCATGGATGTTGTAGTGATGATCTTATAGTAATACTTTGCATTATATGTAAGTAGAAGTTCATTAATCAAAGTGCATGCCACCTATTTGATAAAATGTCTAAGTGAAATCAGAATTTATGTTTTCTTAAGGAAATAATTTTTTACGGAGGAAATAAGTTCTAAAGGAAATAAGTTCAGCAACCAGTATATGTCCTTTTCTATGACTAAAACCGAGAGCATTGATGTTTCAAATGTGCGTTGATGTTGTAGTGATGATCTTATAGTAATACTTTGCATTACATGTGAGTAGAAGTTCATTAATCGAAGAGCATGCCACCTATTTGATAAAATGTCTAAGTGAAATCAAAATTTATGTTTTCTTAAGGAAATAAGATTTTTACGAAGGAAAAAAGTTCGGAAGGAATAAGTTCAATAACCAGTGTATGTCCTTTTCCATGACTAAAACCAAGAGCCAATCTTTATCATTGTTCTATTTTTTGCTTTCATATTCTGGCATGCTCACATGAAGACAATGAAAACATAAAAATTTGATGCTTCGGGACCATGAAAACATACATTTATGTCTGCTAAGTGCCAACAACACAAGCAAATCAGGACCACACACTTTGTCATGTTCCCTGCAGAATCTCAAGGTCAAACCGGGTTGCGACTGGATTATGGGTCAATCAGGTCTTCGCAATTTCAAGAGGTAAATTATAGGGTTGGGATGGACAAAGGCGTCGAGCTAAATAGGAGACTTGATTCGATGAAAGAACGACTTGGCTTGCGCAAAATCATTTGGTTCGAGTTGAGATCGAATTGATTTGGGTAGATAGGAGTTAGGGTTCTTCTTCCTGGGTTAGATCGCGTTGAAGGTCGCTTGATTTGAGGAAAAGAAAAACACGAGAGTTTTTTGAGGATGCCGTTCTTAATAGAAGGTTTCTATTTTTTTTTAATTTTAAATTGAAACAAAATGATGCCGTTTTATTTCCCGGCATCCACGTCAGTGTTGATTCGGTCACATAGGATGGCTAGTGTTGACTAAGCATCCACATAGAAATTCTCCGAGCCAAATTAGCCAGAAGGACTGAATTGACACTAATACAAAAGGTTTATGACTGAATTGGCACCAAAAAAGGTTTAGGACTAAATTGGTACAAATGCAAAATGTTTAGGACTTTTTTGACACTTTTCCCGATTGAGCTAATTACACGACAAGAAAAACGCAAGAAGATTTGCGTTAGATCCCCTTCAAAGCACAAGTTTCCATGCATTCTGAATTCAGATCGGTTGGTCTCCCACATCATCTTCAGGCTGAGCCTTTTTTTTTTTCTTTTCAGAATAACGATATTCATTCATATCTTAAGTCTTAGCTTGCAAGTATAACGGCAAAGCGAAAAAAAACAAGGTAGACATTAAAGATCTGGATGGGGGTAGAGGGTCCAATTCTGTAGCAAGGAATTTTTTGTTTTGAGCCTTAGCTACCTAGTTTGCCATTTTATTGGACTCTCTATTACAATGAGCCAACTTAATATCAAAAAAGTTTTTCAACATATGTTTGGCTTTCAAGATAAGCACACGTATGTCCCACTTGAAATGATCTACACTTGTGAGAGCTCTTACCATGTCTAAAAAATTTGATTCTAGTTGAAGGCAATCCATAGCACGTTCAGAGAAAAAACCTAGCGTTTCTACAAAAGCACTGACCTCGGCTTGAGCTGCAAAGCTGACCCTCACTGTTTTGGCAAATCCATCTAAAATTCTTGCGAGGTTATCTCGCATCACACCAGCAATTGCTTCCATCGTTGAACCTTTAGTAAAAGAAGCGTTGATATTGATCTTCAGTACTCCCTGTTTCAAGTTTTGTTAAATCTGAGGTAAGTCTTGACCTTGAACAACTTTTCCTTTTCCTAAATTGTTTCCTCATGCTTCATTATGTGTCAATTGAGCTAAGTCTACTAGCTACTGTGGATTTGGTTTAGTCTTCGGAACATGAAATTGTTCCTTGATTTCCAAATAAGCCAGAGGACAGTCGCAAGAAGTACAGTTGTGACGCTAAAGTTCAAGAGCCATTCTTCAATTCTTAGGAGACCTTGATTGGGAATCTTGATTTACAGCGAAGGATTAGACTAGACTTGTTTCGTCCACTGGCAGAGAAGAAAAACATGCTCAACAGTCTCGGGATGTTGATAACGTAAATCATACTTCGATTCTGGTACAATACTCATTCTGAATAGATTTTCCTTTGTTGTTAAGGCATTTTGACATACCGCCCATAGGAAAAATCGAATCTTCGATATTGTGTTTGCCTTCCAAATTTTAGTCGACAAAGCTCTGGGGGTTTGACATGAAGAAGATGCCTGATTTGGGTTTGGTTTCTTTACAAGGTCTCTGTTCCTGTTATGGCTGCTCTTTACTGTATAGGACCGGATTTGGCATTTAACCAAACCAGTTTGTCTTCGGTGTCATGTGATCTCAGTGGGATTACAAGAATTTCATTGACAAACTGTTCATCAAATATCTGTCGTAGCATTGGTTCATTCCACTTTGACTCCTCTTGGACAATTAACTCAGCTACCCTCTTAGGCTCTCCATTATTAGCTGGACCATCAATAACTCTCCTATGTAGCCATTTGTCTTCTCTAATGTTAATCTTTTCCCCACTACCCACAAACCACATAATGGAAGGATGAATGGATGCTCTCCCCATCAATACACTTTGCCACCCCCATGATGGTCGAGTCCCTTTCCCAACATGCCAGAAGTCACAATTAGGGAAGTAAAGCCCTTTCAATACTTGAGTCCACAATGAGGATGGATTTTGAGTAATTTGCCATGCTTGTTTTCCTAACATAGCCCCATTAAAAGTCATTAGATCCCTGAATCCAAGTCCTCCGCTATCCTTCCTTCGTTTTAGCACATCCCAATTCCTCCAATGTAGTCCAGCTTGTTTTTCACCATTTTTCCACCAAAAAGATGCAATTTTTTTTCAATTGCCTTGCAAATGGAGATGGGGATTTTAAAAATAGACATAGCATACCGTGGTAATGCCTGCACCACTGCTTTAATGAGTATTTCGTTTCCAGCTTTTGACATCATATTTTCCTTCGAGTGCGTGGTCATGACCATTGAAATTCCATTCCCACGAGTAGCTGTTTGCTCTGCAATCTGCAGTTACAAAATGTCACTTTGCTGCTCTGCAAACATAGTTTCACAAAGTAGCCGATTTTGCTTCTGCAGCAACGCGTCATCTTTATTGCTTGGCCAAATATGGTAAAATCTGTTCTGATCTTCTCCAAACCACCGTTTGTGGATTCTAACGCTTGTGACTAATTGTAAAAAAAAAAATTAAATTTGCATCAAATCGATAAAGAGTCTGAGTCTTCCCTCTAGGATTGTAAGCTCCTATTAGAACCACTATGTCTATTGTCACGCCCCGCACCCTACGGCGCGCCACATCCCTCGCAAAGGTCGATTCGAGTGCGACATCCCAGGATGCGTCGCCGACCCAATGCCCAAATCTTAGAGCCCAAACAATAAAACACGTGACCAAGGATAGCGACACAAACAATAATTATAATTTGCATAAGCTACAAAGACAAACAATACCCATTACAACGGCCACTGGCAACGAAAGGGTAAGTGGCTCAGGATCAGACTCCCACTCCATCGGCTCTTCCTCCTCGGGGTCGGAATCCATATCAAGGTCGGGGGTCTGAAAAGTTGGGTTTAAACAACAGTGAAAATAAATCTCAACGAGTAGGCCCCCTAAACTTAAACTAGGCTAACATGCACCTCCTGACGAGCACTAACCAAACAACACACGGTCTAAACCAATAAATGACTTAGGCCCTCGAGCCCAAATCCAAAACTTACTTGACCCTGCAGATTAGACAATTGATATATAATCACAATCATGCCACAGAATTCAATCACGGCACATATATGCATATCACTTCGTCACGATGTATGTCATGCATATGCTCATGCTCGCACTCAAGCTCATGCCTCATTGATGTATCGTCGCACACTTGTATGCTAGCACTCTTGCCATTTATCAATTTCTCCTCTGACCCGCGTTAAACGCATCATGTCTATTACTTCGAGATCGATCTCTGGCCCGCGTTAAATGCATCGGGCTCATGACACATAACCCGCATAAAACGCATCAGGTTGGTCATCTTCCGGTAAACCGGGCATCATCCCGCGTAACACGCCTCAGGACGGGTTCACTACCCCGCGTAAAACGCATCATGGCTTATTGTGATCACACATTCACAGTCACCAATTTTTATCTGAACCCCGCATAAAACGCATCAGGGCATTTTAAGTTATCACAATGCACATGTCATTCGTGCACACTCGTATATGCACATGCCATGCCAATGCTTGAGATGCACACTCATGGCTATAACGTTCATACTTGGGGTATTCGAGAAATTCACAGTGAGTATTCAATTGCACAACACCATGTGTTCAATTCACAACGCAATATGCTCAATTTACACCACACATATTCAATTTAATGAATCAATATGCCCAATCAATCAATTAATTCAAATCAGCCATGGTACATCATTAGCACACGAAAATCACGCAATTAAACCATTAAACTTGCACAAGTCTAAGGTCCACCAAGCCCAACCTTTCTCGACCACATAAGTACTCAATCCTGGCATCATATAACCACTACCAAGCCATAAACAATCAGCCACTTAATGGATAAATCAAGCACACACGGCCATTCACAATTAATCCTCAATTTCGCCGAACAAGACCCGATAAATTCCACTATGACCAGCCACTAATCAGTCCCCTTTAGGCCTCTAATCCACATTCAAATCATCACATTAGGCTTCCAAATCCACCACATAGACAACCACTTTATGGCCCGATTGTTGTGCCCATTACATTCTGCATTTAGACTGCGATTAATCCACCTAATGATCCGATCGAACCTACCTTAATCGATCACCAACCAGATCACCTTAGGCCACTAAACCACTTCCAAATCATCACGTTGGAGCACAAAAGTCACAATGGAAACAGCCACCACTTGGTCCACAAATTTCACCCGCCAAATTCACATTTTTGCCCAAATCAAGGCGCCCATGTTCAATTCACATAATAGCCCAAATCATGACCACAATGATCAGCCACTAAAAATAAGGGAAAACCGAATACACAGATTCGGAGCAATTCTGAGCTAGCGCACAATTCTGGAATCCATTTTTAAATAAATAGTAATTCAACTCCAAAAATTATAAAATTTGGATATGTTGTACAAGACATCTCAATGAACATTTTCCATGAAGAACTCAAAACCCAGTTCTAACCGTAAACACCTCGTTTTGACACTCAAAATCGGACAAAATCCGGTTCGCTCGGACAGCCCCTCAGGCCATCAAAATACAGCTCGTTCAGTGCCCAAATCATTTTGGAAACCTCTGAAATTTTTATATGTTATAGCCACAAATGTCCCCAACAATTTTTGTGGGGGAAGTATTTTGAAAACAGTCATGGAAAAATTTATAAAAATTCGAACAGACACGAAGGTCGGGTGAACAGTAAATCGGGCAATTTTATTTCGGTCCAAAGATGGACTTCCGAATGGCATCAAATGATTTCCAAAAATTCCCAAATTAAAATATGTTATACTTAAAGATGTTGGAAACAACTTTCATGAAGAACACTTCTTCAAATTCGGTCTACACAAGTCACACAAAAAATAACAAAATCCGGCGACGTAATAGTAACCGTACCAGAAATCAACAAATATGCATCACCAAGCAAACCAAGCTCAACTAACCACTAATCCAATTATCCACAGCCTTTAAACCATCCCTAAAGTATCACCTTAGGCCATTAAAGTCACCACAACTTCAGCCCCAAATCAGCCCACACTAATTAACCCCTAAAATACCCTAATAACCCCTAAAACCCATCTAGAAGTGTAAATTAGCCTAATTAGGGTCTAGGGTTATACTCACTTGAGATCCTAAGCTCCAAGCAAGGCTGAACAAGTGGCGAGAATGGCTGGACAGTAGCGGTTCCCGGCAGCACTAACGGCGGCGGCACGCGGCTACCCGACGGACGGCGATCCAATGCGGCAAAGGGGAGGGGGATGCTGGTCGCGGCGGACGGGAGAGAGGGAGGGGAGTGGGATAGCTGGATGGTGCTAGACGAGGTGGTGGTGGTGGCGGTGGCGGTGAATCGGCTCCGGCGGCGGCAGAGCTCCTCCGGCGAGCATGGTCTTCCACGGCCAAGCAATAAGGAAGATGGAGAGGAGGGAGTTGGCGTGAAGGAGGAGATGGTCTGCTGAAGATGGGAGAAAAATGGGAAGAGAGAGAAACATTGCAAGGTTTAAACATAGTTGAACCTAGTGGGTTAGGTGACTAACCTTCTATAATGCCCATCTTGTCCCTAATCCAAGGGTTGGGATTTATTCTAGAAAAAATATCCAAGGGCATGAGAGACCAATATTTCCAGCATTATTGGGCTGAGATAAACCAATATAAAACTCTAAAATAATCTCCAAATAAACTCAAAATTCGGAATCCAAGCTTAGGGGTACAAGGGCAAAACGGTAATTTTTCGGTCCCGGGTCAAATTTCCAAATTTCGACTCTATTAATCCCATATATGAGTGGCCACATAAAAATGACGTCGTTCTTGCAAAATAGTCGCATACGCCCACGAAATTCGATGCCGAAATCCGTACTCAATTCCACGATCAATTCAACTCAATTTACAGTTTTAGTGTCTCTCACTAACGGACGCCTATTTAGGGGTTACGCGTATCGACCTAGGGCACTCGAGTCATGACGATGTCGATTTCCCAAAGAACATGAGGATCTATCGCTAGTCTCGGGGGTCGCAATCGTTCGAAACAAGTTCGGGATCGCTCACCGTGTGCGTACTCTTGGTTGTGCAGAATCACCCGCTATTCGTTCGTACATCATCGGTCGACCTCAATCCGTCACTCTCCTTCGACCGGCCCACTTGGCACAAAATACTCTCTCGTCGTATCTCAGAATCGGACTCAATTCGCGATCGAGTTTTTGGGTTCACGTACCGTTTTTCCTAGTTAGCCTTTCCCTATTGGTCAGTATCCCGAGATTGATCAGATCCGGGCGAGACTTACTGAAACGCAATGAGAAATATTATCAATTTTATTGATAACAAAAGTGGATCGAATTTCAAGATGTTACATTTATAGAGAACATATTTTGTGGTCAGGTCCATCCAAGCTTCTACTAACCCAAGCTCGTTCTCCTTCCATATTTAGGTACCTCCATGCACATTGACGTCATAATGTTCTATGTACTGTTCACCTTCTACTTGGTCCATCCATACTCTCCAATGCTCACACATGCTCTAGTTTGTTCACTATCCATAAGGTCCATCCAAGCATATCGATGTCTTCATGTCCTCTAGTTCGTAAACTTTCTAGCTGTCCATTAAAACCCTTTTGACAATCACACATCTTCTAATTTGTTCACCATCCACAAGGTCCTGCTGTCTTAATTGATTTACATCCTTTGTTTGCAAGCCGAAATCTGCACTTGGGGAGGTTGATTTTGAGGCTTCATGCTAAACAAGGCAATAGATGATAAGAGAGTAATTTGTGCCTATAAATATATCATTCTTGGACTCTTGTCGGTTTCTGGTTCTTGCCATCGTAGTCTCCTCGAATAAATAAAATGTGTTCAACAAGGCGTGCCAAAAATTTGTTTAGTGAAAAAATGGCGAAATACCTTTTAGAATATGGGTGGATTGATGAATGAATCAACAAAATTTGTGAAGCGTCCTTTGTTGATTTTGGATAGGAAAGTAAATGACATGAAATTTAAAGAAACTGAGGTTGAAGACAATTGTGTCCAGCCATGAAAACTGCAAGAAAGTAAAGATAAAATATAAATTTGCATAAGGACATGAAGTTCTTGGATTGATTGAAGGAAGTTCACAATAAATACATGATGACTTGAGGTCACCGTCACCTCTATAGACGTTTACATAAAGCGGTTACATACAATGGTTACTAAATTTGATAGAACAAATAACTTCATAATCCTAGTTACAAGAAGTTACTCCGCAATCTCCTACTATTAAGCAATATTTATCTAGAAGAAGTTATAAAATGACCACTCAGCTGTAATGTTCCCGCCTCAATTCATCATCACTACCTTCAAGTTCCAGCAGTTGATAAAATCTGCAATGGCAATCAATAACTTCATCAACTTATGAAGGTTCTCATCAATAACTAATGTTTGGCGTCCATGACTTTATCGAAGAGTTGTCAAGTCATTTCAAGTTATTGATTGTTTAGACCAAACTGTTTATCGACTCAGTTAACCTATAATTGGTCATTCTTCAGTGTTGACAACTGCATAACAAATGCTACTTGAGCATAACACCAAAGTGCGAGATAATTTTGCATGTGGTATCAAAGTTTTGGTGAAATGCTCAAAGAAATTAATCAAAGATCTTTCAGATACTATTGTTTGCTTGATGTACAGTTTAGTTTGATTTTTGTTTGAAATGGAGGGCATATTGGATTAAAATGAACAAATTAAGCTCAGAGAAAGGCTAGAATAATATGGACTTTGAGATTGAAAAAGTATCATGGATTCGCCTATTCAGTTTTTATAGATCTAACTACTCCCCAAAGCGAACCGAACTAGAAATTTCAATTCAATTTGATTTGGTAATTTCAACGTTTGCCCTAATTTTTTGAAAAGGCACTCTTTCAACTCAAAATGATTATATTAAAATGAGGGAAAAATTACAAAAAAAGTCATAAACCTATTGCACTTGTGCCAATTCGGTCCTAAACATTTCAATTGTGCCTATTTAGTCATAAACATTTTCACATTTTGTCAATGTAGTCTATTCGGCTAATTTTGATTAGAAATTACTGACATAGGCGTCAATCATCCTACGTGGCATTACCAGTGTTGATGTGGACAAAATTTATTAATTTTTTCAAATTTTTTATTAATTTTTTATATTTTATTTTCTTTCTTCTTTTTCCTTCTTCATCACTGCTCACTAGGCCTCAACGATGGCCGACAACTAGCCAAAGCAATAACTTTTAAGGGTTGCACTTGTTGAGATTTGGCGAGAGGTGACCTCAATGGCCTCGGGTGAGGGTTGCCTTTACTAAAGGCCAATGAGGGTTAGACTTGCCAGCTTTGAACGAGGCTCGACCTTGCCCAAAGCTAAAGCTGGCGAAGCCGACCCACACCAAAACTGGCAAGGGCAAGTCTCGCTAGAGGCCGGCGCAGTCCCCTCTCACCAAATCCCAACAAGGGTGACCTCGCTTGCGGCCAACAAGGGTGACCCTCGTCAGTTGTAGCCTGTGGCCGATTGTTGACCATCGTCAAGGCCCGGTAGAGGAAGCAGGAAAAAAAGAAAATATAAAAAATTGCAAAAAAATTAAAATATTTATAAATTCTATTTGCATCAATGTTGGCCATGCTATTTAGGATGATTGGTATCCACATCAGCGATTTCTAACCAAAATTAGCCAAATTGACTATATTGACAAAATGTGAAAAGGTTTAGGACTAAATTAGCATTATTAAAATGTTTAGAACTGAATTGGTACAAGTGCAATATGTATGACTTTTTTGGTAATTTTACCTAAAATGGGAGAAGAAAGAATTATTCTTAACAAAAGTATTTCCCTCCAATTTGGACATGAGTTAAATAGTTGATCATGCCAGTAGGCAAAAATTATCATTCACTTGACGTTTATTAGGCATGGTGTCGAAAATAGAATTATGAAGTTGTTTCATGATAATTATAAATTCATAGTAGGACATAAATAATTTCTTTTTTTGTCAAAAGATATTTCCATTCATTACCAAAATGATACATGAAATGATATATAGGAAATCTCAAAAGCCACAATAACAAGGCAAGCCAACAGAACTCCAAAACAAACTAAAAATCAGAAATCAATGCATATCATTAGAGCATGGTTGGCAAATATAATCACATGCTTGTCTTTCAAGAACAGATGTTTGACTGCATCGACGGCGATCAGCGACTAATCATCGAATCACATAGCATCATCAGTTATAAGTACACGCCGAAATCTCCAACTACAGTTACGGCTATGTCTTTTGGTGGTGTACGCCTAGGTTCGGCATCCCCAATACTATCACCATACGAAGATAATATAAACCTATAAACTCATATCTAAAGATTAATGAGAGTGAGCCCTTTAGCCAGTGCAAAGTGCCAAAACTTTTAAATAAAACACATTGAACGAGAGTATATTCGACACCGAAAATGCTATGACCATCATTAAAACTAAAGGTAGAATACTTATTCATTAAAACTTCAAAATCTAGAGATAGATTGGAAAAAAAAGCTCCCAAATGTAAGATCAGGAGAGCAAAGCTCTCGAATCTAAAACTAGATATGGAGTGTAAGGAAATAAACAAAAGAAAAGTAAAGGAAAAACAAATGGGTAGGGAGGGAGAGATCTAGGTCAAATCCCTCCCCTCCTGAAGAAGTGGAAGAGACGAAGAAAGGTTTAGAGAGGGAGAGAGAGAAGGAGAGAGGGGGGTTGGGCAGGACATAAATAATCTCTTACCGAACATAAAAAGACTATTGTTGGTAGGTCTTATTAACATATTTGGCAAGATACTAATTACTATAAATTATTTTTCTGTTGACTGAATTAACTAACCCCGCCATTTCTTACTGGATTAAGTAATTTTTTTACTTAATTGACTAATTTAATTCAATTTGTTTAGTTCATTATGTAATGAATTTTTAATTTTTAATACTTAATTGAGTTATCAAATAGGCCCTTAGTCATGATAGCATAAGTTGTACGCGATAAAGTACTTATGTAATTATCGCGACAATATTATGAAATGCCGATTACAACCTAATAATATTGTGTATTACTGTTAAAAGAAAATGTATGTGTCGTTAGCCTTTGAAATTTATGACGTGTCATGTGCTATATCCATTCCATTGAGTGCAGGTCCACTTATGTTCGATTACGAGAATTCTACTAGAGATGGGCCAGTTCTAAAATTGTATGAATATTCATGGACAAAGGTAACAACAATTGATTTTTTTCTTTCAGACTCTGATTTTTTCTACATGACCCTCATAATTGGATTGGACAATCGCTGAGTGTAACTACTCGATGAGCGAGGCAATGTGAGTATCAAACTGAATAACAATAAAAGTACCAAAAAAAGTATTAAACTTATTGTACTTGTACCGATTCACTCATAAACCTTTCAATTATACCAATTAAGTTATAAACATTTTCATATTTTTTCAATTGAGTCCATTTGACTAATTTTGACCGTAAATCAGTGACATGGACGCCAGCCATCCTACATGATATAATAGGATGGCTGGTGCTAATGTGAACAGTTTAAATAATTTTTTGAACATTTTTATAATTTTTGGGTTTTTTTTTCTTTTCTTTGCTTTTTTAAATTACGGGCTGGCAACCCTCGTCAGCACTAGGTGAGAGTGTCATAGCCCTCATCTGCTCTAGGCGAGGGTATCTTGCTAGCCCTCGCTATGGCCAATGTGGTCATGGCAGCCCTCACCTAATGCCCTCGCTATGGCCGAGGAGGGCTTGGGCAAGGGCCACCACACCCTTAAGGCCAAAGCGAGGGCGCGCAATCCCTTGCCCAAATCTGGCAAGGGCTACAATGCCCAAATCGGGCAAGGGGGTTATGGCGTCGCCCCCAGCCGGTGAGGATAGGGACACCCTTGTCCATGGCTGGCGAGGGTTTGCTGACGACCCTTGCCAGTCCTCAATCCAAAAAAAAAAGAACCAAAAACAATTTCAAAAACTCAATTATTAAAATATTATTAAAAATTTCCATAACAGTGCCGACGATGCTACGTCCAACAGTCAGCGTCCTCGTGAGCAACTTCCTACCAAAATTGACTAAATTGACTCAATTGATAAAATGCAAAAAAGTTTAAGACTCAATTGGCACATTTCAAAAGTTTAGAATTGAAATGACACAAGTGCAATAGGTTTATGACTTTTTTGTTATTTTTCCCACTAAATAATTCTTGTCCTAAATCGCTCATAATAAAATTTACATATTAATTTTTTTTCGGTACTGTCTATTTGCTAATCCTGCCCATTTGAACGAGGGCTAGCAGCCATTAGTCTCATGATCAGCTCTACTCAAGGATTGGCAAATTAATGTTCACACAGGTGGCGAATATTATATTCCTAGATCAGCCAGTTGGAGCTGGATTCTCCTATGCAAATAACTCGGTGAGCTACACTATGAATGACAATATTTCAGCAGCAGAATCTTATGAATTTCTCAGGAACGTGAAGCGGGAAAATAATCATCCATACAAAGGAGAGCCTTTAGATAAACGAAATTTATGATTTCTTTTATCTTTTGGCTTTGTTATATGAGGTGTGATATAGTGGCTTAAGCTCCATCCTGAGTTTTTGAGCAACCCACTCTACATTGCTGGGGATTCCTACTCGGGTGTCATTGTTCCAATTGTCACTCTGAAAGTTGCCAAAGGTATGGTTATTTATTCAATTTTTATTCTGTTTGCTCATCAGTAAGCATTTATTCTTGCGATTTTACGCGTCAATATTTATTTATTTCGAAAAGTTTTTAGTTAAAAAAGTCAAAGTGTGTACACTCCAAAATTTAAATTTAACAAAAAGTGAAAAAATAAAAGTTAACTCAGACTTGCCTTAACTTTCATGGACTATGATAGGAGGTTAACAAGAGTACTTTTGAAATCCGAATAATCATATTATGATTTCATATCTATGAAAATGTCATTTTGTAAGCTTCTATGTCCTCAGAGTGTCTGTAGAATAGTTTGTTTTTTGATTTTTGGTCAGCCGCGACCTTGGAACGTACTAGAGCCCCAGATTATTTTTTTTAATACTGGAGTTATTCGAACCTTTCTATTGGACTAATCTTTATGAATACATGCAAACTACCACACCCATGTACACAGATTAAACTTCATCCTCGGAGTTATGTACAAGTGCCACAAATTTAGACCAATCACTTAACCACTCAGTCAAGAATAAATTTTGTGTCAATAATTTACATAATAGAATAACTTATTAATCCTTTCTTTCTCAAGTTATACATTTTAGATGTGAGAGGAAAACCAAAGAACCATGCAACATAGTCCATCGAGTATCGACACCAAATTAGGGTTCAATACATAATTTTTCTTGATTTCTTCAGGGAAATGAAGCCATTTTTGAAGCCTAAAATGAATCTTGAGGTAACTCATCATTATCATCGCATTAACACATTGTTCCTTAAATATATATTTCCTTTTTGAAATAACGTAACTTATCGGTCGAGTTCAATTCAGGGCTACTTGCTCGGAAACCCTTTCACAAAGGATGATCGAGACATCAATTCAAGAGTCGCATTTGCTCATTTGAAGGGTCTTATATCTGATGATCTATATGAGGTAATTGATTTCCACTTTGCCCATAGAATAACATGTGAAAAAACGGTTCGTACTTTTCTTTACCTCACTCACAATGTGTGAAAGGATCGATTCCGATGTATATGAAATGGACAAGACATAGATCGCGTATCGTTATTTTTAGGATATGATATGAATTCGGAAAAATCTTAAGCCACAAGATCAATATCATAAAAAGCGAGAAAGCAAGCGGTAAAGATGTGTGTTTTGACAATTTTTTTCCCCACATCGATTCTTTCTCCACTAATCACTTATTTCCATTTAATATTCGATCCAAAAATTACTTCGTACCTTTTTGGTGCATTTCAGTCAGCCAACACTAGTTGTGAGGGCGATTACGTTAACGCCAATGAAAGCAACACTGGTTCCGTGGATGACCTCAAAATGGTGACCGAGGTTGGTGAACATTCAATCTGTTTTCTTTTCTACTCTCTATATATTTGATTTTCTTTTCCTTTTCATCCTTTTTGATCTTTTTTTTTTCTTATTTGGAAATTTCATGTATTTTTTTGGGTCATTATTTTCTTTTTTGGGAAACTTCATGTATTGAACCTTGACTTTTGCTAACTTTAGTGCCTGGAAAATATATTTACGAAAATCATGCTTGAACCGATCTGCGTGTCTCAGCCTCCGAAATCGACGATGGGTGATGCGTGGGACGCCAGCTTAATAAATCAAGACCGTTCACTTTTCTCCTTCTTCCCACGCTGGAAGCTCCCCGGGTATGGTGCAGGGTAAGTATGGTATTTTTTCTTTTTTTACTTTGGGCCAAATCTTTTTTCAATAAAAAAGGAACGAATCAATTTCTGAATTAAATTTTACTTTTGCTTTTTTTCATTATTTAAATTTTGCTTCTTACGCACTTTGATATTTTTATACTCAAGACACGTGAAACTTTCACATTATATAAATATTGAAATGACCGATGAAATCGGCTTATAGATGACCCCCTTTAGCCCGCTAATCAAATGATCGGTGACTCATTTTCTTAATTATTAAGTGCCTAAAAACCACCCCTCAAGCAATCTGACAGGAAATTTGTGTGGAATTTAATTAGTCGTTTGCAAATTAATTAAAAAAAATCAACCATTATCAAATTGAAAAGCTCGCAGTTCAATTTTGTAATCGCTTTTTTCTTTTCAATATAGAATTATAACTATATGTATTGCTATATTTGGGCTAGTGAGAGAGTGGTTCAAGATGCTCTGCATGTCCGAGAGGTATGTCAATTGGTAATATTAATTAAATCAAATAAATTTTTAATATTTTTTTCTCTTTTTTTAATCTATTTTTGTCTATGTTTTTTTCTGTGTTTAATGACAAGCCAGGGGACAATTGAGAAGTGGGTAAGGTGCAATAGGACTTAATCTTACGCATGCACTGTCACAGACGTCGTTGACACACACAAGGAGCTCATAAAAGGCGGATATAGAGCACTTATTTATAGGTAATTGAGCATCTTTTCTTGCAATTTGTACCATAACCGATCAATCGAATTACTTACTTCACTTAATATACTTTCTTTAACAATGTAGTAGTGGAGATCATGACATGATCGTCCCGTACGTGGGAACGCTGGCCTGGATTGACATGCTAAACCTGACGATTTCTCGAGATTGGAGAGCGTGGTTCGTCGATGGACAAGTTGCAGGGTTTGGTTTCGATAACAACCGTCCAAGCGTTGTACAGTTCAATTTCTAACAAATTGTTCCGACACCTGTATGCTTTAAGTCGATCTAATCGAATGAGGCTCATGTATTTTCGACATTCAGATAAAGTAAATGTCTCTCCACCCGAGTTTCATTAGGGTTAATCTTGCGGATTTAGGTAAAGAAAGTTGAATGGATGGAGGGACTAATTTCATAAATTTACAAAGTACAAGTCTAAGATTTTCAAATGGACAGTACAAGGAATCATTGGATTAATATCGCAAAGTACATACTGTGTCTAGATAACTTATCCTTTCTAATTTTATTTTGTGCTTACTTAGGTCTCTTTTCTTCTTGTAGGTATACTACGCTTTATTCTTAGGGACTAACCCTTTTCACATATGCAACCGTCAAGGCAAGCAGATTCATATCCAATAATTTCTTTGACTTTTCCCCATTTTCATATTCTAATTTCATCCCAGATATGAAATTAGAATAGTTGCGTTTCGGGGAACGTGTTAGTAATGAATGATTTTCTTTTCGACCAAAAAAAATATTCTAATTTCATCCAAAATTGGCTCGTTACAATGTGCGAGTCGTACATTGAAACTCCTTTTGTGTGCAGCGAGCGGGACACATAGCTACAAAATTCAAGCCCAAGGAATGTTTCGAGCTGATTAATAGGTGGTTCGATTATTATTGCATTTAATTTGCAGTTGTAGCTCCCCTTTAATTCGCAGATCTATATGTTTAACATCGTCAATGTGATAAATTCTCGCGGAAGCGGTGTGTGTATGGTAACTGTTAGGGGCGATCGGGTCCCAAATGATGGAATCGAATTAGTGCCTCCCTAGAATCGGACCTACCAATCCAATTTGGTGCCGAGATGGGCCAATGGAACCGGTTGCAAACGCTTCCATTTGATTCTTCAATTTCTTCAGATATTTCAGGGGTGACATTAAAATAGGACGACTTGCCAAACCTTTATTTTTCAAATGACAATGTTTGGCATAAGGGTCCTCATGCAAGTGCATGTTTATGCAAATCTATTGAGAAACTGAATAGTGCCGAAATCGTATATGTAATTATGGGAAAATTTCAAAAACAATCTCCACGTTTCATCGCTACATCAAGCTCGAAAACCAACAATTTAGATCCTCATATTTTCCACTTCAAGTTGCATCTATGGTTAGGTTTCACAATTTACTTCCAATTATGCCGCTCCCGTCATTTCAAATCTACCCACTTGACCAAAACCCTAATCCTCCCACCCACCGCTCAACCTGTCTCCTTCCGGCACCGCTGCTGCCCGCCGCCCCATCGCCACCTACCACCACCCCGAGCCAAGCCACAACCTCGTCGTGCCATCTTCTCCCTCGCCATGTTCTCTCATCTCATCTCTTCATCCATGTTCAAGTCGAGAACAGACCCGCTCAACTATTCTAGGATAGCTTTTGAAACCCCTTGGACTGTATTAGGTTCTACAATGTACATATTTCTAATTCTATATGATGTAAGCTTATTCTAGCTAGTGCTGCGAAGTTGATCCATCGGAACCATGTCCACCTAGACATAGCGTTGAAAGTCGTACCTCTTGTACAACCCGACAAATCGTATAAGGCCACGACAGTTCGTCATCCCTACTACAATCGAACAATTACTAATAAAAGAAATTTTAATCCCGCCACATATATTTATCGCCCATCTGTTTAATTTCTACTGTCATGCGACTAGCCGTCGCAATCTATGAATATATTCTTTGACTACGATACTTTCACGAGGACCTTCGAAAGACAAATTAACTCAGTGACATGGAGTTTGCAATAGTTGGTGTGAAGCAGATCCACCGAAGAGAGAGAGAGAGAGAGAGAGAGAGGAACCTGCAAAGAGATGCGAAGACTGAAGACGAGTGACAGAGCGAGCAATCAGTGTGAAGCTGAGCGAAGCAAACTAACAAACGAGCGAGGGGACCGAGCAAAACAAAAGGACCAGTCAAGCGAAGCAAAAGAGGTAGAACCAAGCGAGAGAGGGGCAAAATTGAACTTCTGATAAGCTTTCGAGGGCAAAAAGGGAAACTGGCCAAATTTCATTAATTGAGAATTTCAACATTCCGAAAATGCTTAAAGCTCAAGATAAGTCCCCACCTGCCTTGAGTTTTCAGCTTTGCCAAGCTAATATTTGGCCTAAAGACCTTTGGAAAAACTTGCCAAACACCACAGATTTTCCTTAAGGGGCTTTGGAGGCCTAGCGCCCCTTGGAAAAGCTAAATCCAACGCGCCCTATGATAACTCGATGACATGAAGTTTGCAACACCAAATAATTGGGATTATTCAAAATTAAATGTCACCATTACAAATCTTATAACTCTCTATTATTACAACACGCAACTAGTAAATGCAATACACTAGGGGAAGAGGTATGATGGACCTCCTTGTCATCTTGTGCTTCGTACAAGAAGCATCGCTCAAACGTTATCCACATACACAAGACCTTGTGTGGACGAGCAGCAAAGTAAGCACAATCAGAGAGAGAGAGAGAGAGAGAGATTCAGTCATGGGGGATCGATGATTTAGCTAGACCTTTTCATGGCTTCAATCTTACAGAATGTGTTGATGGCCCTGACCGCGACGGTGAACAAGTTTGCCTCGTCTAACATCCAAGCCATCCCGAGAAGCGAAGGCCGGCGGTGGAAACCGAGGGCCGCTCCGGTGGACCCCCAGCAATCAGGTATCGGGACCAGACGGTGTCTCCTCCTCCTGTCCGCGGCTGTCGCCGCCAGTGATTCGCAGACCGAGCTTCTCAAGAGTACTCTCTACAAACCGTTCTCTTCAGCCTTTTTCAATAAGCAAAAGTACTAATCGCATTCATCGACAGTCGATGGAGAAATTTTTTTTTTTCATTTTGCTACGCGAAAATGGTATTATGATTAAAATGCTAATGGTTCATTTGTAATATTTGTTAATTAATGATTGTGAAAAGACTATTTTAATTTTATTTTTACGTTTATCACATCATTAACTATGTGTTATTTTAAGTCGTTTTAGGGTATTTGAAGAAATCGGAGGACAATAAAGCGAAAAATGACAAAGAGGTCAGAGAATTTTCCCATTTTTTTCAGCTTTTTTGGCCATTTAACTTCCCGGATATTTACTTTCTACCTGGAAATTTTTCCTTGGAATAATGGTTGTAATTAATTATAATTACAGTAAATGACCTTTTCTTTGCCCCTTTGATTGTGTGCTTTTCTTTTGTTTTGCTTTCTAGAGGCTGGAGAGCTACTACAAGAGAAACTACAAGGACTACTTTGAGTTTGTGGAAGGGTCATTGAGGAATAAGAAGGAGCAGCTCACGGAATCGGAGAAGGGCATTCTCGATTGGCTTCGAAGCAACAAATGATCACAGAGTCTTCTCTTTCTCTTTTCTCTTATAATTGTTTCGTCTATTTTTGTTAGAAAAGCCTCCTCAATTTGATGTTATATATCTTCGTTCAGCTTGTGTGTGGGTAAATTTACGCATACATGACATGAAATAGAGACGACTAGTAGTAGTATATTGTCCAGTTTATAGGTGGCAAACGAGACATGCCGTCTAAGGCTGTCAGTAATGCCCGACCTGAATTGACTTGAATGAGTTCACAAGTAAAATGGTAGTACTTGAAACAAAACAAAACAATTCAACCTCAAACCCTAACTTACGCTCTTATACAATCCAAAACCCGACCTGACTCAGGTTTTTCGTTTGGGTCCTATGCATTTCGGGTCAGGTTCGGGTTAGAAAGAACACCCATTTCTCATAGTTCGGTTCGGGTCAAGTAGCACGAAGACTCAACCCGACCTGACCAATTTGACACCCCTAGTGCCTTCCATTATCCCTCAAAGTCCTCGGGTCGGCAGCACAGCCCACTTGTAATTGGTGTTATCTCGAAATATCTCATAATTTCATTTATGTAGTTCTCTATATGTGAAGCACGCTATACAGTTAAAATACATTTGAACCAGGAGAATAATTTACGATAAGCTTGATTTGCGTGCAATGAAATCGCTCTTTCCACAAAGTAACTAGAGATCCATGTATTTTTTACTGAATTATCATTCTATGTTGTCGTATATCTTCTTGTTTACCTTCAACTAATACATAAGCACACACGTAAATAGGCAATGGTAAAAAGGCCGATGGGACCTTACAAAAAAGAAGCCTATGGAATAACATTTTAATTTGGCCCTTGGTCTAACAAATGTCAACTATATAGTTCTTCATTCTTCTTGATTTATGTGATTCACCGCTCACTTCTTGTTATCCCAAGTTGTTTACCGATTTGGCACTCATTAGATCTCACACTAGCATCACGTGCCATTTTCTGTCACATTAGCAATGCCACATCATTAATTGAATTTGATAGTTTTATTGAAAGCAATTGATTGAATGACTCGATTGCACAAATTGAGAAAGTACTAAAATTTGATTGCACAAAAACAAAACTTAGAGGACAAAATGATACAAACCAAGAAAATTAGAGAACTTGAAAGTCAGAGGATGAAATAATGCAAATCTGAATCTGAGGGACTAAAACTGTATTCAACCCATTGTTTCCTTATCGTGATATTATCGTGATATTTGGTACATAGAGTCGATTAGTGGTATATTAGTTGGTCCATATGCATGTGGTGGATTCGCGTCTGAATCAAGTCTTTATATATAGAGAAAACATGAAGCCACACGCGATGCACATTAAACTTTAATCAGCAATCCGAAAAGTGACAAGCGCATTCCAATTTTTCCAAATGCCATGTTATTGCCACATTGCTACCGCATTATTGAGTTGCCAACAAATTGTCTGAATTTTAGTGAAAGTGCATCAATTGCTAAAAGAAGGAAAAGACAATTTAATATATTGAGTGATTGAAATCAGAGAGTTTAGTAACCTAATTATAAATTTCACTTGAACTTAAGGACCACAAGAAACTAACTCCATATCTCTATTATTATAAAACAAACACAATAGCAAACTTCCTCTCAAGCTCAAAAAAAAAAAAAAAAGATATGTGCACTAAAAGTCCTAAAATTATCACGAAAGTGCAATTGAGTTCTAAAACTTTCAAAAAGTGCAATCAAGTCATATAACTTATCAAGTTTGTTTAATTAAGTTCATTCTGTTAATTCTATCCAACTAGGCTAATGAAAAATGTTGACATATCTTATTTTATTACTTTCTTAAGAAACATGATAATGATGTAGCACCTACCAAGCGCTACATCAGAAAAAAATAATTCAAAAATATAAACTAAATTAGATAAAAAAAACAAGCTATATATATATATTTTAAAACCCAAACTTGCAACAAATGGCTATGGCCAAACCATTTCTAATGGCCACCGCTACAGCCGCCAGAAGGGCTGGCAGAGGTGGCCTAGGCCTTCTCGAAGCCTGGCAACCCTCGCCGGTCCCTAGCGAGGGCCTACAGGACTAGATTTGGGGAAGGGCGTGACCCTCACCCTGAGCGAGGGTCGCCCGTGAGACCTCGCCGAGGGTGGGCGACGCTCGCCTAGTGTTGGGTGAGGCCTTGTGGGCCCAGCGACCCTCCCTCAAATCTGGGGCGAGGGTTAGGCCCATAGGCCCTCGCCGATCCTGGGCTTTAAGAAGGCTTGGGCGACCACAGCTCAGCAACCCTCACCGGCCCTTCCTATCCCAAACGAAGAAGATCCCATCCGATCAAAATCGGACAAGTGCGCAACCCACCTGACACCCAAGTTCTTCACGGACGAAGACTCGACGATTTCCTTCTTTCCCCCGTGTGTGCCGGCCGAATTTTTATAGAACGGTCTAAAATTACACTCTCAAACTGGGCCCAAACATCAAGTCACGATTCTAAAAACTTTTCCAGGTACGTCTTCTCCAAGCGCAAAGAAGAGAAAACCCATTTTTGTGGTCAATTTGAAGGAGCCTATCTCCAAGTAATTTAAGGACAACAACCCAAATAGAGAAGCAAGCAAGCAAGCTTCACGCGGTGCTTTTCGTCAGTCGCCTTTCAGCCCACGTTCGAGTGACAAAACACGAGTTTGCCTTTTGCCATTGCCCTTTCGTTTTTCTTAATTTTTTTTTTTCAGCATTTTCCTTTTTTGGTAAGCAACGGTAAGAGACACGTCTTCTGGTGCTGATTCGCTCCTCAACGATAGGACACAACCTCGCCGAGCGCCGCGTGTCGCGATCAGGACCCTTCATCACCCGGCAGTTTCCACTTGCCAATTTGCAAAGGTCAACGTGATTCGGACGGTACCTCTTAAGTCAGCAATCCCCACTTACGTCCGACATTCCTTAAAACGCTAAAATCCCGTTTCAAATTAGGGTCAATCGGTTTGATGATGGGTAAATTCTTGATTGACGATGCGGAACTCATCCCATCAAAATCGATTCCTTTCTAGGGAATCGGCATGAAATCAAACTAACCCCGACTCTAGGGTAAACTCAAGAACCGAACCTTCTTAGTTGCCAAATGGACCTTCCCAGTGGCCAATCAAAGCCGACTCTCTAATTTTTAGCATAAAGAAGCAACTGGGTATGATCGATTTGGTTGAACCTTTTTGAATGGAGCGCTGAATTTTGAATTTGAATTGAAAATTTCTGTGAAAAAATCAATATACAATTCACTCCATCTATAAGTAATCATTATCACATAAAAAAAGGTTCAAAAAAAAGAAAGAAAAACTCCCCCCACGAAAATATATAAAAATAAATAAACTCCCGATTAACAATCCAAAACTTATCCCATCAGAATCAATTCCCCTTTCAAGTACCGGCACGAAATCGAATCGGCCCCAATCCTAGGGTCAACTCAAGAACCGAGCACATCTTCAAGTAACAGAGCAACTATTTTCGAAAAGTCATATCATGCGAGTGATCCATGGCATAATAATTATAGTGTAAAGGGACCTTCCCGATCGGTCAAAGCCGATTCCCCCAACCTTTTTCACGTAATGAACCTACTGATCCCCGTATAAACGTGCCTATAATTGATTAGGTAGGGTCCGACTCGGTTGAACCTCTTTTGCCCGGAACACCAAAGTTTCGAATTTGAATTTGAATTTGAATTTCTCCCGTAAAAAGAATTAATATTATAATCCACTCCGTCCCACAGGCGATCATTATCGCATGGAAAAATATCATTAAAATACTAATCCGAGCAGGAAAATAACATCTTCTCGACCCCAGCACCAAACATTCCCCCTCGGTCTTTATTTAATTCAATTTATCCCCACGAAAAAGGCCCAAAAATAAAAGAGGCTAAAAAATAAAAGGAGGCCAAAAAAAAAATAAAAAGAAAAAGAAAAACTCCCCCACACGAAAAAAGATATAATATAAATTAAAATCGAAACCCCCTATCCTACTCAACCCCGTCTCTCTTTCTCTCTCTCTCTCACACTCTCTCTCTGCAAAGTTCTGGTTTCTCTCGCCGGCGAGAGAGGAAGTGATCCGCCGGACCCTCGCCGGAGACCGATCGAGGCCGCGAGAATGAGCTACTACAACCAGCAGCAGCCGCCTGTTGGTGTCCCCCCGCCGCAAGGTCGGCACTCAAGCCCTCGACCCCCACCCGCGATCGAACCCCGCTTCCTTCTTGTTTTCCCCCCCTCCTCCTTCTTGCTCGCTTTCGGATTTTTCCTTGGGTGTTTTCTCGCGGGTCGGTTGATGGGTCGTCGTCTCTTGCGCGAAAGTTCCGATCTTTTTGGATCTGGCGGTGGTGGGGGGGGGGAGGGGGGGCTGGCTCTGGTTTGTGTCGGTGAGGGGGATTCTGACGCTCGTTTTGGTTGCTGTGGATTTAGGTTATCCGCCGGAAGGATATCCCAAGGACGCGTACCCGCCACCCGGATACCCGCCGCAGGGGTATCCCCAGCCCGGGTACCCTCCCCAGCCCGGGTACCCCCCGCCGCAGTACGCGCCGCAGTACCCGCAGCCGCCGCCCCAGCAGCAGTCGGGCGGCACCGGTTTCATGGAAGGCTGGTACGGCTCCCTTAATCATCATCCCCCCCCTGTCCCCCCTGTTCTTCAGTTTACGCAATTCGATCCGAATGGATCGGGTCGTAGCCCGGTTCTACGGGCATCAATCTGGGCCGTGGATCGCGTGTGATCCGATGGGTGAGAGAGCCGGGTCCGTTTTGAGACCGGGCCTTCGGACGCGGCGACGGCGCCGGCGCCGGCGCGGTGGTTGACGTGCGCCCGTGGCGTCGCCGGAGCTTCGGGCCACTTAACAGTGGGACTGGGTAAGCGGGTCGGGTTCAATTTGGCCAATTGAAAAATCAAATTCGATTTTGGGGTTTTAGATTAGGAACAGTTCCTCGCTTGGTTAGCTTATTGATTGAGGATTGGTTTGGTCAATGAAAAATCAATCTAATTTATGGGGTTTAGATTTAGGAAAAGTTCCTCACTTGAGCTGGCTATTGATTGAAGAGGAGTGATCTGGGCAATTGGGTCTCTGTGGAGGTGCTGAGGTTTCGAAAACGGGCGGTTGACACCAAGGTAATTCGAGGTCTTTTGTTAGCTTTTCGGGACCACTAGTTAAACAAGTTCCTGTCCGTGGACTTTTTCCGTGAATCGGTGCATCAATAAGCGGTTGATCTAGAAAGCTTCTGACTTATAGGGCGTGCGTGATAAATGCTGGCGTTAGTTGACCAGTTCCTTTGCCCAGTCGATGCTTCGTTGGGGATTGCAAGCGCTTTACTGGGGATGAGATGCACCTCCCTTGGATGCATGTTGAAAGTCTGCAAAAACCCAGATGAACATTTGGCAGCAGTTCCAATCTCCCCTACTAGACATCTGATTCATTCCCAAGTCAGATGTTTCTATCTTCAAATGATACATGAATTTTGAATTCGAGACTTAGATTATTGTACCCTTTTGCGAAGCAATGACGACAGCCACAATTTGAAATCGCATTCATAAAATTGCTTGGTAACGCTGCGATTGACCATGTAAAGCGCTATGAGACATTGACATGATCATTGTGATATGAAACACAGGTGTGATGTACCGGTCGGGCGAAATATGTGTTGCCTTACTGCTGTATATAACTGAATGCTCAAATTAGGTTCTATGCTATCGGTGTCGTATATTTTCATGTAGTTGTTCGTTTGTCTTGGTTGAACCGCTGAGGTTAAGAGTCGCGCAAACCCTTTCTTATCAGCTAAATGCCCTTCTTTTTCGTCTAATATTTCTGGAAAATATCGGTGTTAAATACTGGAAATGATGCTAATCTTTGTTTTTTTTTTTTTTTTTCAATTTGGGAATGAATGCAGTTTGGCTGCTCTGTGCTGTTGCTGTCTTCTGGACGCTTGCTTCTGAGGGGAGAGAGCGCATCAAGACTGAAGCGATTTTCATGTGAAGGCCTCTTTTGTTATTATAGTTTCCGTGTCTATTTTGTGCTCCCATTGACTTAAATAATATGAACTTGCTTGTCAATTGTAAGTGTATTTCTTCGTCTATGGGGTTGGTTTGTTTTACAACTTCTATTCTATAGTATGCTGGTGCTTTAAGTCCCCACATAAATTGTCCTCCTCTTCGTCATGGTACGAAAGCCACGAAATCCAACTTCTTTGTATTGCCTCCTAGGGATGTGCATTCGGATCGGTTCAATTGGGGAGCTGAACCGAGCTTGCCTTATTAGGCCAATTCCAGGACGGTTCACATCGACACCGATTCGATTTCTGGGTAAAATCTTTTGGGGGTTGGCCTTTACAGGTCTCGACTCGTGACTCGTTGCCTTGAGCTGAGTGTTTCTAGCCAGGAGCCTACCTTGCATGATTATCCGATAGAACCGGTTCTTTGGGGAGAAAACCGGTTCTCACTCTGTTGTATGGTATGCTGCTTAAAGTCTGTTAAAAATAATCTCGCATCACTTCTTAGGACAGCCACCCGTGTACGCGTCCTCGACAGCTTTACTCAGTTTAATCTTGTGTTGTCGTAAGGATAATGATCGTGAGAACGGTAAACGACGATTAAACATGAGATTTCATTGGAGTATATTTTAATTAATCTAAGTAAGATTATTGGGTTAGAATCTGTAGAACTATTTATGGATTGCGAGGTAAGGCTGGAGGAAGGAATCATTCTCTTTGCTTTTGGGTGCGGTTCTAGTGTCTAGATTAGAAGATTGTCGAAAGGAGTATTCGCATGCTTTGGGATGGTGTAATGTAGAAAGAATATATACAATCTAGGAAAGTCAAATCATGTTATGGTGGATTCCACCTTGTTTATGAACCAGTGTCATGTCGATTCGATGCATGAATTTTCGTAAATGATTAGATTTAACGCGGTAAACTTGATAGATATTATGGCAACATCACATTACATTTTCCGGGAAATCGTAAGGAGACCATCACCTAATTTCTCGACGACAGGAACTTTGTCGTTCCATGTTCAATCCATGAAAGGTGATTCCTTGGACATCTCCTTCTACGCTCAACATCAACAGCATGCGTTCGGTCGGAACAAACGTGTGAGCTAAACTAATCGCAGGAAAATCAATCCAAGAAAAATTACCAAAAAATAAAAAGAAGAAGAAGAAGAATTTGAAAAATTGGAAAAAAGAAGAGGTTAGCTTTTGCGTGAAAATTTTGCTTTCGTCTCCAAGTTGTCCTTATCATTCAATTTTCTTCTTCTTGTGGCCAAAACTTTATCATTCAATCTGTCCATTATTGTACAACAATATCCTTAAAAAACGACAAGTTTTCGATTTGAATTGGCTTAACAGGGAAGTGAGAGAATCCTAGTCCTAATAGTCCATCTCAAAGGTACTTACTTTTAAGAATGTACACAACTACAAGTACTTCGTTTTGGGGGTAGGGGATTCTCGAGGGCGGGGGATTCTCGAATTTTATAAGTGAGATATATATTTGAAGATACTTTTTCTCTGTCAATTCTTTTTAATTTTAAACTCAAACTTTTGAATTGTAGATAGAAAAGATAAAAGTTGTATTACAAAAATTAGAACTCATCAAATCCTGGGTTAGTAATTAAAAATCTCAAACCGGTACCACTAACACATTTGCCGAGAACTAATTTCTTGGAATGCAAAAAATTCCAAGCGTTGGTACCCCATGACACATTTAGCTAGTCTCACAAATTAGTATACCTAACCCAAATCTACTATCTGTTAGCATTCTGTTCATTATCCCATTAAAATTTGTACGTGTCAACACACGTGTCAGATGGAGAATGACATATCTAACATGGAAAATCTACGTGTGTTGACACGCATGCATTTTAATGGAGGGTAATTTTGGGTTGGGGGTCCTAGCTTGTGTGGCAAAAATTACTTTGGACAAATGTGACATGAGTATCAATTTGGGATTTTTTCTTAGAAAAAAATTAATTTATGGTAAATGTGTCACAAAATTCCAGTTTAGGATTTTAATGGTATTAAATCTTTATTTTTATTTTTTATATTTTCCATTCTTGTTGAGGAGACTTCGCTCAATCTATATCAATGAGATAAAAATTATCTTGTTGAAGAGTGCATTTGAGAAACGATTTTCGAGATAGGCCATATCGATAAGCGCATGTTTGAAGGCACATTCTTTAATTTATCCAATTTTTTCACAAAGTTTACACTCTATAAGAGATATAGTTTGATATACTCTCTCTTTATCCCTTTTTTTTTATAATTTAAACTCAACGAAAGATAGCTCGTCCGAACAACTCCATCTTTTACCATCTATATATATGTAAATTACTGTTCTTTAAGGTTGTAGCAACTTCCGAAGATTTGCGAGCAGAGATAAATTTGAGGTTCAGTGCATGTTATTTGCATGGTGGATTGGTTCTTCTCCATAGGTTAAGTTAATCACGGTAAAAGCATCTCGGCCTCTCTTGATATAATTTGTCTTTTGGGTGATTGATTTGACGATTATTTAGCTTAGAATTATACAGTTTATGAATCTTTTATGTGATCCAAGGATGCTGGACTATTGGAAGCATGTGGAACGTATGCATGTATGTTATGGATTGTTTGCTGCGAAGCTGTTCATTCAATTAAATTTTCTACTTGTCTAGATATAATTCACAATTAGGTTCAACCACTTGTATAGTTTGGTAGATTCTGAGTAGTTTGATTGTGGAGTTTGAGGCTCTAGAATGTGCGACTGGAGCATGTGTTCTTAACCTGTAAGACTAAATCGGACGCCATTGTCGCCGACACGTGATAGTTTTTGGCACGGATTGATGATTGATCTATGCAGGCACTTCTATGGCTTCTCTTGGTGCAGGACTAGGAGACATGAAAGCTTTCTCGGGGTTCAACATGTCACTGCTTCTTTGTCTCGCATTTGTGCTCTTCTACTCAGGATCAGGTACTAGTTTCTCTTGTTTATCTCCCTTCGTTGGATGCTGAATTCATGAGCAATCAAGCTAATGCTTTCTATCTTTTCAGAGCAAGTCACACAGGCTGTCTTCAATGATGTTTATTATGATACATCAGCACCAACACAGGCAAGATCGAATTCCTAGACACCCTTCTGCGACTTTTAAGTATGTCGACATGTGAATTGCCTATTCAGTTTTCGTGATCATTGCTAAGTTGAATTCAAGAACAAAGAACCGGAGATTGATCTTAGATGATCACTTATTCTTTGCATCGGATTTTTCAAGTTGTGCACATTTTTTATCCCCTGATAGTACACAGCTAAAGCTTGCGGGGAACAACTTGCAATCCTGAACTAAGCAAATTCAATGTCATTGAATTAGAAGTTGTGTGATCTCAACGCTGATGAGAGAATTAACTGAAGCTTTTGTGTACGTATTCAATAAGCAGTGTTTGGCAGAGCCGGGGATTACCATGTATGGCGGCGGGATCATAGTTAACCCGGAGTTTAGCTATGGCACATACGGATGGACTGTGTTTGGGCAAGGAGAGATTGAACAACGCGTATCGCGTACCAACAACAGGTTCATGGTGGCGAGTGATAGGAAACATCCGTTGGACAGTTTCTCTCAGAAAGTCCTACTCGAGATGGGCAAGTTCTATATGTTTTCAGGTAATTACTCCCTCCACTATTTCTACAAAGATTATCGTATGCTCCTGGTACATGCATGCGCCTATACGTGTATGCTGAAGTTGTTCATGTGAAGCCCACAAGCATGTGATATGTACTTGAATAGTTGTATTTATTTGCAAAGAATTTCCATCTCAAATAACAAGGAATGTGAAAACATGATTTTGGATGGAGTTAAAGATGATATTTACTCATGTTGAAAGAGGTACTTTCGCAGCTTGGATACAAGTCAGTGAAGGAAGTGAGACGGTATCGGCGGTATTTGGAACTGGAGACGGCGAGTTTGTTCCCGGAGGCAGCGTTGTGGCGGAGCACGGTTGCTGGTCTTTGCTGAAAGGTGGCATCGCTGCAAACTCGTCAGGACTTGTCGATGTTCTTTTCGAGGTGAAAGGCATTCAATTTTGGTCAATCTATTTCTGAATGGAGAACACTCTACTAGTTCGTGCTTTCTTAGGTGATCATTAGAAGCTCAGCACATTCGAAGAATGAACTATATTCAAGATACAAAATCAGATGCTTGATGTATGATTGTACCTTTTACGTTCCATGTTTGAGTGATTAATACTTTTCGAATTTTACCCTTCGATTGGGGGTAACAGGGCATTTACTATATTCGTCCTTAATTTCGTCGAGATTAAACCTTTGTGAGAATAATTACATTGAAAAGTTCCAAGCTGCAGGTGAAGCGCTAATATTAAGCATGCATTGATTCTGATTTCTGATTGTGGCAGAGCAAGAACACCTCGAAGGAAATATGGGTCGACAATGTTGCATTGCAACCGTTCTCGAAGAAGCAATGGCGGTTTCACCAGGACCAAAGCATAGAGAAGGTAAGTGGAAGAGTTATATCGAATTGAGTTGGATCTTTTGCTATAACAAACCGCCACGAAATTCGTACATGCAGGCGCGGAAGAGCAAAGTGAGGTTGCATGTTACTTATCCATATTCAGGAGCCGGAGTCGGCGGAGCCACAGTTCTCATCAGACAAACCAAACCAGGCTTTGCGTTCGGGGGCGGCATGAACTCCCACATTCTCAAAAGCACCGATTATCAAAACTGGTTTGCATCGAGATTCAGATTCACCGCTTTCACCAACGAAATGAAGTGGTACAGCACAGAGAAGAAGCAAGGCCAGGAGAACTACACGATAGCTGACGCGATGGTGAAGTTCGCGCAGGACAACAAAATCTTGATTCGAGGCCACAACGTTTTCTGGGACGACCCGAAGTACCAGTCTGACTGGGTCAAGACCCTTTCGCCCGAGGAACTGCGGGAAGCAGCAGAGAGGAGGATCAACTCGGTCGTATCAAGATATGCTGGAGACGTGATTGCTTGGGATGTGGTCAATGAGAACCTGCACTTCAGCTTCCTTGAAGACAATCTCGGGAAAAATGCCTCCTCAATTTATTTTTCGAAGGCATGCAAGCTCAATCCGAGCGCAAGAATGTTTGTGAACGAGTTCAATACCATTGAGTTCGGTGGAGACGTTAAGGTGAGCCCCGGAAACTTAAAGAAGAGGCTTGAGGAGATGCTTTCATATCCCGGAAACGAAGATATTCCGGCAGGAATAGGAGTGCAAGGCCATTTTGGCCCTGGCCAGCCAAATTTGGCGTATATGAGATCGAGCCTGGACATTCTTGCAACAACTGGAGCGCCCATTTGGCTGACAGAAGTATCAGTGGAACCAGGACTCAACCAGGTATTGGACTTTTCCCTAGGACAGAGGTGATCATGCCTGGTGGCCCCGCTCGACCTGAAGAGCAAAATGGGCAGGCTTGGGATAGCGATTCTCATCTTGCGTTTCACCCGGCGAACCTTGCCAATCCTATATAGAGCATTTTCCTTTTCGAAAATGGCTCCTGGGCAAGCATTTTAGGCCCGATACTAGTCCTGACCCATCCATTATCCTAAAATCCACTGTCCTGAGCCAACCTCGAGTTGTGATCAGTGACAAATAGAAGTAAATTTTTAAAAAATGGCAATTTGACACTTTCTAATGCACAATTCTTTTCTGACATCACAGGCTCAGTACTTGGAGGAGGTACTGAGGGAGGCTTATTCACATCCTGCTGTGGAAGGGATCATAATCTTTGCAGGCCCTGCGCCCGCCGGCTTTTATGCCACCGCTCTCACGGACATGAGCTTCAACAACACCCCGGCCGGAGATGCCGTGGACAAGCTGATCAAGGAATGGAAACCTGAAGACTTGAAAGTTCACACAGATGAGGGAGGTTTCTTTGGCACTTCACTGCTCCATGGAGAATATGAGATCACAGTAATCAATCCGATCACAAATTCCTCTTCCACTTCAAGATTTGAAGTGACCAAGGATAGCTCAGACAAGATTTTCCATCTTCAGATGGAATGAATAGCCTGCTGCAAGCTCCTATACACCTAAGGATAGTGTTTGATCGTTGACTGATACTTCCATAGTTCATAGTATACATATTTTTAAAGGTAGATAATTCATCTTAGGAATTCATGAGCGATAGTTGAAACTTTTGTGACTTTAATGTACTTTTTTTACTTATATATATACTGAAATGTTAAGTTTTTCTCCTCTTTTTTTTTTAAAATTTTTTATAGCAAAATGAATTATGCTCTTAAAATGTTAATTATGTGACAAATAAAAAGTTCTTGTTCATCTCCTTCTGCTGGGCCTTTTATGTACATCCTTAATTATTTTGAATTATTATTGAATGTCAAATTTAGTAATTTGCAAACTTCTGCTGTCATCTTCTGTCATTAGTTGGTTTCTGATTAAACACTGGCCATCAAATTATAAGTAAAAGCCAAATTATTTTGTGCTGAGCTGCCAAGCTCGCCCTTCTGAGATTTCTTTGGGTCCATTCTCTTGGGCTTTTCAGAAAGGGGGCGAAAGGTATCAATTTTCCCGTCAGTCGGCCTATTTGTTGTCGCTGGAGTTTCATATTCGAAATCTAATGGGCATCATCTCTTATTAAGTGACAATTTTGGCCACAACTGCATAAAAAGGTACCGACTTTCACCACGGCCACTATTTTGGCCCAAAACATTTACCCGAAAGACACTTTTGGTTACCCGCTAACTTGATGTTTAAGGTGGTAGAGGGACACTGACATGGCAAAATGGTTGTAGTGCTATTGAGTTGTAGTAGCAAGTAGTCAAGTGTACAAGCGTGAGCACAAATGGTTGTGTCTTGATAATGAGAGCAACACTGCAGATTGCAACTTGCCATGCTGAGTACTAGTAGATTCCAATCTGATTGTGGCTGTTCATCTCAAGAATGGATGTAGGTTTAGGGATAAAACTAAATCACTATAAAACTTGGCATGCTATCTTCTATCTCTTTATTGCCGGCACACCCGATTATGTTTATCTATTCATTAGCAGCACTCCTAATTATGTTAAACTGTTTCTGTTGTTGATGAAGTTTTAACTTGTTATATTTCGCAAAGTTCTTCATAATTCTCTTTCAATCTATTCAACCCCCTCTAGGTTATAGTGTTAACCCCAACGGAGTACAAACTGATTAAACGGGGCTCAAACAGAGTATGAATACTACATTAAACCAAGTGTAAGAAAATGTAAATTGACCAGTTCAATCAAGTAGCCTTCTCCGGTGAGTTACTTCATGATTTTTTATTCAACTACTCGCTCCATTTTACATTTGATCTTTTAAGAGAAAATTATCAAAAATATCCTATTTATGTACTTGTGCCGATTCAGTTCTAAACCTTTCAATTTAAACAATTTAGTTTTAAATTTTTTTATAATTTGCCAATGTAGTCCATCTGGCCATTTGGCCGGAAATTGATGACGTGCATATCGGCCGTCCTACATGATACAATCGACGCTGACGTGGAAATTCCATGAAACTTTTTAAAATTTTAAAATTATTGTTTTCTTTTCATTTTTCATTGTTAATGGCCGGCATTGAAATAAATAAAAAATAACAAAAGTTTTCAAAAGTTTTCAACGTCAGCATTAATCATGCCATGTAGAATGGCCAGCGTTCACATCATAATTTCCGAGCAAAATTACATTAGTAAATTGTTAAAATGTATAGGAATAAATTGATCAAATTAACAAGGTTTGAATTGGCGCGAGTGTCTATGGATTTAAGAATTTTTCTGATAATTTCCCGATCTCCCATCGCAGGCCCCCTATTGTTGACCTTGGCTCGTTAAACTTTGACTCATCCACCATCACTTTCTTCCACTCGACCACATGTCGTTCCTTATTAATCCATCTTCATTAATCTCCGCGGTACAACGCCAAAAGTTCATTTCTTCGATCCAGATCAACCACGTTTCCGAAGCTTATTCAATGTCCTTTGCATGCTGCTAGGCCGAGCTCTCTATAAAAGAAACCAATTTAACTTCATTGTTCTGACAGAGTCAAGGCTTCATTAAAGCGGGCAAACATAACTTAGAAAATGTCTCAATGGAAATATATATGTTATAGGTCGTACTTTTCATTAGGGATAATCGGTTTCCGGTTTCCAATTTACTAATTTTTGTCAAAGAAATTTATTTAAGATTTAGTTCACATTTTATTAATTTTTGTTAATGAATTTATGTCAATGAAGTTTACTTAGATTTAGTTCACATTTTATTAATTTTTTTGAATAAATTAAAAATATTATATATGGTCAGTCCGGTCCCGTTCCCTTTTGGAACCGGGAACCGAACCAATACTCCCGTGAACTGGACCCAATCGGCCGGTTCGGTCTAGTTCGGACGATCCATTTTGCATACCCTTACTTTTCATGCTACACGACCACATCTTACTCTCAATTTTTTAATGCAATCCTCGCATAAATAATACATTCACCCTTTTCCTGATCAATATTTTTTTAGAAGCACGCGCAAGGAGTGGGCGTTTACTTCAACGTTGGTGCATTCTATTCATCGATTCTCTTTCCCTTCAAAAAATTTCTTATCCCAGAATATCAGGCGAGTATCCTGGAGAAGAAAGAGACGGACGGCATCGTCGGAATCTCGAGCCAGCTTGACATCACGGTGGCATGTTCAGTCGGATGCGCAGTACTTTCCTCTATGAGACGTCGCAATTCCATCGCTCGCATCCTTCGCTTGTTCACCAAAATCGGAAAGTCTTTCCAACTCTTTCACTTTCCTGTCGGTATCTAGTTCTCCATTTGCGAATGAAGGAAGCTCTCCCACTGGTGCAGACGTCCTGCGGTTAGCATCATCTGCTTATCTACTAGTGTATGTAAGAAAATATGCAAAATTTGCACACCTGAATACACATTAAATCGCACAGTGTTTTGTCGGCTTATATTTATTAGCAAGATGCTCGTGCATTGCACGGGTCTAAAATATATTTTTTTTCACGTTATTCTAAATGTTAATGTCAACGTAAATTTTCGCAAGAAAAATATAGTGTAGGGAAACTCCTTTTAGTGTTTTTAAGATGACAAAATAGCCTAAGGCTTCTAATGCGAGCATTATTGGTGTAGCACCAGTTGATAGATGCACATGTAACATGAAGATCGTTAAGATAGTCAAAGGGCAAAAATCTTTGCTTCTGACGAGGGTGAACAAGGTATTAGACGCAAAAGGTGTTTGAAAGTTGGATGGACCCGAATAGAATGTGAACAAGTCATAAAATGGGAAGTTCGTGAAAACCTGGATGGACCAAAGAAGTTGAATAGCTAAGTAGAACCAGAGTTATCAATACTCTCTGCTAGGACTTGAAGATCGATGGTGAACAGTCAGTTTTAGCGAGAAGTGTGGAAGGACTGGAAGAACTGTCGGTAGAAGTAGCTCCTACTATCAACGACATGGAACTTGTGTGACATGCCTCTACCACTTTAATAAGAAAACCTGAATCTAAATTGACACCAATGCAATATGTTACACCAAAAAAAAAAAACAAAAACCTGAATCTCTATTGATTTGATTTAAAATTCAAACAGGTCTTGATAACCAGCTTCAGAGTCTAGAGTCCACAGGAAGAAACATGTTAGAAATCAAAACTATATTTTCCCTTGTGTGCAAGCATATTCAGAGAGTTAAGCTATGGACCGAAGCAAAAGTATCTAATTCCTGTAATCTGCTTCTGGCTCAGCGATGGCAAACTGACTGTGCAGTCCGTAGGCCGGCTAAGAAGATATTTGTTTCTGACGGATTATGGCTTGAACGTTTATGAAAGGGACCCAGAGATTGCTGAGGAAAGTGGTGGAAGAAAATAAAATCAGAGAAGCTTCAACTTTCTATTGCCTTAGACTCTATTGTGCTCTTTAAGTGCGGTTACTGCTCGTCTTCTCATTCAAGTTCTCTGAAAGGGTTCTTGAGCTTTGTAATACGCAAACAGAGTGTTCATAGTGATTGATGTGCTTGTGCTTGTGCTTTCCTAAAGATTATTAGTGGCTTCCAACCTGATTCTTCGTTGCTTGTCTGTCTATATATCTATATATATATATTCCTTTTCGATTTATTATTTGTCAAATATAAGCTACGAAGTTATCCTACGTATTTCTCCCTTGATCAACTCTTAGTCAGCAAATGATTTAGTGTATATGTAGCAAACATTTATTACAGATTTGTTAAATGAGGGCTATTATGTTAAATTATTTTTTTATCAGCTCGTTAGTATCACTTAATTGGGAAATACAACAAAATACTTAGCTATAATGGATATCATACAACATTTTAATCATACCAGTCATCACTTATCATACATTTGGTTATACTTATTGTTGAATTAACGCAATCATGTGATAGAACCTTTAATCAAATATACGAAAATTTGTCAATTAGAAGTTTATTTCCAATTAATGCATAAGAATTAGAGATTTGCTAGGATTAGAGGTTTGGTAATGTGACCATAAAAAGCAAACAACTGGGTAAAACTCTCGCGTGAGCATGTCACGTGCTTTTGGAATTGATTTGGGAGATTGTATCTCTAAGTTTGTTGAGGACTTTTTGTGATTTACATATTGACAACCAATAAGATAAATATTAGACTTTTTATGATTTTGCATCGAGGAGATATCTTGGGAGAAATTAATGGGGCATGACATAGAGGTGGTTAAGTGTGAAGGTTGACCAAAAAAAAAAAAAAAGAAAATGTAACAACAAGAGGATGTAACCGAGCCTCAAGAAATAAGGAGCTTGTCATTTTGAAGTTTAACAAAAGACAAGGAGGTTTGTTTCATTACGTGGACCATTGAGTAGGAGAATATGACAATATCTTCCTTTGCTGTAGCGCATGGTCTCGACCCATTCTAGGATCAAACCGAAGAAGTTGATTTTAGGTAGTTTCCACGGGAACTGGTTTTGTTCCTGATTCTAAATTTTAGGAAACGGGAATAGCCAGCAATCGGCCACTACTAAAAAGAAAAGGAAAAGAAAATAATGGAAAGGAAAAAAAAAGAAAAATTATAAAAGAATTATAAAAATTTATAAAAAAAAAAAATGACCACGTTAGTGTTGGCCGTGTCACGTAAGACTGCGGGCATCCATATCAAGGATTTCCAGCTTAAATTGACCGGATGGACTGAATTAACACAAATACAAAGGTTTATGACTAAATTGATCTAGTTGAAAGGTTTAAGACTAATTTGATACCGTTGTAATATATTTAGAACTTTTTTGGTACTTTTTCTCATGGCATAACTATTTTTTATTGGGTTAATATCACGAAAAAGCCCCAAACTGGTATATTGTGATAAATTTACTTTTCGATAGTTTTCGTTAAATTTTTCCATCAAATTGCTGAGTTGGATAACAAGTAGCAGTTAATAGGTATACTAATTTGGGATTTTACCCTTCATTTATTACAGGTGTACCAATTTGTGATTTTTCGTGGTATTAATCTAATTTAACAAAAAACTAATGGAAGGTAAACTTGTCACCAATGTACTAGTTTGGAGTTTTTTGTAATCAAAAAATTAGTTTTGAGTAAATTTGTCACAAGTATAATAGTTTAGAGTTTGTCGTGGTAAAAAAACTAATTTAGAGTAAATTTGTTACAGGAGTATCAGTCTGGATTTTTTATGGTATTAATCCATTTTTATTTGGCTTCCTAGAGTTACAGGGGAAACAAGTTAGGAATAATAAAAGACACCCCCTGTACCCTTTGATGAGATATAACCAAAGCCTAATTTCTTCGATTATCATATTACAAATAATTTTTAAAAATAATTTATTAAATAAATATGGCATTTTCATACCCATTTTATAGATGGGTTTAGAAACCTATAGTTTCTTCTATTACTCATTGTACCATTGACTTTGCCCAATCAAAATTGCAGGTATCGTAATTGTTGAAGTATATCCTCCATCAATTGATTCAAGTATCTCAAATTCACGTGTGAGCTCAATATTAGTTTTGCTCTCATTTAATTCATATATCTTTCTATATCAACATGTCTTCACCTTCATTTCTAATCTCTTTCTCCAGACCAAAACTGTCATCAACACCATGTTGCAACACCACAACACCCACCTTTCCTCCACATCTCATATGGCTAGAAGACTGCCCAAAAACCGCATTGGTCATGAGATCTCTTCCTTAAGATATGCTCAAACACCAACACACAATTAAAAGAGAGTTACAAATGAAACAGTTAAATGAATGTGTGATTTAATATTTATCATAAAGTAAACTATTCAAAGAGAGTATTACAGGTGAGGACTAGTTTAGAATGCACCATCATTAATGTATCATTCAACTAGACTTGTCAAAACGGATCATAAACCCATTTCTTAACCCATATATCAATAAATGGGTCAACTATATTCATTAAATAGGTCATAAATGGGTATTAATATAATATGGATGTTAAATGGGTTTTAAATGGGTCGTAAATATATTATAAATGGATTTACAACTTATTTAAATTCAACACATTTCTCTCGCCCTTACTCAATCTTGCACTCATTCACTTCGTACTCTTATCTCAGTTTGTATATGAGTTATTCTAAATCAAGTTAAATATGAAAATGTTTTAGTAATATGGATCGAGTTAAGTATGAGTTTGGTATGGATTGGGTCAGGTATAAGTTATCATATTTTCATTACATGAAAATGGGTTAAAACGGATTAAATGGGTATATTTAGATCTGATAATTTTCGATCCGATTTAAATCCGACCCAAGCCACCCGTTTGACAGGACTAATTCAATCATCTCCATCACTCCAGCTCCCTAAAACCTCATGTAACTTCACTACCTTCCATTTTTTGTGAAGCATCTCCTCGAAATATACCATCAATAACTCCAATTTTTTTTTTTATCAAAACAGACCCACGGGAAAGCTTTCTACCCAAACTCGACTCCCCACTAGTTTCCAATTAGATCCAACCGTCACAAGAACATACTGAAAATGCCAACATATAATGCACGTACCCCAAGCGTTTTACATGCAACATAAGATTATCATGGCAACAATTATTGCGAAGAAAAAAACTTCACCTCGACACAAAAGCATCCGTCACGCATCCGCATCGTGCACCGAACTTCACGCCATTCCTGTGTCCAAAAGAAATAAAACCTCCATCGTTTGCAAATCCTACTTTTAAAGATTCCCGTTTGTCTCTTCCTGTGTCTCCACAAGAACCGTGTGTATTACGGAGAGAAATTGAAAAACCATCGAAGTACATGCTTGACGTAACTGAATTAACCCACTTGAGATATTGTCCGCTTTTACCAATCCCATACCGAGCCTCATAATTTTCCCTTATGGTATAGGTGGGTATTTTTTCGAAAGGTCATCTATCATGATAGTATTCTTATTTAAGTATGTTTAATTTTGGAGACGTTTCGTCATTTAATTCAAAGGATGTCAAACCACGGGTCCCCAAAAAACAATTATAATCTTCGTTTGCTAGAATCGAGAAAATGTCCTTGTTGTTAAGTAGGGTCATTTTACAAGTTGTAACTTCATCAGGTTCATCCAAAAAAGGATTCCTTCGAGGTAGCAGAACAGGCAATCCAAACAGCAGAAGGGACGTAAAGGGCTTGCTGCATCCAATTCCCAACAATTTCTTTTAAGCTAAAACCCTTAGAAGAACACAACCGAAATATACTAAGACCGATTAACGATATCGTTACTTGAAGTGATGTTTGATTCGGCCGATTCTAGTGGAACCTTGAATATGGCCTGCTTGCTCGAATATCCATGCGTGCTCTATCGCATTGCTTAGCATACAAGTTCAGTAGCATTGCTCGTTTCTTAACGCTCTCTACATTCAAATCACATGCGTAGTATTGACTTAATGAGAACACTAATTTAGACACCATTGTCATTGTCACCTACCCATCATCATCTCCAGACCAGTTCTGGGCCAGTGTTTTGTTGTGTTATATATAGGGGTTGAGAGAAGAGTCACGGGACACGCAAAAACTGAGATTGATCAGGTTGCTGGACGCTTTCGCATTCACAGGAGTCCTTTTGTCTTTCGACATGACTGATTGGTGCTGACACGCTTTCTAAGGCTGCTTTTATTGCAGGACTGGGAACGATGATAAGCTCCTCTGAATGCACCATGCCATTGTTTCTTTGGCTCACATTTGTGCTCTTCTACTCAGGATCAGGTACTGGTTTCTCTCACAGTTTATTCCACTTGTATTATTATTAGTATTAATTATTGCAAAATCATTTTCCTCCAAGAACATTGTAAAAGAGTTTAGGATTTTTTTTCTTTTTTAGTTTTTGTTAGTACACTTTGAATAAAGTTGACTGTTAGATGGGTTTTAGCTGTTTCAAATGCTTTCTCTAGGCTAAATGAATGATTAAGCTAAATGCTTTCTATGTTAAACCATTTCAGGGCAGATCACACAGGTTGGCTTCAGTGATGTTCAATATGATACATCAGCAACAACCCAGGCAAGATCAAAGTCCTGGACACTACTTGCAACTTTTGAGTTATGTTTGCGTATGAATGCCAAATAGATTTTCATGGACATTACCAAGTCCAATGAATTAATCTGGACCCGAGATTGCCGCCCTAAAAGAGAGATATGATCGAATGAATTATTCTGTACATATATCGATCCCAAATTGTGATTTTGGTACTAATGAGAGTTAACTGAAACTCCCATCTCTATGTATTCGATGAGCAGTGTTTGGCAGAGCCTGGTGGTACTATGTATGGAGGTGGGATCATAATTAACCCGGAGTTTAGCCATGGCACCGCTGGATGGGCCATGTTTGGGAAAGGAGCAATTGAAGAACGCTTATCACGTACCAAAAACAGTTTCATGGTGGCGTATAACAGGAAACGTCCCATGGATAGTTTCTCTCAGATAGTTCGACTCGAGAAGGGCAAGTTCTATACATTCTCAGGTGATTATTCGATCCCCTATTTCTACAGACATCACTACAAACTCCAGGTACGCGGACACGCCTTCACATGCATGTCGGAGTTTGTTCATGTGAAGCCAACAATCATGTGATATGTGGGTTCACATAAACAGGACACTTGAATAGCTTTTTTTCATCTGCAAAGAATTCCAGTCTCCAACATCAAGGAATGCGGAACGGTATCTGTGGATGAAGTTTAAGATGACTTATTACTCATGTTGATGAGCGATTTTCGCAGCTTGGATACAAGTCAATGAAGGAAGCGAGACAGTATCAGTGATATTTGGAACTGGAGATGGCGAGTTCGTCCCTGGAGGCAGCATCGTGGCAGAGCAAGGGTGCTGGTCTTTGCTAAAAGGAGGCATCGCTGCGAATTCTTCGAGCACCGTCGATCTTCTTTTCGAGGTAAAGTGATGGCCATTGAACTTTTTTTAGATATATCTATTTATGAAAGAACACAATTCAACTAGTTAATGCCTTCTTAGGTGATTATTAAATATCAGCACATCTGAAAAACGAACAATGTACAAGACAAGATCAGAGACTTGATGAATGATTGTTATTGTTATATCCCATGTGTCCAGTTAACTTCTCGAGCGATCAATACTTTTCGAAATATACCCTTCGACGGGGGTAATCGTGTAGTGCCTTGCTATATTCGTCCTGATTGGGTCAAGATTTAACCTTAGCGAGAATAATTTCACCGAAAAGTTGGAAGCTACATTAGGTGGAGTGCTAATGTTATTCTGATTCCTGATCGTGGCAGAGCAAGAATACCTCGAAGGAAATATGGGTCGACAATGTTGCCTTGCAGCCATTCTCGAAGAAGCAATGGAGGTTTCACCAAGACGAAAGAATAGAGAAGGTAACACAAAAAGTTGCACCAAGTTAGTTTGAAAAACATGAAGAACCGTTGCCAAATTCAATCTTGCAGGTACGGAAAAGCAGAGTGAGGTTCCAGATAACTTATGCGAATAAAAGAGGGCTCGGAGTCAGAGGAGCCAAAGTTTTTGTCAAGCAAGCCAAGCCGGGCTTCCCATTCGGGTGCGGTATGAATTTCCACATCCTCGAGAGCACCGACTATCAAAACTGGTTCGCTTCAAGGTTCAGGTTCGCCACTTTCACCAACGCAATGAAGTGGTACAGCACAGAGGAGAAACAAGGCCAAGAGAACTACACGATAGCCGATGCGATGGTGAAGTTCGCACAAGACAACGACATTTCGATCCGAGGCCATAATGTTTTCTGGGACGATCCCAAGTACCAGCCCGATTGGGTCAAGACCCTTTCGCCCGAGGATTTGCGAATAGCGGCGGAGAGGAGGATCAATTCGGTCGTCTCAAGATACGCAGGAGAACTGATTGCTTGGGATGTGGTCAATGAGAACCTGCACTTCAGCTTCTTCGAGGACAACCTTGGAGAAAACGCTTCCTCGATATATTACTCGACCACATACAAACTGGATCCATCCCCAAGAATGTTCTTGAACGAGTACAACACCATCGAGTACAGTGGGGACGAGAAGGTGAGCCCGGGGAACTACATAAAGAGGCTCGAGGAGATATTTTCGTACCCCGGGAACGAAGATATCCCACCAGGAATAGGAGTGCAAGGCCATTTTGGCCCTGGCCAGCCAAATTTGGCGTACATGAGATCAAGCCTGGAGATTCTAGCCACAACTGGTGTGCCCATTTGGCTCACAGAAGTGTCTGTAGAGCCAGGAGTTAACCAGGTACATCAATTATGCATGGCCAGGCAACCCGCTGGGCCCAGTTGGCCGGGTTCGCCTGAGAAGAAAAATTGGGTAGGCCCGGGCAAGCAATTCTCTTCTTGTAACCAGCCCGCCCAACTTCGCCCGCAACCCAATCAATGTTAAATGGCATATCTGATTTCTTACTAATGGGCATCTAGAATTGTGATTGGTGACGAACAGAAGAAAGTTTTCTGGTGTTGCAGGCTCAGCACCTGGAGGAGATCCTAAGGGAGGCTTATTCCCATCCTGCTGTGGAAGGGATCATAATGTTTGCGGGTCCCGCGTATGCCGGCTTCAATACCACGGCTCTCGCGGACATAAACTTCAACAACACGCCGGCTGGGGACGTCGTGGACAACCTGATCGAGGAATGGAAATCCCGCGATATCGAAGCCTGCACGGACGGGGGAGGGTTCTTCAGCACTTCACTACTCCATGGAGACTATGAGATCACTATAATTGACCCAGCTACAAATTGCTCTTCCACTTCAAGATTTGAAGTGACCAAAGATAGCTCGGGGAGAACTTTCCATTTTCAGATTGGATAATAGCCAGCTGAAGGCTCCTATAGATATCTTCTGAGGATAGTGTTTGATGGTTGACTGCTAACAATTAATTAAGATTAATTAAGGAGGGAAAAAAACAAAAGGGCCCAGTAATACATTGAGTGTAATTATGACCTTGAAGATCAGGCTTATTGTTGACATTTAAGTGATTTTTGCACCTTCTTGAGAAGGGGAAAATTTCCGTTAAAAGCATGTAAATAATGGCGGGTCGTTTCTGGCGATGCGGGGTCGTGTGGTGGTGCGTGGTGACTGTGATGATCGTGTTGCCGATGTTGTCTCTTCTCTCCGTCCATCAGTAGGCAAAAATGATGGTTGTTCAGTTTTACAATGTAATATGTATGTTCGAATAAGCTCAAATATAAGATCAAACTAGAAAAAAATGTAACTAGTCAAAAAAATTCAAGCTTAAGATTATCTTAGGAGATCATTGTAGGAGATGCTATATGGATTTTAGTCTCAGAGACGGCCAATGCTTAAAAGAGATTTGATTCCCATTGTAGGAGATGTTATGACTTTCATGATCTGTTACACACATATACATAGCCATAAGAATACAATAAGAGATATGAAAACATAATATCAATAAAGAAAGCTTGGAAAACTTACAAAGGATTAAAGTTTAAAGACCAATTAAAAAGAAAAAGAAACTAGCTTAATTTCAAGAATTACATAATGAATCCCAGCCCCGGTTGGGTCCATTAGAGTTAGGAGAGTGGAGTAGGTCAAACTGAAGAAACCGAACCACAATTTATCGGATTTCTTACTTCTTTTACTGTCTCTTAAATCTCTTCGTTTTCGGTAAATAGAAGAAGATAGTTATCTGCACGAGCGCACAACTTCTACGACATTCAAGGCACGATGCCCGACGCTTAATTCGGGAAATTTTTTTGAATTTCAATCCACGACTGGTTGAGTCCCTCTGAATTGTTGCGGTTAGTCCATTTCAATCGTTAGGATGAATATTCCTACACTAATCCTCTCAAATGCAATGCTTTTCCTCTCCTCTTTTCAATGGGACACTCTTTGTCTTACCACATGTTTAAGTGCACGCCAACCATTGCCAATGTCTATAACTCAAACAAGGAACACACTAATCTAATCTACATTGTGACTTGAAGAATCATTTTGGGGGCCAACAGAAGTTCACAAGAAGACGCACCATAAGCCCGTCCACACAGATTAAAGTTCCATTTGTTTCGCGAAAAATTAATAATTTAAAAAATATTTTCATCATTTTTATCGTTGTCATCGCCTACGAAAATGGATCAACGAAAAATATTCTCATTATTAACAAAAACTCGTGCCTAAACTATTTTGGATAATGAGAATTTTTTTTTGTTACCTCTGCTCTTAAGAGATATAAATGATAAAAATTAGGAAAATCTATATTCAAATCGAAGGTTTTCTACGAAACAAATGGGGCCTAAATTGTAAATGAAAATATCTGTTATTGAGCATAACCACCAAGCATTTACAATTGCCAAAATTGCTTGATATCATGCTAAATAAGATCGGAAATCATTCTTCGAACATGTTTCGTGTGGAATTTACGGGCAATGTTGCATATGAACAACTTCCCCTTAATGAGATAAATATAAATCGAAAAAGATAAAATTCTCCTTTTCATCTAGAAACTTTCACGCCTTTTCTAATCAACTCACTGAATTTTTAATTTATCTAATCAAATCTGTTTACTTTCACAAACCTTCCAATCGGTCCATTTTGACATCAAATCCAACTAAATTCAATTGACATGGACCATCTGGCAATGTCAAAGTGCGAATTGGATAAAAGAAATTTCCAGTGTAAACGTCGACGTTGGTGCTCATATTGGATAGGTTTTATCCACAGCATACTCCGAAGTTGTTTACATTGATTGAACTTTTCCACCCAAGACCGCATATTTCACCCGCATCATACTTTTGTTCACCCGCATCATACTTTTGCGTCGTCCAACAGCCATGTCACCCGACTTTTGTCAGATTTCATGTAGGAGAGACTGGATTAGAATATTTGTAAAAATAGAATGATTTGATTAGACAAATTAAATGAACATGAACTTAATTAGAAAAAGCGCAAAAGTAGATGGATGGAAAATAAAACCTTTTCGTCCAAAAATAAAATCAAATATCACTTTATAGATCATGCATAGATCATGCTTGTGAAACCACGTAACTTCGCTAGTTTCCATTTCATTTGACGCATCTTTCCAAAGCTTACCTACATTGCTCAAAGATGCTTTTCAAAATTGGACCCCGCAAGTTTAACTTTTTCCAAACTCGACCCCCTAATATTCTCTGATACACCCTAACGTCACAAGATTATAACAAAAAGGCCCCCCGTAATGTGCATGAGGAAGCATCAGCGTCATAAAGGTTATGGTAACAAATATAGCAAAAGCCCACTTTCTATTTGTGTCCAAAACAGAAAATTTTCCAACTTATAAAATGGTACTTTCAAGGATTCCAAATTTGTTCCTTCTTCTGAAACTGCAGAAGAATAATAGAAAAGGGTCCCGCATAATTAATTGTCGAGATGATATTTATAGATCATATAATAAATTTTTGAATATCACATATCCAGATTTTATTTTTAAAGAATATTTATGTCACATTATGGGCATTGGCAGAGTGTCGCAGTCAGAAAATTGCACTCAACATGTTCATCCAAGAGAGAATTCCTTCAAGATAGCAGGACCGGCTATCCGACAGTAAAAGGGACGAAAGAGCTTGCTTCCGATTTCCACCAGTCTCTTTCTCTTTTGTCTAAATTTCGTCGAGAGCAATGCTAACTACTAAGACTTAGTAGTTGAGCGATAATAAGTCGGGCTCTTGTTGGGTGGTGGATATCGACAAGGTATTTCAATGGCGACTCGTAGTGCATCGCATCACTCTGATTATACTTGTTTAGTGAACCGATATTAATGCATGTGCACTACCCCTTTTCTTAATGCTCTTTGAATTCACATTACATCCTGTAATTTGATTTGATTAAAACTGTTGCTAAAATATCGCACAGCACCTGTCTATGTAGTTTTGATAATCCTCGCATTCTTGTATTCTCCTTTGTGCAAGCTTTTGATTCGACATCCTGACGTGTATTAGAACCGGATTTCGTCCCAGGCGTTAGGCTCCTTATTCATCAATTCTGCGTGTCGTTCTCATCAGTCCTGTTGGCACGCGAAAGAGGGTGTTAAAAGTATTCCGCTTCACTCATTTGTATGGTTTCAAGGGGGCCTGATATTTATACAGTCTACTTCCACCTAATTTCTATGCCTTTTTGGGCTAGTTCAGTTTGTGTGTATATGGGGTTGAGAAAAGAGTCACGGGACAGGTAAAAACCGAGGATGATCAGCGTCATCAGGTCACTATATCAGGAAATGAGAATATACTGTTTCTAGGTTGACAGGCTGAGGCATGCTTCTTCGCATTTACATGAGACCCTTGCTCTTCTGACATGGTCGAATGATTCTTACAGCGTTTTCTGTGACTGCTCATATTGCAGGAGAGATGAAAAGTTCATCAGGATTCAACATGTTCTTGTTTCTTTCTCTCACATTTGCGTTGTTGTCCTTAGGATCAGGTACTGATTTCTCTCGTTTGTTCCCTTTTCTTGAATTAGTTTTTGCTTAATCTTTTGCCTCTGACAGCATCTTTGCTAGAGTTTAGCATCCCTTGTTCCAAGTGTTTTTCCAAATTTTCTTGATTGTGTTCAATAAAGTTGACTGTGAGATTGGTTTGCCAGTTGTAATGTAACGTGGACGATTAAGCTAATGCTTTCTCTTTGAAGCCATTTCAGGGCAAATCATGCAGGCCGTCTTCAATGATTATTACGATTCATCAGCGACAACACAGGCAAGATCAAACTCCTACACACTATTTGCAACTTCTGAGCACGTTGACATGTAAATATCAGTTCATATTTCATGAGCACTACTGCTAACTCGAATTCAAGAACTTGTCCCCGAAATTGGGGGATCAGAACTTGAGATTGCCGCCCGAAAAATGAACAAGTTGAATGAATTACTCTAGTGATTTGTTGAAGCGGTACAAATTCTTTGTTGCCTCGAAAGGAGATATTTAAAGAGTTTCCAGGAACAACACTAAGCAGATTATGTAATCGGCGTCTTACGTACTCGATTATAGCAGTGTTTGGCAGAGCCAGGGAGTCCTATGTATGGAGGTGGCGTCATACTTAACCCGGAGTTTATCCACGGATCTTCCGGATGGACTGTGTTTGGCCATGGAGCGATCGAAGTGCGTACATCATATACCAACAACAGGTTCATGGTGGCGCACAATAGAAAACGCTCATCAGACAGTTTCTCTCAGAAAGTCCAACTCGAGAAGGGAATGTTCTATGCATTTTCCGGTAATTACTCGCTCCGCTGTTTCTAGGGAGAATATTTACGTTGGAGTTGTTCATGTGAAGCCGTCAACCATGTGATATGTCGGTTCACGTTTTACACGTATACAGGGTATACTTCTTCAGTTTTGTTTATTTGCAAAGAATTTCCAATTGCAATATCAAGAAACGTGAAAACGTGATTGTCAACGAAGCTAGGATAATTCGTTACTGTTTTTAGCCATGTCCTTTTGACCGAATACTCATTACAAGAGGGGAATTTTTTTCGCAGCTTGGGTACAAGTCAGCCAAGGAAGCGAGACGGTAGCGGTGGTATTTGGAACTAGAGATGATGAATTTGTCCGTGGAGGCAGTGTCGTGGCTGAGCAGGGGTGCTGGTCATTGCTAAAAGGAGGCATTGCAGCGAATTCTTCGAGCCCTGTTGATGTTCTTTTCGAGGTGAAGGGCATTCAACCTTCGGTTACAGTCTACTTCTGAAAGACTAAGAACTCAACTGAGTTAATGCTGGTCTAGTGTTTTCTCCTGTTCATCCAGATTATTCAAAAATCGCAAGATACATGAGTGCTAATAATTCTAGGCATATGTTGACTCTAATTGTGTTGTGGCAGAGCAAGAATACCTCAACAGAGATATGGGTCGACAACATTGCATTGCAGCCGTTCTCGAAGAAGCAATGGAGGAATTACCAAGATGAAAGCATAGAGAAGGTAACACGAAAAGTTGTACCAAGTTAGTTTGAAAAATGTGAAGGACCTTCTTGAGCTTCGATCTAGCAGGTACGGAAGAGCATAGTGAGGCTCCAGATAACTTATGCGAACAAAAGAGGACTCGGAGTCGGAGGAGCCAATGTTCTCATCAAACAGATCAAACCGGGCTTTCCATTTGGGTGCGGCATGAACTTCCACATCCTCGAGAGTGCTGATTACCAGAACTGGTTCTCGTCTCGATTCAGATACACCACTTTCACCAACGCAATGAAGTGGTACAGCACAGAGGAGAAACAAGGCCAAGAGAACTACACAATAGCCGATGCAATGGTGAGATTCGCGCAAGGCAATGACATTTCGATCCGAGGACACAATGTCTTCTGGGACAACCAGAAGTACCAGCCCGATTGGGTCAAGACCCTTTCGCCCGATGATCTGCGAAAAGCAGCAGAGAAGAGGATCAATTCAGTCGTCTCAAGATACGCAGGAGAGTTGATTGCTTGGGATGTGGTCAATGAGAACCTGCACTTCAGCTTCTTCGAGGACAACCTCGGGGAAAATGCTTCCTCGATGTATTACTCGATGGCATATGAGCTCGACCCGACCCCGAGAATGTTCCTGAACGAGTACAACACCATCGAGTACAGTGGGGATGAGAAGGCAAGCCCGGGGAACTACAAGAAGAGGCTCGAGGAGATATTTTCGTACCCCGGGAACGAGGATATACTGGCAGGAATAGGAGTGCAAGGCCATTTTGGCTCTGGCCAGCCAAACTTGGCTTACATGAGATCAAGCCTGGACATTCTGGCCACAACTGGTGTGCCCATATGGCTCACAGAAGTGTCTGTGGAACCAGGAGCTAACCAGGTACTGGAATATCTTAGAAAAGAGGTGATCATGCCCTGGGCGGCTCGCCGGGTCCGGTGGACCCGAAAGGCAAAACGGGCAGGTTCGGGCTAGCAATCTTTTTTTGTGGCCGGCCTGCTCACCTTGGCCTGTTCAGACCCTATCAATTTCATATTTGCCCATTTTGAAAATTTTTCAATGGGAGAAGAGAAGAAACATGACTTAAAGTTTTTGGCCGTCGGTCAATTGAAGACTTGAGGCCACGATAGGGTCTTGACCTTGCCGTCGATGGAACTTAGACATTGGAAATGACACGCAGCAACCAATGCCTGAATTGAGTCGAACTTTTTTAAAACCTTAAACTAACCAAAATAGAACCTTCGTATTCTCAGTTGACCGACGGCCAAAATGTTAAGTCATGATCCTGCATTTATCCCCGTTTTTCAAAATTAGACATCTGGGCAAGGACTTTTAGACGCTAGGCTGCACCCGCCCATGATACTAGAATCAACTGTCCTTAACCAAACTTGAGTCGATAGATGGAAGTGCAATATCAAAGGATTGGTAATCTGCAATGCATAAAAGAGGCTTCTGGCATTGCAGGCTCAGTACTTGGAGGAGGTGCTCAGGGAGGCTTATTCTCATCCCGCCGTCGAAGGGATCATAATGTTCGCCGGCCCCGCATACGCCGGCTTCAATACCCCGGCGCTGACGGACATGAACTTCAACAACACGCCGGCCGGGGACGTCGTGGACGAGCTGATCAAGGAATGGAAATCTGAAGACTTGACAGATCACGCAGATGATGGAGGGTTCTTCAGCACTTTACTGCTTCATGGAGAGTATGAGATCACCATCACTGATCCAATCACAAACTGCTCTTCCACTTCAAGATTTGAAGTGACCAAAGATAGCTTTGAGATAATTTACCATTTTCACATATAATAAGATTGTTAGCTACAAGCTCCCATGAAGCTAAGGATAGTGCACTTATTTGTATGAAAAATGCATTCCACGTAGTTATGACCTTTAAGATTATGTTGATACCAAGTTAATCATGTTTGGTCATTTTTCGGGCGCTCCTGTAATGTAATATTGTATTATATACCAATCTACTGTTAATGATACCGATCGATATAAAAGCTAATCAGCTAACCAATCTCATCCTTTGGACGGCAATAATATATGATACATTTCTGTCCTTAGATAAGGGAAAATTGTCCAAAATGTCATAAATATATTATACTTTTATCAATTCAGTGTTAAAACTTTCAATTTTGCCAATTGAACCATAAACATTTTTCACATTTTGCCAATTAAGTCCATTTTTAGCTAGAAATCGCTAACGTGGACGCCGGTCATCCTACATGGCACAACTGATGCTGACATTGACAAATTTTTTTAATATTTTAATATTCTTTGAATTTTTATCCACATCAGCGTTGGCCGTTCTATATGGCACTACTATTGTCCACGTAAGCCATTTCCATTTAAAATTGGCCGGATGCACTAAATTGGAAAATGTGAAAATTATTTAAGACTCAATAATTTTTTTCGATCAAAAGGACTCAATAATTTTAAAAAATAAAAAAAGGGTAAAATTAAACGGTTTAACACTAAATTGGCAAAAGTGTAATAAATTTAGGAGTTTTTGGAAAATTTTCCCCTCATGTAGGGTATCATCGACAATTGATTACGAGAATGGATGTTTTGACCAACATGCACATTTTAATTTGCAAAAATTCCGAAACACTCAATATCGCCTAAATATCCTGATTCCAAAAATAAAGAAAACGTTGAAGCGTTTTTTGAATTTTATTCTTAAATATATATATTAACTCTAACCACGTAAAAACTATTAATTGGCATTTAAATCACTCAAAAATTAAGTAGAGGTAAAAAAAATTAATTTAATTTTCGATAGGAAGTTCAAATGGCAATTTCCTGATAAATAAAAAAATAAAACAAAAAAGGACTTAGCACGATTAGGCTCACAAGAAAATGGCGCGCCATTTCTGCGCAGAGCTTTGAATCATACGCATCGTCGCATCCTCTCCGTCGTCGCTCGGGGGTTTCTTCCCCCGAAGAAAGAAGAAGAAGATGGCCAGTTCTGCTTCTGCCGAGCGAAGTCGCAGAAGAGATTCCATGGCGGAGGAGGAGGAGGAGGAGACGGAGAAGAAGGGCGGCGGCGGCGCTCGCCCGTGGCAGTCTTACCACACCGTCTACACCAACGCCAAGGCCGGTGAGTGCGCCCCGCCGCGCGCGGAAAAGCTCGGTCCTTTTCGATAAAGATCGCGCATTTTTGAGTTCGGCGACGTGGGTCCTCGCGATTCGTTTCTGGGAACTCCGTTCTTGGCTCAATTGATCGGTAGAACAATTGCTAGGCGTAGAGAATCGGTAGAAGTGGATGCGATGTTCGGCTTTCCGCTGTCGCGCGATGCGTGGCGAAGCGGTGGATTTTATTGAAAATTTGAGACGGTTTTGATGCGCTGCGGTTTTTTTTTTTTTTTTAAGGTATGGAGGGGGTGGATAAGGAGAAGGTGCAAAGGGTCGTGTACGAGATGAGCAAAGGGTCCAAGTATTTCGAGAACGAGGAGCGGAAGGAGGCTTTCATAAGGCAGAAGATAGAGAGGATGCGTGCTCGGAGCGCGAAGCTTGCCGCTGCGGAGTTGGCTCACTATCAGACGGTATTACAAATGTTTTTGAGTCTTGCGGAGTAATGGGTCTCTGTTTTTTGAGTCTTTTGGGGACTTTGGAATTTGGTTTTTCCATGTTGAAGTATGCAAATTGGAAAATGTCATCTAGATAGGGCAGATTGTTACTGGTTGAATTGTTATTCATCAGGCTATCCCTGAAACCGATCGACAGAATGTACAAGCCACTGTGTATGGCTTCTGTACGGTTTCATTTTTCGAGGAAGGTTTGGTGGGAGAGTCTGAAATTCTACCATTGTACCGTCACGAGATGAAGACACTAGCTGCTTTTACTTCCTTCAAACTGGTCTCTTGGTATGAGGGTCTTTACATAATTTGAACTAAGCCACTGCAAGGAAAGCATGACACTTTCTAAGTTCAGGGTGTTGAAAATACATTTTTATCTAATCTGATTTATGCCCAAGCAGGACAAGCCCATTAATTGATTTGCAAGTCAATGAACTTTAAGTTTTCAGATCAGTTCTCTGTTTCTAACATTCGTTAATATGTCGTGTGTTAGAAAATTTGAAGAAGGTGTGTCCTTTCGTTTATGTTTTTATCCTCAGTCCGACCATTATTCAGGTGGCTGACAAAAGAATCCTAGAACTGGAAGCTACACGAGACCTTTCAAGGGTCTGGCTGCACGTAGATATGGATGCTTTTTATGCAGCTGTTGAAACATTAAGCGATCCTTCTTTAAAGGGGAGACCAATGGCTGTTGGCGGCATGTCTATGATCTCAACTGCTAACTATGAGGTTTGATTTACTTCACCGATGGCTTGCTGGATGTCCCCAATTAAATGCTTTTGGTCCTTCTGATCTTATTGTGATTTTGAACATTCAAAGCTTAGATGGAAATTAATTTGAAGAGAATCAATACCCAATAATATCTTGCTTTATTGTCCATTGATACAAGCTTCTCAACGTTGTAGGCAAGGCGATTTGGTGTTCGTGCAGCAATGCCTGGTTTTATTGCACGTAAATTATGTCCGGAGTTAATTTTCATTCCAATAGATTTCAAAAAGTATACTTATTACAGTGATTTAACTCGAAAAGGTCAGACCCTTACCTGTATACCTGTTTAGATTAGCAGATTGCCTATTGTTTAGTGTGTAATTCAAGAACATGTGTATGTTTTACTAGTGTTCCAGAGGTATGATCCCAACTTTATTGCTGCTAGTTTGGATGAAGCTTACCTTGATATAACTGAGGTCTGCAAGGAAAGAGGTGTCTCTTGCGGAGAAGTAGGCCATTCTTTCATTCACTGAATTCTAGACTGCCTATTTAGTAGTTGAGTCATCTCATATGTCACCTTTATACTGAAGGTTGCTGAAGAACTTAGAAATACTGTGTTTGAGGAGACTGGCCTTACTTGTAGTGCTGGAGTTGCTGCAAACCGCTTGCTTGCTAAGGTGTGGGACTAGAAGTATCTGCAACCTTAAATATCTTCCCGATTTAACATTTTACTATTTTTTGTTTGAAAGAACTGTTTGATTTATTTATTTTCTTTCTGTTATATTAAGGTGCTTAATCCAACAAAATTACAAAATATAGGTAAAGGTTTTGTGCCATGTGACTAATTGTTATAACATATGAATTTTATTATAATATTATTAGCCTATGATGCTGGGCCTTTATTTGCTGGAGGTCCAGTCAAATTACTTATTTAAGAGTTTGTCAAAGTGGTTTCTTTTTCTTCTGGAGAGCAGGAAGCACAGTCGCTCCTTTGTGGTGTTACATTAGTGCGGAAAATTCTTGTCTGTGGTTTTTTTTTTTTTTTTTAAGAAAGTGAATGACTTACTGTACTGTTGATGAAGCCCCAGTAGTTTGTGGGTTTGCAGGGGAGGGGGGCTGTGGATGAATGGGTGTCCAACTTTCTAAAAATCAAGAGCACTTAACCGCAGGAAGTTGACTACTCTTCGACACTTTGTTTCTCAAGGAATTAAGTGGTCATTCTGTTTTCATTGTGGTATTTGGCAACTACAGCTTTCATGGCAATATGTTGCGTTCAATGAGTTATGCCATCAATTATTTGAGGATACATCATCTGGTCTTTTAGTATGCACTAATTTGATAAGTTTAAGTGTCATTCTTCTTTTCCATAAATAATGTAGAAATGACAAGCTAAGCAATCAGATGCTCCAGTAAGAATAGACCACTATGAGGTGGATAATTAGGTTAAAAGCGGTAGGGAAAGACCCTAAAAGACATGGAATGAGACAATAATACAGAGATCCAGAGCACTTTGACCTTTTAGATGACCTGATACAGAATCACATTCAGTGGGGTAAATGATTTATATAGCCGATGTCACTTAGTGGGATTTGGTTTAGATTGTTGTTTTTCTTGTTGCTGTAGCTGTTTGACTCATTAATTTTCCAAAGGACTGTTAAGCTGTATATTTATGCCAATTGATATTGCTCTATGTTATGGCTCCCAATGCATCAAAAGTTGGAGCTGTCTAAATATATAAAGAAGGGAAAGATGATAGGAGTTTAGGTTCTTTGTTGTCGAACCATGTGCTGATAAGTGATAACCTCTTGTCCTTTCTCCTCTAGTTTCAGTTTTCACCTTTTCGTTCTCCATGTGGCCATTTTTCTTGCTACTTAAGATTCACAATAGCCTTAATCCACCATTTTGCTTAGGTTTGCTCTGATATAAACAAGCCAAATGGACAATTTGTCTTGCCTAATGACCGTCTGGCTGTCATGACATTTATTTCCTCACTTCCTATCCGAAAGGTGAGCCTTACTTATTTCTGTTTTTCTGCTGGAATTTTCATAATGACATAGTTAGACACTGTTGTGCCAATCTTGTGTTTGTGGTAAGTTGATGCAAAATTAACCATTCACAGATTGGAGGCATTGGTAAGGTTACGGAGTGTATCTTAACAGATGTATTAGGTATTAGTACCTGTGAGGAGATGCTGCAAAAGGGAGGGTACCTTTGTTCTCTTTTTTCTCGCTCCTCAGCTGGTATCCTCTTTGTCCTTTTCTTATTACTTATCTCCCTAACCAGTAACATGACAATGCTTTTTCTGATTTACACTTTTTGTTTTATCACATCTTTGTTTATCTTAGAGCTTATCTGATTTCTGATTGTGTGCATTCTGCGAGTTTGATATATTCAAGGTTTATGTACTGCATCAGGTTTTAAATTGTTGCATCTATATGAGGGGTGGAGTCAGTCTTTCTTGTGCCAGACGGCTCTCCATTTATGGTATATTAGGCTGGCAGAGTGTGTGATTAGATTTTGGCATTGTTAATGGCAATTCCAATTGTTACTCAGATTACACATCTGTACACTAAAACCTTGACACTGATATTTATCTCCATCATTTTTCAGTAGTAACTTTTTATTTTCTTGATACGTGGGATGTTTAGTTCAGTATTTTCCGTCAAGTGTTGCTCTCTGATTTGCTTCTCTTCAATTTAAGTGTAGCTTTTGTGAACTTAGCATGCCTTATATTTGTAATTATTTTGCAGTTGTGTTGTCTTTTAGTAGTATCAACAATTTGGAAGTTCTTACAGACTTTTTTCTCTCTGTGGGGCTTGGTCTTGGGGAGACGGATCCTCCACAAATGAGGCTGCGAAAGAGTATCAGTAATGAGAGAACATTTCAAGCCACAGACAATGAGGCTTTGCTTTATCAAAAGTTAGGTTCGGTGTTTTCGTCCCTATCCATTCTCTATATTTTCTTTTCTACATTTAAGAATGAACGTACTAGTAATGTTTCTATGAAGAGTGCTGACTGACGGGTTGTCTGAGCATCTTAAAGCTATCTTTCCACTTCCTTTTGTTTGATACTCTCTTCTTTCATTTTCCAGTCCATCTAAGTTATAAGAATGGAAAATGACTGATCTGTGAGGAAGAAGGTGAAAGCCTGAACCTTCCTGGTTTAAGCCTCACATCTCCTCTTCCCTGAACTTACCTTGCGAACAGAAAATAAAGCCAATGCCTCAAATGACTAGTCTTGAGGTTCATTCTAGTCAAAGTATATTTACTATGATTATTTTCTTGTTTCAACTGATTCAGTGAGCCTGTGGGATGATGTTAACTAAATTTATGGAGCAATTTGATTTGTTAGATTTAGTTTTAAAATAGTTTAGTAGGAGATGAAATAACTGCTGTCAATTGTTAATCTTTATTAGGTTCACTTTTTCAGATGAACTTGCAGAGCTACTTTCTAGTGATATGCAAAAGGAAGGTCTTCATGGCCGGACATTAACTCTTAAACTGAAAACTTCATCTTTTGAGGTACTTTCTGTGCTTGACTGGCTTTTCTTTTTTCTTAATAGTCGTGTATGTTAGCAAGCCCGACCCAAAAGCTTTAACTATTAAGTGGAGGGAGACTATGTGAATACAAGGCCATTATAAACTCCTTAGACAACAAGTGACGTGGGATACTTACAACACACACTGAATTTCCCAGACATAAAATCTGTCTTTTATAGTCACTATGATTGATGATATTTTGATACTGTTGACTTTCTTAGAACGTGATATTCTTCTTCTATGCTTGTACTCATAGAACCCTTCTTTTGCTCGCAATATGCTTATCTTTTATCCTCTTTTGCTTCTTTATTCATCGAAAAATATCTACAGGTTCGAACCAGAGCTTTGACTTTACAGAATTACATATCCTCACGGGACGATATCTATAAATATGCATCGAAGCTTCTGAAGGCTGAACTTCCCATATCTTTAAGACTGATAGGTAGTTTAACTTCTCCCTTTTTTAAATCCTTAGATCTTTAAGATTCATGCATTTATTTTAGTGGATCTTTCTGTGTATCTTGTAAGATTAGGGCATTATTTGTTTAGATTGAAAATTGTAGAGCCGAATTTTTAAAAGTTGAGGACTAGTTTTTAAGGAGAAATCTGTATGGTGTCATCTTTGTAAGCTCTGAAGTTACTAGTAGTAATCAGTAGGTGTCAACCTTTACAGGACTTAGGGTGTCTCAGTTTAAAGAAGATAAGGTGGGCACTCCATCTGATCCAACACAGAAAACTCTTCTGAGCTTCATGTCAGCAGATGCTTCTGGAAATTTTATTAAAGGAGAGAGCTCAGTGGGATCAGAAACTAGCAATACTCTCTTCATGAATGACTTGGGAGACGATATTTCTGTGGAGACTCATGAGATGATCGATGGTGAAAGTGAGAATCCATTAGACCGAAATGATTCATCTGATCCAAGAAAGAACTGCACTTTGATTGAATTTGCTGGCAAAACCGAGGGAATGCATGGACATATAGAGGGCTCTACCATGGATAAGGTATGCAAATGCCTAAACTTCATATTGACCCCAGATATATATTTGAGCGAGTGTCTTACAATAATTTGCTCCTGTTAAATATGAGAATTCTCTATGTCTAGATATGCATATTGTTGGCATCTTTTTTAATATTTACTACCATATCAGATAGATGCCCCTATAGAGAAGAGCGACCCAAAATCTAGTCAACTCGAAAAATCTTACGGAAGGGGACTGGATTCTTCTATACCTCATGAGACTGAGATTAGCAGCTGCCTAAATCAGAAGGATAATGATGATTATCTGCTCCAAGGTGAAACATCATCCGGACAAGAAGAGCAGATTTTGTGGATGAATGACTACGAGTGTTCACTTTGTGGTATAGAATTGCCATCATCTTTTGTTGAGGAAAGGCAAGAACATGCGGACTTTCATCTTGCAGAGAGACTTCAGAAAGAGGAATCAGGCATGGATTCAAGAACACTCATTGCAGGGAAAAGGTATGGTGGCATATGGCCAGATACTCACCAAGCAGCATGATCAGTTCCTAGGAAATATTTTTCAAAACCTATGCTTTCCTGGTACTGCTATAACTATCATCCAGCATTTTTTCACTAGCCAAGCGATTCTTCCTTTGAACAAAACTGGCTGGATTTTTTTGGATTTTGTGGTTTTGTTAAATGACTTTTGTTTTTATAATGTCTTTCTGTTCACTATTGAAGAATCTTAACCTAGGATTCTGTCCTCTTTGATGCATTATGATTTTACTTGACAACAATCTGGTGTATTATTTTCCATAATCGTTTACAACGTATTCTTAATCTTAACTGCTTATTTATTTTGAAATTTCCCGATATCCTGAATTGTAGTGTTAATGTTTCCACAGAAGAGTTAACATTAATAATTTAACTGATAAACCTAGCCGACTTATGTTCCAGATAAGAGTCACGGACATGCTCTAGAAGGCATCGTCGAATTTTCCTTGCATTTCGTCTTTATTGACCAATTTTATGAACTATCTTCTCAACTTCGATGATTATAAAAAAGGATAACTTAATACCCTTTTTTCTCATTATTTATCAGATACGCTAGTCTGGTTAACTTCGACTTGTTTCAGGTCGCCACGGACACGGACTGGAAGCAGAAACAAACATAAGAAGTGCAGGTCGTCGCCTTCAGACGGACATCTTCCGATAGATGTGTTCTTTGGGAAGATTAATCAGAAACCCTAGAGATCATTCTTTTTGCACTTTGATTCTTCTTCTATGTTTAGTTTCCTTTGCTAAAGCTGAGATCAGTTCTTTGTAGATAAGTTAGATATGTACCATGCACTCCTAGAATACGGTTGTGTGTAGGTTTTAAGTTGTATGGGCCATTGGGATTGATATTTCCTTGTACCAATGTCATTGGCTTTTCCCCCCCTCAACTATATTGTATTAAATACTAATGTTGTCATATCAAATAATTACTACAATAGCAATTCAGCCCAGTATTCTTTACTTCTAAATAAGAATTAATTGAATACCTTGGTAAAAGTTATTTTAGATTTAAAAAAAAAAAAAAAGCCCATGCTGTTTCTGCCTCTTAAATAGCATCCTAAAATTTTAATGGTTAAAGTAGGTCTCATCGCTCATTAATAGTAAGATTGATGAAATAGGATAAATCTACCTTAATTGTTGGTCAATTAATCTAATAATTTATATCAACATTTCCGAAATTATTGTTTCTTCTTCTTTTGCATTCAAATTAAAGAAGTTTATATTCTTTGTTTTCCATGAGGTTTATCTAAGCTTCAAGTATCTTAATAAATTTAATGGTCGGCTTCTAATTTGAGAGATCATGTATAAAGTACATTGATTTAAAATGTCTCTCTAAAGTTCAATCTTAAATAGCACCTTGCAATATTCAATCCTTTAGCTCGAGTGATTTTTTTTAAGTGGAATTCATTGGTTAAAACCGGAAGCTCTTTATGATTATAATTTATATTTTAAGATATGTTAATCAACAAAGATCAATGATAAGGTGCATACTCAACACGAAAAAAAATCCTTTATAGAAGAGAAGAAATGTAGTTTGTACAAAAACGGACTGAAAAATTACATAAGGTTGTGGAATAAAACATCATCGTTTTGATTATATGGACGGTCACGTATTTTCATAACGATTCAAAACTTCTTCATCTTTAAATAAAATGGCAACTTCATTTTTTTCTTCGTACACGATTACGATTAATTAATTCTCACTAGATTATTTTCGCGGACTCGAGCCTACTTTAAATTAAGTCGCGAATCCAATTACATGTGTTTAACATGTTTGGAGGTAATTCGATAATAATAATAATGCTTGCATTGAAAAAACCAAGAGGGAAACAAACAGTAAAAAGCAACGGATCACTACACAGACGAGAGGCACCGATCCGACGGCCAGAATCGCATCTCTCCACCCTTTTTCATTATTTATAAGAATACACTTTCCTTTCTGGGGTCACGGAGAGCAGGCAAAAGCTAAAACGAGAGTGCGACGACACAGTTCCAGATTCGACAGAGAGCCCAGGTACCCTCTTTCTCTCTCTCTCTCTGTGTCTTCCTTCGACGCTCGTCTTTGTATGACATTGTTGGTGCTGATCGAACGGGGGAAGCGATTGGTGGAATGACGACGGCTTCTGGGTGTGGACATTAGAGGCTTTTTTGTGTTTTTGTCAGAGAACGAGGTGTTTTGGTGTATGGGGAATTAGTATTTGCCATGTTGCATCATCAAGTCCACGCACCCGGACATGCGCTTATCCCTGGGTTGGAGTTGGAGTTTGTGATTATGATCATCACTCTCGGATTGGGTTCCTTGGATAAGATGTACCATTGTTAGCTGGTGTGGGCCGTTTAGAACTAGGACTGACGTCATCTGATGACGTCGGCCCGATCTACGGTAGGTGACCCAACCTTGGTCAAACCAGTTGGACTGAAGATCCATGCCGGATAAGGCACGCTGAGCAAGTGCCGCGCACTTTGGCGGCACGTGCGGGGTTCTTTTGGAGTGTGCTCGGTGCCGGCATTCTCATATCATGATGCTCTATAATGTGGCACATACAGTTTACATGTTTGATGCTTTTAAGAACATGAAAATGCGTACAAAACTCTATTTACGTATATTTTTGGGGTATTTTTGCATTTTACCTATATTTCTCTATAGTTTCAGATATACAAATGCTAGTTCACATGTATATCATCACATATAGAATGTGTGGATCATTGATAACATATATAAGATTTGACATGTATCGATGAATGGAACCATGTAATTGGCATGCCATGCGATTTAAGTGACAAATTGCCCTGTCTTCAAATCTAAAATTACTTGTATATGGTAAATGTGAGACATAAAGTTTATATCCTTGGTATGAGAGAGTTTCAAGGATTCAATTGGGTTGTGATTGCCAAAGCAACACACTTGATTGGATTTGAGAAATATCGGTCTCATATTGTGGTGGGCTGTCTCATTTTCAAATGCGTGGCCATTCTTTCCAAAGGAGGTGATTGTGCATTTGGTTCATGGAGGCACACATGCACAGCATATGGTTGAAAAGTGACTGATTCTAATGGTTCATTAATCCAAAGGTGGTGACCTCACGAAGGTTGGAATATATTCTTATGGCCATTGTCATGTAGAGAGTATGCAACTGCATGTCATATATTCTCATAATGTATGCAACTCTCAGGATGTGTACTTATATGGTTTTAGTTACATAGTACTAATTGTATACATTGCTTGTTTCAGTCACCTTCTCTGTAAACGGCAACTCTATTATGATCAAGGTTCTTATTGGTTCAAACTTTAAGAAATGAAAAGAGAACTTTTTGCTTGGGATGGAGCTACTAGCTATTAGACCTGTCAAATGGGTGGGTCAGGTCGGGTTTGGGTCGGGTTATAAATTGTCTGACCCAAATTGACCTATTAACCCGTTTATGACCAATTTATGCGTAATGCAATTTTCTTGACCCATACCTGACCCGACCCATACCCAACCCATATCCGATTAGGCCCATATTGCTAAAACACTTCCATATTTAATTAAATATAGGAAAATTCATGCCCAAGCTGAAATGAGAGCGGAATGAGTGAGTACAAGATTGAGTAAGGACGAGAGAAATGTATTGAGTTTAAATTAGTTGTAAACTCATTTATGATCTATTTGTGACCCATTTACGACCCATTTAACATCAATATAAGACTTCTACCTATTTATGACCCATTTACTAAATATAACTAACCCATTTATGACCCATTTACTAATATATGGGTTAAGAAATGGATTCGTGACCCATTTTGATAGATCTACTAGCTATTCATATTGCTCTTAGTGAGGATAAGCCGGCAAATCTCATTGCCATTATTAGGGAATCCCGAAAAGCACACTTTGTTGCCTGTGAAAAGAGCAATTCGATTTGCTTATTATCTATGAGCAAATATCACTGGTACTAGTAGGGAACCTTCGAAAGCACACTTTGTTGCCTGAGAAAAGAGTAATCGGTCCGCTAGCTGACTGCACCACTAAACAGATGATGGAAGCCTTGGAGGCTAGAAACTGTATCTTTGTCTAATGCTAAGATTGGGACACATGCAAAAACTCATCAACATGAGGTATGATGGTTCTGGTCGGGTTAGAGATTACATCCTTAGGATGGTAAACTTGCAGACAAAACTTGAAGCCCTTAAAATTTCTCTTCCTGATACATTTATTGTACATCAAGCCCTAAACACCCTTCCACTTGATTTTGGAATTATCAAGACTAATTACATCTGCCAAGATGAGGCCTGGTCAATTAATGACCTGATAGCTAAGGTGGTGGCAGAGGAAGAGAAACTGAAGAAAGAAAGAAAGCACCTTGCCTTGCATGCCTCTAGTTCCAGCAATAAGAAGAGTAAAAGGTCAAAAAATCATACCCATAAAGAAACTCATGCAATCACTGGTCATTTTGACAGTCTGGATTATAAGAAAGCATCCTTCAAAAAAGATCATGCAATCACTGGTCATTCTGACAGTCTGGATTATAAGAAGCATCCTTCAAAAAAGATAGTGACCGTTGCTTCTTTTGTAAGAAGCAAGGTCACATAAAAAAAGATTGCAACGAATATAAAACTTGGTTATCCAAGCGTGAGCCTGCAGGTAATGATTTTTTTGCATTTGTTTATGGATCCAACCTATCAGAAGCCCCATGTAGTTCATGGTTGCTAGATGGTGGTGCAACTAATTATGTTGCGTTTACCATACAAGAATTCATAAATCGGAGGAGCTAAATTAGGATGAATGAAAGCTTATTGTGGAAAACAACGATAAAGTCGACATCGAGTTCTTGAGAGATGTCATTTTAATTCTACATTATGGTTTTAATTTTGATGTTAAGAAACACAATTTATGTGCCTTCTTTTAGATGAAACTTAGTTTCTATATAATGTCTGGATATGTTTGGCTACTCTTTTGAAATAAGGAATAATATTGTTTCTATTTTTTTTAATTCAAATAAATTTGGGTGCTGTAGTATGTGCAATGGATTGTAGAGATTATGTTTTAACTCCCAATGATATGTACGTCAATTATACGGCTAAAAAAGTTATTTCCAAAAGATCTCTACCTAATAAACAATCTTATGTGTTGTGGCATGAACGGCTTGGTCATATCTCTAGTGAAAGAGTGGAAATGCTCATAAAGGTTGAAATCTTGCCCGCTCTTCAAAGTGATGTAGAAACTTCGTAAACTGTTGTAAAGGTAAAGATGACTAAAACAAATAAGAAAATTGCAGTTCATAGTTCTAACATGTAGGAGGTCATTATAATTTATTAATCATTATTCATAATATGGCAGTCTGTACTAAATTTAGGGAAAGTTTGAGTCTTTTGACAAGTTCAAGATTTTTCAAACTGAAGTCTAGAAACAGTTGGGAAAAATCATCAAGGTTGTCAAATTTGACCGGGGTGGTAAGGTTTTTGGTAGACATGGCAATGCTGGATAGCACAAAGCTCATTTGCCAAATACTTGGAGGATTCTGGGACAGTAGCTCAATTTACTAGGTCGGGAGTCCTAAACAAAATAGTGTGACCAAAAAGTGCAATTGCACCTTTGTGGAAATGATGCGTATGATTTGTAGGACCAATTTATTTGGTTTTCAGTGGGTGAAGCTTTGAAAAAGCCCTTTACATTCTAATCCTATTCCTACCAAAGCTATTCCATCGACTACTTTTGAGTTGAGGACTGGACTTAAACTTAGCTTAAACCATCTTAATGTCCTGCATAATCCAATATTAAGTAAGTTGAACTCCAGAATTGCTCAGTATTACTTCGTATCTTACCCAGATCATTCAAAGGAGTATCGGTTTTATAATCTTAATGGAAGCACAAAAATTATGAAATCACAGACAACGAAATTTCTGGAGTTTGATGTTGCCGAAGTAGGTAGCTGCTCACGGATTATTGAGGAAAACTATACGGTGAGAACCACCGTCTTTTTCTCTATACAGATGATTATTGAGTCTCCTACATCATTGACTGAGCTTGTTAAGGTCAAGGATCTTGTTGTTGAGGCAGCTCTTGATGAAGTTCCTCAAGCCCCTCAATGCAGGATGAGGTTGCAGTAACTTCACTCAAGAGATCCATCAAGCATATACGATCTACTATACCACCAGATTATATTGTTTATTTGGGAGAGCATGACTACGATATCGGCTGTGTGGTTGATTCAGTGACTTATGCGGATGTTGTTTCTCGTCTTCAATCAGATCTGTGGTTGGATGCGATGAAAGACGAGATACATTCTATGAAACATAATGGTTTTTGGGAGCTTGTTGAATTACCTGAAGGTTACAAGCCTGTCAAGTGCAAATGGGTATATAAGACTAAAAAGGATTCCAAATGAAAGATGGAGAAGTTTAAAGCCAGACGAGTAACCAAAGGTTTCACTCAAAGAGAATAGACTATGAAGCAATATTTTTACCAGTCTGTTCTAAATTTTTTTTTCACAGATAATGACATTAGTTGCTCATTTTAATATGGTGTTAAACCATATAGATGTTAAAACTGCATTTTTGAATCGAGACCTTGACTAGGAGGTCTATATGGTGCAACCCAAAGGCATTGTAGAAGATGTTTTGGTTGAGCTTATGTGTAGATAGAAAAAATCAATTTATGGCCTTAAGCAAGCTTCTAGATAATAGTACTTGAAGCTCCATAGTGTTGTCACTTCATTTGATTTTGTTGAAAACAAGGTGGATATGTGTATTTACTGCAAGGTTCGTGAGAGAAAATTTATTTTTCTGGTACTCTATGTAGATAATATTTTACTTGCGAGCAGTGATCTTGGATTACAGCACAAGACAGCGGATGTTATTAAAAATTTTTGACGTGATTTACCTTGGTGAGGAATCTTATGTTCTTGGCATTGAGATCCATGGGGATCATTCTCACCGTGTATTGGGTTTGTCTTGGATGGCATACATTTATTGTATTTTGAAAAGATTCCGTATGTAGCATTGCAAGCTAGGATTTGCTTTTGTTTTTAATGGTGATAAATTGATTACGTCGCAGTGTCCTCGTTCAGATATTGAGAAAGCCCAAATGAAGGGTGTGCCTTATGCTAGTGCATTTAGAAGTATTATGTATGCTCAAGTTTGCACCAGACCAAACATTGTTTTTGCAACAGGACTTTTAGGCAGATATCGATCAAATCCAAAACATGATCATTGGGTTGCTGCCAAGAAAGTTTTAAGGTACTTAAAGAGGACGTGAGATTATTTGCTAATTTACAAACATATTCAGGACTTGCAGCTAGTTGGGTATTCGGATACAAACTTTGTTGGCTATCATGATGACATGAAGGCGACAACATGGTACATCTTTATGTTAGCAACATGTGAGGTATCATGGAAATGTGAGAAACATAAATCTATATCATCCTCTACCATGCAAGTGGAGTTTGTAACATGATTTTCGGCCTCTATTCAAGCTATTTGACTCCAGAACCTTATTAGGGAGTTGATCGTGTTTGATTTTGTAGATAGGCCCAAATAGTTGTATTGCAACAATAACTCTGCAGTTTTATTATCAACAACAATAGAGGTCTTAAAGGGTCTAAGCATTTGATGATCAAATTTTTGACCATAAAGGAAACAATTCACATTGGTAACATTGCAATAGAGCATATTTCTATAGATGATATTGTTGTAGATCCATTAACTAAAATTCTTCACCCTTGTATGTTTGAACGATATGTCATTAGCATGGGCTTAGGAGTATCATGGGATGCTGTTGTTTAGTATGAGCTGTTTTGTTTTTACTCTAATAAAGTTTACATTTGTGTTTGTTACATTTTGTCATATTTTGATATATATCATCTCTTTTGCATTCAATAAAGTATTTATGAATGTGTTGTTATCACGTTGAATACATATATTCTTGAAATTGCTCCTTATATTAACTACCCTTGAAAATGCATTCTGAGGAGCTGAATGATAATCCTTTAACAATCCACGGAGCAAGGAAGTATATTTATATGGGATAGTTTTCTGTTTTTAACTAATCTATTGAGCCTCCCGAATGCTGTTGACTAATTTTGTGGAGCAATATGATTTGTAAGATTTAGTATAAAAATAGTTAAGTAGGACATTAAATCTGTCAATTGTTATATCTTATTACGATCACTTTCACAGATGAACTTGCGGAGCTACTTTCTAGTGATATGCAAAAGGAAGGTCTTCATGGCCCGACATTAACTCTTGAACTTAAACCTTCATCTTTTGAGGTACTTTCTGTGCTTTACTGGCTTTTCTTTATCTCAATGGCCGTGTATGTTAGAGACTCCAACCCAAAAATTTAAACTATTGAGTAGAAAGAGAGTATATGAATGCAATGCCGTCATAAGCTCTTTAGACAATTTATGTAGGATACTAACAACACACACAATGCATTTCCCAGACATGAAATCTTTTTATCACTATGACAGAATGCTGAAATGTGAACTTTCTCTCATATCGACCTTTTGCTCACAATGCTTAGCTTTTGTCCTCTTTGTGCTCCTTTATTCACCAAAAAATGTCTCCAGGTTCGAACCAGAGCTTTAACTCTGCAGAAGTACATATCCTCAAAGGACGATATCTATAAATATGCATCAAAGCTTCTGAAGGCTGAACTACCCATATCTTTAAGACTGATAGGTAGTTTAACTTATATGTTCATGATCTTCTTCCTTTAAATTACTCAAAAAGTCTGAGCATGCATATATATTAGTGGATCTATCGATCTATTTTTGTAAGATTAAGGCATTGTTTGGTTAAACTGAAAATGTATAGCTGAGTTTTTAATTATTGAGGGCTATAATTTCTGATAATATAAACAGAAATATGTATGTTGTCATCTTTGTAAGCACTGAAGTTGGCAGTAATATTCAGTATGTGTCAACCTTCTCAAGACTTAGGGTGTCTCAGTTTAAAGGAGATAAAAGGTGGGCGCTCCATCTGATCCGGCACAGAAAACTCTCCTGAGCTTCATGTGGGCGGATGCTACTGGAAATTTCACTAGGGGACAGAGCTCATTGGGATCAGAAACTGGCAATCCTCTCTTCATGAATGACTTGGGACTCGTTAATTCTGTAGAGGCTCACGAGATGATTGAGCATGAATATGACAGTAATGGTTCTATGAAGAGTGCTCACCAATGGGCTCACGATCAAGATATTACCTTTCCTCTCATTGTTTATCAGATACCGTAGTCTGTCGTTAAACTTCATCTCTTCTCAGGTCAGCGCAGTAGCAGGCTGGAAGCGGAAATAAACACATAAGAAGCGCAAGTCGTCGCGCTGTCAGATGGACATCTTCCGATAGATGTGTTCTTTGGGAAGATTAATCAGAAACCCTACAGATCATTCTTTTTGCACTCTGATTCTTCTTCTATGTATAGTTTTCTTTGCTAAAGCTGAGACCAATTGTCTGAAGATATGTTACACATGTACCATTCCCTCCTAGGAAACAGTTGGGTGTAAGTTGAATGGGCCATAGGGGTTGATATTTCCTAGTACCAATATCATTGGCTTTCTTCCCCCTCAACTATCTTGGATTAAATACTGATGTTGTCATATCAAATAATTACTTCAATAGTAATTCCACCCAATATTTTTCTTTACTTCTAAAAAAGAATTATTTCAATATTTTTTTCGTAAAAGTTATTTTTAGATTTTTAAAAAGGCTCATGCTGTTTTCGCCATTTAAATAGCTTTAAACACACACCTTGAAATTTGAATGGTCCAAACTATCCTTCACGGGAGCTCCATCGATAGTAAGATCGATGAAATAGGAAAAATATACATTTGATATAGATCAATTAATCTAATAAGTTATATCAACCTTTCTCAAACTGTTGTTTCTTCATCTCTTGTATTCAAATCGGAGAAGTTTATATGTCTATTGCTTTTTTATGAGGATCATCTAATATTTTACACAAAAGTTAGTTTAGATTTTAAAAAAGGCTCACGCTGATTCCACCTCCTAAATAAGTTTAAAGACACACCGTAAAATTTAAATGGTCCAAGGTAGCCCTAATCGAGAGTTCATTAATTGTAAGATTGACGAAATGGGAAAATTATAATTTTAATATCGTCCAATTAATCTAATAAATCCCATCAACCTTTTCCAAATTTTTTGTTTCTTCTTCTTTTGTATTCAAATCAAATAAGTTTATACGTTCACGAGGTTTGCATATCATTATAAATTTGATGATCGGATTCTAATTTAAAAGAACATTTATAAAGTACATTTTATTTAAAATGTCTTTCTAAAGTTCTATCTAAAATAGCACCTTGCAATGTTCAATTCTTTAAGCTCAAGCGAGTTTTTTTTAGTGAAATTCTTTGGGTAAAAAACAAACAGTGAAAAAGTCAAAAGATCCGACGGCCAGCATCGCATCTCTCTATCTTCCCGGCATCCACAATCTGAAACCAGGCACCGTTTTCCACATTATTTACAGGAATGCCCTCCCCGTCTCCTCGTCTAATCCTCCCCAACGGTGGGAGAGAGAAAGCCCCATCGCCCTAGCTAGCCGGCGAAGAAGGCAAAAGAGACGAGGATGTCTCGGCGGGAAGGCCGCGAGCCCGACTCCAGGAGACGCCGTTCCAGGTTCGACAGAGAGCCCAGGTACCCCCTCTCTCTCGCTCGCCGACGCTCGCGTTCGTGGGACGTTGTTGGTGCTGATCGAATGCGGGCAAGAAACGGTGGGACGACTGCTTTCTTGGTGTGAAAGTTGGGTGTCTTTCGTTTTGTCGGAGAACGGGGTGTTCTGGGTGTGTGTGTGTGTGTGTTATTGGGTTGTGGTTGGAATGTGATTATAATCGTGGGTCTGTCGGGGGGGTTTCGGGTTTCTTGGATGAGACGCCGCTGCCTGCTTGATGGGTCACGCCTCTTTAGGGAAAAAGAACCCGCCCTGGCCCGGCGGGTTCGGTCGATGCTGCTCGCGCGCGCTGTTGTGGTGGGAATTTGTGGAAATGACTGCTTTCTTGGTGTTTTTGTCGGAGAACGAGGTGTTTTGGGTGTATGTGGTATTAATATTGCCGAAGCTAAGCATGCTCGTTCTTGTGGGTTGGAGCTGGAATGTGATTATAATCATGGGTCTCTCGGGGGTTCGGGTTTGGTGGATGAGACGCAGCTGCCTGCTTGATGGGTCACCTCTTTAGGGGGAAAGAAAACCCGCCCCGGCCAGTGGCTTCAGTCAATGCTCCTCTCGCGCGTTGTTGTGGTGGGAATTGTGGGAGCTCCGGTGGGTATGTTTGTGTGAGGATGCAGTAGCCTAGTTTTGTGTTTGTGTGAGGAGGTAAGCTGGTGACTGGAGGTGTCGGGTGGTTCCTATCTTGTCATTGATGAAGTAGTGTGCGCTCGAGTTCTTTGTGTTATGTATCTTCCTTCTCAAATGGTTTCGTGGGCGTTTGACGGTTGCATGCAGTTTTTAATGTGGGTTGGAAAAGAAGAGCACGGAATATGTTGGTTTTTTGGACAACAGAATAGTTTCTTGCCCAGGGAGAATGTGAATCCACCGGTGCACGTACACTTGTATCAGAAATTTGGTAAATGGTTTTACTTGGAGAGCTGTGAAAGGCAAACTGAATACTCAGGAAATAACTGGACTCAGTAACATCATCAGCATCCTCAAGTGGTTATTTTTGTTTTAGCGCCCTAGATTCTTGTTGAGGGATCATTTAATTTCTTAGGACAATTGTTTTCCCTGAGCAAGACTGACTGGGGCATTGTACTTGGTGGATGATCCATCTATTTCGTTTTGCATCTGTGTTTTGGAATTAAAATCTGATGGGGCCCTCTTGTTTCCATTTCTAACGTTTAATTGTTGGGTTCCTAGTCCCAAGAGGTCTAGGATGATTGGAAAACCTGAAGCAGAGAGAGTCCTGGGAAACACTGATCCTGGAGAGCGGGATGGAAAGCATGGTCGCCAACTGCTTGGCACATCATCACTTGAGGCACCCTCACGTTTTGACTCTAAAGCAGGGACTGTAGCTGAGGGTAAAGACTCTGAAAAGAAGGCCTTTGGAACAAATTCTGATGGAAGGAAGCATTCTTCTGATCTTACTGAAGTGCCTTGGTCAAGATCTTATTTCCAGGTTTTACTGGTTTACTTGAATCTAATGCTGTCAAATGATGAACAACGATGAGCAGAATTACATCAGTCTTTTTACTACCTTTGTTATAATAACTGATCACTGTTAGCGTTGAACCATTTAGAATACCTGCAGGTCGGGGTAGAACTGGTGGGTTCAAAATTGTCTTATCAAAAATCAATTTTAGGTTTCTTTGGTTCTTGGTATTTTATTGAATCTCCACTAGCCAAAGGCAGAGGAACACCCGCATATGAAAAAATTAAAAAGTGTTATGTGTTATATAAGGCTTTTTTTATTGTGGCATATGAACCATAAATTTGTAGTTTTTTCACCTTGTTTTCCATTCAATGCCTGAAGCAATTGGTGTGGGTTAAGTTGTAACCTACCAATGCAATAGTTAAGTTCTTTTTTGGATAAGGAGATTGAAGTTGGAAAAATTGATGATGAATGTTGAAGTTGCAGCAATCGAAGATTATCACATAAAAGATTTGCAAACTAAAGATCTAAATGCTTTTCTACAGTTAAGATGTGGCTATTTTGATATATGATCATTTTAGCCTTTCAAGTAAAATGGAGTGAATTCTATCCTGGCATATTTAGTCTAAAAATAGAAGCAGAGTGGATTAGCCTTACCTTTTTGTTGCATAGAAGAATATGGACTCTCTCTCTCTCTCTCTCTCTCTCTCTCTCTCTCTCTCTCTCTCTCTCTCTCTCTCTCTCTCTCTCTCTACATCTGCTAACATGGGGTGAGAGATGCTTTACCATTGTCGTAAGCTTGGTTTCTAGAACATTTCCATATTTCTGATTGTATAGATGCTCTGCAATCACCAGTGATTATTGAGTTTGGTTGTTGGTTATTCAGTGCACCCAAAACTTTTTTTCTGGGGGTGATGTTGCTGTGGATTTTGTTCAAAGCCTGTGCCTTGCAGGGCCTCCCTGTGTGTAACCATTTTAGGCTTGCCTGTGCATGTCTTATAACAGCACGATGAACGTGGTAGTGCCAGGCAAGGTGGTCGCAGCTCTGGTCATAGAGCCCCTACTGGTAAGTCTTCTTGCTTCTTCTCTTCTCTCTGTTTAGTAATCTTCACTGAAGATGGAAGTGATTGTCTGTGAATTGGATTCAAAGTTTTGTATTTGCATAGATTTTTGTTTAACTCAATTTCTTTGATTAAGTTATGTTACCGTCCTAATAAAAGATGTGCAAGATTATCAGTTAGTAGATTTTCCTCGGATGATGTTAGGGACAAGGTGGCATTGTTGCTTGATCTCTGGACCAGTCTGTAGGTTTGGTGTTGGTGGGTTCAGAAGTTTATATTTTGGAGTTTGTTTTTTGATTGAAACTGTTCTGGAGAGACTATTTTGTTTGTTAGGCAAGCAATTCTGTTGATATCTGATGCTGCATAGAGCAATTTCTTTTGTCCTTTTTGGTTTGGTTTGGTTTTAGTTTTCTGTTTTTTTTCCCTTTAAAAAGGATTTTTTTTTTTTTTTTCGGGGGGGGGGGGCGGGGAGGGGGTGGGAGTTGCTTGGGAAGGGAAGGGAAGAAGATGGTTGGGCGTAGAAAGGGGTAGTCAGAGTGGATTCCAGCGGTACTAAATTTGTACATTTTTAATTTGTGGAGTCTTTTTCTCTGATTGTTTTCTCACATTGTGCATGGTATCAGTTTTTTCAAGATCGACTGTGCATGTGGATTATATTTTGAGGTTGTTTCCGCTGATCGTGCTCTCACTTGGCAATTTTCTTAATAGAGCGAGGATGGTGGAAAGATTCAAAGGACCAAGGTACTGGAAGGGCAACCAACAAGACAGCAACTGTGGATGTGAAGCAAAGAGAGGAGAATCCACGTAAAGGAGATGACCGCAGCACTTGGCACCACGATGGGTACTTTGAGATGGAGGCTAACCAAGCTCCGCCAGCAGCTCGTAAGAGACCTGCATTCAGAGAGCAAAAGATTCCAGCAGACATTAATGCTGATAAAGTGACTGATGAGGCTGTAAAGCCTAGCCATACTGCGTTAGATGGTGAAAGAAATGAGGAACGAAGGCGTTACCTCCACAATTCGGAAAGATCTGGAAAAACTGATTTCCGTGATAGAGCACAGCCTTACAGGAGAGAGGATCAGAGGGGCGGTGGGTTTATACCAAGAGAGAGATACAGTGGCGGTGGCAACAGGTATAATAGAGGAAGAGAATCTTTTACGGGTAGACAAACTTACCGCCCTGGTGGTGCTCGAATAGAGAAGTGGACGCATGATTTATATGACGAGACTAACAAGAGTCCATCCCCAAAGAATGAAGATGATCGCTTGGCCAAGATAGAAGCTCTCTTGGCTTCATAAGCATGTGCACAAGTGTAAAATGGCATTTTTTGTTTTTGGTGTTCAGGTAGAAACATCAGTTTCTTACAACATAATCTCTCCCAGTTCATGACATTTAGGTCTTGATTGGCTGCTGTTTGCCTTAATTAAGTTTGATTGTAGCGCTGCAAAAGAAATCCTGTTTGGGCTGGACCGACTTTTCTGCTTTCTCACATGAGAGAATTTTGTGAATGCTCTTCATCCCCAATTTTAGTTCCAAGTTTTCTTTTGCTCTTGTACCACTAGGATGCCAAATTAGACACAAATTGGTTATTTTTCTATGGCAAGAGATGAAACTCTGCAGCACTGGGACTCGTATCAAATTTTGACAAGTTTAATTTTTTATTGAGGAATTTGCTGTTCCCGGCAATATCCGGCAGATGAAAGTCATTTTATTGGAAAATTAAAAGATTATTCTTTGGCCTTTGAGATTCCCTTGCTTGCCGGAGGGAAATTTGGACACGAACCTATAGTGAAGCGCCGCATGGATCGACTTGTTGCATCTTGTTCCTCATATTTGTTTTCCTGTTGTTGCTGTAATTCCCATTCACGTTTGTTTTTTGAGCCCCCCGTTTCTGCTTCGCCGGCCATGGACTCACTGCGCTATGCTGCCGTGTCACGAATAAGTATTTGTGCTATAGCCAAGCTCGACTGCTATGCAAACCCAGATGCCTAAATATCAAAACTCGTCGATTTGGACAGAACTAGTAAGTACTAGTGCATGTTATGATGAAAGTAAAAAGGAGTTACGTGAGCAAGTTTGAACTCAGGAGGCACGCGAGCAATCCAATTGGTTGGATGCAGATAAGCATTTCTCTGCAATAATTGCTTCACGGCACGCCAAACTGCAATACATCTCTTCTTTCTTTTTTGTTGGATTGGTAGATGAATTTCAATTTAGGGAAGAGAGAATACCCATATCCACGTTCTTGTTAATTGGAAAGTCTTGATCTTGGATGGAAAAATTGCATACAAACAAACAAATTGCCATTTACAATTACATTTTGACAATTGCAAATATTGCTAGACCAAGCATTTAAGTCGTTGAATGGCAAGTCCTTATGCCACTCAAACCTTATTCCCTATGCATCTCAAACTACAAAGAACAGGTGATAAAAACATCACAAAACACCCAATCTCTTCAACTTCTCAGCTCTCCTGGTTCTTCTTCTTTCACCGCCGATGGCGAAGAGTTGAGAAACTGGCGCTCACATCCTTGTGGATCTGGGGATAATATGAACTGGCAACGTTTGAGCCATTTGCAGCTGTTGCAGTAGAGGCCACAGAACCTTTATTCATGGTGTGAGACCGGGCCAACTCAACCCCGCTTCGCTGCTCCATGAACTCGGCAGCAGGTGGCTGCGGCAACTCCCTCTGGGTTCGCCGGTGAGCCGAGCCGTCGAGAGAGTCGCCTCCTGTGAGAAGATGGTAGCTCCTGTTCGAGCCATCAGACAGGCACCTATAGCTATTGTACAGCCTTTGTTTCCTGATGCTGCGAATGACATATGGTATCAAACCTTCCATTCTTCTTCTCCTCCTTCTGCTTCTTCTTCTTCTTCTTGTAAAGATTCTTCTTGAATATGTGGAGGTGGGTGTGTTGCTTGGTGTTGATTTTGTGAATGGCTAAGAAAGTGACTTGGCAGGCATGTCTTTATATAGTGGGGGATTGAATGTTGAATTACAGCTTGATCCCATAACTTAGTTCCTTTGGATTTTGCCAGCAAGTTGTCAAAATGGGAAGCCAACTTTGAAGTCTTGTTCAAATGTAACATTTAACCACGTGAGAAGCCTGTCAGATTTTCCCTTTGATTACAAGAACTTCAATTGTCATGTTCTTGACCCGTTATCTATAAAATTAATTCAGATGAGGACAACGTCATTAGGTCTCCTTATGCTTATCATCCTTTCAACAAGTGGGCAATTTCTTAGAGAATAACCTTCTTAATTAGCTAGGAAGTGGATAGATATTAGCATGTCATGTGAGCATCATTTCGAGTATTTCTTAGTGCTTCCAAATGATGAGGTTGGCTTTTCTGTAAATTGGCCAACTTAGTCCTAAAATATTTTAACGATATGCCGATGTAGTCATTCCAGTCATTTTTTGTTGGGAATTGCTAATGTAGATGTCGGCATGACTGGTGCCGACGTAGATATTTTTTGCATTTCATAGACTTTCTCCTTCTTAAAAAATGAAAAAAAAGAAATAATATAGAAAACAAATTTGATATATATATTTTTGTAATTATGTCGCTGTTTATGCCCATGAAACATGATGATTCCTGTGGTCGCAAGCTTTGGAAATTTTATTATATGTATTGTGGGGACGACTTTTGAGGATAATTTCAAAGATGTCACCAAGCTTGACTTTTCCATCCCAATCGATTCCGTGTTGTTTTGAGTCCGCTGAATTTCCACATCCTCTTTATCCAAGCCAGCGGATCTCTGCACGCCCTAGAGCCTGAGCTGGTACATTTAGGTAGGGCTGGCTAGGGCAAGGCGGCCATTGGGAAAAAAATTATCTAAAAAGTCTTTCATATATTGTGATTGTGCTGAATTTTGTTATAAACTTTTTAATTATGTAAATTTAATTTTAAATTTTTTTACATTTTACCAATTGAGTCCACTGACCGCAAGCAAGGGTGCAAAACCTTGAGAGCGAGGTGGCCCTCGCCCAAATTTGAACAAGGCCTTTGCGGCTGGGGAGGGCCTTGCCTAGAACTCGAGAGGGGCCTTCCCTCCCTTGGCGAAGGCTTCACCCCAGGTCATCATGACCCTCACCCAAATCTAGCAAAGGCTTGGGTGAGGGCATGACCCTCGCCAACAGCTGGTGAGGGCCTTGGGCGAGGCCTTTGCATTTGGTGAGGGCATTACCCAGATTTGGAGAAAGGCCTTCTCGCCCTTGGCCAAGGCTTCACCTAGGGCCATCATGACCCTCGCCTAGATCTAGCGAGGGCCTAGGCAAGGGCGTGACCCTTGCCAGCAGCTGGTGAGGGCTTGTAGGCCCTTACTGGCCAAAATGAAAGGAAAAAAAAAAGTAAAAATTTTAATTTTTTAAAAAAATATTGTAAATTATCAACTTTAATGCCGGCTGTGCCACATAGGACGGTCTATATCCACATTAGCAATTTTTAGTTAAAATCGGCCAGAATGACTCAATTGGCAAATTATGAAAATGTTAAAGACTAAATTGACACAATTGAAAGGTTTATGACTAAATTGTCATAAATGTAATATGTTTATGACTTTTTTGGTACTTTTCTCGGCAGCCATTCGTGTTGGTAAAATTTCAATCGCGTTTATAAATCTTGTCACTTGTAACTAGAATATAACGAATCATAATCATTTTACTTAGCTCAGTCATACGGGTTTTACGAAAAAAGAAACGTGTTAATTCATATATCTTTTTTTCAAATTTCACGTTCTCTATCCTTTGTCTAGTATTCCCAATCCTAACATGATTGGGACATTTTACCCATACTTCTGTTTCTAATTTGTGGTTTTTAGTTTAGAATTTATCTCTGGAATGGCGAAAAAAATCAATTTGCAATGCCTGCTGATTGAGGTAAATTAAAGCAAATTTTAGTCAACTTATGGATATAGACAAAATTTGGGTAGGGGGAACATTGACATTTTTCACTTGATTTCAGGAGATGAATTGACACTTTTCCTGATTTAGAAGCTAAATGTGAAATCACTGTGATCAATCATAAGAACAATGCAGGAAACTTGGAATATCCATTCATGATGCTTGGTGACCACTAGTCATACTCATGAAGCCAATTGAGCTAGGTGATGAATTTCTCAAGTACATGAAATCATGCCTTGAATAAATGTAATTTAAGTGAAATCCATGCTTGAATTTATATACTAGCGAAGCCAACTAAGTTGGATGATGATTGTCGGATCACTTAGTAGGTGAAAGGGACACGGTTTTTCAATCATATACGATAAGATAGTGTTTTCAACAGACTATGAATTAAACAGGAAATTTCAGAAACATTGAACGAATAATTACCATGGAGACTCATGAAATTTCGGGAAAATTAGATAATTACCAAAAGCTACTGTACAGAGCATGACCATACATAAGAGCAACCCGATAATAACATAATTAATTCCTCCCTCCCCCCGTATTTCTTGATTAGCTAGCTAATCCAGAACAACACCGGCTGTCCCGGGTAAAACAAGACCGTAGTATTAAATTGATCAAATTAAAAAAATTAAAATTAAATTAATATTTATACAATAAATTTATAATTTCTATTTGTGATTATCCCGCTTTTTATGCTTCCGAATCATGATGATTCCTGTGGTCGCAAGCCTTCGTGGTTTTATATCTGTGGGGCGACTTTGTGATAATGTCAAAGATGTCAGCAAATTTGACTTTTCCATCCCCGATGTTTTTTTTTCGGGTCGCCCATCCGATTTTTTTATTTTTTATTTTGGTCAAAGCCCATCCGAATTGATTGCGTGTGTTTGGAGTCCGCTGAATTCGACGACTCCTCTTTATCCAAAGCCGCCGGATCTCTACAGCCCCAAGAGCCTGCGGAGCAGGTACATTTAGGCAGGGCAGGTTAGGGTAAAGGTGGCACTTCCCCATCAATACGGTTCAATCGTGTTTGTAAATCCTGTCAATTGTAGTTGTCGCGCTGTCCGCAAGAATCGATCCGTTACCATGCCATCCTATTAAGAATAATCGTCCCGCCCTGTCTTCAAAGAATCAATATGTTACCACACGGTCCGATCGGGAATAAATAACCCTCACGGTCGCTAAGAGCGTCCCTGATCAATTCGTAATCGGTCCATTGCCTGGTATTCCTAGTCCCAACATGATCGGGAGGTTTTTCCTGGACCTCGATGTCTAGTTTCTGGTTTCTAACTTAAAAAGCTATCTTCTGAAAGGGGACAATATCAATTTTGCTCCCACAAACGAATTAGTGTTACTTAACCCACTAAACCAAATAAAATTATACTTCAATTAACTCTAGTTTAAAAAAAGAGGTTAATACCATGAAAAATTCTAAACTGGTACACTTATGACAAATTTATCCCAATCTAATTTTTTGACAGTCAAAAACCCTAAATTAATACACCTGTGACTAATTTACCCTCTATCAAATTAGATTAATACCACGAAAAATTAAAAAACCGATACACCTGTGACAAATGGAGGATAAAACCCCAAACCGGTACACTCGTCAACTACCACATGTCATCCAACCCATAAATTTAATGATAAAATTTAATAGAAACTAGCAGAGAGTAAAATTATCACAGGCATACTAGTTTGAAATTTTTAGTGATCAAAAAATTAATTTATAGTAAATTTGTCGCATATATACTAATTTGAGGTTTTTTATGATATTAACAAAAAAAAAATTAACTATGTCACAACCAGAAACCTAAAGTGCACATGAGGGCGCGACAGAGATGTATTTTTGCAATGCTTGCCGATTGAGGTCCATTAAAGCAAGTTCAGTTGACTTTTGGATATTGTCAAAATTTATTTAGAAGTGACATTGACCCTTTTTCCTGATTTAGAAGTAATTGTGATCGATTATAAGAACAATTGAGCTGGGTGATGAATTTGTTAAGTACATGGAATCATGTCGTGAATGAAATGTCATGTACGTGTAATCAGGCTTCAGCTTCGAATAATCGCAAAGCCAATTAAGTCAGGTGATGAACTGAACCACGGTAAAATTACCTTACAATCAACCTCAAAAGTCGGATATCACGGTTTTTTAATCGTAAACGATAAGATAGTGTCGTCAACAGATTATGAATTAAACAGGAAATTACGGAAACATTCAACGAACAATTAATGCAGAAACCTATGAAATTTTCAGAAACATTAGATAATTACCAAAAGCTACCTTACACAGAGCACGACTATACATAAGAGCAACCTGATGCTAACATAATTGATCCCTGCCTCCTGTATTTCTTGATTAGCTAAGCTAATCCAGGTCATATAAACAGCAAGTCAAAATGAGCAGTGGTCTTTCAAGACCTGTCTTGCAAGATCAGAGGCTCCGCTCTTCCTGTAGATCAGATGCAAGTTGTAAGCAGCTTCTCTCCGAAGATCACAAGAAACAGGCTTCGCGTTTTCCGCATGGAACCGATTCTCGTACGGGAGTTTCGGGAGAGGACAGTCCTTTTCTCGTGTGGTGAGCACCTTCTCATAATACGAAGCCGCAAGTGTTACTAGCCCGACTTGATGAAATGCCCGCGCAATGTTGTACAATGCTTCCTGGACAAACAGATAAGAGTTGCCCGCACTTTGAGTTGCCATTCCGAAACTAAAATTTGACTAATAAGAAATATGTCTATAAAAGAGGAATAATTTGCAGCGGACTATCTAGCAAAAACATGTGAGTGAGTAAGAAAACAAGCAATCTCAAGAGACGGGTAACGAAGGAAGGTCCATAAAGGTTCCACCACATCTTATGCCTTACGGACTGTCCTTCGTTCTGTTTGTCAGCATCTCATCGTGAACCCTTTTTACGTATTTGCTTCAGAATTTTAAGCTGAATTTAATTTGATACTTATGATTAACAACTCCTGACCCCAATAGAAATGCGCTCAAGATAACTTTCCGATCAAATTCTCAGCTAAATAAGAGCACAAGCACCGGAACTCGGAATGACACACATCATCCTTCCCTCCAAGAAATATTCAGTGGAGAGATGGAAATCTTAAAAGTACCTTAAACATAGTTTGGCAGGAGGGACTAGGAAGAAAGAGAAAGGATCCAAAAAACATAATCCGGTTTTGATGGAGGGGAAAAGAATGAGAGAAAGGATTAGGAGAGATTTTGAGGGATATGTAAAAGTCATCTTTATATGCATCTCAAGTCCTTCCAAATCCCTCCAAAGATAGAGGGATTTGGAGTGATTAGGAGAAATTGTTGTATTGATTAATAAACATATTACTCTTTCTCACTTTGCCCTTGTTTTATATCTGTTTCTAGATACATAAAAGGATACTTATATCGAAATGCATTCTTTTCCCTAGCTAGCATCTAAACAAAATTATGAATCAATCATTTTCAAAGCAGTTCTCTTTTTTTTTTCTGTCATTTGAATCCCTTCTTTTCTTTTTTATATCACCCCTACCAAACATACGGTAAAGCTACTATCTATTACCAAGTTAAACTGATTGAAAAATTTTAACATATTGGAAGGAGTCGGTGGCCCAAACCGGAACATGCCTCATATTTTATTTTCATGCACAATTCATCTTTAAAAAAAATTATCTGAACATAATCTGCTGTCGACTCTTGATGCAGGTTATATGAATCAACAAGTAACAAAAAGGGACTTGATCATTAAAAGAAAAAAAAACCAAATATCTAAGGATGAAATAATAAAGAAAACCTGGCTATTTTCACTCTGCGGCAAGTTCTTGAATAGAAATGCCAACCCTTGCGTAATACATTGATGCTTGTTTTGAAGTCTGAAACCAAGCGCCAAGTTAATCAGAGAAGTTCCTGCACAAGGAAAAGGATTGAATGTTGCCTGACTGACAAAAGCATCAAGCGAAAAAAATTTGACAACCTACAAAATAAAAAGAAAGATAATCTGTAATAACAAGTTACCAACACAGAGCTTGATTAAGGGACTGTCAGGGAGCAGCTTATAGGCCTTTAGGTATTCCCTTGCGGCATCTTGGTAGTGGCTACTGATTGTAAACTGATGCCCAGTAATGAGAATAGGTGGTACACAATCCTCATGTTTGACACGCAAATTACGCAAAAACTTCGAATATTTTTTATAGTCTTTCTCCATGCTGCAAGATAGAGTGGCATGTTTGTTAAAAAATTCGATGTATACTAATCCAAATATAAACCAAAAAGAACAAATATTGTCAAAAACTTTGATTAACGCCCCTCTTTAACTTAGTGCATCTATGGTCCCACGGCATATGCTGACAGCAAATAGTGCAAAGGTGTGGTAATAGTTGAGATCACGAAGTAGCTCTTCACTACTAGTACAAGAAATCAGTGACATTGACACTAAAGAGGTCGAAATCAGGTCACTAGTTGAGTTGAAGATGCAAATGATGTCTCTGCAAAAGGATATACTCCAGGTGTATGAAACTTCAAGAATTTCAAGATCCCAATTTTACTCGTCAGGTAGACAACAAAAGAACACCTTTTCATGGAACAGAAAACCACAAGGAAACCAAATCACGCATGATAAAAAGAGCTGGTGTGCAAAGGTTAGCAAGGTAGAAAGATGAGGAATGTGACAAAGGACTTCTACTATTCTTTGCATGAGAAGTCTGAGGGACGGACTGGAGACCCCCACTTCCCTCCTGCTTTTTGGTTGCAGACAGACGCAGAAAGAACTTTGCCATAACAGATAAAGGAGCTTTCTTGGTTTCATTAGCCTTTTGATAAGGAGTAATAGGCGCATGAGAATGGATGGGTTGTGGATAGGCTCTTCTCTCTGCGACATTTAATCTATTCAGCGTGTTCCTAGGTGAACTTCCCATCTGTATATTTATGTTTTGTCCTGATACTCTGTACAAATGATGGATCTGGATGATCAAGATAAGCACAAAAACACATTGAACATCCATTTTTGGGACCGCATTAGAGAATAGTGCAACTTAAATACAGCAATGTTGAAAAAAGACAAATCTAACATGATCAACATAGTTTGACAAGTTTCCATGAACTTGCATAAGGGTGTTGAGGGAGGCAAAAGAGAATAGTTCGATTAGAACAAACTTGAACAAATCCAAATTAAAAAACTCTGCATCATTAGTCTGTGTTTGGTTTGCCTTTTTCGGTGCAAAGGAAACCAATGAAGTTGGTATAGTTTCATTTTTGGACCTTTTCTTAAATTAAAACCAAACTAACGAACCAAGATATGTGTTATTTGCATTTTCAAAAAGTCTAAAGTACACGACACGGAATAAATTCATATGAACTAACATTTTATTTTGAATGAAAAAAAAAGTTTTATATTTTGAACTTTTTGATGGGGGTAAAAGATTACTAGCAGGGATACAGCAGTCCTCATAATCCATATATCAAGTCTCTTTAAATATAATAAAAATAAAAATAAGGTATTGAATAAATGGTTCAGACCAAAACAAAATTGAGTTATTGGGTTGTATAGTGTTTAGATGTTTCAAATTGGCTTAGTTTCTAAAAGAAAACAGAAATAAAGCCCCTAGCAGGCATTGGGGTCTGAATTACCACAAATTTGAGCAACATGGGGTGAAGTAGTGCATTTATCCACATTCCACTCCTTGTTTCATTTTTTGGTAAGAGCTCTTATCCAATCAAATTTAATCTAAGAGAATTTTCTCTTACTAGAATATTTACCTCAAGGACTTCAATAAAAAAAGTTCTGCGCTCGACATAGAAATTAGGAAAACTGCTCCCTAATCATTTGTAGATATCAACAATAGTGAGTGAGTCAACTCAATTTGTGGGGACTGTTCATGCATGTCGAAGATACCGAAGCACGCATAAAACAGGTCCATTCACAACATCTATTTTTCGATTTTTAAGCAATGATAGGGAAGCTTCATTAGGTGCAAACAGGACTGGCAAACCCATAAATTTAAAGAATAGAGTTCATACTAAGAAAAGTTTGCTCAAGCACAAAGAGAATTAGGAATGTCCAATAGCAGGTACGAATTCGTTTTCCCACTAACCTCTAACTCAAATTTCGTTTCCACTTGGAAAGCTATGAGATTGTTTGCCGAGAAGTTCTTACGCAAATCTTATTTGTTCATTAACAATCTATTTAATCCACAGCAAGGTACAACATTGAAACAGAATCTTCAATAGAATTATAACATTTTTAAAAAGATCCTGAAGCATCTGGAAGCAACGAGGTGCCTCTGCATTGCTTCTAATGCTTGAAGGAGGCAAAAATTCAATAAAATTTGGCATTAATGGAAACTATGCCAGATCAAATTTCTTCTATTATGAGATATACTAAAGAAATACGAAAAGTTCAAGGCTTGAATATCGCTTCCAGAGCATCAGATGAACAAAAATTACTCCTTGCTTTTCTAATGCTACAAGAAGGCAGAAATCCAACAAGAGCATAACATTGAGGACAGTTTCCTGTCTTTCCACAAACAAATGTTCTACTCAAATGATCTATGATGCAGACAAGAGTGATTGTACTGCTTCTCCAGAAATTTTCATACAGGGTAGAGTTTTCAATGTGACATAACACATCACAAACATACTTATTAAGAGAGAATGAGCTATAAAGGCATATGTTGAGCAATATGATATGACAACAGCAACAGGTACCTTGAAATCATCTTGTAAAAGCAATTCCAGGCAACCAGACTGTGGGGATGCTGCTGCACAACTTGCCTTACCCAATCAAATCCCTGTTTTGGGTCTGTGGTGTTGTATGATATTTCTGGATTCAAAAAGAACGTAGTCATGAGCAACACCTCAAGCACCAGAAAAGTCGTGCATGGTTATGATAATTGTGCAACTAAAATGACTTCCAATGCTGCCAATCAGGTCCTATGTTATCAGCTCTCCCATCAATTGACTTATCCTTGTCTGGATAACATTCACAGGTGTAAGGGTGAGGATGTGGATGTGGGTGTGGGTGTGGGGGTGGCGGCACTGTTTCAGAGTTGATCATGCCATGCTCATCTTGTAGTAGACTACACCAATACTAACTATTCACAACAAAAACCTTGAAGAAAAAATTAATACAAGAATGATGACCAAATATCTTGGAAGCAGAAATTCATATATACCACACATAAATTATTGTGCTGAGATAATATATGTGTCAGCTAATACATTTTACATATCCATAAGCTGAGTCCATGCACCCCCAATCCTGAAGCAAGTCAGACACAAGGCAGGGACACACAATCAAGTTTGAGTAACATCAATCTATGTCTAAACATAGTTATCAAAGATTAATATTCAAATCCCACACTTCAATCAATTAAAGATTTAGACAGTAAAGTTAATCTACAAAGTCCCAAGAGCCAATCCGACTCTACCCTACATTTGGAGTTGTAACTTCTGTGCTTTCATGTGTCGTGTGCTGTTGCTTTGTTTGATGAACAATAAATGAACAAAATGTAGGAATTGCATAGTGTTTTACAAAAGTTTTCTGGGAGGCTAATACCGAGCCCTTTTGTAGATGATATCGAACTGCACATCACATCTACAACTAAATTGGTTAAACTGTAGGATTCTATTTTATCAAAAAGTAACTCGCTTATCTTGAATATAGTTCAACGCACACGTCTTTGTTCATAGCGCAATACTATTTGAAGAGAAGAATATGTAGCAATATATTTTCCTTTCTGTACAAATGCAGATCACCATTTCTGAGCGCTAATGTCCTTCTCATTGGTCATAACTCACGAAATCATTTAAATTATTCATATATGTTTTGGAATATATTCTACTTAACTAACGTATGCCTATGTGGTGCCATATGATTTTACCCTTTAGATACTTCACAAACATCACATTTCAATCTATGATAATTCAGAATTTCAATTCACGGTCTTTTTACCTCTAACTCTCTTTAGTGATCATGATACTCTAATCTATCAGTGATCTGTGCATTCTGTGTTATGTACACTGATGGTTTGATATATCAGAATCAACAATCAGAATTCTCCACCATAATATAATAGACATACTTGATCTAGTTTTTAACTAGATAAATTTTAAACATTGTAATTGGAAGAAGAATTTAAAACATAGTATGAAATGCATGCCTTCTACCTGAGTATCTTGCATTTTGAGACATTAGATTGTCGTGACCCACTAAGATAGAAGACTACCCCTATGTATTGCATATTAGACTACTAAAATTGCCCATTCAAGTTCTTGTTCCATGACCAAAGCAATCCACACTACAAATAATTTTGATCTCTCCAAACCCTATCCATTTCCATAAGACCGAATATGTATAGAACACTGCCTAAAGTCCATTCTATTAGAAAGTCCAACCCAAAAGCTTAAGCTATTAGGTGGAGGGAGACCACATGAATATAAAGAGCATTTAGGACCCATTGTCAATCAATGTGAGATAATACTTCAACACCCCCACTCACGTACAAGCTAGATTATGAGTAGCACGTGAAATTTTGACATCACACATTCACATTGAATTTTTACCACGCACATTCGTGAAAGGGATAGCATTGACTTTGATACAATGTTAGAAAGTCCAACCTAGAAGCTTAAGCTATTAGGTGGAGGGAGACTACATGAATATAAAGAGCATTTAGGACTCATTGTTAGTCAATGTGGGATAGTACTTCAAGACATTCCCTCCTAACTTATCATGTCTACTGCACATAATCTACTCCATCACAACATCCAGTACAATATAGTTCATTTTACTTAGATGCATAACCCTTATAATTCATTATTTACTTCTGCTATTTCCATTATTGCCTTCTCACATTGGGCTTCAAACAAAAAGTAAACTCGCCACTTTGTCTTCTCATGTGTCTAAGTAAGGTGGATTATAAGCATGTTTTTTGCAGAGGCTCCTCCTAGGAAAAATGAGGCTATCCTAAATAGTGATTTCTAAAACAGAGTAATCATGTGAAAACAAATATGGTTCTAAGTTCAGGACTTACGTGCTCCAAGTGACCGAAGCTCCTCCTCCTTATCCGAAGGAAGTACATTGTGAGCCAATCTCAAAATGAGATCAATAATCTCTAGGGCATCCCAATACCTTTTCAAGGATGCCAAGGCCTTACACAACTGTCAAATATTGAATTAAGAAGAATCAGACAGTGTAAGAGGAGAAACTATATTTTACAGCAGCTTGAAAAGCAATTTTTCACGACCATATGCCCAACAAAGAAATAATAAGTTTTCACAAATAACTTTCTAAGGCAGTTCAGGAGTCAAATTTTCATGAAAGATAAGCAATGAACTAGAAAATGAAGAAAATTACATCTAGTATAAGAAGATGATGCTGCTCATCTTTCCAAATATTCTGCAAGGGGGGTTCTCTCATGGTTTTTTGCGGGTGTTCTTCCTGAAAAAATGACAAATTAATTGTTAGTTTGTACAAGTGAAGCTACTACATATTTTTATCATGTAAGAACCTGATCAAATACGCATTACCAGTTGATCATCATCTGAATTATCACTGCACCAATCGACGCCTGAAGCAACAGCGGCAGCTTTTCTTTCTTCCCTCAGCGTTGCCCTCTTTCGAAGCAACCTCCTGGCTCTAACAGCCTTTGACCTGATTTAAAGTGGTTTACATGAAATGGTGCATCGCAGGATTTTGGCAAAATGGTAATCATGTAATGAAAGTAACAAAAGAAAAAGTCAGCTGCCACACTTTAACAAATTAATCGATTCATTAGTAGAACTAGTTACGCAGTGCATGCAAGTGAGAGAGAGAGGATCTCTGTCAATAATAGTGAAAATCGCAAGGAATTGAGTTACATCCAAGATAAATCTAAGAGGTACTTCACAAAATATCAACAGCCTTGTAAAGACCCACTCTACCAGCATTATACTGGCTAAGTGGCTATTAAGATTAAACACATAGTGATACAATTTGCATAGCAGTGCACATGTGGGGACCAGTAGGTGACCAACCTTTGTGTTTAGGCCATGGGAGTTAGTCCATTACGAGGATTGAGATATGCAAATTACAGCAAATCAAGCAATTGTATTAGATTGCATGGGCCCTATTCATCAACATACAGATGGCGAATTATGTGGCAATATTTAGTATTTTTAGAATCATTATTGAATCCAAATGAGCATGGTAATGTAGCAAACCATTCAGTAAAAAGTTTGAATCCCCTGAAAGTTGCAACCAGAAAGGGGATAAATGTCCAAACCCACAAATTTTTAACACAAAGTGCAACAGGGTTGAATACAATGCTGGACCATAGAAAACAAGCATGCGACCTTTTCTATGAACTCGGCAGGCAAGTTATTGGTCAAGAAGCAGTTTGTCGACCAAATTGGTTCAGTTATTTGGTCAGTGGGATCCAAACTACATACCCTGAATCAAACCCTCCCATAAACTTCACAGTTCTTTTGTATCTGAGAGTTCCAATAGAAGACATGACCCAAACTAGCAGATCAAGCAATCCAAAGCAGTATAATGAAAGAGTGAAGCATATCAAGCCCAGGATTTATGTAATCCCAGCATCCAAGACAGACAAAAGATCAAAAGCCAGCACGAGTATGGGTCATTTGGCGCTTAATTGTTCTTCTGGATGACTACCCCATTTTCTTTGGAGCGCTGCAGTTGTCAATCTTAGATCAGTTCTCAAACAATTTCAATTGTCAGCAATTCCCGAACTTCATGAACCGATGTAGATTGGATTACAGATAAAGAATGCAGTCAGTATCACTAGTACTTTGGGTATCATTTTAACATAACATTTCTTTCTTCCATCATATAGTTTACAACTGATGATCTCCCATGCTGCTTATTGTCTATGAGCAGGACGATCAAATCCGCTAACCAGACTTAACAGTCACATACCAACGCCGTGAACAAAAAATTAAATGCAAAAGAATGATAGACTTCCGGGAGTAAAGTCTATGCCAACACAATTATATGCCCTATGCCAGAAGCTGGACAGTCAAGACTATATAGCACTCAGAGATATCAATATCAGAGAAATAAAACAATCAATTTGCAAGATGGATGGCCCAAATGAAACTTGAACATAATCACTTAAGTAATACTTGTGAGATAGGTCTTTATACTCACAGATCTGAGCTGGAAGCAAGCGGCCGGAAGCCAGAAAATACGTTATCATTCTGCTGATCATCCAGAATTTTGGCTCTTTCAAAGAGAACCCTTCTCGGGAGTCTTTTTTTTGTTTTAACCTTCCTTGGCAACAGTTATATGAAAGGGAAAAGACAATGCAATAAGCAATACACTCTAACATAGAAATGTCACCAGTGGTTAACATGCATCAATTAAATATAGAAAAAAAAAAAAAAAAGGATTAAGGGGGTCGGGGAAGAGAGTCAAAAAATATATTTGATTTCATTTGTAAAGAAAATATACAGAAAAGATGACAGTTCAGAAAGGGGTAAATTAATATTGTTGATCCAACATCAAGAAGAAAAGCTCTCCTAACATTCCCTAAAACAGGAAAGGGACAGAGGACGGAATAACAGATATTCTCCAGCAACAATACATCCTAAGATTACCTTTTGCCGAATAGTTTCGATATAAAGTGACTCACGAACCGGTGGTAAGATTGCATCAACAAAGTCATTAATCAGTCCTTTTGCTCTATATATGCTGCAAAGCTTTAACCTCACTTTTCCATTATCCCACCATGGTCTATGATTGTCAGAATCCACATCCCCTGAGCCTAGAGATGAAGAAACATTACCAAAGACTAATTAATGTAAGAGCAAACCACCACAATGAGCACAACAATCACCAATTGATTGATACCTGGATTTTCAGGAGGAGATAGTAGTGAAATGGTCTCATCTACTTTATCATCTTCAAGGAGCAGTGAAGCTAATGTTAGGCGGGCACCCACATTGTCCTCAAGTAGATGCAAACCTGAATTGACACATGAAACAGTTGTAGAACAACACATTTGTTTCAACAATGCAGACATGGCAGATGCTGGCATGTTAAACACTAAGCACTGCTGAATTACAAAGTTCACATTATCAACTAAATTTCTTTGAATCATATGTACGGTAAAACCTTCATCGATAAGCACGAGACTCAAAATTCTAATCCAGCTTATTCCTCCCACTCAAAAGTTTCTCTAGATGATATGTAACTAATCATGGATTACTGAGGACTAATATCTCCGGAAAGAAAAAACTTCTCTCCACATGAAATACTCACTTAATGAAAAAGCTCAATAAAAACCAGCTCAATTGCACATTGAAAAAGAAATAATATTTCCACAACCTGTTCCATAAGCAAAACAACTTTACTTCCATTGTGCGCCGCCAAAGTGTATGTACTTGTTTCTCCTTGATTTCTATGTAATTACAAATCAACAATATGCTTACTGTAGTTAATAGTGTCAAAATCAATTATGTTTTACCTCTATAGAAAGACAAAATTGCATGTTCCCTCATTTTCAATGCTTGATAACACTGAGCAATCTTCAGATGGTAAGATCCCTGAGAGAGTTTGAGGAGGAAATCACAACTATAAGAAGCAAACAGCATTAAGCAATCAATAAGCAACAGAGACATATCATAATGTGAAGACAACAAAAGAAAATCATTAATCACCGTCCTTTTGTGCAGTTCACTCAGTCAAGTAACCATGAAGAAATGGTATTATATACTTCAAAGAGATGACACATCGAAAATGCACAACTAAGTCTAGATCACTTCTAAGGTGTCCAGGGGAATACGGAGAACCTCCAAAACAATGTAATAGGGACCAAGTGGGTATAAGTGAACACAAGCTCTAACTCCAAAATTTACAAATGTGGTGAGTACAAAATAGTTTTGAGGGTAATCCTGTCCAACCATACCTACTCTACATTGTTATACATGGTTACTTTCAAGATAAGATAACTTACAAAACATGTCAGTAGCAAACATATATTAAATGAATACGATTTTATTTAAATTAAAAAACCTCATTGAGAGCCTCTTCCTCTCAAGACATATTTTCGGAAAAATAGAAAGAAGCAAGATGAAGTGGCGTTAAAGGAGATAGTAGCTGAACAAGTCAAGCCATGTATGGGAGAAGTTAGCGAAAATCTTGGGAAATCAGCCCCACTTTCCCAGAGTGCTTCGTAGGTTTTAGTAGTGGGTTAGTCTTTCCTAGAATTTAGCAAGTTGTTGTTTTGTTCATCTTTATTTAAATGCTTCGGTTATGCACAGTTGTAAACAGAGAAAAGATTATTATCTATTGTTCCCTTTCAATCCCAATTCTCCTCTCTCTCTCTCTCTCTCTCTCTCTCTCTCTCTCTCTACTGCGAGTTGCTACCATTTTTGGTATCAGAGCCAGTCAAACCATCATGGTGAATACTCGTTCCAGCTCTTCGAACCTTGACTCCCAAAACCCACCCGCCAACACACAACCAGCCCTGCTACCTACGCCTCCACACACCTCTCCGCTTACCAACCTTCCTACTCAATCCCTCTCAGCCCCACCACCAGATGCTGATGCCTCTGCCCAACAATTTGCCTTCATTGCGGCTCGCCTCGCAACGATTGATTCCCTAGTGGCTAACGTGGCAGCGCTCAAGGAGCAATCCAGCAGTGTACAACCAACCGAATCCTTACCTAGTGCTTCCAACAAGGCCAAAGCCAAGGAAATTTCCTTCAAACCAAGGGAGCATAGGAAATCAGTTTGGTCCGAGACGGAGGATGATGAGGCTGACAACCCATGGGGGCATCGCAATCAAACCCGACGGCCGTACACAAAAATGGAATTTCCAAAATTCAAGGGAGGAGACCCTCGTGGATGGATACTCAAGGTGGAGAAATATTTCCGCTATTATGAAACGCCCGATGAATTGAAAGTTGACGTCGTAGCAATGTACCTTGAGGGTGATGCACTGGATTTGTTCGCTTGGATTAACAAAGAGCGGACATTGGTCTATTGGGAGGAACTTGTTAAAGCCCTACAAGAGAATTACAGACCGGCGGAATTTCAGAATCCCAACAAACACTTGTGCAGAATACGTCAAATTGGATCTGTACAGGAGTATCGGCAAGAATTTGCCAAACGTTCAACTCGGGTTTCCAACTGGCCAGAGCACTGCTTGTTGGGGGTGTTCCTCAATCGACTGAACGAGGAACTCAGGGCTGATGTTCATATTCATAAACCCCGGACTGTCTACAAGGCTATGAGTCTAGCTTTAGAGTTTGAAACCAAGCTCGGCTCGGGGTGTGGAACAAGGGGATCTAACTGGTCCAACTTAACCGTCCTCTGTCCTCCACCTACTGCCTCTTCCTTCCCTTTCCGTCCCACGCTAGTTGCAGGTGTTCAGCATGTCCCAACTACAGCAAATGTTAATTCGCACAACACAGGGACATCAAATCTACCTTCCAACCTAACAACTTCAGCGCGACTTTCAGATGGGGAGCGCCAAAACCGCATTGCAAAAGGCCTATGCTTCCGATGCAACAAGAAGTTTGCTCCAGGACATCATTGCAAGCTATCGTCTTTTTCTCTCATGGAGACGAATGATGCGGAAAATGCTGCAGATGAGCAGCTGGTGAAGCGTGGCGGAGGAGAAGAACTCGAGACAGATTTTGCGGAAATCTCGTTACATGCGATTCTGGGAAAAGCCAGTGGCACAACCATGAAGCTTAAGGGTTCTTTAATGGGCTCACCTGTCCTCATATTGGTTGATAGTGGGTCGACCCATAATTTTATCACTTCATAGCTGATAGCATCGATGAATATTCCCATTGAGAAGATAGTGCCTTTTGGTGTTCAAATTAGTAATGGGGAAGTCATATGATCTAATCAAGTTTGTCGTAAGGTACCAGTACAGCTACCGGGTTTGTAGATTACCCAAGACTTCTATCCATTCACCATTGGAGGGGCTGACTTAGTATTAGGGATCAAATGGCTTGCGTCGCTCAACACTATGCAAGTAAATTGGAATGAGATGTTATGATCTTTTATATAGATGGAAAGCGCTATCGGCTTCAAGGAGTTCCAGCACTATCTAAAGCCAAAGCCTCTTTTCAAGCCATTTCGAAGCTCAACGTCACCAAATCCATGGTGACACCAGGTAACCCTCCTCCACCAGCAGTAAATTCTTTATTACATGAATTTGAGGCTGTCTTTGCTGAACCCACAACACTTCCGCCCTTCCAATCTCACTCTCATGCCATCCCATTACTACCCAATTCCAAGCCACCCAACATTAGACCTTACCGATACCCATATCACCACAAAGCTGAGATTGAGAAGCAAATCGATGAGCTTCTCCAAGCTGGTTTCATCCACCCCACTTCAAGCCCCTTTGCTAGCCCAGTCCTCTTAGTCCAGAAAAAGGATAACACCTGGAGATTATGTGTAGACTATAGGGCTTTAAACCAAATGACCATACCCGACAAGTACCCCATTCCCAATATAGATGAGCTCTTGGATGAACTACACGGAGCCACAATTTTTTCCAAAATTGACCTCCGCTCGAGCTATCATCAAATTCGCGTCCATCCCCCTGATATCCACAAAATTGCTTTCCGCACCCATTCGGGCCATTACGAGTTTGTGGTTATGCCATTTGGCCTCACAAACGCCCCCTCAACTTTTCAATCAACCATGAACAACCTTTTCCGTCCCTACCTTCGAAAATTTGTCCTAGTATTCTTCGACGACATCCTAATATACGGCCCCACCTTGGACCAGCACCTCACCCATCTACAATTAGCCCTTGAAGTATTACAAACACATTCATTCTTGGCCAACGTAAAGAAATGTCTTTTTGGGCAACCACAACTTCGATTTTTGGGGACGAGGTCAGCAGCCAAGGAGTTGGTGTTGATCAAGACAAAGTGCAAGCTGTTTTGAATTGGCCAATACCTAAGAATGTCGAGGAGTTGCGTGGATTCTTGGGTCTCTCATTGGGTATTACCTCCGCTTTGTGAAGAACTATGGATTGATTGCGCGACCTCTTACAAATTTGACTAAGAAGAATGCATTTAAATGGTCTAAGCAGGCAGATTTGGCGTTCGATCAGTTAAAAACTGCACTCACCACTGTTCCTGTTCTTGGGCTGCCCAATTTTGGCCGCCTCTTCATAGTAGAGTGTGATGCATCTTTAGAAGGAGTGGGTGCTGTCCTCTTGCAATCCGAACACCCTATTGCATACTTTAGCAAGGTTTTTCCTTTTCTAACCGTTATAAATCTACTTATAACCGTGAGTTACTCGCTTTGGTTTTGGCTTTGCAAAAATGGAAGCACTATTTGTCGGGGTGACATTTTTTTGTGAAAACTGACCATTGCAGCCTTAAGTATCTGTTGAATCAGCGCATCACCACTAAAGAACAGCAGTGCCTTCTTCTGAAATTGCTCCCTTTCAACTTCACCACATTATACAAATCTAGGAAGACGAACCAAGGGGCTGATGCATTGTCACGACAGCCACAACATGCAGATTTCATAGCCTTAGCTTTGCCTGCCAATATGGATTTCCTGACCTTGCCCAATTCTTTACACCGCGATCCATACACTAAGGGTATCATTGAAGCTCTCCAACAAGATCCGTCTTCCAAACCTGATTTTCACATTGCTGACAACAAGCTCTTCAACAAAGACCAATTGGTCTTTCCGGATGATTCCTCCCTACGGTCGAAATTATTGGCCGAGTCCCATGATTCATTAGTCGGAGGGCATGGCGGTTATCTCAAGACACGCGCCTCAACTTGTGTTTTTTCTGGCCTCAAATGAAGCAAGATGTGAAGCGCTATGTTCAGAATTGCATAGTTTGTCAACCAACAAAGTACCAAACACTGGCACCAACAGGCCTTTTACAGCCACTACCTATTCCAGAAAGAGTTTGGGAAGACATTTCACTTGATTTTATCACAGGGCTTCCAAAGTCTGGTGGATATGACACCGTCTTGGTAGTCGTGGACAGACTCATCAAATATAGTCATTTTGTTTCACTGACCCATCCTTTTACTGCCAAAACTGTGGCCGCTCTTTTTTGCAGAGAGATCGTGAGATTGCATGGCATACCCTGTTCTATATTATCCGATCGTGACCCGCTTTTCTTGAGCGCTTTCTGGCAAGAGCAATTCCGACTTAGTCAAACTAGGCTTCAAATGGGCACTTCTTACCATCCCCAATCGGACAGGCAAACGGAAGTGGTAAATCGTTGTTTAGAAGGCTACCTACGATGTTTCGCACATGAAAGACCAGCATCTTGGAGCAAATACATCTCCTGGGCAGAATTTTCCTTCAACACGGGGTTCCACACTTCAACTGGAACCACTCCTTTCAAGGCGCTCTACGGAAGAGATCCTCTACAGCTTCACCCTTTTATCCCGGGAGAAACACACATTGCTGAACTTGAATCGCAGCTGCAGGACCGTGATGAAATGCTCAAACTTCTACGGGACAACCTTCTCAAAGCTCAATCTAGGATGAAGGTGCAGGCAGATTCCCACCGTCGAGAGCTGGTTTTTCAAGAAGGTGAAGCAGTTTTTCTCCGCATCCAGCCATTCTGCCAACGTTCCTTATCAAAAAGAAAATATGAAAAACTTTCTCCACGATATTTCGGCCCTTACACAGTCCTTCGCCGAGTTGGACCAGTAGCATATGAGCTGGAGCTGCCTTCAGATTCCAAAATCCATCCTATCTTTCATGTGTCTTTGTTGCGTTCTGCTCGTGGTCGCGATCCATCCAATCCACCGGCACCTTTGCCTCTTTCAAATGACTGGGAGCTCATCTTAACACCAGCAAAGGTATTGGACCATCGTTGGGTGTCACAATCCAATCCTCCAACTCTTGAAGTTCTGGTCCAATGGGAAAATCGCCCTTTCGAAGAAGCTTCTTGGGAAGATTATGACCTTCTAGCAGGTCAATTTCCAGACTTTCGCCTTGAGGACAAGCCGAGTTTTCAGGGGGGGAGTACTGATAAGATGCTACCACCTATGCTACCTCCTCTTCCTCTCAAGACATATTTTCAGAAAAATAGAAAGAAGCAAGATGAAGTGGCGTTAAAGGAGATAGTGGCTGAACAAGTCAAACCATGTATGGGAGAAGTTAGAGAAAATCTTGGGAAATCAGCCCCACTTTCCCAGAGTGCTTCGTAGGTTTTAGTAGTGGGTTAGTCTTTCCTAGAATTTAACAAGTTGTTGTTTTGTTCATCTTTATTTAAATGCTTTGGTTATGCACAGTTGTAGACAGAGAAAAGATTATTATCTATTGTTCCCTTTCAATCCCAATTCTCCTCTCCTTCTCTCTCTCTCTCTCTCTCTCTCTCTCTCTCTCTCTCTCTCTCTCTCTCTACTGCGGGTTGCTCCCACTCCACCACAACTGTAAAGTTTTGCTCTGGTGAATTTCTGATGCTTCTATCCTTATTTTCCTGTCAATTTATCTTGCATTAACTTTAACCATTATACCAAAATACTGGACACATTGACCTTCTCCCCTGCTTTAGGGCTAGGGGTGAGAGAGATGAAACAAGGCACTGTACTCAAACTGTGGGAACTGACATTTTTTGGTTCCTAGTATCTAAAGAGCCATTGTTCATAGGGCAGGTCTTTACCCACAGTGGAACCACATATGCATAGTCACTTAAAGATGTAGTCTATCCAGGGGGGAAAAGAACAATACACACGATACACAAAAACTAGAAGTGGCACTCAAAAGAAGCATAGGATTAAAAATGTCATGTGATACTTTTCGTCAAAAAGAGGATTAAAGAGCAAAGGCCAGTTTTCCTTACGCTACTCTCTAAATTTCCCTCCAGCATCTGATAAAACCTTAATGCACGGTCAAAATGCTCAAGACTCATATAGGTATCTGCTATTTCAGTAATCAGGTCTGCATGGTCACATGAGCTCCCCTTCTGCAAAAAACTGAAGAGAGTCTGCAATAATTGAAAATACCAACAATGAGTAGTGATATAGACATAATCACGTAAGCACATGACCATAGTCCACCAGTCTGATGCAAACGTAAAAAATAGAATGTGGCACGGAATTAATCCCCAAACTGCTGAAACTATCTATAATTTAAAAAGAATAAAGAAATCCAAGGCCACAAAAAAATGGTAAGACGGGGAGAACTAAAAGACTTGAGGAGGCAAAATGTCGCTCTTTTTGATGATTAAGTCGGAGATCATATAAGAACTCTCCACCACAAAGTACCGCTACTGCTGTCCAAAAGTTATTAATCACCAACAGATCTGCAAATGGAATATGCCCAAAATTGCTACAGTAAGATTCCTAAGTCAGTAAGTCTTCTTATAGTCAGTCCACCTTTCTGCAAAGGACTGCAAACATTGTGCCCACTGAACCCTGGTACTAAAAAGAAACCAACAGGCACACTGCAGATAGAAAGCAAATTTTCACACAACAAAGAATGCTGTGAATCCACTTCGTCCATTATCACCCAAAACCGTTACCAAGGAGATACAGCATAAAACTCTCAGCAAAATGCACACAAGATCTTTCAATGTATTGATTTAGGCTAGGACTCGCTAGCAAACCAATTAGCAATCAAAACAGCATCCAAAATGTGTCTTTGGTGGATTAATGCATTGTGATATAGGGGAGAAAGATCTACGCCTTGACCTACTAAGTAGGGCCTATTTGTCAAAACCTATTTCAGCTAGTATATTCCACCCACTAAACTAATGAGTCTAAAAATTTCAAATCGCAGCAAGTGCAACAATAGAAGTGCAGTCAAGAAGCAATGGAACTTGTTCCCCAAAGAACAAAAATGACAGCATTCAATCTATCATCTTTGAGCACCCTTCATAAGGTTTGGATCAGACCAAAAGTAAATCCATTAGGTCCAAGAATGTTTGAACACGGCAAAAAACGGCCTCAACATGCTCCACGTAGAATTCAATTTTATGGTAGAAGTGCAAGTCAAAAAAGCAGTGGAATGGACAAAATTCTGAGAGAAGAGCTTGAATATTTAAATATCATAGATGACACAGTATTATAATGAGCACACTAACAACATGATCGTCAAAGTGTGAAACCCCCCACTGAATAATGCCTTTCTCAGTGCATAGTTGTTGTCAGCCTATATTCGTCATCAGAATAATCTCTCTCTACATGCAATGGAGCTTCAACAATGAGGAAACGCTTCTATGACAGTCATGCATGTAATAAATCTTGTCCCCAACCAATGTTTTACATGAACAACCAAACTTCTCAGAATCACAGAGGAAGAAAAAACATCCGATATAAAATGCCTTGGAAAGTGGAAGGATGAAGGGGCATATAAGCAATAGGTATCTGCAAACATGGTTTTGGCACTAATGGAAGCAAGAAATGAGCTTCTGTTTTAGAGAAAGAAACTCCCTTAATCAGAATACCATTACCAAAAGATAGAGTAAAAAATATTAGCAAAAAACACACAAAAAAGCAATGGCCATTGCACCTCTGCCTTCTCTGAATTTCCAAGATGAAGATGACAAATTCCTTCTTTCACAACCAGATTTGCAGGGAGCGCCTTTTCCTGGCTGTGAGAATGAAAAAGCTGAATAGCTTTATCATATGCATCATTTTCCATGTATATCGTGGCTAGCAGATCAACCACGCTCAAATCAGCTTCAGATGGATAACTGTTTACATATTCAACCAAAATACTGATAGCATGCTCAAGCTGGCCACATCTAAGGTACAACTGAAAGGTAAAGTAAGAAACTGTTATATTTCTAGAGAAAAATATGTCTACATAAGATAAACATTCCCCAAAAGCACAATCTCACAGGATATTACCGAGACACTATGTCCATAACAGATTTTATTCAAGGCAAAGAATAAGCAAAAAGTTAATAAATAATTATTTATATTAATAGTAATCCTTAAGGAGTAATACTATCTCTGGCTGACGCTTACTTCATCTTGTAATCTATGGCCGTCATCCCACCATAAATTTGCTAAAGGATCAACAAGATTCTGTTTGGTCAAGACTTATATAGCGACCAAATTAAAGCTTCAACAAAAATTACATAAACACTGTCTAGATATTTGTTTAAAAAAAAAAAAAGAACGCTTTCTAGGAAGAAGAGTTAATGTCAACACTCACTCTAAAGGAACGAGATGGTCATTGACAACAATCATCACATAGGAAACAGTAGCAAGTCGCTATATCTACTGCAAATGCTACTCCAAGCTTCAAAAAATTACCAGATAGTGTGAGAAAAAACGATTAAGAGACCTTTTCAATGTTGACATCGGATATTTAAGTTCGTGAGTAAAGGAGAATGAGCGCAAATATGAACCAAAATCTATGGAAAAGTAGATCCCCATTCTACTTGAAACCATAAATATATCCCAGAAACAGTTTCTTATAAGATGGTTTACCAAAAACTTTTCAGAGTTTAGCCTCCACCCTGAACCAACCTCCTCACTGAAGTGATGAAAACTTTAGATCCTGGACCAACTATTGCAAACACCAGAATTGCATATCGTGAAACTCATGCACCTCTGCATGACATTCCGAAAAGTACCTTACACATACCACTTATCCTCACCCTCGCGTAGAAATAAGTCATTGTCCTTGAATTAACATGTGATAAATTTTCTATTCCAACCTGCACAAGTATGCATGCCCTAGATGCACACAAATGCACAAATTAACCATCCATCACCATGGAAATGCAACTCAGGAGGCCTGACTTTTGTAAAGCACATAAACTATCAAATTAGCAGCACCACAAAGTAAAACAACCTGCCATAAACTAACCAAACAAAATCAAAGCCCAAAAAATAGATAATAAAATACATATTATCCTACCCAGCAAGGGTTCATTTCAATTAACTATTCTATTTCCAAGCACATGAATCATGAATTTATCTTATGAGAAATGTCTTATCTTAGACAAGTTAAAAACCTTTGCCCCAGTCTGGAGTGCTTCGACATCCTCAGGACAAATCTTTTGTATCTGTTCAAACAATTCCGCAGCCTTTTGATAATCTCCAAGGTTTGAATGAAGTGACGCTTGGTGAAACAGCAGAGAAACATCTTTGGGGTCTGCTGTGATGGCTTTAGAGAGGCAATACCTTGCCTGACCATTGTTTCCTTGTTCTCTGTAGTACAGCAGAGCAGGAAATCAATCACGCCATAATAAAAGCGAAAAATTACCACAGAGACCCTAAAAGCATGCAGATTTATAGACAACAGAGGTCAATTGTTCTCAAAGTCAGCTAGGTGCATGAGGCATCACATTAAATCACATCATAAACATTTTCAAGACATACATCAAAATTCGATGCCAAGAAATAAATTGCATCCAGCCTTTCTGAACAACAATATTTTCACCTTGTTTACTTCTCACCAATGGCTGCGTGAGTCAAGCCAAAACCATTGTGTTCACTTTAACCACCCCTTCCACTGCATTATTTGCCTCTACGGCAAAACATTCCCCTACCAATCTTTTGAATCCCCCAGCTTGGAGAGATTGCCACTCCAATAATGAATTGTGTTTTTACTGGACTTTACTTTAATTAACTGTATTAGGTTTTTAGTTATAACATTAAATGTGTGACTATTTTTTTTGCTTTAGACGCCCATAATCTTCAAAATCTTATAAATATCAGCATGTAAAGTAATCCCAAATTTTTAATAATCTTTGACAAATCATTATATTATCTTTGTCTTGACAGGAAACTCACATGTTGCTTATAAGGCCTCATTAGTCTAAAAAGAGTTAAGTCTAAGTATCTATCCCAGCATCAGCAAAGAACTTCGAACAGAGGTACTCATATACATAAGTAAATTGACCAGGTACAAGCCCTACTATGCAATGAATTGATGAAAACAGTGACAACCAAAAGCTTACAAGGACCGGGTGAAGAGACGCTTCCACATTGAAGAATCTTTTGGGTTAAGATGTGCACCAATCATGTAAAAGTCCACTGCCTTTTTGTCATTGCCAAGATCATCATAAATCCTTCCTAGTGTATCATATGGATCAGGCAAATTTGGTGCTAGCCTGACCACTTGACTCGATATTGATATGGCCTGAATTTTTGCAAAAAGAAAAACAATCCAGATAAGCTGAATATGCTGCGCCCATTCCACAAAAGATAGAACATGTCCTCACCCTCATAATGTATGCAAAAGGAAAAAAATAGAATGTAGAAAAGGTCTTGCAGTGAACTGCTTTAGCTTACATAAATTACGAGTGGTAATCTCAAAAGAAGTTACCTGATGATGTACTCTATGTTAAAGGACCTAAAGACTAATTGACCCGACTTCACAAAGAACAACGGGAGACATGATATAATTTTTAACCCAAACTTTTAAGAAAGATAAACAGGTTATTGCAAAAAATCCTACAAAATGACCATGAAAAGATAGTTGCTCCGATCAATAGTAAAATACCATGAGCCCAACCTTCACGAGATTTTTATGAACAGATAATAAAAGGATTCTCTCTAGAACTTACCTCATCATAGTTACCACGGGCATAGTGAAGAGTTGCATCACCGAGCATTCGTGTGATTTCAGAACTAAGCTTCTTTCTCAATCCTTTTCTCCTACCTCTCTTCTTCGTCTGCATGACGATAAAAACAAATTACATACACCAATCTATTTATTCTCCACAGTAGTATCGCCTGGGTGGTCCTCAACTCTGGGTACTTGAACATTCTTCATAGAGCCTTAGCAGGATACATGATTTGGTTGCAGCTATATGAGAAGAAGCCACCAGAGGTGAGTTCGACCATTCCAGCATAAGAATATCAATACCGACTACAATAATGATCATACCATCTATCATGTACCTTAAAAAATAAGATACCAGATGCAATTCCACAAAGATATATTCCATTGTGGACAATATCAAATCACACAATCCCTATTTTGCCAAAAAAACAATTATAAGCTCAATAATCAAAAGCACCAAAATTGCATCACTGTTAGGCTAGACATATAGGACATCTGTAAAGATTAAGCACCAACTGGATGCTAGCACTAATATCTCATCACTCTCAAAATTCACTGAAAATTCTTCTACCTATCATTCATCCCATTTCATCTAAGCTTAAATAAGTTCTGGAGTGCATTTGCTTTTACATGATTTAGATTTACGTTTTCACTAATTGAATGTCAATCCCAGAGATAAACCCAACCTTTTTTGATTTCCTATGATAACCATAGTTCATTGCTTCCATAATCTCCTCGAAGGTCGCGCCCGGGTTGTCCTCTACACGAGCCTTTTTTGCGCATCTTTCCAAAACACTGCAAAAAGAGGGAACGTTCAATTATTAACATAAACACAAATCATGACAAAACTCAGTAGCATCCAGCCCAAACAAAATGAAAAATTGCCATACAATTGTGAGCTATCCAGGCTTTTTCGTTTCTTCTCGGCCAATGCTTCATACTCGAGGCGCTCGAATTGCTGGTAAGTTTGGAGTCCGGAATCGTCATCTTTCGTGAAATCTAGCGGGTCCATTCCACTTCCGAATTGGAAAACATACTCGCCATCGCCATCACCATCATCGTCATCATCATCTTCCTCTTCTTCTCCCCCCTCCTCCTCCTCCTCCTCTTCCTGCAACCCCTCCCCTTCTTCGTGTTTTTCTCCTTCCGTCAGTACCGGTTCTCCTGCTGTGGCCTGACGATCTCCGACCTCCACCCCGACCGCACCATTGTCTCCCATAGAACTTACCAGAATCCTCTCACCTTCCATCTCGACTGGATAAAACAATCCAAAGAGAAACATGATCACATCACACAATCCCAAAAACAAGGCCCAACACCAACACATAAAAAACAAAAGAAAAAAATCTCATCTTTACTATGAATTCTAATTTCAGCACCACTTCTGAAAGCTCTCAAATAAATTCCTTAGCTATCATACTCGTTTACAATGAAGATCAGCCTGCTTATGCAAGTGGCCAGCACACACTACCAAACATATGACAATCAACTGTCAGATGATCACGGGGGTTGGGAGAGGGACTCACGCCGCAGGCGACCGGAGCTCGGAGGGATGGGGCCGCCGTCGTTCGCCCCCCACGGCGGCTACGAGCGTCCGTTTTGCGCGAAGGTCCAGAGATTTCCGGAGAAAAAGCGGGACCAGCGGCGAGCTCGGCTTGGGATTGGGATCAATCTGAGTCTTTCGTGACCGGCTAGGGCTGGAGCGCCACCGGATCGTCCGTCGTCGGCGCCGCCGCGGCCGCCGCTCGCCAGCGGGGTTCGGGCGGAGCTGCTGGCGGTGGGGGTGGAAACAGGGAAGCGGGAAATCGAAAAAGAGAAAACGAGAGAAAGTGAAAGGGGAAGAAAAACCAGGAATTAGCAACCTTTGGTTGTTTATTTATTATGAAAAAATTACCAAAAACCCCAAACTATATCACTTGTGACACATTTATCCTAAACTTTTTTTATGACATCAAAAATCACAAACTATACTATTTGTGACACATTTACCCCAATGTATTTTAGTTCAAGGGCATTTTTGTCTTTTTTGTTTTTTTCTTTTTTTTTTCTTTCCCTCGCCAGCGTCGGGTGAGAGTCGCCTCGCTTGAGCGATGGTAAATGTGTCACAGGTAATATAATTTGAAATTTTTTGTGGTCTTTTCCCTTATTTATTTAGGGATATGTTTACTACTAAAAGTCATGAAACTTGCCACTCAAGTATAATTAATTCATAAAACTTACAAAAAGTGCAATCGAATTCTAAAATTTGGCAAATTGATTCAATCGAGTTCTAAAGTTAGTACCGTCTAATTTACTAACGAAAAATGCTAGCATGGCTTTTTTTATTATTTTTTATATCCTACGGAGCAATGATACGATATTTTTTAATCATCATTCTAATATTAACTCTATTTGAATTAAATTAAAAAAAAAAAAAAAGAGAGAGGAGGACAATCAAAGAGAGAGGGCTAGCCCTCCTTGCCGCCACCGTCCCACCATTGCTAGGTGGGCCCAGCAAGGGTAGGAGGACAACAGGTGGGGGTTGCCGACAACAAGCAATGGCTTGCGAGCCCTCCCCCTAATTGGGTGAGGATCACCAGCCCTCACCCAAACTTAATTGAGGGTCACCAGTGGCAATCCTTGCCTGCCATCAACAAGGGTCGTCGACCCTGGCCAGGGCCCGGCAACCCTTGCCTTTTGTCCCCCCACCCTCACCGACCCCTCCCAACGGTGGTGGCGGCGGGGAGGGCAAGCCCTTTTAATTTATATATAAGTAGTATTAAAAATCAAAATTTGGCTAAAATGATGATGTTTTAGCCACATCATCACCACGTGAGAGAGAGAAAACATTAAAATAAACCATGTTAGCATTTTTTATTAGTAAGTTTGATGGTATTAACTTTATGACTTATTTGAACCAATCTGATAAGTTTTATGATTTGATTATACTTTTTTGTAAATTATAGGACTTAATTGTACATTGATGACAAGTTGTAGGACTTCTAGTGAGCATATCCAATTTATTTATTTTCTTCTCATTAATTATTTTCTTTATAAAAAAGAATTATTGAAAAGGTGATAAAAAAAATAAAAAGGAACATTAATTCTTTTCTCGATTAATCATGATTTTGTATATGAAATAGCTTATGCTTTTTATCTTATTTTCTAAATTTCATGACGCATGTAATTTGACTTTTAGGTAACGTATCATTAACATTGAAATCTATATGTGATTTTTTTAGTGACAATTTAGTTATTCACGTAATTTCTATGCCCTTTTTTCCTCAATTTTTCTAGATAGATATACATATTTACCATGTTCCACGCTTTTAATAAATTCTCGTGTGCGCTTTTTTATAGTATATTTTGTTGATCGTTTGTTTTCTGGAGGAGAAGAAAATGTTCAGTGATTGCAAGTCGCTTACGTGGCATCAGTTTTTACTCGTATCCAATAATAAATCGACACGTGTCGGCCGAGGTGGATAAAAAATGAAAATTTAAAATTTTTCTTTCTCTTCCTCTTTGCCTCTGCCGACCTGGTTGGTCCTCCTTGGCCGCCGGCGCTTCCTCCTCCATCACCGAGCACCGCCCTATTCGGCCAGAATCTCCGCCCCCTTCCGGCGTCATTTGCAGTCGACCCAAGCGACCCCTCCGAGCCGACACTGTTACTCTTTATCCCACCGACGCTCGGTATCTCCACCCCTTCTTCGTCTGACCCAAGCTATACTACCCCTCCATGGCCGCTGGTGCTGGCATTCGAGCATTTCTTTTGGCCGGCTCTTCAGATCTAGCTGTCCATGGCCGTCGGAATCAAACAAACCGTTGTCACTCACGGTTTAAGCTCCACATCGGGAAGCACCGGACCATGGACGAGTGAGGACAACGGAGGGTGCTCGGCTTGGACGACGTAGCAGCGTCGGCTTGGATTGCGAGCACGCGGTCCTCAGGTCTGGAAGTTATGCAGACCAATTATGGCCTTTTGTTGCATGCAATCGTCACCGTGGAGACTAGATCTGGACTTCGTCGCTCGCGGTCGTTAGCGGATTTACGACAATGGCGACTGGACTCTGTTTCTCGTAATCAATCACAGCACGTTGCAATGCCGCTGTTGTGACGGTCGATGGACGGACGAGTCAAGCTTGCGGCCATGATCGAGGCCAAATTTGGAAGAGTAGCGAGCCGACGGCAAGCGACGACGAAGGCGTAGCTTGGGTCCACTGTAATTGACGTCGGAAGGGGTGGAGATGCTGGCCGGGGCGGGATGGTGCTCGATGGTGGAGGAGGAAGCGCCGGCGGCCACGGAGGACAACCAGATCAAGTAGAGGAAGGAGGAAAAAGTGAAAATTTAGTTTTTTATTTTATTTTTTTTATTCCACCTCTCGTCCGACACGTGTCTGTTTATTATCGTGTATGAGTGAAAAACGGGCGCCGCATCGGCGATTAATGTGGCGCTTTGCAACTGCAAAATATTTTTTCATTTCTAAAGAGATAAAGGAAAGTAGTATAATTATCGAAAGATCGCATATTTTAGTGCCCAATCTTTACGAACAATGATTTGTCATAATCTTTAATAAAGTAGTTACTTTAATAATTTTGACAACTTAGTTTACCAAAGAATTTAACATGGCATTGTCGTAATAATCGTGACGAGACTACGGCCAATCATGTAAATGGAGGCTTAGTTTTGGCATAAGTGATAATTCATAAGTTTTGGTACTAATAATTTCAAAATTGTGATGATGCATAATGCATGTTTCAAATGACGTCATTGAGCAATTAATTTTCCACTATTGAGAAATTGAGGCTAAACTGGTTCCCAAGCATTGCGGTTCTCTTTCACAAAACTCCAAGCTTTAATATTCAATCTCAAAATGGAGGAAGAAAAGAGAAGAAGCAAATTAGAAGCTAAGGATGAGAGGTCAAAAAAAAATTGGCTCACTTCCTTTCTTTTTTTCTTTTTCTTCTAGGAAAGCAAATGGATCTTTGCAATTTAACTAAGAGTTAATACCACAAAAAATCCCAAATTGATAAACTTGAGATAAATTTATCTAAAATTAATTTTACAACCATAAAAAACCTCAAACTGATATACCTACAACAAATTTACTCTCTGTTAGTTTTCATTAAATTTTACTATCAAATTGCTAAGTTGGATGTCATGTGACAATCGACGGGTGTGCCAGTTTAGGGTTTTACCTTTCATTTGTCATAAGAGTACCGGTTTGTGATTTTTCGTGGTATTAATAAAATTTAATGAAAATTAATGGAGAGTAAATTTGTCACGAATGTATCAATTTTGAGGTTTTTTATAATAAAAAAAATAGTTTATGGTAAATTTATAATAGTTGTATCAGTTTAGGGTTTCTCGTGGTCAAAAAAATTAGTTTTTGGTAAATTTATCATAAATATACTAGTTTGGAGTTTTTCATGATATTAACCCTTTAAATAAATATATTTCGGGAGAGTTTGTGTTTGCTTCATGATTTCGGTTTTGAATCGTAACGAAACAAAGAAGAAAGGTGGCAAAACTAGAATACATGCTTTGTAAATTTTGCTTTTGGTTCATGAAATTATTTGTAAAATTTTTAATTTCACTTTTTAAAAATCTCACTGCCGAAAATTTATAACCAATTAAATTTTTGAAATATTACTTTAGTGCCAAACTTTTTTAAGTTTTTGAACTTAAAATAATTGTGGCAAAGAAGAAAAATGAGTTTATTAAAAGCACTATCTTTCCAAAATCTCTCCATATTCAAAAAAATAAAATAAAATTGAAGGATGTTGATATTCTTGATGAATATTAACATTTCTTTTCCCTCCTAATCCTATCTATCAAAACATTATAAAAACGGGCATTATTCTTTATGCTCATTTGATGAAAATTACTACATAGAATTACTGATTGCTATAATTTCTTTTTGGCAATGGGCAAAAATTAATATAGGCACATAACAAAAAGAAGATGTAAAATTTGTAAATTTTCTTTGACGTTCATAAATTTCTTTCTCCAAGCATTGAGACATATTTGATGACATGTTATAACAGCTTTTTCTTTGGCACACACGATAGGATCCCATTTTTTGGCAAATAGGACACTAAATGAAACAAAATCTTTTTCTATGTGAGACACCTATACCATGAGGTTGGACCCATTCATATCTAAGGGTGACAACGCAATTGTGCTTATCGCACCTGAAGCATGACATTTGTAGATTGGAATCAATCACACAATTCAAATGAACATGATAAGAGGAAGATTTAAATTCAAGTTCGATAACTGAGGTAGATTGGCATATCTCTTGTATCCATGTATATATCTATCTCTGTGTACAAAATATGATGTCTGATGTTGCCATGAATTATGTAGATCCTTGCAAAAATTTGGTACATATATGTAAAAAATATGGTTTATAATACAAGCACGTATTTTACACTAACTTGATTATATCTTTTACACTAACTTGTAACAATTTTACCAAAAACTATTTTTTTGACCATAAAAAACTCAAAACTGGTACACTTGTGACAAATCTACCCTAAACTATTTTTTTGACCACAAAAAATCCAAAACTAGTATATATGTGACAATTTTACCCCGAACTAATTTTTTAATATTATTTTTTATTTTTTGAATTTTTTTTATTTTTTCTTTACTTTTTTTTTCTTTTCTTCAACCTCTAGTCGGTCGCCGGACCGGCGACCGGCCAAAGGTGGAAGCCGGCGAGGTCGGCCCCATCGGCCACTGGCGAGGCTCGACCTCGTCGACGTTGGGCAAGGTTGATCTCACCTTGCAACTGTAGGGCCGGGCCCTCGCTAGAGGCAGGCAAGGCCGGGCCCTCGCTAGAGGCAAGCAACGCCGAGGTCGGCCTCGCCAGCGTTGGGTGAGGTTGATCTCGACCTGCAACGATGGGGCCGAACCCTCGCCAGATCTGGCGAGGCTCGACCTTGCCGGGCAACGCCGACCTCGCTCTGTAATAGCAAGGTCGGCCTCGCCCAACGCCAGTGAGGTTGAGCCTCACCAGCGACCGACGGGGTTGGGCCCTCGCCAGATCCGGCAAGGTCGGCCTTGCCCAACGCCGGTGAGGTCGAGCCTCACTAGTGGCCGACGGGGCTGGGCCTTCGCCAGATCCGGCAAGGTCGGCCTCGCTGGCGTTGGGTGAGGTTGGCCTCACCCTGCAACAGCGGGGCTGAGCCCTCGCCAGATTTGGCGAGGCTCGACCTCGCCGTTGCCAGGCGAGGCCGACCTTGCCCAACGTAGGCGAGGCCAACTTCGCCCAACGCTAGCGAGGTCAAGCCTCACCAGCGGCTGGCGGGGTCGACCTCGCCAGCTTCTGCCTCTGGCTGGTCGTTGGACCGACGACCGGCCAGAGGGTGAAGAGAAAGAAAAAAAAAGTAAAGAAAAAATAAAAAAATTAATAAAAAAATTCAAAAATAAAAAATAATATTAAAAAATTAGTTCAGGTTAAAATTGTCATACGTATACCAGTTTGGGATTTTTGTGGTCAAAAAAGTAGTTCATGGTAGATTTGTCTTAAGTATACCAGTTTGAGTCTTTTATGATCAAAAAAATAATTTAGGATAAAATTGTCACAAGTGTACCAGTTTAAGGTTTTTCGTAGTATTAACCATTTCCATTACATCATCATGAGGATTGAGTTGATGACAAGGTTACAATTAGATGTCATAAAAAGTTTTAATTTTTTTTAGTCAAAATCACCATATTTGGGCAAGGCAGCCTTGTCCTCAGCCACAATGATTTGGGCAAGGCCAGGCAAGGGCCACAACCCTTGCACAAAGAAGGAAAGAGAAGAAAAGAAAAAAAATAATTCTAAAAATACTAAAAAATTTTAAAAATTTTGTTCACAACAGCGCTGGTCATGCCATGTAAGACAGTTGGTATCCGTGTCAATGATAATCGGTCAAAATTAGCCGGCTTGATTTAATTGACAAAATGCAAAAATGTTTATGACTCAATTGGCACAATAAAATATTTAAGAGTGAATTGGTAAAAATATAATAGGTTTAGAATTTTTTGGGTAATTTTCTCATTCATTGAGTAACTATCAACATTCTTTTTATGCAAATATAATTACACTTACGTTTCATTTCTCAATTGCCCATATGATTTAGGAATACTATCATCATTATATAATCTTCTAATTTTTTTTAAGTAAATGACAATTCTCATCTCAATTTCAAAATAATCTTACCAAATAAATTTAGCAAATAAAACTAAAATATCTTCTCAACTGTAATTGTGTGCACTCTAAGTATATAATTTAACCCAAAAGTGTTTTTTTTTTTTTTTTTTTTAAACTTTTGTGTCTCCCTTTTAGCCCTTATAAACTTATTTTTCTAATTAAAAAAAGTACCGACAAAATTCTAGACTTTTTCACATTAGTATCAATTCAATCCATCTAGTCAATTTAGGCTGAAAATCACTAACATGGACGCCGGCCGTCTTATGTGGCATAACCATCGCTGACATGGACTTTTTTTTATAATTTTTTTGAATTTTGTTCCGTTTGTTTCCTTGCCCTTTTTTTTTTGGGCGGTGATCGGTGGCCGGCAAGGTTTGGCCTCACTTGGGTGAGGGTTGCCTTCACTGGCCACAAGTGAGGGTGGGCATTGTAGGCACTCACTCTTGCCTAGGCATGGTTGGGTGAGGCTAACCCTCGTCTAGATCGGTGATCAGAAAAAAGAAAAGGGAAGAAAAAAATAAAAAATTCAAAAAATTATTAAAAATTGTTAAAAATGTCTACATTAGTATCAATTATACCACGTAGGACGACTGATGTCAACGTCATCATTTTTCGGATGGACTGAATTGGTACTAATGTGAAAAAGTTATCAACTAAATTGGTCAAATAGAAAGATTTATGATTGAACTAGTACTAATACAATAGATTTAAGACTTTTTTGGTACTTTCCCTTTTTCTAATTGTAAAGTAAGGAGGAAAAAGGACAAAATTAATCAAGAAATTAGACAAAATGGTAAAATAAAGAAATTGAATATCCACTTTCTATTAAGAAAGTGCACTTGGTGAAATTGCTTAATTGTCCTTACAGTGCAATAATCAATCTCTTTCTTGCACTACATATGAGAAATTTATAATATTTTTTTCCATGTTTTTATTTTTGAATTTAAACAGATGTTTATTTTTAGTTACTGAAAATAGAAAAATCTTCATTTAATGTTTTCCTTCTAGATTAGGATTTGTACATTGATAAGATAAAGAAAATAATGATGAGGTTTTTGTTTTATTTCTCGGTGCAATTTAAGTTAAGAATTTAATAAATTATTAGCTTGTAGTTTTTCGCATGAAATAAAATTACTTGTGAAAGCAAGTGGCTCGTGCCGGAAAGCTAGTATAATATGATGCCGAAAAACCATTTTCTCTCACTTTTTGTTATTTCCAAAACTACCCTCACTTAAGGTAACAACTAAGTTTAGTGATCCTAATACATTATTTTCTGCCGTTTTCATCCACCACCCACTTCCTCCTCTTAGGGCTGTGCAACTAGACCGAACCACCCTATAAACCAATTCGATTCCAAGTTCTCTTTTGAACCGGCCTAGTTCTCAATTCCAAATATTTAAAATCTGTTCGATTTCAGGTAATGAGTGAAGAACCACCCGGAAAATCGGCCTGAATTTATTATACGGTTTTGTAAAGTTTTAAAACCCTAATTTTGTCACTTGGCATCTTTTTCTCTAGCCTATTTATTTTCTCTGTTCTCTCCAATCTTACTCAAACACTTCACGACTCTCTCTCGCTCACAACTCACCCTCCTCCTCTCTCTCTCACGGCTCGCCCTTACTCTTTTGAGCCTTGCAATTCTCGCTTGCTCACGACTTGCTTTTGCTCACTCGCCCTCGTTCATTTTTTTACTTTAAGTCGTTTTGTTGTTCATATTATTTTGAGATAAAAAGTGAAACCAAAGAAAAGAATAAAAGAAAAACTGATTCTCGAATAAACTCTAGAACTGAACAGGATAAATCAGGTAGGTTTCAAGGCAAACATGGTCGATTCCAAGTTTTAGGTTTGAAACGTACTCTGAAACCGATGACTCCTACCTCCTCTCGTGAATTAACATTCTCTTTCTATTTCTTTTTTTTTAATTGTTGGGGGGGGGGGGGGGGGGGGGGGTGTGGTGGTGTGGGTGTGCGCGGATTCTCAATAGCTTCTTATTGAACTTCTACATATTTATGTCATCTTGAACATGCGTGCTCAAGGCTAGTTAGTATGAAAGTAAAACACACGAGCTCTAATGTGATGTACGATACAAATGCTTATTCTGTGTCGAATAACCGAGGACAACTCCATACGGAGCAAAATGTCTGCAGACCCGTGAGCAAAATGAGCACGACCATGGCGACCATAGTGAGGAACTTCCAAGAAGAGTACACGTACTTCCTCATGTGATTATAAGCCTTGACCCTTCGAGTGTTGTTGTAGTACTTGTTGACGTCCTGAATCGTCTTGTCCAGCTCGGAGGCAGAGCTTCTGGAACCTATGGATTTGATCATCCCATTGAAGAGCTGCACGACCTTGTCGTCGCTGTTCAGATGGCTTGAGACAATGGACGCTCCCCTCAGCAATTTCACATCCTCGGAGGTGTCGATAATGCCATTCATTAACTCCGTGTATCGCGCTAGAACCCAGGAACCACTCTGTGATATCATTTCGTAGGCCACAAGGTTTCGCAGCAAGACTTCGGTGGTAGCATTCAAAACGATCTGAGGGAGCTTCAGAGTAGCAGTTTTCTGATCGAACGCAATGGTTCTGATACCTCCTGCGGCCAAGCACAGCTTGATCCCGGCTTTCTGGAGCTTCGATATCGTGGGAATCATAACAATTTCTTGAGAAGGGTCTTTCTGAAGGCTCTCAGAGCATCCAGGTATTAATTGCGTTACCAATTGAATTATCCTGAAGATGAGCTCCACCGGCGCTTTCATCTTCTTCATGAAAGAGAATTTCGACAACTCATTCCATGCCTCAGTGATTTTTGATGCTGGTATCGATACCATCTTGATCAGATAGCCAAAGCTAGCACCTGTTGACAAAAAGGTACTTTTATCACTTTCTTAATTCTTGCATACAACAAACGAAGAAGGCAAAAAGGACCCATCATCTCATATATGCATGCATTGGGGAATGAAAACTAACCTCTAGGCTCATTCTTCTTCGTCTGTGCTGCTTCTGGGACTGTTCTTCTCAAGATGAGATTGTAAAGGAGATCGAGCAAATGCTTATGGTGGCCAACAGCTTCAGATGGCGAGCACCATTCTAGTCTGAGAGGCGCTATCGCATTGCAGAACCTCATTAACATCAGCCCGAGCTCCGTATCTATAGACTCATCTTCTTCATTTTCTCTCACTTCATTCATCGAATCCTTGGTCTGCAACATTATTTTCCTCAGCACAAAGGTCGGAATTTGATTCTCCACCTTCATCACGTCTTTGACAATGGAGTCTCGGGTCATATGTACAGTCCCGCCTCGATCATCGTCCCCAATCGAGTCTTCCTCGCTCCGAACATTTGCCGACTTATCTGGGTCCATTTTCTCTCGCTTGTGCTTGTAACTGTACAGTAGGTCGAGCAAGAACAAGCTGTCAATGGTCATGATCCATTTCAGGGTGTCCGTGCCTACTTCCAGGTACAGCTGGTAGCTGGCGCGGATTTTGGCCTCCTGCGCTTGGAGCAAACCAGCTGTTCGATCAAATCCCGGGAGCTTCAGCGCTGTGCGTGCCCGTCGGGCTGCGGCCAGCTTGGGGTTCTCCATCTGGTAGAGCTGCGGCCGGAAGTGGTGGTACGGTCCCAGTGCGACGTGGAGCGGGATGTAGGCCTCTGGCTTTGCGGAGCTGATCGATTCGGGCACGCAGTGGACGGAGACCAGGTCCTCCATATCAATCCCGTGATCGAGGGCGTCTTGGATGTGTTTCACCCATTGCTCTTCGCTAAGGCTCTGGTTGATGATGGAGGTCGACGATGAGGACATCCTTGTTCGAACGAGGTTCAGAGAGCTAACATAACTTATGGTATATTATATGTATCTTTTATTCGCATACACACATGCATCTTCCGTATCACTGCAATTACCAAAGAAAACGAAAGGCTGGGCTTCATGGTGATTCCGAAGGTGACTTTGAATATAATTAGGGTTGAAGCGGGGCAAGTGGTAGATCCTCTGGCTGTTCTGCTGGAAATGAGAGTGACAATCTTGAAGAATCAAGGCGTCGGATGAATGGTCAAGAGCTCAGTTTGACGCGCTAAGATTTTTCTTTTGTTGGATCACATGGGTCTCCCGCTCGGAATACAGCTCGGGAGCCAGGCCCGCGACGTTACGTACGAAACCTTATCCAATACACGTATGGATGAGGTGGTTTTGCTCACATTTACGAGGCTTAATGGGTTCGACGCGATAAGATATCTTGTTTGAATCACATCGGTCTCCCACTCGGAATAATCTCGGGAGCCAGGCCCGCCACGTTACATACGGAGCCTTACCCAATACACGTGAAAAAGTACAAAAAAAGTTCTAAATCTATTATATTGATACAAATTCAGTTATAAACATTTCAATTAAATCAATTTAGTCATAAATCTTTTTATATTGGTACCAATTCAGTCCTTCCGATCAATTTAGACCGGAAATCGCTGACGTGGACGCCGGTGGTCCTACGTGGCACGACTGGCGTTGACGTGGACATTTTCAAATAATATTTCGAGTATTATTTTCCCTTTTCTTTTTTTTCTTCTCTTTTCTTTTTCCTTTCCTTTTTTTTTTTCTTTCCTTCCTCTTCCCTCCGCCGGTCGCTAGCCTCCACGATGACCAGAGGAGGTCGCCGGCGACCTTTGGCGAGGGTCGGTGAAGGCTAGATGAGGCCGCCCCTCGCCTGATCCGGCAAGGGGACCCTCCCCCATCCCTTGTCAAAGGCCTAGATGCCCTTGCCGTCACTAGAGGCTGACGAGGCCACCCCTCGCCAAATCCAGCGAGGCCTGGGTGTGGGTGGCCTCATTGAATCTAGCAAGGGGTAGCCTCGTCCAGATGGTGAGGGGCCTCGCTAACCTTTGGTGACGGCGAGGATGATGAGGGCGGGTTGGCCTTCGTCGGCCTTTGGTGTGGGTTGGGTGAACGTCCCCTCACCGAATCTAGCGTGGGGCGGTCTCGTCCAGCCCTCGTCGGCCCTCACCAAGGGCCGGCCTCCCCTGTGGTCGATGATGGCATCCTAGCCCCCACCCTCACTGGCCGTTGGTGACCTCTGCCCTTTTCTTTTTTCGTTTCCTTTTTTTTCTTTCCTTCCTCTTCCCTCCGCCGGTCACCGTGGAGGTTGGTGACTGGTGGAGGGAAGAGGAAAGAAAGAAAAAAACAGGAAACGAAAAAAGAAAAGAAAGAAAAGAAAAGGGAAAATAAAAAAATAAAGAAATTATTAAAAAATTATTTAAAAATGTCCACATCAGTGTTGGTCATGCCACATAGGTATGCTGACGTTCACGTCAGCGATTTCCAACCTAAATTGGCCCGGACGGACTGAGATGGTATTAATGTGAAAATGTTTAGGACTAAATTGATCTAATTGAAAGATTTATGATTGAATTTGAACTAATACAAAAGGTTTATGACGTTTTTAGTACCTTTTCCCCCAATACACGTATGGATGAGGTGGTTTGCTCATATTTACGAGGCCTAAACGAATCGAAGGGCTAGACATTCCATGTTATAAACTGTGGAGAGCCATTGTCGTGTTTTGTTGATATAGCCAAAAACTAGAGTTGGTTAGTGACTTTTACTTGCAAAATGCTGGATTTAAGAATGTCTGCAGATTCTCAATAGAAAACAAAGCTCATAGCAAGTGGGAGGATTTGTCCACCGGAGAATTCTTGGTCTTTTTTCCATTCAACCAAATCATGTGGACGCTATGAGATGAGCTTTTGTCGCACATTCATTGTTCTCAAAGATGACTTTGGTTTTATTAGGATTCAAGTGGGGCAAGTGGGAATTCATCAGACCTAAAGGTTTTGAACTTTCCTGCAATGGCAACTTTTTGTTGGGGGCTAGTTATTAGGAAAATAGTGAAATATTTAATGATTGTTTTCTTTCTAGATTCAAATTGGAATAAGTACATCAGAAATCCCGAAACTAGTTACAAAAGTGGTATCGAATTTTAAAACTTTTAAAAAGTGCGATCAAATCCTAAAAGTTGTCAAATTAATGCAATCAAGTCATTTCGTGAACTCTGTCAATTGGGCTACTAGAAAATATGGACATAGCATTTTTATTATTAATTTTCTCTCTCCTAAGTGGCATTTTTTAAAATTAATTTTCCCAAATCTTCCGTAAATTAGATTGAAAAAAAAATAAAAAGAGTATAAATTTTATCAGAAAAAGAAAACCCAAGACTACAAAATCGACTCGGTTCACAATCATTAAGCATCGTGGGATGTTGTATGAGGAATGGCTCCTATTACACACAACAACATGCAGTTTTCAGAGAGACCCTGCGCTTGCAAAGCAAGCAAGCAAACATTAACTTAGAATTCTTTAACACCCACAATTCATCAATCTTAGAATTCTCCTTCTCGACTCCGATTCCTTGAACCACCTCGAGCTCCCGACAAATTTCGATTTGGGGTGTAGAAGTTGAAGCGAAGCGGGTTTCTTAATCTACAGGGGAGCCATCGTTGGCAGACTTTTTTTTTTCCAGTTCTATGTTTGGACTATATGCATTAGCGAAGGAAGAATCCGGTGACCCTCGCTCAGATCTGGGGTGAGCATCGCGCCTTCCCCTAGAGGCGAGGGCCAAGGCCCTTGTTGGGGCTTGCCAAGGGATGGAGACTCACCAGCCTCCGCTGGGCCTTCCGGCGACAAGGGGCGTCGACAGTCCATCGGCAAAGGCTTGTGGTTTCTTTGAGCTTGGGTTCTTTTTTCTTAAAAAGTATTTTAGCATTTTTTATTTTTTAAATCTAATTTAAGTAAAATTTGGAGAAGAAAATAATAAAAAAATGTCACGTTAGCATTTTTTGTTAGCTCAATTGTTGGAGTTAACGGAAGGACTTGATTGCATCAATTTGAAAAGCTTGAGGATTAAATTACACTTTTTAAAAATTTAGGAATTGATTGTACTTTCGTGATAAGTTTTTAAAATTCTGTTGCACTTATCCCATTATATTTATGCCAAAGTTTCATTTGTCTTACTTTTGTGTTTTGTAATTAACCCTCATAAACTTATTTTCCTAATTGTAAAGTAAAGAGGAAAAGAGGTAAAATTGACCGAGAAAGATTACAAAAATGTAATACAAAGCAATTGACTATCCACATTCTGTTAAAAAGGTGCACTTGGTAAAATAACTTATTTTCCTTATAATGCAATGATCAACCTCATTCTCAGACTTCATGTGAGAAACTTATAGTGCTCCTTTATTTTATTTTTTACCTTTTGAATTTAATAAATGTTTCTTTGGTAGAAAAATGTTTTTTTTTTTCAGTTATTGAAAAGATAGCAAAATATTCATTCAATGTTCTCTTTGAAGGTCAATAATTGCGTAGTGCAATTATAGAAGAGCTCCACGACCTTGTCGACGTTGTTAAGATGGTCCGAGACAATGGGCAATTCCTTCAGCAACTTCACGTCCTCGGAGGTGTCGATAATGCCATACATTAACTCCGTGTATCGCGTTAGAACCAAGGAACTACTCTGATATCATTTCGTAGGCCACAAGGTTTCGCAGCAAGACTTCGGTGGTAGCATTCAAAATGATGTGAGGGAGCTTCAGAGTAGCGGTTTTCAAATCCAACGTGACGGTTCTGATACCTCCTGAGGCGTGAAGAAAATAAAGAATTGAGTCGATGAAGCGTACTTTTCATTGAGATATCACCATCTATAATTATGGTTGAAGTTAAAGATAAAAGATAACAATCTCATTTGCATGAAAATTGAATAAAAAACAAACAAAAAAAATCTCTAAATGAAAAACTCGTGGATACTTTACTTGATGTGTTATCTTCGTGCTGATTTATAGAAGATTATGCGATGTAACCATTGTGATTTTTTGTTTTTTGATTTGTTACTTCAAGAGTCCCCTTCAAACTAGTCAGTGGGGAGGACCACGAACTGAGTTTGGTTTGTAAACCAACAAACCTATCTCAAGTCATTGGTTCGATGAAAATATTAGCAACTTGTGAGGAAGATGGAGCATAGAGAGTTACAATAGAACCAAGAACAACCTTTTCCAGAACAAAATGGTATCGATATCAATATGCTTTGTCTGAGCATGAAATATTGGATTAGTTGTAAGATGTAATGCCGACATGTTGTTCGAGAAAAGTAATGAAGATTGACATTAGTAGATCCTAATGTCACACAGAATGTATGAAATCTAAGTGAGTTTAGTAGTTGTAGAAGCTATAGCCCAATATGTGGCTTTAGCTGTGATGCGGGTCATAGTAAGTTGTTTCTTGGCACACCATCAAATAAGCCAAGAAAAATACAATAGCTAGTGGTACAACGTCGGGTGAGTTTGCACCCAGCCTAGTCTGCATCGGTAAAGCCAAATAAATGGAGATAACTATGAGACAAATTGCAAAGCCCAAGGTGTAAAGTAGCACGACCATATCGCAAAATCCATTTTACCATGTAATAGCGATCAACAGTTGGACATGCATATGTTGCCAAACTATGTTGACCGTAAGCAAGAGATCTAGACGAATGAGAGTAAGGTGCTGAAGAGTGCCTGCAATTCTTTGAAAATGGGATGGATCAGCGTAGGGCTTATCACCATTGTCTGAGCGGTGGTTGCTTGGTAGCTATCGATGTAGCAATCAGATTACATTGTGCCATTGATGTTCTACTCAAAAGATTCGAGGCATATCTTTTTTGGAGAGAAAGGGTCCATCGGTGGAGAGAGTCACTTCAATGCCCAAGCAATAATGAAGAGCGCCAAGGTTTTTCATGGAAAACACTTGACCAAGTGCCCGCACAAGATGATTTGGTAATTTCGGGGAATCACCAATGAGGATTATATCATCCACATAGAGCAATATTATAATAATATGACCACGATGACGATAAACCAATAATGATGGATTAGCAATGCTGGAGAAGAATCCATAATCGAAAAGAAAATTATTGAACTTGTTGAACCATGCCTTAGGAACTTGTTGAAGGCCATATAGTGCTAGTTGGAGTAAATAGATATGGTCAGGACAAAATAAATTACGGAAGCTTGGTGGTTGTTCCATATAGATATGAACAACAAGATCACCATGTAAGAAGGTGTTCTTAACATCTAATTGGCGAGTTTCCCTATTCTGAATAGTAGCAACAGATACGACTATGCGAATGATGGCTTGTTTGACGATCGGACTTAAAGTTCTAGGAAGTCAACGCCCTCCTCTTGATATAAGCCTTTGGCAACAAGCCAGGCTTTCAATCGGTCAAGTGAACTATATGCATGTAGCTTCACATTGCATCACGTAAACAATTAGGTACTGATTAAGAGGTTTCCAAGTCTTCTGCCCCTTCGCTTAAGCAAGTGAAAGGGCTTGCATGGAGAAGGCCTGAGGAGTGGATTGAAACATTTACTTTGAATTAGTAGTAGTATTTACTATTATAACTACGTTAAAAAAACCACGACATATGGGGACATTTCATCCATTCGTTTGTATCATATAACCACATCGCATGACAAAACAATTGGTACCGATTAAGAGGTTTCCGAGTCTTCTGCCCCTTCCCTTAAGCAAGTGAAAGGGCTTGCACGGACAAGGCTCGAGGAGTGGATTGAAACATTTACTTTGAATTAGCAGCAATATTGGCTATCATAACCATGTTCAAAAACCACGACATATGGGGACATTTCATCTATTCGTTTGTATCATATAACCACGTCGCATCACGTAGACACTTGGGTACTGATTAAGAGGTTTCCAAGTCTTCTGCCCCTTCCCTTAAGCAAGTGAAAGGGCTTGCATGGACAAGGCCCGAGGAGTGGATTGAAACGTTTACTTTGAATTAGCAGCAGTATTTACTATCATAACCACGTTAAAAAACCACAACATATAGGGACATTTCATCCATTCGTTTGTATATAACCATGTCGCATCATGTAGACAATTAGGTGCTGATTAAGAGGTTTCTGAGTCTTCTGCCCCTTTCCTTAAGCAAGTGAAAGGGCTTGCATGGACAAGGCCCGAGGAGTGGATTGAAAGTTTAGACGCATCATAGACCGTGACATGCCCAATTTGGACCGATACGACCAAGAGAAATAGCCATGGAGTTGGTGAGCGGTTTGATTCGTGGGTTGGTATTGGAACGGATGGTATGGTCGGAACAAGTGTATTGAGGATTGGTCATGGCTCGATCGAAGGAATGTCCATGGATTGGCCAAGGAATCGATAATGAAATGAGTTCCCAGTCACGCAGGTCGATTAGAGTAATTCGACTATAGATCGACCTTGCGACCACAAGGGTCACTAGTGGGATGATCCGAGATGACCTTGGATCGGTGCTATGCGGACATGTGTCGATCACGGGTGATTCGCTTGATCATGCACTAGTCGCAGGCGACCATGGATCGATCCTGTGGTACTCGATTCCACACGGCTACAAGAAAACTGATGGTCGACCATGGATCGTTGATACTCGAATGTGGATCGGCCGCGAATCGGCCATGGATCATTGCGTTGAGTTGGGTAGCTTACGGAAGAGCCATGTGCCAGACCAAGAGCCTTGTGGCTTAGTTGCGAACCAGGCTTTGTGCCAGCCGCACAAGCAAGGCCTTGTGCTCGATTATGGACCGGCCTTTGTGCCTGTTAGTCAGGCTATGGACTAGCCATGTGCTCGTCTGTGTGCTAGTCACTATGCTGGACATTTGTGCCTGGCCTTGTGCACATTTGTTCCGGCCATTCCTAGTTTTGTGCCAATCAAACTTGGCTACGAGCCATGCATTGTGCCGTTTGTGAGCCAACGCATGTGCTCGGCCTAGGTAACGGCTCGTCACCTATGTGGCCTAGCTATGCTCTCGGCGCATCGTCTATGCATCCCGACACCACGCCCATGCATTCGGCCCCGCGTCCGTGTAGCAGGCCGGGTGCCCGTATGGCTTGGCCGTGTGCCCATGTGGCCTGGCTATGTGCCAGGCCCTGTGCCCGGTCAAACCCGATCGAACAAACCATGTGCCAGGATATTCCAGCTGATTCGGCCTTGCGCCGTTCAGTTCGGTCTTTGGCTCGGTTGTGTCCAATTATACTTAGACATATTTTTATCCTGAAGCTCGGTTCGAATAAGATGGTTGATCGTGAATGAACACATAAACTCTCGATTACCTTGGTTCGTCTCTTAAATAGGTAATAATGAATTTTGGGAGTTTAGTTATTGGCTTAGGTGTCTTGTGCCAATAAGTTAGTGATCTTAGAGAATAGCAACAAGCTACACACCCAAAGACTTGGTAGACTTGGTGGGCAAGAATACAAATTGATTTAGTCAAGTCAATGGCTTTATTAGGAACTTATCTGGCAAGTTAACTAACTTCCCTAATAAGCTGGCTAACTTATCTTGCAAATTGACTAACTTCCGTAACAAGTTGGCAAGATGGTCTATAAATAGAGGACCAACCATTCATTCTCAGCTTTCACTGCCCATTTCCCTCTTCTTCTCTCCCTCAAGCCACTCTTTCTCTAGGCTACCCCATCTCCTCTCGGCCACGCTCGTGCCCATACTGTGCCGTGTGGCTCGGTTCGCCACTAGGCCACCACCGGCCATCAACCTTGGAGGATTGTAAGTAGACTTACTAAACCTTGGTTAGGATGATATGTTGCACTGTTGGGCAAGTCATGTGCTTGTGGTGTTTGCGTGTATTTCGTTGTTTGTGAATGCTTGATATATGTTGACACCTAAATTTTGGCTATCTAATCAATTGTTTGTTGCATAAAAAATTAGGGATCGATCCCGATCCCTAGACAAAAAAAAATAGTTAAATTTCACATAGATTAGAAGCATTTGAATTAGTATTTAGGGTCATATAGTTGCATTTGCATTGGACCGCAATGGATAGACTTGAGTGAATGATTCTGAGCTTAATTGGACTAAGCCCGCGATAATGAAAATTTGACCTAGCTCATGAATTATCATTACCATAATTCATTGGGGTATTTGTCGAGTTTGGAGTTTGGAGATTGATTTGTCTCGGGGAGTAATTAAAGAAAGGAAAGTGCTAAGCAAGATTGAGGCCGAGTATATTTTATGTCAATGTTCAAAAGGAATGTGTGATCAATAATTCTGGGTATATCAAAAGCATGTATTAGATAAAAATGGCTGCCAAATTGAAAGAAGAAGAATTTGGTCAACAAGAGGAGAGAATATTTGATTGCAAGAAAAAAGGAAGGAAACTATACACTTGTCCTACAAGGAGTTGGTGAGTGAAGAAGTATAAATTCTCTGGACGTTTACATGCAGAGAAGGAGGCCACACAATTTCATACACGTCCACCATTGAGAGGAGAGAGACTACGCAAAGAAAATTGGAAAAGGAGAGAACACCTACCTTGGGATCTCTCTTTACCGGCTTAGAAGAAAATAGGAAAAAGAGGGGAGCGGGGCCACAGCTTTCTAGATAAGAGAGGACAATAGAGAGGGAGGAAGTCCAGGCCAATACTTCATCAACAGCTCATCTTCATGCACGCGAAGTCTGGATTCAAGTGAAGCTTTGCTTCTGTGCTCTCGACACCTCACCTTACTGCACCCTCCACAAGCTGCCACGCTCGGTCTGTTCAAATACCATTACATCTCAATATCCTAGCGAGTACTCCAGGCGCCAAGCGGCCGATTGAGAGCCCAAGCCACCGTGACAATGCCAAGACCAGCAACTTCCGTAAGCGGTCCCAGCAAACTTACCAGTCCCGATAAAATCCCCGATTGGTGTAGCATTACTCCGTTTCTTCATCAAACTCGGGCTTTGTTTCGCAGGTTTTACAAGAACTCCAAAGCATTGCCATGCCATCGAGTCGCCACAAATTTTGGCCGAGACACCACGAAGCCAAGTCCACCGTGAACACCACAGTAGGCCATAGCAAACCGAGCCATCCCATCAAGTTGGAATTTGGAAATGCTATCCAGGTGATATCGCAAATTAGGTAAGAATTTTCATTAATTCGATTTTCATATATTTTGTTGCCTAATGGGTGAAGTCGCAATCTTATTTGGACCTTTGAATAATTTTACCACATCTATGAAAATTCCAGGACAGTCTTTAAATTAGGAATTATTTCCTAATTTCATAACATGTAATGATTGCCAATCCGATCTCCCACTTGAGATCTGATTCGCAATTGCACAGAAAATCGTCAATCCGATCTCCCGCTCGAGATACAATTTGTGATTATGTGGAAAAATTGGCCAATCCAACTCATGTCCAGGATGCGATTCGTCAATCTATCGTTTTTAAATTTAAACGGATATCGGTAATATTTCTTGTGTGATTTGGTGTTATGTCGATTTGATTGTTATTTCTTTCTATCTTTGTTTGATTTGAATTGATCTTGTTTTTCCCAAAAAAATCCAAAAAAATATATAGATACAATAAAAGTAGATTATTTTTAGGATAGATTACATGTTAATATTAGGGAATTTAATTAATTTCGAATTTCATAAAAAAAATATTAAAAAATAATAAAAATAAACATGTGCATGTCATATAGATTAATTGCATAATACTTGCATCATCACTGCCATGTCATTGCTACGTGTCACGTTGCGTGTCTTCTCGCTACGTCATTCACATATGCTGTGTTGCATGTCATCTTATCATGTCATTCATAACTTGCCATATCGTTCCTAACTTGCCATGTCATTCCTAACTTGCGGTGTCATTGCTTGCGTATCATTTAGTGATTATATGTTAGGTTCATGACATTACATGTCACGTTAGAATAGGCATTCTTTTTACGTCATCACATTAGAGTAATTGCATTACATGCATTGTATATAGGTTAGTTCTCATTTAAATAAAAGAAAACCCTAAAAAAAAGATTTGAGTAGAATTGCAAGTTAATTATAAATCATATTTAGGATGATTATGTGATTTTCTAACTAACATCATAGATACTTTCGTTACTTTGAGGTAAGTTTCTATCTTGTAATTTATTTATTGCTTTGCATTATTGAGCGTTTTATTATTGATTGCGCACTTGCATGATCACCTTGCATGATAGTGGATAGGTTTAACATCAATACAAGCCGCCTGCAAATATTTTTTGAAATAAAATAGAAAAGGTACAGAAAGGGTATTAGAGTAATCTAATGTAACCAAGTAAGTCCCCAAATCCATAATTTCTGGTTTGTAAGAGTAAAGTAATTCTCTCAATGCTTTACTTGAATTTCTAAATGACTCACAAAAAAATAGATTAGTGGTGATTCATGATTAAAATGATTTGCATGTTAAAAACTTAAATCCTAAGTCGTAAATTGGTAAGGTTTGGGAGGGCCTGAGTTAGGCTTAGACTTAATAATCCATTGCCTGAACCCCTAGGTGGCTCACACCCGTGGGAGGTTAGGTCGCGACAATATAGCTTGGCATTCTTGCATATACATTTGTAAGGTTTGCTCATGTGTTTGGCATCATGCTTGAGAGGACGCCCCGGGTCTTGGACAAGTCTCGCTTGGTTCGAATCGGTGTCGAGGTGTGTCGAAACGAGCCATGCTTGGAGGGTCGGTATTGAGGCTTACCGATCCAAGCCTTATTTGGTGTAGGTCAGTGCCATGACCGGTCGGTTTGGGCCATGAACTTGATTTTGTGCTTGGCATGACTTGAGACTTTAGAGGCAACATGGCATGACATGTAGTTCGCATGAAGTACTCAAGTTGGTATGATGCTTGTTGGCATGGTCACACTAAGGAAAAGAATAGCCGTCGCCCTTGATTAAGGGACGTTGCCCAATTGAGTTCAAATGAAAAGCCGTCATCCTTGGATTAGGAGGCATTTTTTGGACAATTTTTGGAAGAACCGTACCAACGGTTGAGATGTTGAATCTCTCATGTACATGTTTTTGGTTGAGATGTTGTTGCTTGAATAGAAAGGTAAGTTGAGATTATCTTATGCATAAAAATGAGTCTATTTGAAGCATCTTTGCTAGTGATCTACTATTAATTGATGTGGCTATGACATGTGCTCTGTTCGATGGTGAGGTGTCTTCTTATCTGGATTTTAGTGAGTTTTACTTAATGAGTTGTGACTCACTTTTTAATTTTTACAGACTTGTTGGCATAGAAGTCTCACACCAGTTTTGCGAGCTATGGTCACACTAGAGGAGATAGGAATTTTCCTCATCCTATGTGGATACATGTAGTGTGTTGAAAATGGAAAAATGCCGTAGAAATGGGCTTGTAAAATACACTCATGTAATATATATATATATATATATATATATATATATATATATATATATATATATATATATATATATGTCATCCTGTAAATATAAGATTTGCTCATGGTGCTTGTCTTATTCCCGTTATTTGTTTGATTGTTCTGAGTTTATGTTTCTGCTTGTTTGTAACAATAAGATAAAAGAAACGGGATGGTGACATATCTGGAATGTTGCATTAATAATCCCGAGGTTAGGATGTGACATAGACGGTGTAAAATTCATTTCCTCTTTGGACAACCACAAAATGTCGTCGTCACTTCTGTGACGGGGTGGTAGGAAAGGACTAACGAAGTTAATGTGGAAGACTTCAGAAGTGCAGCTTCAAGTCAACGTGAACGCAGAAGGTTGAGGATTTTTCTCCTTGGAACCAAACGAGATGACAAGAAGAATGCAAAATTTTAAAGCAGCTTTTCCAAAGTCATTTTGGAGTGGAGCCCTTCTATTTTATTGGACTTTCAAACTCTTATTAAATTCGGACAAGTGCACCGCAAATTCAAAAACTTATCATGAAAATGTAATTAAATTTTAAAACTTTCAAAAAGTGTAACCCAGTCCTAACACTTATCATAAAAATGCAATTGAGTCTTAAAACTTTTTTTATTAAGTTGATGCAATCAAGTTATAAAACTTGTTAATATTTTCTGATTGTGAAGTTGAACAAAGTTAATAAAAGGACTTGATTATTTTATAGCTCAATTACACTTTCGTGATAAGTTTTAAGACTTATGGTGTACTTATCCGTATTAAATTCAATTCTCCCTAGAGAATCAATTATTAATTGAAGGGCTAATACCACGAAAAATTCCAAACTGGCCCACTTATGACAAATTTACCATAAACTAATTTTTTGGCCATAAAAAATCTCAAATTAGTATACTCGCAACAATTTTACTCTCCGGTAGTTTCTTTTAAATTTTAACGTCAAATTTATGGGTTAGATGACATGTGGCAGTTGAAGAGTTCTCCAGTTTGGGATTTTATCATCCATTTGTCACATGTGTACCTATTTGAGGTTTTTTGTGGTACTAATCCAATTTAACATAGAGTAAATATGTCACAAATGTATTAGTTGGAGTTTTTTGTAGTCCAAAAATTAATTTGGAATAAAATTGTTACAAAAGAGTGAAAATTTCAGGGTCTTGTTTTGTTATGATTTTCTAGCAAAGAAACCCTTGAATACCTGAGCTTAATAAAGTAAACTCACATTTTTAGAAGAATCCTTAAAGTTTCAATGTCTGATTCAGCTCGAATCAACGAAATTATACATTAGGTAAAAAGTGGCCATAACTACAAGCGAGATCGTAATCAGTACTATAAAATTGGTCTGTCAAAGACTGTACAGTGATGATTCTTCTATTCTACAATGCCAAAATAACAATGTCCTTCGAATGACAGCCTGCATTATGGTGACATCAACAAGCTCAGACGCACCTAAAACAGGGAAAAGGGAAAAGGAACTGACTTCCCAATAGTGTTGGCTATGAATGAAAGATTCTCGTATTATAAGAACTGAAAGCTAACACTGTATAGAGGTGCGGGAAAATATAAGAGAAGTAGGAATTGGGTGGGAAAGAGATTGACTTCGACCTACTCTTCACTGTAGTCAATGGGCACAACCCACTGCAAGCACTAGGTTGGCCTAAACACTTCACTATCATCATGGGAATGAGAATGGAGCTATCCTCGTTGATATTGCGATGAACCTGAAGACATTGGACTTCGATTCACCAAGTTGTTTTTGACGTAATGAGAGGGAAGGGAACCAAACACAGACTAAGAGAGTTGTCTGAACATAGTGAATCCTCTCCTGAAACATCTGAATTATGCTTAAATTTGCTTCAAGACAGCCTACGAACACTCAAGTGAATCAACTCCGCAATCTCCATGGTTTCTCTGATACTTGCACTGGAGTGCCCTCTATGCTGCTTGCCTAAATCACAACACTTGCATGTATTCAATTTCTTGGCCACATAACCTCACAATTGAATCATTTCACTCATAATCTTGATGCTTCTGTCGCCAATGTGTTCCAAATACATATGCCGCAATCCAGACTCTTGAACATATGCATCATGTTAAATTATATCTTGATTTTGAGCTGTCAACGGGACCGATACGATTGGAGGATGAAATCAGTTTGTTAAACAGAATCTCGTGGAAAAGAAAAGAAATCCCAAACAAATCACTTTCCTATTTAAATTAGAAATTTCTTGGAGGCAAATCATATTCACGTGAGGTTTGTTTCTTGGAGATAATATTGAAGATTGACCGGTTGACCAAGAACTGCAATTCTTGCAAAAACCTGTGGTGGACGTCACGTGAATGTATGATATTTGGCCGCGAGTATTTTCCCTTTTTAAGCCGCACAGTGGAATCAAACAAGCGTAGCACAGAGAACTCCTTAGAACTGCCCAAAAGGAAATAAAGGAAGATCTTTTATTTTGGACGTGCAGAGGAGATGAACATACGGAATCACGTGATGTGAGTCTTACATCCAATTGAGTTATTTATTTGTAAACACTATATGCTTGAGTATAATTTATGTGTGGAAAATGCTTGACTGTATGAGTGATTGTAATCCTGATAATTCAATTATAATGAATTATACGCTGCTGGCTCTTCCCGTGGAGCAAGTGCCGACACTCGAATCAAAGCACGTAAATCTTTAATACTCTTATTGCTTCTCGTATATCTCTTTGGTGATTTCACATTAATTTAATTGCAAGATCCATTAGCATTTCCGCTATAATTTTTATAACATATATGATGTCCGAAATCCGTCGCTCTCGCCTTGAAGCTCACACAGTACAAGGCACTTAAGGAAATCAAATTTTTCTTCAATTCTATGACATATCTCAATCCGGTCTATGTCCCCATGATAAAATTGTGCATTCTAATTCTAACAATTGCCCCTATCAGATTCCCATCTCCACAGGGAGACGATCCTCCAGTTTCCCCCAAGAGCACGTGGCATGTCCACATTTCAATTTTCCATCCTCTCAATTCTATCTGTTGTTTTCTTTCAGGCATTAGTATTGAGACAGTGAAAGAGAATTTGTAAACAATCTCAGACTTGACCACGAAAAGTGAAACCAGAGATTACAGGCCAGGTGTAATTTTTTAGAACAAGAATTAAATAAATCGAAGATCCGTCATCGGATGTCACAAATATATCTGTGAATTACTTTCCTATACGCAGGGAACAAACCTGAGAAAGAAATTAAAAGTGATTTAATAGATAAATTTCGGTAAATGTCTATAGCAATCTCTCTTTTCGATATACTATGTGTAGAACGGCTAGTGTGACGAGACTGTCGTTTACTAAAAACGATGGCCACGTTTCAAGCTCTAACTCGATTCTAGACGTTTCAAGCTCTAACCCGATTCTAGGGATAAGGACATCGCAAGTGCCATGACTTTCGTACGGCACTAGCTTAAATGCCATAATTTTTTTTTCGATCACTCAAGTACCACAATTTCTGTAAAATGTCCACTTGAGTGGCATTACTCTTAATGGATCATTTAAGTGCCAACAAAATTTAAAAACGTTTATTCAAGTGCTGGAAATCCGATGTGACATAACATTTGCTGTGAACGTTTTAAAAAAGTTGCGACGCTCAACTAATTGATTGAAAAATTACATGGAACTCAAGCGATTCGAAAAAAAGTTATGACACTCATATTAGCGCCGTACATAAGTTATGACAGTCAAGTAATAAAAAAAAAGTTATGGTACTTTAGTAAGCGTTGTATAAAAGTTATGATACTTATAATGTCATTTTTCCTCTTATGCTGATAGATAGGTAGCATATGTAAATTTATGTTAGTGTTCTGCAACCTAATTCTTATTCAAGGTTGAGCATGGTCAACGGTGAACCACGAGCCGCTTGGTTCCTGAGAGTAGGTTCTCCTCCTCCCAAATTAATGACATCAAAAGATGACTCAGGGCCGCCTCCCTGGATTCCAACCTCACTGATCTGCATATCCTTCTCATCACAACACACTAACTTCTCATCGACCATGCGAAGCAACATCTTGCCTCGACCCGATCGGTAGCACAATGTGATGTTGCTTGGTCCAAGACTCGGCACGCCGTACTCCTTCATCACCCAAATTCCATGTTCCTTTTGGTTTCATACACCAAATGCAATCAGAGCCAGTGAACTGCGTGACATTGGGAGTGTGGCTTTGCCTCTCGGATTCAAAGAGAATTGCGAGAGATTTTCCAATTGGGGCAGCTCGATGACTTCTCCAAATGATTCCTCCTCCATACCGAAGGCCACGATTGAGTCGTAAGGCACGTCCTCTGTGGGCGCAGCAAGCCAGTTTGCGGACCCATTAACAAATGCCCGCGAATTGCCACGAATCGTGCACGTGAAATTGGCAATGCTCAGGCTCATCCATGCGTCCCTATCTAGGTTATAAACCTCGACACGCCATGATCTTAGCGGATAATCAACTCACCTCTCAACGCCACCCGAATAAGTAATCCTCGTGACCTTGTAGTCCCAGGCATTTGGCCCGTACCCGAAACTGTGAACGTCATAATGACTGCAGCATCTCGAATTATGGCCCTGAATTAGAGATTCGAAGCAAAGGGGCTGATGGTGGCAATAGATGTAACACTTGTTCCCATGCATGCAAAATCAACGCAATATAAGCCTTCCTCTCTCTCTCTCTCTCTCTCTCTCTCTCTCTCTCTCTCTCTCTCTCTCTCTCTCTCTCTCTCTCTCTCTCTCTCTACTCTTTTCATTTGCAGACCCGGCGCGGCACATACCGGCGCTCCAATCACGTGTGCTCTGACAACATTCTAGCTCGAACCGTATGCCCAGTCGTGTAGCTATGGTGACGGCACCGGTGAAGTCGCAATAGTTGCTCCACAACTTTTGCCTCCCTGGCTTCCTCAGCTAGGGCGGCGCCACCTCCTCCTCCTCCGCCCACCCCCACCCCTACAACCATTGTCCCCTCCCACCGTCGGCCACTCCCCTCCCCCGCCGCCTTGCAACCCTGGTTGCCAAACCACACCCTCTGAGCAACTCCCGTTCCCGGAGGGGAGAATCAGGATCGCGCAGCCCGGGGCAGCGCGAGCAAGAGAGTTAAGGCGGAGGAGGCAAAGCCGCGTGGAGGCCGGGGAATCTGCGGTAGAGGCAGGCGGCAAATCCTTTGCCACTCTCATTGAGGAACAGCGAGTCATTTCCTGACGCTGCATACAATGTGTTCAACGGGGATAAAGGGAATAACGCGTAGCTGCCACAGCTGAAATCCGTGCGGTTACGAGAGGCGACGAATATAGTGAATTCTTGAGTAAATCATTTGAATTATGCTTGATTTACTTTGAGAACTAATCATTCAGTATAATCGGGGTGTGAATGATAATCATTCTGTTCCAAAAATCAATTTTTGGCCATAAATATAAAAATTTATTTTTATTTCATGAACGAGTTTCCAAGCCAAAATATGTGTTTGATAACAATACAAAATTTATATTTCTGAAATAGAAATTTGTTTGATAATAACACAATATTTCTCCCTCCCAAACGGCTGCTGAGCAAGAGGCAGTGACCAGCGGACGGTGGTGGGAGGTGGCTGGCATTGGGCTATGGAGGAGGACGGCGGCGGAGGACGGTGACGGGAGGCAGCCAATGGCAAAGGATGATGACCGGTGGCGGGTCGCAGTGAGACGTGGCCGGCATTGGATGGAGGAGGATGGCAATTGGCGGGGGAGAACGGCAATAGGAGGCGGTTGGTAGTGGAGGACGACAATGGGAGGCAGCCGGCGGGTGGGTGATGTTGGGCGGCGGCGGGAGGTGGGTGATGTTGGGCTGTGGTAGGAGGCGGCAGAGGACGGTTAGAGGTGGCCAGCAGCGATCAACAGTGAGAGGTAGTTGGTGGATGCCAATGGTGGGAGGTAGCTGGCGTTGGGTGATGGAGGAAGGCAAACGGCAAGAGGTAGATGGCAACGAATGGCGATGAATGAAGGCTAGCAGGTGGCGTAGGACGACGGCTGGCGGCGGTGGGAGGTGATCATTGGCGACGGTGGGGCGGCCTACTAGTAGTAAGGACAAGTGATGATAAGAGTTTTTATTTTTTATTTTTGTTTCAGAAATAGAAGAGTAAAAAAAAATTACCTATGATTTCTGTTCCAAACCTATTTCTGGAATAGAAAATTGTTTCAGAAATAGAAAAATAAAATTGCGTTGCCAAACGGATTTCCGATTCAAACCTGTTCCTGAAAACAAAAAAATAGAAAAACAGAGAAACGGAATGGTTATTATGCAGAGCACGCATGATAAACATACACCCAAGATGCTTTAGAATCGTCCTAAACGTACTTTAGAAACAATTAGGTGCTTTAATCCAAACAGTGGAAACCAAAAGAAACCGATGCTTTAGAATCATCCTAAACATATGCCCAAGATGCCTCCGTAGTTTTTATGCTTGAGGTCAGGAGCGCATTTCCTCGGCCTAAACAGGTTTAGTTTTTTTTTTTGTTGAAGAGATCATACTAAAAACAAGTTGTTCTATTTGCGGTGAGGGCCCGATATTTTAAGCCCAACAAAGTGGTCATTTCCAATGATATCTAGACAAAATTGCTAGCTCATACTAACCAACCATCATGATTTATAGAACTACAAACTTACGGTGTTCTTACTTCCATTTATTCTATCAAGAAGATACATCACTGAAAGGACCAGCTTAAATACATCAGTGCTATATGGTTCTTGCACCTGGAATCATATAATATTAATGTTCCATAAGGTTGCAATTTGAAGAGTCCAAACAGTCCGGAAGCAGAACATGATCACACATCCATTAGTATAACAGTTTAGGCTGCACTAAAACCCCATCTAGGCCAAATTTCCCATAGAGTACGCTATTTTGTTGAAGTTCCGACAGTTCAGGCTGCACTAAAACCCCATCCAGGCCCGATTTCCCATAGAGTTCGCTGCTCTGTTGAAGTCCTGACAGTTCAAGCTGCGCAAAAACCCCATCCGGGCTAGATTTCCCATAGAGTTCGCTACTCTGTTGAAGTTTCGACAGTTCAGGCTGCGCAAAAACCCCATCTAGGCCCGATTTTCCATAGAGTTCGCTGCTTTGTTGAAGTTCCGACGGTTCGGGCTGCGCAAAAACCCCATCCAGACCTGATTTCCTATAGAGTACGCTTCTCTGTTGAAGTTTCAACGATTCAGGTTGCTCAAAAGACCCAACCAGGCCCGATTTCTCATAGAGTACGCTGCTCTGTTGAAGTTCCGACAGTTCAGGTTGTGCATAAACCCCATCCAGGCCTGATTTTCCATTGAGTACAGTTCTCTCTTGAAGTTCCAGGCTGTCCTTATATTTCATCCCGATGTGCACGGCTCGATTGTTCTTGCCATCCACCAGCTGCTCCATTGGCGTGATGACAGTGTCAGGTGATGATCCATTAGATAGAGCGATCGATATCCTTGTAGCCTTGTCATTTACGACAGCTCGATGCAGAACACTCTTGTATTTCCCATTGCTCATAATCTTGCTCAGTTGATTAGTGTCAAGAAAAAAAAATTAGTTGCAATAAGCTTTATTGGTTCAATGGGAAAAAAGTAGTAAATCACAAAGATCTGTATTGACTTTTTAACTGATTATTACCCAATGAAAGAAACAAAGTGAAAAGAGTTTGTTTCAGCAAATTTATAGGACAACTATATGGTCTTATGTATAATAACAATGTCCCCTCCATAAAGACATACACTATCTGCATGAATGTTGAAACATATCGGACCTCTCTTGCAAGACAATAAGGGAGGTTAGAAAGATGGAACATGAATTTCTATATATGTACCTTTAGGTGATCACCGATGTTGACCAAAAAGGCATTCGGAATGGGATCTGTTTTGACCCACTTCCCGCCGTGGTGCACTTGGAGGCCACCAATTCCATTCTGCATGAGGATGGTCAACAGGCCGTGGTCTGCATGTGGTGGCACGCCCATAGTGAGTTCTGGCTGTGGGCACGGCGGATACAGATTTGCCGCTAATATCTGTAGGCTTGAATCCATGTTCATTGCCTCGTCGATATAGCCCGGTTTGAGTCCTAGGCTTTCTGAAATACCCTTGAGCAATCCCCTAGCTAATTTCCGGACCGCCTCGGAGTATTCTGTTAAAACTTCACTGCAACAAACATTGCTTCATTTATCAGAGGAAATGCCATGGTGGTGTTCTTTTCATCTTCATGGATGTCGCAAGTTTGTGTCACTCAATCTTTTATCCGGTGTGTTGCTAATTGTCCTGCTCTATCAAATTGAATCCTCGATTTGTTGATTTTCTCTGGGTGTACAAAATTGTTGTTGTTTGCTATCAAGACGATCCAAATTAATGCAAACCTAGCACAAGAATCGTGTAGTTTCTATTGCTATGTTTCAAGATTCCCAGATTTCTCGATAAATATAGAGCTATTTTACAAAACTAACAGACTGGAACCAAAGATCTTGAAGAGCTTGCGCATTGGACAGATTGAAGTTGTTTCAGTTAAGATCCAGTAGGATCAATTGAATGGTATACTGCGTCATGTAGAAATGGCAAATTTGGTTTCCAAATCATGACATCTCGAATTTAGGTAGCTCTAGAATTCAAGTGTGCCACCGAAGTGGACAGAGATTCATGTATGGATAGATACTGGAAGTAGTCCAGTCGAAGATTTGGATTCCCGTCTTACCAGGGAATAAAATTTTGTGCAAGTTCCTCATCATGCTTTCTTTTTCTAATGTACGTATCTAATAATTTTCTGCTGAGTACCATCTCAAAGAGTTTTATTCCCTGGATCTACTCGGATGGACCCATCATCACTCAATAACGCTCCAGAATCTCTAACTAGTATAACATGACAAAAGGACACTATTCCATGGAGTATTTGTCGAGAGCCAACTTTTTTTGCCCCATTCATTGACAAGTTCTGATTATTCGTGATTCGTGAGGCAAAAGAGGGTGAAAATTGGTGTAACTATCATGATCTTGAGATTCCAAAGTATAATGAGCTACTTCCGATGGGTGGGGCCTCAAGTTCATGGTCATCATCCATCAAGCCAGATCTGGCTCCTTCTTAGAGGGAGATGCAGCCAATGGGCTAAGCGCACACGCAAAGAGAGAGAGAGAGAGAGAGAGAGAGAGAGAGAGAGAGAGAGAGAGAGAGAGAGAGTTTGATTTGGATTTGTTTGGCCAGATGTATTGGGATAGGTTAAGGTGTTTGAAAGGTGAGTGAGTGGTTTTCAGATGATTTCCCATGCAGGTAATGACCTCCTATTTTTTTTTTTGGTCGAAAGGTTATCTTAAGTAAATCCTGAGCACTTAAAATACCCGACTAAATGTCGTGGATCGGATAATGTGCAAGCTAATATCCAGGTGGATTTCTAAAATGTGAGATTTTTTATATATTTTATGTAATAAACCGAAACTTTTATATTCAAATGAAATTAAGAAAAGAGAAATATCAGTATGTGCAAATTGAAAACTTGTACACACAGGATAGGAGAGAGAGAGAGAGAGAGAGAGAGAGAGAGAGAGAGAGAGAGAGAGAGAGAGAGAGAGAGAGAGAGAGAGAGAGAGAGAGTACCTGAAGCCTTCTGGTTTGGTGGGGCAGTGAAACTTTGGATGCACCCTCACCTTCAGAAAATCTCTCCGGGAAAGCACCTTGTCGACCGAGGCATTGAAGCTTGTCCCGCATCTTATGGGGTCCAACATGTGCTTCCCTTTGAACTCCATCTTCTCCTCCTCGGTTAGATCGAAGAATCCTGTCAGCATGTCGACCATCGCTTTCATTTGGCTGTCGAGGACTCCATGGTTGATCACCTGTCCACATAATCGGGGGGCCACGATCAATACATAGCATGCAAGACGCTGCCGAATCATTTATAGAGAGTGTGTCATACTGATCAACAATGACTCCAGCTTTGATACCAATTTATGCAAAATAGATTCATAAAAAAAAAATGGAAACAAGGTTTCGGGTTTGATTTACTTGCAGCTCCCAATCTCTTGGAGTCAAGGGCATGAGAAATAATTTCTCATGAATTTTCTTTAGCTCTAGCGGGAATAAACAATCATCGGTTGAGCTAGCCAATTCAATTTAAATTGTTACTAGTCTTTTCAGTACTCATGATAAGTTTGATAAGCGAAAGCTGATCAAAAATTACCAACTGTTTGTTTTGCATCTTTGCGACAAATAGAATAAAGAAAAGTACTATGAAGCACCTAATGAACTAATGAACTAGCTAGGAACATATGTACCATGAAGAAGCCCCAGTCTTGACAAGCCTTCGCAAGATCTGAAACGACTTTAGACCGTTGATCGGGATTACTTGGGGAGAGGTGAGAGAAGTCGATGACGGGGATGGAGTCATCGTGGTCAGGATGAACGGCCTGATCATTGGAAGTGGAGGTGGTGAAGGCGCAGCGGGAGGGGATGGAAGTGAGCTTGGAAGATTCAGCTAGGATCTTAACACTTCGTATTTTGAGCCGAGAAGTATTAGCTTCTTGGTGGAGCGGAGCAACTGGACAAACAGTAGCCATTTGAGATGAAACTCTCTCTCTCTCTCTCAATGAAATCTGCAGTATCAATTATGGAAAGAGAAGTTTTTAAAAGGAAGAAGAAAAAAGAGCTCTTCAGTAAACTCTCCAAGATTGCCATGTGGCAGCTCCTTTTTTAAACATAAATGCACTTCCATTTTCGACGTCAGGTGACTTTGGCAACCTATCCTTGGAGGGCCTCCTCAGAAAATGGGTGCAGAGGTAATTATTTGTGAAACATTCCAAATGGTATATCCCAAAAGGCGGCTCAAAAAGCATCATCCTAAAATTCATTCATAAGGTCTGTCAATCACGAATGTGGACTCTCTCAGTTTATACCCTGTGTGACATTGGATCATTTTTATGTTTCTTTGTCAATTACGAGTTGTCACTAGCCTTTTTTAGAGATTGGCTAGAATATCCAATCGAAATGCGGGAATGTCGTTTCAATTTCTTTGGAACCAGAGATGTCTAGTTATGGGACTATGTTACGTTAATGTTTTCATTAACGCCATTTCGATACCGCTAACTTATTGGTTGTTATCTAACGTGGTCATGCATTTGTTTTTATCATTTTCATGCCAAAGTCTTGATCACTAAGTGTCCATGCATATTGTTTTTGTGTTTTTCTATTAAAGATTCTTAACTAAAACTATCTTGGTCTAGCAAAGAAAATCAACAAATAATGTACTTAAAAGGGTTAACACTACGAAAAATCCCAAATTAGTACACCTTTGATAATTCTACCCCAAACTAATTTTTTGATTACCAAAAACCCAAACTGGTACACCTGTGATAAATTTACTCTCAGTTTGTTTCCATTAAATTCCACTTTCAAATTGCTTTGTTAAATGACACACGGTAGTTGACTGATGTGTTAGTTTTATATTTTAGCCTCTATTCGTCATAGGTGTACCGGTTTGTATTTTTTTTTTTGTATTAATCTAATTTAACGAAAAACTAACAAAGGGTAAAATTGTCACAAATGTACCAGTTTGGGATTTTTAGTAGTCAAAAAATTAGTTTTGTGTAAATTTATCACAGGTATATCAATTTGAGGTTTTTAGTTGTTAAAAAATTTGTTTGGAGTAAAATTATTACAGGTTTACCAGTGTGGGGTTTTTCGTGATATTAACCCTATTTAAAAATGGTGTATAAAGTAAATACCTAATGTAATGAAAGATGAACTATTCTAAGTGTGATAAAGAAAAACCCGCAACTCGTCGAGACTATTACAAAACGAATTGAAGACTTGAAACATGATCAAGCAATAAATGAATTGCACAAATTAAAACTGAATTGGACATTGGTCTTGAATCTCCATCTTCAAAATTCTCAAGGTCTTGGTATGAAGCTCAAAGTGAACCTCGAAGCCTAAACCCATCTTGGGCAAGGAAATGGGTCATATCCATGGTCGAGGCCACAAGGAGCCCTATATTTTGACTTAGCCAAAGTTGGGTCATTAATTCTGATAATTGGATACAAATTATGTAGTTAATTCACTATTGAGTAGCCTCAAGGCCAATAATGGTCTACATTTTCCATATTCATTGTTGAACAGTTGACCTAAATTATGCCAGAGACTACAATTTATTCTTTTTAGATTTTTAGTGATCTTTCAACTAATCAATTTTTATAAAAACCTAAGCTAATATTATAATTACAAGCAGTTGAGACCAGATTGGACATTGGTCTTTTGCCATCGTCTTCAAGAGTTTCGACCGCCTCCTCCTTGGATCACCTCACTTGGCCAACATCCATGGTGCCAGTTTTCGTTCATTCACATTCATTCATGCAATCATTTGAAACAATCAAGCACAAAATTCATTGAGATCAATCAATGGAATGGCCTCAGGGTTAGCCTTTGCCTTCCATGGATTTCGATTACCCCCATTCCTAATGACTATGATTAATTGATTGATGGTTAATGATAATTGGTCGTCATTTGCATTCACAAAATGATGGTCAATATCTCTTAAAGCTTTAATTCAGTTTCAACTGGTCACCATAGATTACCCTCTGGACATGCATTGTACCTAATCATTCATCTAGCAAGCACATGCATAAGCAAGGAATTAAACATTCAATTAGGTCAAGTGACATTGTCTCTCGATCAATCACACAAGGGAAAGTGAGCCTCTTGAGGATCACTTATTCAATTAAAATTCAGATTTCAAGCAAGTTCTATTTAGACCCAATTGGCTTATCAAATGAATTCCGATTGACTTGGTTCAAGTGTCATTAGAAATCTTAGGATGTATAGTTCAGAGTTCATGAAGACCATTTGGACCAGTTCTTAGTTGAATTACCAGAAAATGCAAATAAACCCTAGAAACCCCAGACTTAACCCGGTTTAGCTCGCGATTTGAAAATGTGGGAAAAATATCAAAGTGACATCGAAAGCACATCAAATTTTATAGCGAGTTGCGAAAACGTGTGATGAACAACATTCAAGTTTAAAAAAGGCCTTGAATTTTTCCAATTCTTCAATTTTTTACCCGGGATTCAGTTGCAAAACAGTTTTCAAGGCCAAACTAACCTTATTTGGAGTTTTTTTCCAAATTGGCCCCTCAAATGTTGCCATTAGGTCTTTAAAATTTTCAGTTCTCAAATTAAGGCCCCAATAAACAACTCTCAAATTTGCTATACAAAACTTGTTCACAGAACTGAAATTTTTCAAATCAAAACATAGTTTTGGAACGTCCTTTTCAAGGATGAATAGTATAGATCAAATCACCACGAAATTTTATGAAATTTTAAAGTTAGAAAGATCAAGATGTTGTCTACAACTTTCATGAACACCCTGTTCCCAGATTATTAATGCCAAAAATCAGAAAAATCATGAATCTAGACAAGTTCGGTAAGGAACAGATTAACATATAACAGAAAGCATATTTTCTTGATTTTGACTTGAAATCACAAGGTCAATTTGACATAGCCAACGATATTCAATTTTGTCACACCATCTATCAAATCGAAGCTCATGATGTTAACATTGATTCTCTAGTCAAACACTTTTGAAGATTTTGACGTTTCAAGCTCAAATCAGCCATGGAAGCATACTGATTCATTGGAATCCAAAAATTGCAAAACAGAACAACATACTTCAAACAATCATCAAATAATTCATATACATGAATTGCCTAACACATGATATTCTAAGCATTCAATCAGCAAACTCAACATCACAATTGGCCTTCGTCAACTTCACATGCATATTTGGCCACGTCATTCATTCTTCACATCATATTCTAAGTTTAGATATTGCATACGTTGTTCAATGGACTTGTTAAGCTCAATTAAGCTATTTAGCCACCAATGAACTTCACAAAGGCGTTGAGAATAGCTCTCCAAGATCTAAATGACAGTACCAAAGATTGATATGAGGAAAGGATTCAAAGAGGTCAAAAGAGGTCAAAAGAACATGAAGTAACTATTAAGCGAAATCAAGTGAAATTGAAGAATACGGAGAAATTTCGAAGGAGCTCCAGCCACAAGGTTGTTGTGGATGAGCTAAGGACCACTTCACACAATTAAGAAAGCCTCTAGACATCGTCAGATAGCCAGAAAGTGAGGCTAGGATTGCTAGATCTCCTCACCTGCGTGGATCACGCTTTTGAGGCCTAGAAGAAGAGAGAGCCTATACGAGCACTTTCGGCGAAAGGTGGTACTTCCTAAGCTTGCGACCAGCAAGAGGGATGTGCGAGGGATGATAGCCAAGTGGTCGTTCGTCGAAGGAGGGCCGACAGCCGGTCGGAAACAACTGGGGAAGGAGCTCTGACCAAGAGAGAGAGAGAGAGAGAGAGTTTTCCCAATTTAAAAAGAGAATTTTAAATTTGAAAATGGCTAGCCCTTACATTTTTTAGGGAAAAATCCTTTTATACTCCTCCAAGTTTGAATTTTAACATTTGGATTTATCTAATGGCTCATATGGTTTGCTTCTTGATTAAGTAAGCACCTCATTGGCTAATTTCTATTCACTTATATCACTGACATTTCATATCGGAATGGCTAAAATGTGCTCTTGATGAATAGCCAACATTATTTGTTTAATGATTAAGAAAATGCTCTAATTGGCCTAAATTTGATGACATGGCTTTAGGGGCATTTTTGTAATTTCACCTAGGGGCATTTGTGTAATTTTAGCACATGGGAGAGTGGCTGGTCGACCATGGTTGGAGGGGGCTGGAAGTGGTCAGAAAACGGCCAAAAATACGGACATTCTCATTGGATTGAGTGTTAGTGCCGGTCGGACTAGTTTAGTCCGGTTCAACCAGTTCCTTGACAAAACTTTTCCACAATTTGATCTCTGAAAGACCTAATTGCAAAAAAATCCTTACCAATTATCAATGAAATGAACCAAATTGAAAGAATACTACAACTCAAATCCAATTGAATTTACTCAATCAAACTCATTATCAACATCCCAATTTGTTCTAATTACATCAAGGAAAATGCCAATTTCATCCCAATTGATTTGCCTCACACAAACTGGGGATTTTCATTCAATTGATGCAAATTTTGCAATTTTTGTTCTCAATTGAGAAAATTGATTTCAATTAAACTTAATTTACTTGAAAATCAATCAATCGATTCAATTGAATGAGCTTAAAATGCTCCAATATGCACAAATTGACTATCACGTAATGACTTGAACTAAAACCTTAAAGGAAATTGGAGTTCAATCATCAAACTGAACCTCAATCTATCAAATTAACCCCTAAATTGGAATGGGTCAAGTTGAAGTGCCTCAATTAGATCAAGTTAACTTGATTTTCCAAGTCTTTGGTTAGCAAAATGATCAAATCGACTCAAATTCGTATGAATTTTTCAAAATTAGATTTGGATTTGAGTTGCATATAAGAAAATGGACTCATTCATGGCTTAATTGCGCAATGTCACGCCCTGACTCTACTCTAATGCTTTTCATACCTCACCTTCCTGAGTCGAATGATGCGACATCCCAGGAATACGTCGCCGACTCAACTTTTTCACATCAGAGTTAAACACGACGGAAACAAGTAAATAAACCTAGACAATTAAAATTGGAGAATACCAAAATAACAAAACATGCCCAACCGCCAAATCTTAAAACATTACCAAACCCAATATTTACAATATTCATATACATGCACATTGTACCCTTTCTACTCCCAACTTTGTCCATCAAAACATACAAACAACCCATTCCAACCACCACAATCAGACATCCTAAAAAGGGGTAAACACCCAACTTCCCCAAAAATGATACCCTTGGTCAATAGACTCCCAAACTCATGATTAGCCCCAGCGTCCTCGCGATGGCGTTCATTCGGAATCTGACTCACTGTCACCCGTGTCTGATTCTTCCTGGATCGTTGTTTCCACTGAAGACTCCAAATCAACTCCAATCTCTATTGGGTGATTTATGTCACCCGTTTCCCTAGGGGTCTCATCCGGCTCTTCGACAACGGGGGCCTCATCTGGCTCGACCTCTGGTACGAAGAAAGGATTGTAGTCGTACTCGGGTATATTCTCCTCGCCCTCTCAGCTTTTACCTCAAACTCCGGTATGTTTTCCTCATCATCCTCTGCTCTTACCTCTGGCTTGTTTTCGCCTGGATCCTCGCCATGCTCCTCCTTCGACTCACCCTCTGGAATCTTACCCAAGTCTATAACCATAGGGTCAAATCCTACTTGAGACCCTTTCGGATTCGAGTCTAAATTGTTCATTGGGGAACCCGGAGCTACTGGAAATGGGTGGTGTTCAGACTAGGCTACACTAAGCTCTGTACTAGTCAATTCACCATCAGGCGAGGGAACAGCTGCTGGGTCCTAGTTACCAACTCCATCATAGGGGACGTCAAAACTAGTAATAGGGCCAAACTCATCAAGCCTATCTCTAAACGTCCAAGCTGTATAGGCGTGAGCCTGCCAAGGGAGATGTCTTACGTCTACCCATACTGTCGAGGTATGCTTGATCCAAGTGTACTGTTCATCTATAGGGTATTCCACAAAATTGTTATCTGTGTGTATAACTATCCCAAAACGCTCTGGCGGCGGCAGCGGATGATTCATTGTTCAAGCGGGTTATCTGAAATGGTGTGGTTTATACAACCATGAGACACTTATCAATAAGTTGCAATCTAAACCCTATCTAGACTACCACGTTATTCCAGACACACATAGACACGCATTCAATCAATTCACACAACCCAAACCACAATTACAACAATCAATTACCAAACACATGCCACAACACGCGAACTCTAAACAAATCAAACCATGCATCGATCACACATCACCACACTGCATTCCCAACCAACTCGTCGTGCCCACGCTTACTCACACACTTTCCCGGCCTTGAGCATCACACGTCTCAGTCCAATCTCCCATTCACACTGGATCGTGCCTCGAGCATCACATGCCTCGGTCCGATCCCACATTCACACTCGATTGCGCCCCAAGCATCACACGCCTTAGTCCGATCCCACATTCACACTCGATCGCGCCCTGAGCATTACACGCCTCGGTTCAATCCCACATTCACACTTTCCTCAGCTCACACCAAATGCGACATGCCTACATGATCGAAATCCGAGTTTATAATACATCGGTCCGATCCCAGTCTCACCCGAGCTGGTCGTGCCTCGGACCGAACTCATTCTTGCTTTTTCAAGCATTAGCCTGTGCTAAATGCAACAAACCTACGTGATCGCTGCCTGAGCTTATAATGCCTTAGCCCGATCTCAAACTCACATTCTCATACAATCACATCGAATTCCGTGCACACACTTGCACTCCACAACCACATAATCACATCATAAACGTGCAATCATGCACAAATCCGCATTTTTCCATACTCAAACGTTTTCAAATCAAATCCGGTCCCTTATAGGACTTTCATAAAATTCCGAGACGGACCTAACGATACTAGCCTCGCACCCAACAGTGACCCACAGCACATTGCACGGCACATCACAGCCAGCAAACAGTAATTTCCGCACCCAAAATCACAAAATCACACTTCTGACTCTTCACGACACTCGCATAAAATTCTGAGCCGGTCCGAATGGTGCAAATCTCACACTCAACAGCACCTCACAGCACAACAAACAATCAATCACAGCCATGATCGGCCTCTAAAATTTCTCCCAAAAATCCTCGAATTCAATCCTACGGCCCACAAATCAACTTCGCCCGTAAAACCATACCGAACCGCGTCTAACTAGGCTCGAAACAACCCAATATCCTAGATAAAGCTTAGGTTGAACTTACTCGGCTCTAAACTAACTCGGTTAGAGCAAAAGCGGTGGCAAAACCTGAGATCTAATGGCGGCTTGCGATGGCAGCGGTGCACGGCAAGTGGCGGTGGCGGCGACGATGGCTCACAGCCAAGGGGAAACCGAAAGGGAGAGAGAGAGAAAAGGGGGGTAGCGTTCGGCGGTGGGGGCGACGTGAGGCGGGGACGGCAACCGTGTGGCGACGGTGGCGTGGTGCGGTGGCGGTACACGGTGGGGGCGAGGACGATCGGTGGGAGAGAGAGAGAGAGAGAGAGAGAGAGAGAGAGAGAGAGAGAGAGGTTCACGGTGGGGGGGGGGGGGAATGACCGAATGGGGAGAGAGAAATGAGAGGAGAGAGAAGGCTTGGTCAAGCATTTATGCCCAAGCTTTGACTACTTTTTGGTAAAATACTCTTCTCTCTACTTTATCATCCAACGGCCGAGATTTGATCTAATTTTGAAATCAACGGCTCGTATTAAATCTTGCTTCAAAATATCCAAGGGCAATTTGTCTTTTCCAAAATTGAGGACAAAATGACTAAAATGCCCTTTGCCCATAAAACTATCCCTTTATTAAGTCATAGGGGTAAAATGGTCTTTTTCTCCATTTCTGGCCCAAATTGAATTTTTCTGAAGGATTCGGGTTCACCCAAAAATCGCACATTACAACCGCAACATCGTCCTAATGTTCTGTTGTGACTTCCTAATTTTCCGATGCCCAATTTGATCTTAATTTAATAATTGAATTCTATATAATGTAACTCGTGCATATCTCTGACTAACGGGCGGCTTTCGGGGAAATTCGTAGAATCGACCCGTGACTGATACTAAATCGAGTCACGTGCAATTTATTCAGACCGTAATGACTTCGGTTGTTAATAAAATCACGAGGATCGATCACTAGTTTCGATGAGTACAATCGTTCGGAATAGGTTCGGGGTCGTTCATTAATTCATTTCAGGGCCAACGGAATCACCCGTAACTCACGTGTATAACGAATCGGCCCATCACTATCCTAAGATCGGCCTACACTGGCTCAAAATGTCATCTCGACGATTTTATGGTCGAAATTGGTTTACGATCGAATTTCTTTAGTCGAACGAATTTAAATTCCTCATTAGCCTTTCCCTAATTGTTGAAATCCCATGAATGATCAGTTCCGGGCGAGACTGCCTACAAGTACATTAATAAAATCAGCTATTTCATAAGTTTCGATTGGTGAAATTTCAGAATGTTACACGTAAATCATGAAGAATCGACCGACGCCCTTAATTAGGGCCAAAATTGGGGATGTTTACATTTGGCTTGGAATTATGAAGTTGGCTTGATAATTACATATGAAACGACCTTTAGATCAAATATCGTGAAAGAAACTATCATAAAAAATGACTAGAAACAAATTAATTTCATTTTTGGTCGATTTTGAAACAAAATCCACGAATTGGGAAAAATTAGATTCTAAACCAATTTTTATGAAATTGATCATGTCAAAATCTAATTGAAGTAAAAATAAGATGATTTAGGGGTCTTAAATTTTTTCAAGACAAAGTGTTCACTAAAAGTCAACATTTTGGTAATTAGTTACTAAAATATCAATTGATGGATCAAACTATGATTTGAGTAAAAATTGACAATGCAAAAGTGAAATTGACACTATTTTGGGGCTCTTTATGCAAAAAACGAAATTTCGACCTAGGGATGACTTTTCGGTCAAAGTTTGACCCAAAAAGTCAATTCAAAAGTCAACGTTTTGACTTTTTAAGATCAAGTTGTAAATGAAAAGGAAATAAAGGGCTAATGTTAGACAAAAAAGAAATGTTAAATGACTCTTTTTGGTTGAGAGCTTTGTTGCGATCAGAATTCTTAATCTCAAGTTTTTTTTTTTGTGACGCGTCTGCTCAAAAATAGGTATCAATCGTGACTAAATGCTTGACCTTGTAGAGCATCATGCTAAATCTTCCGAGCCACCAAACTAGTCTACTCCCTTTGCGCCTCCTCACCAACCCCCCCCCCCCCCCCCCCCCCCCCCTCCCCAAAGTAATCATCAACGCAAAAAGCCTCTAAAGTAGTCCCCTTGGCTTGGTTAGGCCTGGTCAGGCTTGACCAGTTTTGAAGGGAAAAACAATGGGCAAGCTTAGGCAAGTAATTCTCTTTTTTAACCTATCCAGTCTTCATGGATCTACTCCAGCCAGGTCAATTTTGTGTTGAAAAATCAATAATCTTTGAATTGTGTGTTTAGACAAGGATAATTAAGCTCGGTACCAATCCAACCCACCCATTGACCATGTCTACTCTAGAGGCATTTCCAAGGAAAGCTGCCTTCATCAAGCCTCGAAATAATGATCACTCTTCCTTAGGCACAATTCGATCTTATATCTAAACTAACTCAGCTGATGCGAGATTACATACCAATTACATTGTTTGAGTATTTTCAACAAAAGTTCATAGAGAAACGTCTAAGCAAGTGTACTTAAACTAAAATAATTTGCCATGCAGATTAGCTTAATAAATTGGATGATTATGGTTCATCCCAAAAAGTGATGAATTGAGATCACGACGCAGATTTACGAGTGTCGTGACAGATAGAAGCTTGTACATTTTGTTTTGTTCTGGGAAACGACAGGGTGAACCAATTCAAATGGGTTTCCAAACTGTATCCCACAGTTTCCTTTTTGTTTTGATGGTTTAAAGGGTTTTCACAGAGAAACATGTGAACAAAGAGACCTTTTGTTTCCATCAACGGAGGAGAAACAATTGCACCAGCAGCAAGACTTTCCTAAGACTACTCCACTTTAAGGAAATAGCAAGCCATTGAAGAGTCATCGCCTAAAGGTGCAAGATGTTTAGAGATCCACACGGTACAGAGTGAGCCCTCGAGCTGGAAACAGAAATCTTCAAAAGGAAAATCAAACGTAAGCACGATAATACAAGTCAGGGTTACAGCAAACCAAAACACAGGTGGTCAATGCATTCGAGTGTTCCCAAGGCCCTCTATCTACATTACGGACATTCATTCATTTGTCCATATATAACATATCAAAAAAAATTTAATCGCTAAAATATTGATAACAATTTATGAATCATTTTACTTTAAACTTATTCATATTCTATAATCATTAAAAGAATCGGTCCGACCCTGCCCCATGCCATACTAAATACCCCGCGGGACATTTTTCACGGGAAAAATTTGCCCCATTCGAAGGCAAGGTACTGCGGGGCACGCATTCCTCGGGCCCATCCTTAGTAGTTTTCCAGTTTATAAAAATCTTCTATCTTTCTTTTCAGTATCCGAATGGGCCGAATCCATATTCTAAGCGTATATATTTTCTTTTTGCAATCTAATTGCATATGATCCATGCTTTTAGATCTAAGCAAATCTAGTGATTCTAATACTCATCCGGTGAATGGGTTTATTGATTTGTGTTGCATTCCGTTAGTCGTTATTGTAGTTAGTGAGCCTATTTAAGTGTGCAATATGCATTTGTCACATTGCTCCGTCGATAAATTTAATAGCCAAGTGTTGGTATGTCTTGTATTATTCTCTATGCAATGAGCAATGCTAGGGGTGAAATCATCAACCAATCAATGACATGCGGATTGTTACGTTGTTTAGTACACGAGTCTTAAGTGTCAATTTTCTATAAATTTATGGGTCAAAAGTTTTATTTATGTATATCTTGTTAGGATTCGATGCACAATCACAAAGAAATAGAGAGTAAAAGCGAGAAAAGAAAATCGAGACGCAAAGTTTTTATCCTAGTTCAACTTTAAACTAGGTTTACGTCCAATGAAGAATTTTACTATAATTAGCATTCCATAGATCTCTATTTCATTCCTCATTTACAAAAGAAAGACAATATATATAAGTAACAGTAGCTATTCAAGGGTCTCATCCTAAATTACCAATAAAATATATGCTCAAAATATAAAAGCCATTGAGCTTTGCGGGGGCGCTGCCCCTTATGACACCTGCTAGGGCAAACCCTCCGAACCCCACCGGAGCAAGACCCCCGTGCCTTTTTGTCGGAGGGGAGTATAAACCCCACCCCAACTTAAACCATGTTTGAAATAGCTTGAACAATGCAAAACATATTTGATTTCCCAGGATGAAAATCACTATGGCATGTGAGTAAGGACATGAGTTGACATTATCAATGCAAGTTCATAATCGGTTGGCTTTAGTATAAGTACCATGCTTCGAGAGAACCGTTAAAATTCTACATGATTTTCTTATTAATCGACCCTCAAATTCTTGAAACTGAATAGGATTTAAAAATCGGTTAATGCATTGTCGAGACATGACATGAATGCAAACATGAGCACGTGCATTGCATACATCGGGACTAAGCGAGATGTGTATTCGTACTGTGATCTAACTGCTATGGTACTGTTGTGCTTATATTTACAGAATACCTAACCTGCAGGGTCGAGGAAGAATTAGATTTAGGCCCGAGGGCCTGAGTCAATTATGTTTTGATTTATGCTTCGTTTAGTACTCGTCAGGAGGTGCATGTTGGCCTAGTTTAGGTTTAGGGAATTACTCACTGAGATTATTCTCACTGTTGTATAACCACTTTTCAGACCCCCAGCCTTGAGGATGACAAGCATACTGAAACGTTTTGGAAGGAGCCCTCGGCTAGTAGTAGTGCTTAACCACTGAGCCACGTACCCCCCCTTTTTGGCGTTGGTGGCCATTGAATCGCTTTTGATTTTTGAGCATAGGCTGTACATGAATATTGTTTATGATTCTCGATTTCAAAGCAAGTGTATAATTATCCGTGCTGATTGTTGAATGGCTATCCTTGGTTATGTGTATTTTAATGTACGAGTGGTTTTAATTACTTCCGCATGTGCTTTAAATCTCTGTGTTGGGCGTTGGGTCGGCGACGCGTCCTGGGACGTCGTACACGAATTGACCTTTGCGAGGGATGTGGCGCGCCGTAAAGTGCGGGGCGTGACATCCCCGTTTGATTTGGTATCAGAGCAATGTCAGCTCGGTCCAATTTGGTCGAAGCCTGGAGTGATAAGAAGCGATGGCCTTGGGTAGCCCATAGGTTGACCTCGCGTGTTAAGTGTACCTCCTGACTGTCAGTGTCTTGATTGATTGGTTGCTTAAATTGACCCGTAAAGTGCAGGTGCGGCAGGACCCGAGGTAAGTACGCGAATCTCCTTGGTTGAGATGTTGTGCTATTGTGTAAGATCGCATGCTGGTTGCTTGACTGCTGTTGTGTATACCGACCGGTTTAGCTTGGTTTAGGTCTCTAATTCCTGAATGGAATTATAGCGGGTAAGTGAGTGGTGTGACCCTGTGAGTTTGAGCGGTCGAGGTCGAGGTCGAGGTCGAGGTCGTGTTGGTCCGCAAGTTGGAGTTGCAAAGGATCCCAGAGTGGATGGAATTCTGAAGGCACATGAGGAAGTTGGAATTTTAATGGGAATGATGGGAACCAAGGTTGAGAGTAAGTTAATACAGTCAGACAGATGCAATAGCTAGTTGAGCAATTTTCGATATTGAAACCTCCGCAGTTTGATGGGAAGAGTGACCCCGAGACTACATCACTTTAGATATAAGAGTTGGAAAAAGGCTTTGCAGTATTGGGGGATACTTTGGTAGGGGACTTCAATGGGAAGTAATTTTCGGAGAGTGCACAAGAGCAGGAAAAGACAGAGTTTCTCCTGGATGTCAGTCGATCAGTACGAGGTCAAGTTTGCAAGGCTACCTAAGTACGCACCAAGGATGGTAAAGGGCCATGTGGATAGGACAAAGAGGTTTAGGGATGGATTGAAATCGGAACTTTGCAATCAGTTAGTACTCTTGAGTCTTAAGGGATTTCAATGAGCTGTGTGAGAGGGCTCGATGAATGAAATGGCTGCCGCTTCTGGATCACGGTACGCGCCGGTTAGGGACATTAGAAACTTGGGAAAAAGGTCTATGACAGAGAATATGAGACTTGTCCCTTTGGTAAGGAAGAACTTTAGAGAGCCGAACTACTACTCTGACGCTGTATGTAGGTCTTGTGGAAAAAGGCATAGAAATAGTCATTGCCAAGGTATAAGTGAAGCATGTTGCGGATGTGGACAGTAAGGTCATCGAGTGAGAAATTGCTGAACCGATAGATTAGACCACTGATGCAATCACAGCGATCGCAGGTAGGATATTAAGCGAGAGCTGCCCTGAAAATTAATCAGAATCGACTAAGGACCTAAGGAAAAGTATATGTTTTGGCTGAGAAGGAAGCAAAGGATGTGCCGTGAAAGTCGGTATGTGTGACGAGGTGATATTAGGTGCAATAGGAGATGAATTTGAAGTTATTGCTTGAGTGGTCATGAAAGACTTATAATTAATTTTATGGTGAATAGGCGCAATCGATTTTAAGGATTTATGGATTACTGATGATGTTCTTGGACGGGTTTGGAAGGATGAGTATTGCTTAGAAATTTCAGATTTTGTGAAGGACTGATGTGAATTGTTTTTGGGAGACTGTTGAATTGAAATTGGATAGATTGAGCTTGGTCTTTGGGGTGTAGAAAGATAATGATTTGGTGACTAACTAGTCGGTTGAGGAACCAAGGCTAAAGGACATAAACGAGATGTGTAATCTTCCCGATGTTTTTCCTTAGGAATTACCGGGATTGCCACCTAGAAGGGAAGTGTAGTTTGTGGTTGAATTAACCCTAGGAACTGAGCCAATTTCGAAGCCGCCCTATAGGACGTCGCTGCCAGAGTTGAAAGAACTAGAGGTTCAAATACAAGAATTGCTAGACAAAAGTTTTATTCGACCGAGTGCGTCTCCATGGGGAGCGTCAGTCCTGTTTGTCAGGAAGAAGGATGGGTCGTTGAGGCTGTGTATCGATTACTGTCAGCTGAATCAAGTAACCATCAAGAATAAGTATCCCCTCCCAAGGATTGACGACCTGTTCGATCAGTTGCAAGGAGCCTCGGTATTTTCTAAGATTGACCTAAGGACAGGGTATCACCAGTTAAGAATTCAAAAGGAGGATATTCCAAAGACAGCGTTCAGGACTAGATATGGGCACTAGGAGTTCACAGTGATGCCATTTGGGCTGACTAATGCCCCTGCTGCTTTCATGGATTTAATGAATCGGGTATTCAAGGAATTCTTGGACCAGTTTGTCATTGTCTTCATCGATGATATTTTAGTATATTCAAAGAGTTCCGAGGAGCACGAAGTACATTTGGAAAAGGTTCTACAGACGTTAAGAGAGCACGCACTATATGCTAAGTTTAGCAAGTGCGAGTTTTGGCTGAATCGAGTAGCGTTTCTTGGACATGTAATATCCGGAGAAGGAATCTCTGTGGATCCGGCAAAGATTGAAGCAGTAATCGACTGGCCAAGGCCGACAACAGTTACTGAGGTTCGAAGCTTTCTAGGACTGGCAGGTTATTATCGGAGATTTGTAGAAAGGTTCTCAGCGATGGCCACTCCATTGAAGAGGTTACTTAAGAAGGAGACTAAGTTTGAATGGACTGAAAAGTGCGAAGAAAGTTTTCAGGAGCTGAAGCAGAGGTTGACAACGGCGCCAGTGTTGACGATTCCTTCAGGACCGGACGGGTATGAGATTTATAGTGATGCTTCGCTCAAAGGATTGGGATGCGTGCTAATGCAACATGGAAGAGTAGTTGCTTATGCATCGCAGCAATTAAGACCTCATGAAATGAATTACCCGACCCATAACTTGGAACTGGCCACCATTATTTTCGCGCTTAAGATTTGGAGGCACTACTTGTGTGGAGAAAGGTTCCAGATCTACTTGGACCATCAGAGTCTCAAGTACTTGCTTTCACAGAAAGAATTAAACATGAGGCAAAGGCGTTGGATGGAATTGCTGAAGGACTATGATTGCGACATATTGTATCACCCAGAAAGGCCAACCAGGTGGCAGAAGTCTTAAGTCGGAAATCAAGCATCGCGCATTTGCCAGTTAAAGAGTGGACCTTACTAGAAGGAGCACGGGACTCAGAATTTAAGTTCGAGGTAGGATACCTCTCTAGTCTAATGGCGACATTAAGGATTGAACCGGAAGTGCAAGCCAAGATTAAGGCGTTGCAATCTACGGACGTTGAGATTCAGAAAATTTTGAGTATGGATAACTCTAAGAGGAAACCAGACTTTCAGGTGTCAGAGGATGGAATCCTTAGGTTTCGAGGACGATTGTGCGTGCCAGATGATTTGAAACTCAAGGAAGAGATTTTGTTGGAAGCTCATAGGAGCCACTACAGTATTCACCCGGGCAGCACTAAGATGTACCAGAATCTCCGACAGCACTATTGGTGGAACGGAATGAAAGCGGACGTGGCCAATGCATGTGGCTAAGTGCTTGACGCGCCAACAAGTGAAGGCACAACATTGTAAGCTTGGTGGGATGTTGCAGCCATTGGAAATCCCAGAATGGAAATGGGAGCATATTACAATGGATTTTGTAACGAGACAACCAAGAGGCCAGAGGGGACATGACTTTATTTGGGTGATAGTAGATAGATTGACCAAGTTAGCGCACTTCCTAGCGGTGCGAAAGGACTTCAAGCTAGAAAGGTTGACAGAGTTATATGTGCGACAAGTTATTCGTCTTCATGGAGTACCAGTATTGATCACTTCGGACCGTGATCCCCGGTGTACTGCGAACTTTTGGAAAAGCCTACAGTCGGCCATGGGGACTAAGTTGCAATTTAGTATGGCCTATCATCCGTAGACGGATGGCCAATCTAAAAGGATTATTCAGACATTAGAAGATATGCTAAGAGCGTGTGTCTTAGATTTTCAGGGCAAGTGGGAAGAACAGTTACATTTTGTGGAATTTGCCTACACTAACAGTTTTCAGCAGAGTATCGGGATGGCACTGTTTGAGGCACTATATAGCAGGGCGTGCAGAACACCGTTGTGTTGGGATGAAGTAGGAGAAAGAAGTATAACGGGTCCAGAGTTGGTTCAGAAATCGGTGGAAACAGTAAAGGTTATCCGGGAAAGGTTGAGAACAGCCCAGGGTCGTCAGAAAGTTACGCGAACCGAAGGCATAGACCGTTGGGGTTCCAGGTTGGCGATCATGTATTTCTTAAGGTCTCGCCGATGAGAGGACTGTCTCGGTTTGGCAAGAAAGAAAAGCTGAGTCCGAGATATATAGGCCCGTTCGAGATTTTGGAAAAGATTGGAATGTTGGCTTATCGTCTCGCCTTACCGCCGAATTTGTCACAAGTTCATAACGTCTTCCACGTGTCGATGTTGAGGAAGTACGAACCGGATCCGACCCACGTGCTAAATCATGAAGTAATAGACGTGGACGACAGAGTATCGTACGTGGTAAAGCCAGTGCGAATCGAGAACACGAACGAACAGGTCTTGAGGAACAAGACGATTCCGTGGTGAAAGTTATCTGGGAACATCACGGGACGGAAGGCGCCATATGGGAAAGCGAAGAGGTGATGTGACACCAATACCCCCATTTATTTGAGTAGTCGAGTTTGGATCATAAATTTCGAGGACGAAATTTTTGTAAGGGGGGAAGAGTTGTGACATCCCGAATTTCGGCCCATTTTTGGGATTTATAAAACGTGTAATTCGTCAGTGCGCTTATAATAGAATCTCGCCCAAGAACTGATCACTCTCAGGTTTTTGTTTTTAAAAATAGAGATTTCGTTATAATCGCACTCGATCGAATTCGGCCGTTATTTAGACTCCGGACTTGGCAGTCGATTTTCGGGAGTGTCGGGACGAAATAAATTGGACGGTATCAATATTATGGTAGCCAGCGGTCAGATTGTTAGGAATGATGGAAAAAGGGGAGTTTTTGATCAGATGCAAATTTGGACTAGTAGACCTCTCTCGTTATAATTTGGTTTAATTAATTTGGCCTTTGTCCCTTTTTATATACGAGGCTTATTTTGGACTGGTAGACCATTTTCGACTTTGAATTTGAATCTTTGGTTTGCAAATAATATTTGAATGTTCAAATATTTTCCTTATTTATTCTCTCTCTCTCTCTTTCTCTCCTCCCCCTTTTTCCGCCGAACCCACCCACGCCTGCTGACTTCCTCCCCACCTAATCCCACCTACTTCTTTCTCTCTCTCTCTTTCTTTTCTCCTTTTTCTCTTTTCTTTTCCTTTTCTTTTCTTTCTCTCCTCTTCTTCCTTTCTCTTCTCCTTCGCTGGTTTGGCCCGACGCTGCACTTCTTGCTTCTGCTCCTGTTCTGCCCGACTAGCCCAGCCATCGCGCACCGTCCGACCGCCGCTCGACCGCCTTCCGCCTCCGCCCGACGCCGCCCTACCAGCCGCCGATGCCGCTATCCCCCTCACGCCATCGTCGCACGGCCGCGTCGCACGGGAACTTCGCCCGGCGCTGCCTTCCTCTTCTCCCGAGAGCACGAGCTCGGCTCATCGCCGTCGCCACCTCCGGTGCCACCACCGTGAGCCGCCGTTCCTCTCACCTCAGCCGGCAAACCCCCCTTCCACCCCCTCACTCTCTCTCTCTCTCCTGATTGCTCTCTCCCTCACACCCTCGCCGAGCTCACAGAAGGAGCTTCGCCGCCGCCGGGGCTGTTCCGCCACCACCATCACCTCACCCAACACCGTCCTACCGCCCCACTCGTCTCTCTCTCTCTCCCGTCTGCCACGACCAGCGCTCCCCCGCCTAGGATCGCCGGTGCCCTCAACCGTCGTCGCGCGCGCCGGGGAGATCACCGTCGCCACCGCTGCCCAGCCTCCCTCATCACGTGTTCGGCCCCGTTTCAAGCTTAGGACATCGGGTGAGTTTGACTCTAAACCTTAATTAGGCTAAATTGCATTTTTAGACGGGTTTAAAGGGTTAATTAGGGTAATTTATGGGTAAAATCGTGGAGATTGTTAGGGGCTGATGTCGCGGCTGATTTGGTGATTTAGCATGATCATTTTATCGAGGTTTAGTGGCCTAGGGCGTGCTGTGCAATGGCTGGTAGCGTTGAAGTGAATCGGCCCGAGTTCGAGTCAAATTCGGGTTCAATGGAAAATTATAGAGCGCGCCTAGTTTGGCCCTCATGGTGGCTGATTTGGATGATATTTTGGGGAGTCAATGGAGCATTTTGAGGATATTTAGTAGCCTAGAGTGACCGGTGTGGGGGCTGTCCATATCGGGTTTGAATCGGACAAGGCGCGATCAATTTAGGGGTTAAATGGTGGAGGCTGTTAAGGGCTGATTTTGTGGCATTTTTGGTGACCAAGGATGATGATTTGGTCGAGGTTTAGTGGCCCGTATAGTACTGTGATGTGGCGAAGCATAGGTGCCGAGATATGGACAAATGGTGGACTTAGGGGATAGAATTAGTAGACCGGGAGGTGGCTGTTTTTATGGCTATTGTATGGGCTTAGTGTGATAGATTAATGGAGGTTTAGTAGCCCAAGAAGCACTATTCAATGGCTGGACAGATTGGAGTGGAATGGCCCAAGTTTGGAGTAAGTTCGGGCCTTAAACATGAACTTTAGTGCGCGCCTCAATTGGTCTTGTAGTGGCCGATTAGAAGGACGTTTTGGGGAGTTTAACGGAGCATTTTGAAGATATTTATTGGCCTAGACATTGCGGTATGGTGGCTGCCCGCGACGGGATTTAATTTGGGCAAGGCGCGATCAATTGAGGTCTAATTGTGCAATTACCGGGAATGATCGCATTGACCAATTGACTAGCTAAATGAGCCTTGTTGTGAATGATTTTAGGATGCCATGTTGCTTGTTTAGCGGGACTAGGATTGGAATGGCTTGGCGGGCCTTGAATGCGCAAGTTCTTGTTGACCCGGTTGTGTGAATTTTGTGCATGAATTGCGTGTTAAGTTGATGCCATGGTTGAATTGAATTGATTGTCTGATTGGGCATGTTGATTTAAGGAACTGAAGATGCGCGATGCAAGTTGAACATGTTACATTGTGATTTGCGCATGTGAATGCCCAAATGTGAATGTATAACCATGAATGTGCATCTCACGCATTGACACGCCATGTGCATATACGAGCGTGCCCGAATGACATGTGCATTGTGATCACCTAAAATGCCCTGATGCATTTTACGCGGGGTTCAGATAAAATTAGTGCCTCTGAATGTGTGATCACAATAAACCCTGATGCGTTTTACGCGGGGTAGTGAACCCGTCCTGAGGCGTGTTACGCGGGACGATGCCCGGTTTACCGGAAGATGACCAACCTGAGGCGTTTTATGCGGGTTATGTGTCATGAGCCTGATGCGTTTTACGCGGGCCAGAGATCGATCTCGAGTGATAGACCTGATGCGTTTTATGCGGGTCGGACCTGATGCGTTTAACGCGGGTCGAAGGAGAAATTGGTAAATGGCAGAGTGCTAGCATGCAAGCGTGTGTTAATGCATTGTCGAGACATGACATGAATGCGAACATGAGCACGTGCATTGCATACATCGAGACTAAGCGAGATGTGTATTCGTACTGTGATCTAACTGCTATGGTACTGTTGTGCTTATATTTACAGAATGCCTAACCTACAAGGTCGAGTAAGAATTAGATTTAGGCCCGAGGGCCTGAGTCAGTTATGTTTTGATTTATGCATCGTTTAGTACTCGTCAGGAGGTGCACGTTGGCCTAGTTTAGGTTTAGGGAATTACTCACTGAGATTATTCTCACTGTTGTATAACCACTTTTCAGACCCCAGCCTTGAGGATGACAGGCATACTAAAACGTTTTAGAAGGAGCCCTCGGCTAGTAGTAGTGCTTGACCGCTGAGCCACGTACCCCCCCCCCCCCCCCCCTTTTTGGCGTTGGTGGCCGTTGAATCGTTTTTGATTTTTGAGCGTAGGCTGTACATGAATATTGTTTATGATTCTCGATTTCAAAGCAAGTGTATAATTATCCGTGCTGATTGTTGAATGGCTATCCTTGGTTATGTGTATTTTAATGTACGGGTGGTTTTAATTACTTCCGCATGTGCTTTAAATCTCTGTGTTGGGCGTTGGGTCGGCGACGCATCCTGGGACGTCGTACACGAATTGACCTTTGCGAGGGATGTGGCGCGCCGTAGAGTGCGTGGCGTGACAATTCTAATGTAGTCTTTCCAATTAGTACTCGTTGAAAACTGCTGACATGGCATCCAGTCATCATCGGTCGCCCTACTTGTCATGCTGACATGAACAATTTTACTCAAAAGGACATCCTATGTGGATAACAACGTTAGAGATTTCTAGCGGCAATTGGCTGAATTGATTCTGCTGGAATTTTGTAGTACTTCATTAGTAAAATTAAAAAGTTTAGAATTAAATTGGTATTATGTAATAGATTTAGGACTGATTTGCTAATTATCTCAAAGAAGGGACTATACCCTAATTATTGTTGTTATTATCATGGATTTTATTAACTTCGTCACAACCTCTTTTGCATAAACCAAAATATCAACCTCTTTTATAAAAATTATTAACACATTGACCATAATAAAATATTCGCTCCTTAATCAATCAGTTGAAAATTCAGAATCTGTTCCATTGACGGTGGGGTTTGGGTTCCACTTGCTGTGTGACATTATAACAATCCAACTTATATTATATCTTAATTATTTTCAAGGTTCGTGAGCATATCTTTGGGTATCTTCTAGATTTTTCAAAGAGTTGAATTTTATTGAACTCTTCTCTCCTTCAACGACACTATAGTCAATCAGAGTTGTTCACTTATTTATCAGCTTATAAGACCATTTGGTAAAAGATTTAGCAACTCGAATCATGCCCCTTTTATGCTAAATAATTGAATTTTCTGGTAAGAACTGAGAATAGTAAGACCTTGAAGGTTTAAATTGTGTTATTCTTAGGTATAGAACAATTAATTATTTTATTTTGGCCCATTTGTCTTAGTTGGATAATGACATAAATAGTTTTGAAATTATTCAAGTGACTACCGAGTTGTTACTTCCTATCTTCTTCTTCTTGCAACGAGAAGCAAGTTGCCTGACCAGAAATTAATGCAGATTAAGTCGTAAGAGACCATGTGTTATTGATGGAAAATGGAACACAAAAATATTAGGATGTTATAATCCTATGATTAATTTTGTCAATCGTGCGTCGTTCTAAGATGAGTCCTCATTATCGTTTTTATTGCTCTTGATCAAGTTAGACTTTTTATTGAGATCGCCACTTATGTTTAATCCCGACCTGCTTCGCATAGCATAATCTTAAGGTCTCCCCCGTCTCCACCTCACAGATAAAATGTCACCATCGCAATGAAGGTGGACATGATGCTTTGCTTGCAAGTACTTATGAAATTAGGCAAATCAAAAAGTCCGAATATCTTAAACTATTAAAAAAAATAAGATATTTCTACCCTTTTTTTTTGTCAAAAGAGATTTCTATTCATTACCAAAATGATACATAAAACGACTCATAGGAAATCTCAAGAGTCATCGTAACAAGACAAGCCTATAACACTCCAAAACAAACCAAAAACCAGAAATCAAGGTACATCATCAAAGCATGGTTGACAAAGATAATCATACGTTCATCCTTCAAGAACATATCTGCAACCGCATCCAAGCAAAAGCATCGACGGCCGATTATCAAACCACACATCTTCATCAATGATAAGCACACATCGAGAACTCCATCTATAGTTATGGTTTTGCCTTTCGGCGGTGTGCGCCAAGGTTCGGCGTCCCCAATATCATCATCGTACGGAGACAACATATATATGTTGAACAAGCTTAGATCTGACACCTGTGAGAACAAGCCATTTAACAAGTGCGAGATTCCGAAGCTTTTAACAAAAATATGTTAAACGAGCACAAATTTGACAACAAAGCTGCTATGAACACCATTGAAATTAGAGGCGGAGTACTTATTCATTAAAACTCCTAAATCAAGAATTAGATAGGAGAGAAAAGGTTCCAATTCTGATATCGGGAGAAGAAGAAAAGAAAAAAGAGGAAATTAAACGAAAAAACAACGAGGGAGGGGAGGGAGAGATTTAGGTCAGATCCCTCCCCTCCAGAAGTAGAAGAGACGAAGAACGGATGAAACGCAAAAGAGGGAGAGAGCGGAAGAGAGGATAGGAAAGGAAGATCTACGCTCCTTTTACGTTTTGTCAAAAGAAGAGCACAAAATTATCATTTAAAAAAGGAAATACCGTTTAGGAGCCGAAGAAAGAAGGAAGAGCTACCATCTGACCCTTAAACCTGATTGTTAAAAAAAAAAAAAAACAGAAGGCATGTTACATGAATCACGATCATTAAACTTCATGCTCACTTTTAAAAGATTGTTCACCCTACAATTTCATTTGAATTGAATCGGTCAGTTTTATCTTCACTTGAATCATTGTCGAATCTTCCTCAATCAATATTTTTCCAATAAGTGAAGGGAGCTACATGAATAGAAGTGAAAATGAAATTGAGGTTTCGTTTGTTTCGTAGGAAATGAATGATTTAAAAAAATATTTTTCGAAAGATGATAATTCATATTGCTGTCAATAAAAAATGTTTTCATAAGATATAATTAGTATATCGATTTCCCAAATTAGACTAATATAGTCGGCATTATCCTTGATATATGAAACATGAAAACCTTTGTGACTTGTTTGAAAGTTTCGAGGGCAATAATTACAAATGCAATTATCGTACATATCACACCCCTTTAATAAGTTCACGATTTTTGCACGTTCCTTCAACGATGCCTTGAATTGTTTTTTTAATCTTATTGGTCACGTCATTTTTTTTCTCAATCTAAATAAATTGGAAATTCTTTGTTAGATTGTGTGAGATTTGGTGGACCATTACCGACAATTTTAAATCTTAAGCTTTTGGATGAATGCGTGATTTAATATTTAATTTCTTTAACGGACTTAAAGTTGAACAACGGAAAGACAAGATGTGAACCTTGCTTTAACTTAAGTAACGTCGTGAGATTGTTAAGGAGGTTTGGGTCAACCTGACGTCACGCAGGCTGCCTTCCATTCATATTTTTGTGACTAGTTTTGGCTACTTTGTGCATGGGGTTGAAGTGGAGACTAGAGCTTTCACAAGTTCATGAGTGACCCTGATCCCTGATGTTCCTCAACTTTTGAAAAGCGATCTATTAGTTTCACTTCGTTAAGCACGTCCATTAGCAGCTTACAAAAAAGCATGAATAGATGGCAACGTGCACTGCTTACAAACTTGGATACATTTGTAAAAGCCATTGTTCCATCAACCTTAGCTTGGATTCAGACCAAACAACATTGCATTTAGATCTGACGGAAACAAATTCCTAAAATATCATACAAAATTGTGGAAAAACGTGCCCATTCTACGCTTGAATCACCGATCGTTCGAAGTATATCACGTAAAACGAACATACCTCTTTTGCCACAGATTAAATGCACTTATCGCAGCCTCGAGAGAGAGAACAATCCTTGGATTGTTGAAAGCAAAATCCTCTTGCTTTTTCTTCTTATGAGAATGTTTTTTGATAGAAAAATGCAACTCACACTTACCACTTACATGTGTTCTCATCATATTATTTCAAGACAATAACTGCCAAGTGCAGTTACTTTCTTTCGTGGGCTGGGTTAGCCCACATGGGCGGCCCATTTTTCACAAATAAAAGCCCATCATTCAATCATCTTCCACTCGCACATGGTGGGCTAAACATTAACTCTCTTTTTTCTTTGCAATATTCATACTAGCAAATAATCCGTGCGACCAGCATACTTCGAGAGCTCGTTGTGATGCATCTATTAGGAATACATAGCAGCTCAAAATTGGGTACAACATTTTCCGAGTAGACATAGTATGCAGTCCCCTAGATCAATCAGTCACATTTATATTTCATTTGATCTCTTTTAGTATCTCGTATATTGTATTCACAACTATGATTTACTCAAAATCATAATTGGTCGACCTGTGAATACAAAAATAGGATGTGACATCATCAATAAGTTGATCTTCCTCTTTCTTAAACCTCTCTATTTCGTCCAGCACGCTTTTCTAGAAATGTCCCATTAGATCGAATCATTCATAACCATTGGCAACACTCTAAGATAGCGAACACTGAATAGAAACTTTGAGAATAAGTCAGAGTCCTGAGGGCACTAAATGAGGAACTCATATTCTCAAGAGTCTCACACGGCATAAAGTTGAGATAAAAAACTTTTGCCACTCTTATCGGTCGACTCATGCATACGTAGTATGAAATACGTATTACGGTATTAACTCCTTTCCCGTGGAGCGTATGTCTTTACATTCAATACCGTACAGATGATTGTTTAGACATACCCAATGTCTAAACTCGAGTTCACATATCTACTCCTCTAAAGAATCCATTAGAACTCACATCTGGCATCAAAGACAGATAAAAGTAAAATATGTGGGTTATTTTACTTTCGGACAAATTAAATATTATGTCCTCATTTTAGCACTTAACTAAGGCGACATTTATATTTTAAGCTTGAGCTCTCGATTATCACCTATATAATAAGCCTAAAAATTGTCTCATCTCTATTTATCACACAGTAAATAGAGGCGATTACTCGTGTGAGTGAGTTAATCTTATCTGTCCGACATACTTACTTGACATAATACACTAAGTATTAAAATGCATAAATAAATAAAAAAAAATCATAGGCATTAATAATGATATAACAATTTCATTCAAATGTGAACATTCAGGGAAATTACAATATTCAGTATATCAACATCTACGCAGTCCTAGAGATTTTACATGACCATTGAAAACATCTCTAGGAATTGGCTTTGTCATAGGATCTACTATCATTTTATGCGTAGATATGTACTGCAAGTTCACATCTTTTCGTGTTACCATATCTTTAACAAAATTGTACTTGGTATCTATATGTTTGGTCTTGCCATGATATTTCGGATCCTTGGTATATGCTATCGCTGCTTGGCTATCACAATTGACTAACAATGAGCTTGCAGCGCGCTCAACAACACTTAAATGATCCAAAAGTCTCTTAAGCCAAACTCCTTCTTGTACTGCTGCTGATAATGCCACGAACTCGGCTTCTATGGTGGATAATGCTATACATGTTTGTTTCTTACTGCTCCAAGATATGATGCCATTATTCAGTAAGAATGCAAATCCTGAGGTAGATTTCCTTTCGTCTAAATCTCCTCCCCAGTCAGCATCTGAGTAGCCTTCAAGTCGCAGATCCTTTCCTTGATAACTCAGAGAATAATCAACAGTACCCTTTAAATACCTCATGATTCTTTTGACGGCTTTCCAATGTGCTTGACATGGATTTGATTGGTATCTACTTACCATCCCAATTGCAAAACATATGTCAGGTCTTGTACACATCATGGCGTACATTAAACTCCCAATAGCACTAGCATAAGGAACACGTTTCATTTGCTCCTTCTCTTGTGGAGTCTTAGGATACAGTCTTTGGCTCAATCCTTCACCTTTTGCAATAGGAGTGTCAATGGGTTTGCAATCTTGCACATAAAATCGTTCAAGAACCTTGTTTATATAAGTCTCTTGCGAAAGAGACAATAATCTCTTGGAACGATCTCTTGAAATCTTAACTCCAAGAATATATGCAGCCTCACTCATATCTTTCATTTCAAAATTGGACGATAACCAATTCTTTACAGTATTAACCAACTCCTTATTGTTTTCGGCAATCAGTATGTCATCAACATATAATGATAAGATTACAAATTGATCTTTTGATCTTTTGATATATATGCAATGATCTTCATCAATCATTGTAAAATCATTCGCCACTATAGCATTATGAAAACGTATATACCATTGTCTCGAAGACTGCTTAAGGTCATATATCGATCTTAGAAGTCGACATACCTTTTGTTCTTGGCCTTTCATAATGAAGCCAATGGGTTGCTCCATGTAAATTTCTTCTTCTAATTCTCCATTTAGAAAAGCAGTCTTTACATCCATTTGATGTAATTCAAGATCCATACTTGCCACTATTACCAAAATAAGGCGAATTGAGGTAAATCTCACTACAGGAGAAAAAGTTTCTTCATAATCAATTCCTTCCTGTTAATTATACCCTTTCGCCACAAGGCGAGCCTTATATCTTTCTATTGAGCCATCAGCTTTTCGTTTTATTTTGAGAACCCATTTGTTCCCAATAGCTTTGCGTCCTTTAGGAAGATCAACCAGTTCCCAAACATGGTTTGACTTCATTGACTCCAATTCTTCTTCCATTGCATTCATCCATTTATCCTTATTAAGGCAACTTAGAGCCTCATTTAAATTCCTTGGCTCATCTTCATCTTGCGGAGCGATCATAAAAGTTTCCCCTTCTATGTCAAAACGTCGTCGGGGAACACTTTTGCAACTTGTTCGTTATAAGGGAGATTGTACACGTGGCATATTATTCCTCATTACGCTCTCACTTGGATTAGATAATGACGGTATTATCTCGTCAAATGGTTGCAATTGAGATTGAGTTGAATTTAATTCCTCATTATTCTCATTGCTCCCACTTGGTCGAACTTCATCGATTTCATTATCAGGATCCAAGATTTCAAATAGTGAGTAATCTTCACCTATTTCGCCCTTCTTAGGATACTCATTCTCTAAGAATGTGACATTTCGTGATTCAAATTCAGTTATACTCCCACTTTCTTACTCACCTATAAATACATACTCTTTTGACTGCTCTGAGTATCTTATGAAAATACTCTTTTTACCTCTGGGACCCAATTTCCCATATTTATGAGGGGGCTCGTGAGTATAGGCAGCACAACCCCAAGGCTTAAGAAAATTTAAATCGGGTTTTCCTCCTGTCCATAACTCATATGGAGTGGAAATAACTGATTTAGAAGGCACAGGGTTAAGTATATAGGCAGCAGTTAACAAAGCATCACCCCAGAAGGTGATAGGTAACTTGGCTTGTGCCATCATAGACTTAACCATTTCCAATAGGGTTCTATTTCTCCTCTCGGCAACACCATTTTGTTGCGGAGTATATGGAATAGATAACTGTCTTTCTATTCCTTTTTCATCACATAAATCTATGAACTCATCAGATAGATATTCTCGACCTCGATCGGATCTCAATGCTTTTATTTTCTTATCTAATTGATTTTCCACCAAGTTCATAAATATCTTGAAGCAACTAAAAGCCTCCGATTTATGAGAAATCAAATAGACATATCCGAATCGAGTAAAATCATCAATAAATGTGATAAAATAAACAGCCCCATGTTTAGCCCTCACATTCATTGGACCACAAATGTCAGAATGGATTAACTACTGCAAAGGAAATTCAGCTCTTTTTCCTTTTCCAAATGGTTTCCTTGTTATTTTCCCTGTTAGGCATTGCTCGCAAATAGGCAAATCAACTTTTTCAATATTGCCTAATAAGCCCTCTTTGGCTAATCTTTGCATTCGTTGTTGGCCAATATGACCAAGTCTAGCATGCCACACATTCACATCATTTTCATAAGAGTTGGAAGATGTAAATAGGGAATAACAAACGTTAACATTACCACAGTCAACATCTAGTACAATAAAACCATTCAAAAAGTATTCACATCCATAATAATTTGTATTCAAATACAAATCAACACTACTGCTATGAAAGTTCAAATTAAAATCAAGTTTAATCAACACTAACATAGACACTAAATTCCGACGAATCTCTGGAGCATATAATACGTCATGTAGGAACAATGTGCGTCCACCACGCATCATCAACTGGCAGGTGCCAATTCCTTTAACTTCCACTTTGAAGTTATTCTCTACATAGATCCATTTCGTTCCAGTCGAAACCCGTCGGAACTCCACGAAGGCATCTCTGTCCTTCGCTACATGGTCTGTTGCTCCCGAATCTACAGTCCACAAAGGATTAGACTCAGTTAAAAATACAGAACTTGACACATAGACAAAGTTCTCAAGAATGCAAGGGGAGTTTACCTTCTTTGGCTCGCCGCAATCGCGAGCGAAGTGTCCCTTCTTGCTACAGTTGTAGCATTTCACCCTCAACATTTTCTTTACAAAAGAACGCTTTCCTTTGTCATGTTGATTGAATTTTGGTTTCTTACCCGAAGAACTTGCTCCCTTGCCTCTCCACCTTCTGAACGAATCAGGACACTTGCGCTTAGAGCTCAAAGGCCCTTGTGAGCTAGAACCTACATAGTAAATGTTAATTACCGGCTTATCCGCCAGGAGACGGTCCTCCTCTAGCTCTAAGTGGCGCACTGCATTCTCAAAGGTTTTGATGTTCTCATTGTGAGTTAGGTGCAATTTCATATGCTCCCAACTTTGAGGCAAAGAACGAATCACTGCTTGCACTTGCTGTTCATCAGTCAGAACGTGGCCAGCATCCTTCATCTCATTAATCATGCTTGACATTTTTCTCAATTGTTGTTTCATGGACTGACCATGTGGCTTTTTATATGAGTCAAATCTTATAGTGAGCTGTCTATGCTTGGTTACAGATGTATGACCAAACCTTGCTGCCAACGCTCCCCACATCTCCTTAGCATTTTCAAAATGCCTAAACTCTCGCATGACATCATTTTCCATGCTACTCAGCAACGTGATGTGAGCAAAGGAGTTCTTCCTTTTCCATACAGCAAATGCATCCTTATCTCTCTTATGTTGTGCAGTGTTTCCGTCTTCAGGCTCTTCCATAACCAGGTTAAGAGCTTCTTGCTCTTCCAGCACATATTGGATTTTCATATGCCAAATTTCATAATTATCACCGTTAAGCTTCTTTCCTTTGTTCAGTTCAGCAACTATATTCTTTGATGCTGAAGCCATGGAATCTGAACATATCAGACAGACAAGCACGAATTATTAATGCCACTTATTTATGCATTAATTTTACATAAACCGATTACATTAACGAATAATCTCACATAGGCTTTAGATTCGAAAGTTCACTATGTTCACAGTCATCATAAAAAATCCTAATGTGAAATTACCGTTAATGTAATCATTAAGGTAAAATTACGTTCTTTAAAGTTACTAAAACTTTTATAACTCTCACTCAACTCCATATGATACTAATAAGATAAATATTAAAACAGAATAGTACTTTAAACTATTCACAACATGAATATCAATCAACATTCATTTACCTAACACTTTGTACATAAGGAATGAATCCATCAAAGGAAATAAACATAAACACCAACATAGAAATATCCTCCCAAGATATCTAACACTAACCTATAGTGAACATATTCATAAGAGTTTACGAAAAATAGATAAACACAATCAGGTGATGATCCTCTTTCTATAAACTGGAAATGACTCATGAAAATCCTTAGGAAATTTTATTTCCTTTGGCAACCAAATGGAGGCACCCGGAAAATCCCTAGATTCGGGCAACGTATTGCCTCGAGACCGATACAATGCAAGGGTTGACGTCCTTCTTGCCCCGACCCGTATGTACTCTATCATGAATTGCTCAACAATCATCTTATAGCTTGGACCTTCTAAGGTGTCCCATACCCTATCAATCATTCTTCCCAACTCATCAGAAATGGTGCATTTTAGGGCTCCGACCATCACATACTCTGGCATTAGGAAACCATTCCAAATGATATCCTGTATCATTTGGTTGACCTTGATGATGTGTGTCATCATGTCATCATTAGTATTCCACCGGTAAAGAGCCAGCTTGATTATAAGATTCTCAAGCTTCTCCTTTTGAGCCGCCGTTCTAGGGATAATAGGGGTTCGATATCTTCTTACCATATTTCCTACAATAAATGCAGAAAAAAAAATGAATAATTATTATTCGTAATTCATGGTACTTGCAAGAAACACATTCTGCCCCCCTTCAGCTTCCTCCTTTTTTTTTTTTTTTTTCGCCGGTCAACGGTCAACAGATGACCGGGTCGGGCTTTCGGGTCGGGTCAACGAGTCGGGCTTCCGGGTCAGTAGAAACCCGCTTGGCTGACGTCAGCCACGTCACGCACGCGCCCTGTTGGCGCGTGTGACGCACGCGCGCGCGGCAACCACTGCGCACGTGCCGACGGAGCCGCCACTTGCGGCGGCGCGTGGGGGCGCGTCCGGCGTCCCCCGGCGGCGTGCCACCCATCGTTTTGCTCGTCTCGACGAGTACTACAACCCTACACTTTCAAAAATAAATTTTGATGTACGGAAAACGAGAAACCACTTCGAACAGTACGGCCGGGTGTCGGTTTTTCGTACCCGAGCGTTCGTCGGCGCCGTTTCACGAATTTCGGCCAAAAAATTCGTTTTACGAACATATCAAAAGATCAGGAAACAAGAACACACGCTCTGATACCAATGACGGAAACAAATTCCTAAAATATCATACAAAATTGCGGAAAAACGTGCTTATTCTACGCTTGAATCACCGATCGTTCGAAGTATATCAAGTAAAACGAACATACCTCTTTTGCCACAGATTAAATGCACTTATCGCAGTCTCGAGAGAGAGAACAATCCTTGGATTGTTGAAAGCAAAATCCTCTTGCTTTTTCTTATTGTGAGAATGTTTTCTGATAGAAAAATACAACTCACACTTACCACTTATGTGTGTTCTCATCATATTATTTCAAGACAATAACTGCCAAGTGCAATTACTTTTTTTCGTGGGCTGGGTTAGCCCATCATGGGCGGCCCATTTTTCACAAATAAAAGCCCATCATTCCATCAAGATCAAACAACAAAAGGATGTTGTTACATCAACAGAGAGTCAACATTTGCCAATAAACATGTCACTTGAGCAGTAGAAGCCAAAATGTTGCAAAAACATGATAATATCCTAACAGGAAAACCATAAAAGAAAACATCACCCTCCCATCAAGCAATCAGAACAACCCCCTCAGTTCCTTTTCCTGTTGATAGATTCTTGGTTTGATTCATAATCCTTGTATCCTTTCTAACTAGAAATGCAGGTATACTCTTCACCGGTATTCCTTTCACCATTTTCTTCTTCTTTGCAGTAGTCATTGTTTTTTTAAGGGATCGATAAGAGTAGGCTGTCATTTGAGAGGAAAACAATCTGTCATTGATTTTGGCTCCGGGGCAGCGCGTCAGAATTGTACAGTGACATTTCCACGAACATTTGATTGAAGTGGACTGCTCTTGAGGTCTTTGTTGGTGCCGGTTTTAGAGCTACCCTTTGTGTCCGTTTGTACCTTTACACTCATTTGTTTGGTGTCCTATGTTTCTGATTTGGGGAAAATTCCAATTAAGGACCCCAAGTAAGGTCAAATTCTCAAAAAAGAGCCCAAAGTGAATATTATGTTAAATAAAAGCATGAAGTGCTTAATCAGTCTCAAATAAAGATCCGAAGTGCCCAAAAAATCTCAAATAAGGACCTGGGTCCTCGGCCGGCCAAAATATTTACTGGGGACCCAGGTCCTTATTTGAGATTTTTTGGGCACTTCGTATCTTTATTTGAGACTGATTAAGCACTTCAAGCCCTTATTTGACACAATATTCACTTTGGGTCCTTTTTTAAGAATTTGACCCCACTTAGGGTCCTTAATTGGAATTTCCCCTCTGATTTGTATCTCTACATTCATATGTCTGTGTCCATATATGTTTTCTTTATTATATTGTACTCTATGACTAATTTTGTTAATCATGCGTCATATATTATTTCTTTTGTTGCTCATGATCGAGTTGACTTTATATTGAGATAGCCATTTTTATATTCAATCCCAAATCTTTTCACATAAATAATCTTACGGTCGGCCCCGCCAGCTTATATCGAGTTGACTAATATTGTACTTGAACTCGCCGGCAACTGGCGAGGGCGAGCCCTCGCAAGCCTTGTCCTCACCAGCTATGGCAAGGACGAGGCCAGCGGGGCAAAGCCCTCGCCAGCTACAGTGAGGACGAACCTCGCCAAGGGTGGGTGAGGTCGAGCATCGCCCAACGCCAGCAAGGTCAAGCCTCGCCTGCCCCTGACAAGGTTTGTCCTCGCCGTGGCTGGCGAGGCTTGGTTTCGCCAGCTAGTGGCGAGGTCGAGCCTCGCCGTAGTCGGCGAGGACGAGGCCAACGGGATTGAACCCTCGTCGATGTTGGGCAAGGCCGAGCTTCTCTTGCCATGGCAAGGATGAACCTCGCAAGGGGCGAGTGAGGCTGACCTTGCCCAACACCGGTGAGGTCGAGCCTCGTTAGCCAGAGGTTGAAGGTGAATGGAAAAAAAAAAAAAGAAAAGGAAAGGAAAAAGAAAATAAAAGAAAAAATCAAAAAATTCGAAAAAATAAAAAATAATTATTAACAGTAATATTGAACAAAAAAGTTAACGGTGGTAGATTTGAGACAAAAGTAAAAGTTTGGGATTTTTTATGAGACAAAAAAAAGTTTATGATTTAATTGGGACAAAGGCTAAAGTTTGAGATTTTTTTGGATATTAGGCCAAAAGAATGCACTCCATATAGAATGATGACATGATGAGAAGTAACCACTTAATATTGTTTCCTTCGACTCAATCAATGTCCATAGTTCGATTTTGAGTGCCAACAGGACATAAAAAAGGAAGTAAAAATCTACAAAAGAAAAAGGGTTAATGTCATAAAAAAATTTCAAATTGATGTATTTATGATAAATTTACTACAAATTAATAAGAGCGGCTGGCATGGTGGCTACGATACGAAGGAGGAGGAAGAGAGAGAGAGAGAATAAGATTTGTAATTTATTTTATTTATCTCCACATCAGAATATATGTGTCAAGTGGCGATTGGCTGAAAGCAAAAAAATGCAATCCATGTAGGATGATGGTGGTCAAAAGCAACCACTAAATATTTTCTTGGTGGGTAAGAGATTATTTATAGTTGGGGATTGTTCCGTACTCCATTGATCGATCTCGGCATGTGGAGACGATCCTCGAGTTGCCCTAGAGAGCACGTCGTTGGTCCGCATACCCCCTTTCGTTTTCTCATTTTCTTTTGATGTTTTCTTTCAGGTATGACAATTGAGACAGTGAAAGAGGATTTGGAGACAATCTTAGGCTTGACTATGAAAAGTGAAACCGAAAACTATGGACCAGATGTGACTTTTTTGAAAAAAATATTAGAGCAAAAGCTACAAAAAATCTTAAGCTATGCGCACTATAATACATTTACCTTAATCTTTTTTCTGTAATACCAAAAATTTCTAATTTATACCCGTATGACACATTTACCCTTTATCAAAGTTCTGTCAATGAGAATCATTAAAAATCTATCTATATGGACGTCATAAAGCAAACACTATTGACATGACACTCACATGACTTAAGCAAAATAAAAACGACATTATTTTGGCCGAAAAATTATCTAACAGAATATTGACGGATGGTAAAAGTGTCACATAGGTACAAGTTTAAGATTTTTTATGTCACAGAAAGAAAGTTTAGGATATATATGTCATAATGGATATAGTTTAATATTTGATGTCACAAAAAAAGTTCATGGTAAATATATTACAATGGGTATTGGTTGGATTCTTTGTGGTTTTTTCCCTAAAAGAAGACTATGACAATCTGTTGTCTTATTACATTATAGTATATTCACCTCGAGTACGTTTGAAGTTAGATTATCATAATCAAATTTAATAAATTAATCATTAATTATTGTCATAATATGGTCAACATACAAAACAGACACACCACATGATCTCCACAGAACTCATTAACTTTAATGTCCAATTAATTAGTACTAATAAGGTGAAAGCATGGCTCTTTGTTATTTCACCGGTATGATCTCCGCCGCCCAACATCTCAAGCTCTCGAGATAAATCCATTGATATCGCATTAGAAGCTAATCACTTGTCTATTGTTCTTGCTGTCATGGACATGGAATCGTGTCTTTGTCGCGAGTTGTGCGCCTGAGCTAGGGGTGTGCATGAGATCTGGACCAAACTGGCCGACTCTAGGTGGATCCTGCAGGAACCGGTTCGGTTCTTAGTTCCATATTTCGGACTGCCTAGACTGGACCACACCAATATGCTTCTTTTTAATTTTTCCTTTTCTTTTAAAGAGTAAAGAAAAATAAATTACTAAAACCCTAAACCGGATCAGTTCAACCTGGGAACTAGTCCAACCCAGGAACTGGACCGGGACCGACCAATACAGTCCGGTTTGTAGTTCCACTATTTCCAGCTGGTTTGGTTCCCAATTCTAGTGTGAAACTGGCCCAATCCGGAAACCGATCGCCCATAATTTCATCAAACTCTTGCTGTTGCCCATCATTTAATGATTAATTTATGTGGTCAAGGTCCAACATTGTGGTTAATTCCTGTTTCATAGAAACAGAGGAGAGATTAATCAGCCAAATTCCCCACTCTTTAATTTCCTCATGAATCGGAAGTCAGCTGAGCACTGTATCAGCTAAACAACATCTATGTAGTCATGGTTTCCAATTCTTCTACGCAGCTTGTGCTTTATGTCCCTTGTGTTGCAGATAAGCTTGAAGTAACTAGCAAGGATCACTTAGAGGGGGAGTGAATAGGTGAATTTAAACTATTTATGCGGAAATGAATAAACACAGTTGAGTCTGAATAAAATTCATATTTAAAGCAGTTTATATAGACAGTGCTTCTGATGTGCAGTGTGCAAAGTAATAGAATAGATATGAGGGATAGAAAAATTGCACACAAGTTTATAGTGGTTCGACTTATGATAAGCCTAAGTCCACTCTTCCATGTTACAATCTACTGGTTAGATTTCACTAATCAAATCAATGAGAAGTTATAGTAAGTTGTGTTGCTCAAACACAAGCACTTCTTCCTGAAGCTAGTGCTGCTTATGTCAAGCCGATAGATCACACTATCTCACACCTAGGCACTGTCTACACCTCTCAATTGATTACACGTTTTTAGCTCATAAAAGATAAGAGATTGAATCGGAGTATGCTCAGACTTTGGACTTGTTGATTCTTGATTTCATTCATTTTCTTCTGCTCTTCATTGATCTCCTTTTATACTCCTCCACTTCTAAACTAGCTGTTGGACAGCCTTCAGAGGATCATCTTCCAATATTCACCTTTGGACAGATTTGTATAAAATGGATTGAGTAGCCGTTGGTTGATAAAATCTGAATCCCGTTGATTCTGGTCGTTCAAACAATCAGAATCTTGGTTTTCATAAGTAGAGTTTTATTCGTTATAATGTATGCTTGTCATAGTATTTAATTGTCAATCAATCCAAACTTTCCTTTTGTGAAATCCATACCAGATCACTAGCTGTTATGTTTGGTTCTGCATTTTGTGTCTGCATCTAAAAAACTTTTTCATCTGAGTCTGAAGAATTTTTGCATCTGCATCTGAAAAACTTCTGCGTCTGCATCTGAAGAATTTCTGCGTCTGCATCTGTCTGCTTCTGAAGAATTTCTGCATCTGAAAAATTTCTGCGTCTGTATCTGAAAAACTTCTACGTCTGCTTCTGAAGAATTTCTATGTCTGAAAAACTTCTGCATTTGCTTCTGAAGAATTTCTGCGCCTGATTTTCAGAACTGATATTATATGGGTCTTCATTAACCACTTGTAAAGTCTGACTAATTTCCTTTTGAGCTTCCAGAATATACATACCTGAAATAAGTTAGTTCAGAATAAGTATCAGACTTGAAAGGTTTTGTCAACTTCAAAATTTATAGGAGTTTTCCTTAACAATCTCCCCCTTTTTGATGGTAACAAAACTTTCCTGCAGATTAATTTAAGATTGATTTGAAAGTAAATAAGCATATTTAGTGCATAGTGCCACAAATTGAAATTGAAAAAGCAAACTCTGTTGATATCTGTGCCTTTTTCTTCATTTGTATGTAACCTGCATATGATTCTGCATATTAACATTAGTAAATTTGCATATAATTTCTCCCCATTTTTGTCATCAGCAAAAATAGAGAGAATGGATCAATTATATTAAACGATCAACCAGTTTAAAAGTTATTGAAATTACAGACCGAGAAGAAAAATTGAGATAAATTTGGAGAGAAAAAAAGGCTATTTTTTAGAAGGGGTGCGAATCAGTTGAAAATTTTCCAGAATTGAAACAGCTTCTTCTATCTTGGAGTTGCATTCTCCCACTGCTTTGTCCATATTGGTTGAACATTGAGCAATGGCCTTTTCAAGTTCTGCTTTATCCATGGCTGCTTGAAGATTCTGAGCTTTGGAGTTTTCCTCCATAATGTTATAAAGATTCTTCAAATCTTGTTCAATAGCAGCTTGCTTTTCTTTAATATCGAGCAGAAGAGATAGAATAGTTTCATTATTAAAAGGTTGTTCCTAGACATTTTCTTGTGCAGACTGATCTCCCCCTGCAACTGATTCTGGTTGATTCTCCCCCTGAACAGGTGCATGTGCATACTGATCTCCCCCTGCAACTGATTCTGGTTGATTCTCCCCCTGAACAGGTGCTTGGTCTTCAAAAGCTACAGGATTTTCATGAATTGGTTCTGCAGTGTGTCCTGTTTCAAAGTGGTCTTCTGCTTCATCACTTTCATCATGCAGAAGAATTTTTCTTTTCTTTTTGTACACCTTGAGTGGGGTAGGAGAGTCAGGCTTTTTACTGGTTGGACTAGATCGTTTCTTTTGCCCTGTTTCTCTTGACTTTTCAACAGATTTTGCGTCCAACTGTTGAACTTCCTTTCCTCTTACTATTTCCCTGACACCTTCAAAAAGGTTCATTTTGGAGAGCATCCTTTCTCCAAAATACATACAGGGAATAAGGGTCTTTCGCAATTCATCATGAATAGATATGTTTAAGAATATGAATATGCGAGAGATTAATGCACCATACGGTAATTGTCCCTTATCCTTTTGCAATGCTCTGTACATATGGAATATAATGATATGAGGAAGAGAAAAGGATTGACCTTTTAGAATGGCCCAAATGAGCTTGATTTCTGATTTGAAGATGTCAGTTTTAGAAGCTGCCTTGGGTTTCAAGCAGTTGATAATGATCTTATGCAAGATTACAGATCGCTTGGACAAGTCAGAGTAAGAAAGGTGTTTCTTAGAATCTTGAACAAAGTGAGGATTTTCAGAAGCTACCCTGGAAGCTTCTTCAAGATTCACTGCCAAAGGAGTAAACCTGGAAAGTTTTGCTCCAATTATCTTAGCCAATTCATGTGCATGTAAGTCAAACTTCTTATGACAAACAGTGAATTGAATCCAATTTGGTGACAGAATTGAAAGATTTGAATAGAAGTAGGTAGTTAATTCAGCATGAACATTGGCAGACTGAAGGCAAAATTCATAAATTCCTAATTGCTGGAAAAGATGCTCTACGGAAATATCAACTTTCTCTAGGTAGTTGAAATCCATTATTCTGTGGTTCATAATTCCTCTTGCAAGTAACATCTTGTAGAACATATTATGCTCAGAGCTTCTAAATAATCCTCATGTACCAGGTAATCCAGATGCTATACCCACCTTCATCTCAAAGGTATCAAAAAGCCGAGCATCATCCTCGGGAACAACAAACTTTGAGGCACTTTCCGTCTTAGGGCTTATAGGAAATGATTCCTTTGCAAAAAAATTAGAGGTTTCTCCAACCTTTTCTTTGCCCTTGCTGGAAGATGATTCTTTTGGTGTAGAGCTTATTGGAACTGCTTCATGTTTAGAGCAAAATAGAGTATAACTTTGCACTATATGTTCTTCAGAGAAAAGATCATTGTCTCTCAGACATTTACGAAGAACAGATACTGAAGCATTACACCTTTTCAATTTTTGATAAGTTTCCCAAATAAATTTGATGCTCCTGAAGCGAAAATTAGTTTTACCGGTCGATGATGGACGCTTGGGTGGTGTCGCTTCAGAAGGGACTTTATGATGATCTGAATATGTATCTAAAATTTCCAGATGTTCCGCCGGTGCAGTAGATTTTGATTCTTAGTTGAGAATACGTGAAGATCTTCTCTTGAAAGGCATTGTGAGCACTTTTTAGATAGAAAGTTTCGATCTTTTGAGGAAGGGAGAGGAAGAGCGGCTCTGAATATCAAAAGAGTTTTGAGAGTAAAGTACGAATTGAAAAGGTTTGATAAAAGGCGAACAGGTTTATAAATGAGAAGGCTTTGAATATCGAAAGGGCTTTGAAGATAAAAGAATTTTTAGAAAGTTTAAAAAGTAATCCCAAAAATATGCTTTATAAGCATAAAACAACATGATAATATCAGGATAATATATTAGACACAATTTAACAGATAAATTAGGATATGTACCTGATTTACTTCCAAAACGATAAATATGATAATATACCCGCCAAAATTTGAGATATGGACGTACCTTTCTTTAGAGTCTGAGAAGGACATTTAGACTGAGAATTTGAGTTTGAAAAGTTCCTATCTAACAGATGAATCACTAAAAAGGATACACAATGCACAGTTTTTTTTTTTTTGGTAAGGATACACAATGCACAGTTTATTTCTTATGAACTCAAAAGAAGACTTATCAAGCGGTTTTGTGAATATATCAGCTAATTGATTCTTAGAATCAATGAATTGAATATTTACATTACCATTTTGAACATGATCTCGAATAAAATGATGCTTGATTTCAATATGCTTAGCTCGAGAATGAAGAATGGGATTCTTTGTCAGATTGATTGCGCTTGTGTTGTCACAGTTGATTGCAACATTTGATTCTTCAATACCAAAGTCTTGTAACTGTTGCTTCATCGACAGAATTTGTGCGCAGCAACTTCCCAAAGCTATATATTCCGCTTCTACTGTGGAAAGTGCAACTGTATTTTGCTTCTTTAAGTACCATGATACCAACATATTCCCAAGCAGTTGACATGTACCTATAGTACTTTTCCTTTCCACTTTACATCCAGCTAAGTCAGCATCAGAATATCTAGTAAGAGTAAAAACTGAGTCTTTGGAATACCAAAGTTCTAGCAATGGATAAGTTCCAATAGACTTGATTATCTTCTGAACTGCTGATAAATGAGATTCCTTTAGATCTGATTGAAATCTTGCACATATACATACACTGAAAAGTATATCAGGTTTTGATGCAGTAAGATATAATAAAGAACCTATCATGCTTCTGTATACCTTATGATCAACATTTTTACCATTTTCATCTTTGTCCAATTTGGATGAATGAGACACGAGAATATCTATTTTCTTACAATTTTGCAGTCCAAATTTCTTGACAATATCTTTGGTATACTTCTCCTGGCAAATGAATGTACCATTTTTGGTTTGTTTCACTTGTAGACCAAGAAAGAATGTCAATTCTCCCATCATACTTATCTCGAACTCATTCTGCATAATCTTAGAGAATTTCTTGCAAAGCAATTCGTTAGATGATCCAAAGATTATATCATCAACATAGATCTGAACAAGTAAAAAATTCTTACCCTTTTTCTTAATGAACAAGGTTGTATCAACCTTACATTTGGTCAAATCATTTTGGAGAAGGAAGTTACTTAATCGTTTATACCAGGCACGGGGTGCTTGTTTCAGACCGTAAAGAGCCTTTTTGAGTTTGTAGACATAGTTAGTCTTCTTTGGTTCTTCGAAACCAGGTGGTTGTTCTACATAAACTTCTTCTTTGATATATCCATTCAGGAATGCACTTTTCGCATCCATCTGAAACACTTTAAAGTTATGAAAACAAGCATAAGCTAATAGTAGCCTAATGGCTTTTAACCTGACAACTGGTGCATATGTTTCTTCATAATCTATGCCTTCTTCTTGAGAATAGCCTTTTGCTACCGGTCTTGCTTTGTTTCTTACAACTTTCCCTTTGTCATTCAGTTTGTTTCTGAAGACCCATTTCATTCCTATGACTGGATGGTTTTTAGGTCTTTGCACAAGCTTCCATACTTGATTGATTCTGAATTGCTGAAGTTCTTCCTGTATGACTTCAATCTAGCTTTCATCTGATAATGCTTCACCAACTTCTTTTAGTTCTATTTCTGATATCAAGGCCAAGTTGTTGATGTTCTCCTTGTATTTTGATCGAGTCTTGATACCATCTTCAATTTCTCCAATGATGAGATTCTTTGGATGACTGGATTTATGTTTCCAATTTCTGTCAAATTTTTCTTTCTGAAAAATATCAGACTCTAAGGGTTCTGATTGAGTCTTGATTGCATCTTCTGTAACTTCTTCTGTATGTTTAACAATATCTGGAATTTCTTGTTGAGCTTCTGATGATCCTTGAATGTTGGAAGATAGTTCAGATTCATCTTTGTGAGTCTGAATGTTTTCTTCAAACTTAACATTCATTGTTTCTTCCACAGTCTGAGACTTTTTGTTGAAGACTTTGTATGCTTTACTTGTAGTGGAATATCCAAGGAAGAGTCCTTCATCTGCTTTCTCATCAAACTTGCCAATGTGGTCATTTGGATTTTCGAGAATAAAACATTTACAACCAAACACACGAAGATATGAAATACTGGGCTTTCTACCTTTGTAAAGCTCATAGGGTGTTTTCTCAAGAATGGGTCTAAGAAAAACTCTGTTAATGATATAACATGCTGTAAAAACTGCATCTGCCCAGAAATAGAAATAAATCTTACTTTCAATCAATAAAGTACTGGCCATTTCTTGCAGGGAACGATTTTTTCTTTCCATAACACCATTTTGTTCTGGTGTATATGGAGCAAAAAAATTGTGTTGAAAACCATTTTTCTCACAAAAATCTGAAAAATTTTGATTTTTAAATTCTCTCCCATGATCAGTTTTAATGCAGGAAATGGTATAGCCCTTTTCGTTTTGAACTCCTTTTGCAAATTTTGAAAAATATGAAAATGCTTCATTTTTATGAGCAAGAAAGAATATCCAAGTAAATCTTGTAAAATCATCAACAATAACTAAACAATACTTCTTACCACCGATGCTTTGTGTTCTGGTTGGTTCAAATAGATCCATATGAAGAAGTTGCAAGGCACGATTAGTGGAAACATAATGTATGGATTTAAAAGAACTTCTTACTTGTTTTCCTAGAGTGCAGGCATTGCATAACTCAGTTTTCTTGTATTTTAAATCCGGCAAACCTCGAACTAGTTTCTTGTTTGAGATCTTTAAGATTTGTTTCATACTGATATGTCCCAATCTTCTGTGCCATAGATCTTCATCCTCTTTGATTGAGATTAAACAATGAGTGGAGCTTGGATGGACATCTAGAAGATATATATTGCCATGTCTTCTTCTTGTGAATGTTTGAGAAGAATCTTTGCTCGTTCCTGAGCATGTATCTTCTTAAAAGTTGATTCTGAATCCTGTATCACATAGTTGGCTGATGCTTAACAAATTATAATTGAGTCCTTTTACCAATGAGACATCATTGATTGTAAGTCATCCTATTTCAACTGTTTCTTTGCCAATGATTTTTCCTTTGGTATTTCCTCCAAAGGAAACTTTTCCATCATTCAGACTTTGTAGATTAATGAATATGTTTGGATCTCCTGTCATATGTCTTGAGCATTCACTGTCTAGGTACCACTTCCTTTTTCTCTTTGTGGTAACATGCAAAAGATTCTAACATCTCAAGTTTTCTTTGGTACCCAAACTTGTTTGGGTCCTTGAGAATTAGTATATGCTGTCTTAACAAAATCTCTTCAAACAGGTCTCCAGACCTTAGGATATTCATTCTTAAAATGCTGTGGGTTTCCACATTTTGAGCATCTGAGAGCACTTCGGCCTACAGGTTTTACAAAATTCTTTTTGAAATGATTTCTGTAAACCTGTCGATGAGGTATTTGTCTTATTCTCTCCTTGATCTTTGGAAAATCAATCAAGCCATCATTTTCCTTCACAAATCCGAGACCAGATTTGTTATAGTATGGAATTTGGATGGAAAGAATATGTTTCAAGGTTTCTGATCCTTTTGAAAACTTAGAAGTGATTTCTATAACTTTCTGTTTTAAAATAGCATTTTCTTTGGAAAGAAGATCTCGACTTTCCTTGATTTGTTGAAATTCCTTTTGTAGAAAAACGTTTTTTTCTTTTTGTAAAACATCCTGTTGCCTTAGTGATGAAATTTCCTCTTTCAGAGAAGAGATTCTTTTAAGAGTAGCTTTAAATTCAAAGCATAGATCATCAATGTAATTCGATACTTCAATAGGTATTTCAGAATGCTTTACCTTGATTTCCACTTTAGTATCAGTATCTGAATCTGAGTCTGAATCTGATTTTACCATTAGACAGAAATTTGAGATATTGTCGTCACTGTCTTCGCACTCTGTGTTGCTCCAAGTTTCTGCCTTTAAGGCCATCTTTGCTTTCTCAAATTTGGTCTTCTTTTTCAGGAGTGGACAGTTAGGCTTGATATGTCCATGTTTCCTACAGTGAAAGCATATTACATCATTTGATTTCTTTGTCACTGTTGACACCTAATTTTTAGCTAACGCGTCATTAAAAATAGAAAATTCAAGATTATGGTTTCCAATCGCGATGGAACCCGTTTCTTGAACAAAAAGTGTCGTTTTTATAATTCTATCTGTTGGCCAGGCTTCTGTAGATGATTTTCCATTCATTTCATGCAAAAACCCGAAAAGTCAAACGGTTGACTTTCGGGTTGACTTTTTGGTCAACCATTTGACCAAAAGTCAACCTCGGGTCAAATTGGGGCTTTTCACATAAAAAGATTCCTTTCAAGTTTAATTTCACTTTATAAGTGGAAATTTCAGAAAAATTTAAACATTTGATCATAAAATCAAGCTCCTGGTGAAAAGTCAACTAGAGTTTGATTTTTGGTCAAACTTTTGACCAAAAAATCGGAAAATGCAAAAATTCAAAAATCATCTGATTTCACATTTAATTTACCTTTGGCATTTGAAATTTTGCAAAAATCGGTTTAGAATCAACTTTTTCTCAATTTGCGGAATTTGATTCAAAATCGGCCAAAAATGAAATTACTTCATTTCTAGTCATTTTTTAGGACAGTTTTCTTCATGACATTTGATCTAGATGTCATTTTATATTCAATTTTGGAACCAATTTTGTAATTCCAAGTTAAACACAAAAACCCCCAATTTTGGCCATAATCAGTGATTTGGATCGATTCTTCATGATTTGCGCAATTAAGATACGATTGAGACTAATTTCTTATATGAAATCCAAATTCAAAATTAATTTTGGAAGATTCACATGAATTTGAGTCAATTTGATCAATTTGGTGATCCAATGATCAAGTAGTCTAAGAGTAATTGGTCCAATTAGTGCAATTCAACTTGACCCACTCTAAACTAATATTCAATTTAATGAATTGTGACTCAATTCGGTTAATTGGACTTCAATCAAATTTGTTAGTCTTGCTTGGCCATGCAATTACCCAAATTCAAGAGCAATTGAGACAAACCAGCTAAATTGGATCAATTTGTGCATGAATTTCAAATCGGTTCAATCCAATTTAATTGAATTCGATATTAATAGGCTCAATTAATCATGATAGAAATCAAATTGCACGAAATTGGAACAAATGAATCAAGGATTGAACTAGTTCAATCAGGTCAAATTCGGGACTAACCGGCTTAACTCGGTTTGATCCAAATTGAACCGGTTCGATCAAATTGACCATTTTTCAGTTGAAAATCCGGTGATCGACGATCCATTTCGATCAGCCAAGGCCGGCCTCATCCCTTTGAGCCCAAAAATTACAAAATTGCCCTTAATCAAAAATTACAAAAATGCCACTAAGTGAAAATTACCAAAATGCCATTCCTTAAGGATTAAGCAAATTAATTAGGGAGTAAGTAAATCAATCATGGCCATTCATTTAGAATTGATCATATCCATCCATAGTGCTATGTCACCAATCCTTAGCCCATAAGGAATATTCTTAATAATTAAGGATGCATTTTAGGCCATTGGATCAATCTAAGGGCTAGGATTCAAAGTTGAGGGGAGTATATAGTATTTTTTCCCTCCAAAATTTTAATTTTCTCTCATTTTCAGATCTGGTTTTCTCTCTCTCTCTCTCTCTCTCTCTCTTCGGTCACTTTTTCGGCAAGCCACCACCTCACCGACGTCTCTCACGACGGCCCAAGGCTGGTCGCAAGACCAGCCACCTTCGCTGGTGGCCGGAACTTACTGTTCCGGCCTGATTTCTCCTTCGGCAACATCACCGGCGTTGCTGCCGGTGATGTGATCAGCCGGTTCAAGTGGCTAAACCGGCTGATCGGCGGCTTCCTCCGGCGATCCAAGACTTGCGACTGCACTCCCCGGTGTCTTCACGTCGCTGTGGTGTCCGGCGACTCGTGAAACGGCTACCGGATCGCGTCTTTTGATTTGATTCTTCATTGCTAGCTCATTAGTGCGAAAACGGACTGAATCTTACTATATTTTGTGCGATCTATTATCATAGGTTGGCCGAGCTTTCCGAGACTTCTTCGTGCTGTCTTTGATCTGAACACGGAGGCTGGATCGCTCGATTTTGCGCCGGAGCATTGTTGAACAAGGTAAGTGTACTTCTGCAAAATCGTGTATACTGAACCTGCATGCTTGTGATGCCGATTTCAGCTCATTAATATCGAAATCTTGCGAAGTGATGAACTAGAGAATCGTAGAGCACGTCTTAAGCTTCGATTTTATATATCATATGCCTTGTTCGGACTTGATTTGCTAAGTCAAAACTATTTCGGAAGTTAGGATCAGAATCTGAAATGTAATGTGCAGACCTGTTCTGATGATGTCCTGATTGATGTTGTGCTGTTCTATGATTTTTCTGACTTTCTATGATCATTTTTTGAAAAAACTTTCTTCATAAAAGTTGTAGATCACATCTTAATCTATTCATCATAAAATTTTCATAAAATTACAAGCATGTTAGCATGGTACGATTAGCAACGTCATCCAAGCATAAATCTGGTGACAGACTGGTTTCTGATTGACCTTCGTGTGTTCTTCGATTTTCATAAATTCGTATGTTCAAAATATGAAAACTTTTTCTTCATGAAAGTTCACACTAAGATCGAGATCTTTCCATTGATACTAATTTCATCAAAATCTGAGGTCATTTGGATTTTCAAAAAGAATTTTCACAATCCGATCAGTATCTGTGTCCATATCTGATTTTCATTCCTTTAGAGTTCAGAAGGTGTTTTTCCGAATTTGATAAAGTTAGAGTCCTTTTTTGAAAAACATCAAAACTACAAAGTTGTTCACTGGGGTCTCATTATGTTTTCTAGAGAATTTAAGGGCCAAATAGCAATTTTTGGAGGGTCAATTTGCTCAAAATTTCATAAAAGGTCTTCTCGGGCTAAAATGTGATTTGCAATTGAGTCCTTTGCAAAAATAGAATTTTATAAAAATTTGGAGGACTTTTTAGTAAAAACTCAAAACACAAAACTTGTTGCAAATGGAGAATCCTAACTGTACAAAAATTCTCACGTGGTTTTGATAAGGTTTGTTATTTTTCCCGCAATTATTTTTAAATCATAATAGAATCGGATCCAGTCTGTCACCGAGGGTAAATTTATCATTTTCGGGAAAATCGGCTAGGAATTAGAAAAAATGGTCTTCTTGACTTTTGATCCTCATGTCATGAGCTTTCTAATGACACCTGAATCACTTTATTTGAACATCATTAGAGTAGTTAATCACATCCGAACAGAAGTAATCCGAATTAGATGAAAATTGAGTAAGTGGTCTTCCTATGAAGCCCGCTTCTCATTGTTTGATTGGCTTCAAAATAAGGTCTTTGGGGCTTGAACGCATGCTTATTTCATTGCTATGCATGTGTTTGTTAGATGAATGTTAGGCCTGGTGTATGTTCGGCAGGTAGTCCGTTGTGGTCATTTAGAACCCGATTTTAGGGGTTAATTGATATGAGTTGCCGTTTTGTGAATGCAAATGGTAGCCCATTATCATTAACCATTGATCAAATAATGTTAGATGATTAGGTGGGTGGTGAATCGAAATGCATGAAAAACAAAGGCCGATCCCAAGGTCCATGTTTGATTAATGAATTGGTTGCACCTTTGTTTTTCTTTATGCATTGATTGTCATGAATGAATGTAAACATCGATACCCGAGAGGCAGTCCATGGGATGATAATCCGAAATGGTAAAAACCAAGGCAATCGACCGATGTCCAATCCGGTCTCCATTTGTATTCATTTGATGAAGGCAATAAACCGTTGTCCGATCTGGTTTCAATTTGTACTCAATTCATTCATCCCCAATCATGTCTCGGGTTTTCAATTTGTGTTGTAATAAACATCCGGCGAGTTGCGGGTTTTTACTTTTTTGCACTTAGAATCGACCAGTCTTATCAATATTTTGAGTTTTTATTTTACAAAAATGTTTTTTCAATACAATTGATTGTTTCTTTCTTTTTCTAGACTAAGATAGGATTAGTTTACAATTTTAAATGGAAATACAAAAACAAGATGCATGATCACCTAGTGGACTAAGACTTTAAACATGAAAATGGTAAAGAACAAATGCAGGACAACTTAGATAACAACCATATTAAGTTTAGCGGTACTGAAAGGGCGTTAATAGAAATATTAACGTAAGCTAGTCCCCGAACCTTTGATTTCTGATTTTCGTAGAAATCGAAACGAAATTCCCGCGTTTCGGTTGGGTATTCTAGCCAACCCCCGACCTAGGCTAGTGGCGACTCCTAAAAATGACAAAATCAATCCGCTGTCACGCGAGATATGGATTTAGGGAAGATCCACATTCATAATCAATGGATCATATGAATGATCAAAAGATTTATATAAAATCATTTTCTATGATATGCCATATGAACCATTTCATGAACATTTATCTCTAAACCCACCTCACCGAGTTTGGCCCTCGTGAGGTAGGTCGCGACAGTCTCATTAATAGACTTCTTTTTCTCAAACAACTTCTTTCCTTTGGGGTTTCTTCCTCTGATCTTCATCTTCTTATACTTTTTTATGAAGAGAGCTGGTTCTTTATCATCAACGTCTTCATTTTTAGAATCTACATCAGAATCAATGTTAGTTTTTAATGCAATTGACTTATTACCTTTGGAATCGTTCTCCTCATTCCGATGTTCAATCTCATATGATTGCAGAGTTCCAATCAACTCATTTACTGATAGAGGCTTGATCCTTTGTGTCTAGAAGAGATGTTTTGATATTGTCTCACTTCATCGTGAGTCCTCTCAGTAATTTGTTGACTTTCATTGCATATGAGACCGGTTGTCCTTGATATGAAAGGCCGTTTACTATGTCAGTAAACCTGTCATATATGTCAGCAATTAATTCTTCAGGCTTCATCTTGAAAGATTCATATTGACCAAGCAAAAGATTGATTTGAGTTTCCTTGGCTCGATCTGTTCCTTCATAAGTAATGTGAAGCGTATCCCAGATTTCCTTAGCTGATTCACAAGCAGCAATTTTTTTATATTCAATAAGAGATAATGCACAATATAAAGAATAAATTGCTTTGGAATTTAAGGTTTCTCTTTTGGATATCTCAGTTTAAGATAAAGGAGGATCTTCTGATTTGCTTGCATCTGCATTTTCAGAAGATTTTGGCTTGACTCCTCTGATGATGACATCCCATTGCATATGATCAATTGACTTAATGAATGCCTTCATCTTATTCTTCCAGATGCTGTATTCCTTGCCATCGAAATATGGTGGTCTATTGTTACTTTGACTTTCAATGAGACCTGGAGCACCATAGCTAGCCATATAGATCGTTAACTCAGAAGTAAAACACTTCTATAAACGAGCAACCTGCTCTGATACCAATTGAAGTAGCTAGCAAGGATCACCTAGAGGGGGGTGAATAGGTGAATTTAAACTATTTATGCGGAAATGAATAAACACAGTTGAGTCTGAATAAAATTCAGATTCAAAGCAGTTTATATAGACAGTGCTCCTGATATGCAGTGTGCAAAGTAATAAAATAGAGATGAGGGATAGAAAAATTGCACACAAGTTTATAAACACAGTTGAGTCTGAATAAAATTCAGACTCAAAGCAGTTTATATGCTCCTGATATGCAGTGTGCAACGTAATAGAATAGAGATGAGAGATAGAAAAATTGAACACAAGTTTATAGTGGTTCGGCTTATGATAAGCCTACGTCCACTCTTACATGTTACAGCCTATTGGCTGAATTTCACTAATCAAATTAATGAGAAGTTACAGTAAGTTGTGTTGCTCAAATACAAGTACTTCTTCCTAAAGCTGGTGCTGCTTATGTCATGCCGATAGATCACACTATCTCACACCTAGGCACTGTCTACACCTCTCAATTGATTACACGTTTTTAGCTCACAAAAGACAAGAGATTGAATCGGAGTATGCTCAGACTTTGGACTTGTTGATTCTTGATTTCATTCATTTTCTTCTGCTCCTCATTGATCTCCTTTTATACTCCTCCACTTCCAAACTAGCTGTTGGACAGTCTTCAGAGGATCATCTTCCAATATTCACTTTTGGACAGATTTGTATAAAATGAATTGAGTAGCCGTTGGTTGATAAAATCCGAATCCCGTTGATTCTGGTCGTCCAAACAATTAGAATCTTGGTTTCCATAAGTAGAGTTTTATCCGTTATGTTTGGTTCTGCATTTTGTGTCTGCATCTGAAAAACTTTTTCATTTGAGTCTGAAGAATTTTTGCATCTGCATCTGAAAAACTTTTGCGTCTGCATCTGAAGAATTTCTGCGTCTGCATCTGTCTGCTTCTGAAGAATTTCTGCGTCTGAAAAACTTTTGCGTCTACATTTGAAAAACTTCTATGTCTGCTTCTGAAGAATTTCTGCGTCTGAAAAACTTCCGCATCTGCTTCTGAAGAATTTCTGCATCTGAAAAACTTCTGCATCTGCTTTTGAAGAATTTATGCGTATGATTTTCAGAACTGATATTATGTGGGTCTTCATTAACCACTTGTAAAGTCTGACTAATTTCCTTCTGAGCTTCCAGAATATACATGCCTGAAATAAGTTAGTTCAGAATAAGTATCAGACTTGTAAAGTTTTGTCAATTTCAAAATTAATAGGAGTTTTCCTTAACAAAGCTATGCGTTGGACTCCATTTCGGCTGGTCAGAACATCACAGATGGCCAGACGATAGTCTCCGCCGGTGGGAATTTTGAGCTAGGATTCTTCAGCCCTGGAAGCTCCAAGAACTGGTATGTGGGCATATGATACAAGAAGATATCGGCTGGGAGAGTGTTTTGGGTTGCAAACCGAGAGAATTCCTTGAATGACTCTTCAGGAGTCCTGAAGCTGACTCCTCAGGGTATACTGACTCTCCTGAACCGCACCAATGGGGTCGTTTGGTCCTCCAATGTGTCGAGATCGGCCCAGAATCCAATTGCGCAGCTTCTGGATTCTGCCAATTTTGTCGTAAAAGAAGGAAATGACAATGACTTGGATGATGCAATCTGGCAGAGTTTTTATCACCCTTGTAATTCGTTTCTGGCGGGCATGAAGTTTGGTATAGATAGAGCGAAAGGCCTGGACCGGTACTTGACCTCGTGGAAAAGCGCAGATGACCCTTCACCGGGTGATTTCACATATAGGCTTGATTCTTCGGGATATCCGCAGCTGATCCTGAGGAACAGATCAGTAGTGCAGTTCAGGTCGGGACCTTGGAATGGCCTTCGGTTTAGCGGGTTCCCTTAGTTGAGGCCAAATCCAGTTTATAGCTTCAGCTTCGTCTTCAACCAAAACGAAATTTACTATTACTTCAATATTCTGAACAGTTCCGTCCCATCGATGCTGGTTTTAAACGAGAACGGGATCGCCCAGCGCTTCAGTTGGGTAGATCGGACACATGATTGGTTACTGTATTCGTCCGCCCAAACCAATGACTGTGACACTTATGCATAATGCGGAGGGAATGGGAATTGTAACATTGCTAGCTCTCCAAAATGCGTGTGCTTGACGGGGTTCCTGCCCAAGTACCCGAGCTACTGGGAATTCGGGGATTGGTCAAATGGGTGTGTCCGGAGGACAGAACTGGATTGCCAGGGAGGAGATAAGTTTCTGAAGTACACCGAAGTGAAGTTGCCTGACACGAGGCATTCGTGGTTCAACGAGAGCATGAACCTTCAAGAATGCGAGCAGAAATGCTTGAGGAACTGCTCGTGCAAGGCTTGTTCAAACTTGGATATTCGAGTGCAAGGAAGTGGATGCTTGCTTTGGTTCGGAGACCTGATGGATATTAGACAGTTCAACGAGAACGGCCAGGACATTTACGTAAGGATGGCCGAATCAGAAGTTGTTACGTGTTCAACCCTAAGTTATTTTTGACGTGATGACACGAGGAAAAGAATGAGTTCGAAATAACAGTCAGATTGTTTTTTTTTTTTTTGGTAAGGAAAATAACAGTCAGATTGTTAGTAACTTCTATCTTCAATTTATTGTAATGTGTATCAAGGTGACAGTTTGAGCAAAAATGATAGCGCAAGGAAAAGCACGGGCATCATTGTCAGTACCGTGCTGTCTGCGGTGCTTCTTCTCAGCATCGCAGCTGTTTTTACAAAGTATAGGAGAGATGGTAAAGTCGTTATCAGATAATATGGTTTCCAAGCAAGATGTTTTCTTGATCCACGAGATTCAATTTTTACTCTTGTTAGCATAGGTTTTAAATGTTTCTGCTCTGCATCAAATGCAAAGTTTCCTCAGATCATCTCCCTTTGGAAATTTGAATGGACCAAGTGGCCTGCAAAATATGAAGGAACCAAATGTGTGTTGCTTTGAATTCTGTTTTGGGATGTTTAAAGCTCAATTATGAGTTCTCTTTATTTGATGAATTCACTCACTTTAATTTCTACTTGCAGGACAAATCTTTGGATTCTCCCATCGAAGCCATAGTGAAGTTCTAGACTTACCTCTGTTCGACCTCACAACCATAGTGAGCGCAACAAATAACTTCTCCGATGACAACAAACTCAGAGAGGGAGGCTTTGGAGCTGTCTATAAGGTTACTATTCTCATTTTTCGGAATTCTAAATCTGCTCATACATATACAAATGCACAATGGGAAAAGGAACAAAAAAACCTCTATCTTTTAGGGCGTTCTGAAGAGCGGCCAAGAAATTGCTGTGACGAGGCTGTTGGAAAACTCAAGGCTGGGATAGGTCAAGTTCACGAATGAAGTCGTCTACATCGTCAAACTTCACCACCGAAACCTTGTCAAGATTTTTGGATGCTGCATTCAAGTAGATGAAAAGATGTTGATCTATGAATTCTTGCCCAACCGGAGATTGGATTGTTTCATTTTCGGTTTGCTTCGCTCAAGTCTCTACATTTTCATTGCTTCTGTCATGGAAAAGGACTGAAAAAGCTTCCATTAATAACTTATAAGGCCAACAATTTGGCAGACCAGGAGAAGGGTGTTTCACTGGATTGGCCTTAGCGCTTTACTATCATCAACGGCATAGCTTCGGGGCTCCTATACCTTCACCGAGACTCAAGATTAAGAATAATTCATCGAGACCTGAAAGCTAAAAACATCCTGCTTGACAACAAAATGAATCCAAAGATATCGGACTTTGGTTTGGCGAGGAGTTTCGGAGTTAATGAGAGCAAAGCGAATACGAAGAGAGTGGTAGGAACATAGTGAGTTCTCTTAGTAAGTGATCTTCACTGGATCTGGTCCATTTGCTTCAAAAACTAATCATTCTTTTCAATGGCTTTATTACATAGCGGTTACTTGTCACCAAAGTATGCGGTCCACGGGTTATATTCGATAAAATCAGATGTATTCAGTTTTGGCGTTTTAGTGCTAGAAATCGTGAGTGGGAAAAGAAATCAAGGCTTTATTCATCTTGACAGCCATTTGAGCCTTCTTGGATATGTAAGTCGGAAAATTTATCGGATCTCTTTGTTTATTTATCTTCAGGTTAGTTTTTAGTCTTCCTCTAAATGACCGACATAATCATGCAGGCCTGGACACTGTTCAGAGATCGAAAGTCTATGGAGCTGGTTGATCCATCGATCACATCCACATTCAATCCCTTGGAAGTTTTGTGATCGATCCATTGCCTTGAGCAACCATTTACATCCGACCACATTCATTGAGGGATGACGATAAACAAGTTCCCATTATTTTGTTGATTGCAAGTGCATTCAACTCCTCAAGCATAGCAATTATCCAACCAAGGTGTTTTAAGGCTGAATGGATGGTGTGTGACTCAAGAGGGATAGATGATATCGCTATATTGGCATACCTGGGATTTGGCTTCGAGATCATGATATTTATGGGATTATGGGATGCACTAAGGATATGGAAGCTTGAGATTGAGATTGAACTAAAGATTCAACCAATAGTTTTCGAGAGAAATCATTAATAAATACCACATCAAAATCTTTTTTTTTTTTGTGTAAATATGTGAATATCATTAATCAAATGAGGTACAAATGCTTAGGGAAACCCTTAGCATTTCAAAGAGACTAATTATGCGACAAGATGGAGGAAGGAAGCCTTCACACAATAGCCAATAAAACATTTATCTGGCAAGGCCTATATTGTTCGTAAAGTGACACCCTACCTCTTACAACCTTTCGAATCCTAGCCAATAGAAGATGAGCTCTAATCGACTTGTTTTGAAATCATCGGCAGTTACGTTCCATCCATATGCAATAAGTAGTCACTAAGAAAGACAGCTTAAGGAGTCTCGCCTCCAAGTTTTTGCCTTTGGTGGCCTCGATCATCCATTGAAGTTCTAGATTCCAACCTCCTGCAGAATGCCAAATTCCATTTTGTGTTGGGATACTACGCCATACACTACCTGTCCAAGTACACTCAAAGAATAAGTTATTTCTGTCTTCTATACCAGTCATACAAAAATTATATTTAGTATTAACTGAAGACAACCATCCTGATAGGGCTACTGCTGTTGGTAACCTATCTCTACAAACAAGCCAGCCAATAAAATTATGCTTGCTAACCCACTGGTCCAAATTAATTGATACCATTCCGTGGTCGGTCTCTTCTGACTGAATTCCTTGTATATCTCTGTACAACAATATGTTTGCCTCGAGATAATAGATGTTAGAGCAAGTCTTAGCTTGAGAATATATCGCCAACTCCAAGCCATACTGCCTTTCATGTCGAGTTGCATAATAGGAGTACCTCTACATTTAGTGTGATAGGGCACATCAAAATCTTTGCATAGAAAGAATTGGGCTCGGTCCCTAAATATCACAATGTATTTTCTTCAATGGATGGAAACATCAAGAATCAATAAAGAAAATGACAATCATGAGTTTCTACTAAACTGACTACTTGTACATAAAGTGCTAGCAGATAACTTACTCAAATCAAATTATCATACCACAAAAGTTGTAAAATACGACAATTTTGATGGCCTAATTGGCTATGCCACATAAGTTCATTTGCAACCTGGTTTATTTGAGAAAAAAATGCCATTGAATGCATATCTTTATTGTATCTAATCATTGACGATTAGTTTCCGTCAGCAATACTCAGTGTGTCTTGAAGTCCTTGATAGAAAAATCAAAGGTAGCAAACTCAAAATAGTAGGGATAATCTCTCATCAATTGAGAGACATATAATAGATTTTTCTTAATTTGTGGAACAATCAAAACATTATCAAGTGAAAACTGACATTCTCATTGCCAAATTGACCAGTCCCAACATGGGTAATCGGCAGTGATGTACCATTTCCAACTATCACATACCATGGTTATCTGTTAAATAAGTATTAGCACCAATTCGAATCTATAAGCCTTTATATAGAATTATTAATTGAGCAACTTTAAAATTAATATCTTGATCTTTAAGCTTTAAGATTAGGATATTGATTTTATTTGTGACAAATTTCAAGTTGATTGGATTTTGTTTCCTTGTTTTAATTGAATGTATATATTCTGCAATATTTGAGCTAATCTTAGGTGGTTGAATGTTTATCTTGTTTGATTTCTTTCCTTACCTAAAAAAACCAAAAAGATTGTCTATTAGGTTAGGATAAGATATTCTAGATAATATTGCATATTTAGATTAGATTGCATGTTAGGATAGAGTCTAGAATAAATTAGAATAGCTTCTAGATAAGATTTTCCTTAATAGATTAGATATAATCTTAATAGCATTGATTAGATATAATCTTAATATAATCTTAAATATTTTAATAAAAAATATTATTAATAAAAAAAATATTTTACCGGCCATGGCCGGTGACCAGGCAATGGAAAAAAATAAAAAATATATTTTCAATAAAAATATTTTATTATTAAAGTATTTTGATAAAAAATATTTTTACAAGCCATGGTCAAAAAAAAGAAAAAAAAATTATTAATAAAAAAATTATTTTTGAATAAAAGTATTATTAATAAAAGAAATTTTTTACCGGCCATGGCCAAAAAAATAAAAAATTATTTTTGATAAAAATAATATTAATTAAAATATTTTTTACCGGCCATGGCCAAGAAGGAGGACAAGAAAAAAAGAAAAGAAATAAATATTAAAATATTATTAATAAAAGAAATTTTATGTCGTTACCAAAAGTATTTCTATTCTTTTACTATTTCAGGAATAGAAATTTTAAGCTGTTATCAAACGTCTTCAAATGTTCGGAATCAATTCCCGGGCACAGAATCAAAAAGAATAATTTATGCTCAGAAATAGTTCCCGGACACAGAATGATTGTCATGCACAGTCTTAGTCTCTTCTCACCACTTTATCTATGATGTACTTACTCAAGTCGGCAAACTCAGTAGCGATCGCACCTATATGCCCATCAAATATACCAAACAACGCCTGCATATTGAAAGTAGCAGAATCAGGTTAGCGTCCTTGCACGTTGAAGAGGGCTATAATGAACTGAACTGACTATAATTCCTTTCAGAACAAAACTTTTCTCAAGTTCATTACCGTTTCTTCGATTCTAGCTTCGACGACTTAAGTCAGTAGCCTAAGCTTCCAACCAAATTCTTTCTGGTGATCACAAATACAAATTACATCTCATCTGAATCGTTCTAGAACAGTCGCATAAATTGTTAAGCTATTCACAAACCATCCGGTCATCATGATTAAGAAGAAGCTCCGCCTGAAAAACAGAAAAATTTACCGGCTTGCTATTCCAAGGATACCCATGGAAGCAGGATACCGATCCTCCATAGCCGCCATCACCGGAATCCGAAAGCTATAAGCGAGAAAGTGAGCGAGAGAGAAAATGGGTTTAAACTGAGTACCCATACTCCTCTCTCTCTCCTCCATTACAACATCCCCACGGCCGTCGACGGCGTCGCCACGAATCCCAAAGCTACGAGCGAGGGAGCAAGCGAACGAGAGAAAAGATGGGTTTAGCAGATGAAGTTACGAAAGCCGATGAGAATAAGCGTCTGCACGGGAAAAAAAGGAAATGTTTGGGAAGTCAAGAATCAATTTTTAGCCGCCAAAAGGGAATCACTTCCCCATCAAAATCGTCCAAAAGCCCGAAATCGGAACCCGAGCCAGGTGGTTTCTGGAGCTTGAGTCGGAAAGGCTCAGGCCGAAGGCGAAGAAGAAGAAGGAGGGGAGGGCTTCGGGTGAGCTCGGGAGAGGAAGAGAGAATGGGTTGCAGTAAAGAGAGAAAGAGAAAGATCTCCTTTCACGTTGCAAAGAGGAGAGAGGAGAGAGCGAGAGCGAGAGCGCAGAGGCTATATATATATATATAATATGGTTGGTACTTTCCCCACCGACCAGTAAGGGAAGAGAGACAAAAGGACTTCCTTCCATTGCCATGTCACGCCACACGTGTCGCCTTATGGATGGCGTAGAATGATGTCGGAACAAGTAGCGATCGAGATCATCGTCATTTCTAGCGCCAACCACTCCCACTCCGTCTTAATTTAAATCAATTTATCCCCACGGAAAAGGCCGAAAAAAGGGCTCAAATAAAAAAGAAAAAGAAAAATAAAAACTCCCTCCACACGAAAAAAAAAATAAAAATATATATATATATATATATATATATATATAGCATAAATTAAAATCAACCCCTCTCAGTCAACCCCCCCTCTCTCTCTCTGTCCCGCTCTCTCTGCAAGTTCAGGTTTTTCTAGCCGACGACAGGAAGTGATCTTGCCCGACCCTCGCCGAAGACCGATCAAGGCGGCGAGAATGAGCTCCTACAACCACCAGCAGCCGCCTGTTGGCGTCCCTCCGCGGCATGGTCGGCCTCAAACCTCGACCCGCTTCTTCTTTTTCTCCCCTTTTCTTGTTGGCTTTCGATTTTCTTGAGAATTTTCTTTCGGTTCGGTTGATGGGTCGTCGTTTCTTGCGCGAAAGTTCCGATCTTTTTGTTTCCTTTCCGATGGTCGCGACCCCGACCCTTCCTCAGATCCGCGTCGGAACGGCGTTTGCGGCGACGGATTTGGCAGGGCTCAGTTTCTTGGGTCAAGAGTCTGATCCTCGTTTGGTTTCTGTGGATTAGGTTATCCGCCGAAAGAATATACCAAGAGGAAGCCCTCGCCGAAGCCGGCGGCCGAGCGGCCGCCGCCGCCGACGCCGCCGATGCCGGCGATGCCGCCGTCGCCGCCGCCGATGGCGTCGAGCAACTCCAGTTTGATGGGAGGCTGGTGCGGCTCCCTTATCGCCCCTGTTCTCGGCCGTTGGATCGGTCATATTCGTGTAGCCAAACATGCGCTTTTCTTCAGGTCCCGTTTCATGCATCCGGTCACGCGAATCGACCCGAATGGAATGGATCGGGTCTCAGCCTGGTTCTTCGGGCGTCAATCTGGGCCGTGGATCGCGTTTGATCCGACGGGTGAGCAAGTCCGGTCTGTTTTGACCGGGCTTTCGGACTCGGCAACGGTGCGCCCCGTGCGCATGTGGATTCGCCGGAAGTCCGGGCCACTTAACAGTGGCACAGGATAAGCGGGTCGGGTTCAGTTTGGCCAATGAAAAATCAAATTAAATTTTGGGGTTTTAGATTAGGAAAATGTCCTCACTTGGTTGGCTATTGATTGAGGATTGGTCTGGTCAATGAAAAATCAATTTAATTTATGGGGTTTTTAGATTAGGAAAAGTTCCTCACTTGGCTGGCTATTGATTGTAGAGTGATCTGGTCAATTGGGTCTCTTGAGTATTTTATAATTAGGCTACTTGAAGATGTTGAGGAGTATAGTTTGGTGCACAGATTTAGTATATCGATTTACAAATCAATTGACAAGTCTTCATGATTAAGTCAAATTAAGGGTTTTGTTAGCAAGGGTCTTTCTTATTAAACTATCAAATCGAAAAGAGATAGAGATTGTTTTCGCCGTGTTATGTGTATTTAATTCTTTGGAATCGAGCTTGACGAAACGGGCTGTGTCCACATGGTGGGAGGGAGGGAGGGGGGGACTGAAACGTTCTAGAGGTGCTGAGGTTTCGAAAACGGGTGGTCGGCACTGAGAAAATCCAAGGTTTTTTATTAGCTTTTCGGGACCACTAGTTAAACAAGTTCCTATCCATGGACATTTTTTGTGAATCGATGCATCAATAAGCGGTTCATCTAGACAGATTTTGACTTATAGGCGGGCGTGATTAATGCTGGTGTTAGTTGACCAGTTACTTTGCCCAGTCGATGATTCATTGGGGATTGCAAGTGTTTTACTGGGGATGAGATGCACCTCCTCTGAATGCACGTTGAAAGTCTGCAAAAACCCAGATAAACATTTGGCAGCAGTTCCAATCTCCCCTACTAGACTTTTGATTCATTCCCAAGTCAGATGTTCCTATCTTCAATTGATACATGAATTTTGAATTTGAGACTTAGACTATTGTACCCTTTTACGAAGCAATGACAACAGCTGTTATTCGAAATCGCATTTGTAGAATTGCTTGGTAAAGCTGCGATTGACCGTGTAAAGCGCTATTAGACATTGACACGATCGTTGTGATACAAAACACAGGTGTGATGTACCGGTCGATTGAAATATGTGTTAACTTACTGCTATATATAATTGGGTGCTCAAATTAGGATCTATGCTATCTGCATTGCATGTTTTCCTGTAGTTGATCGTTTATCTTGGTTGAACCGCTAAGGTTAAGAGTTGCGTAAGCCCTTTATTATCATCTAAATGCCCTTCTTTTTCCATCTAATATTTCCGGAAAATATTGGTGTTAAAAATCGGAAATGATGCTGATCTTGGTTATATTTTTTTTCAATTTGGGAATGAATGCAGTTTGGCTGCTCTGTGCTGTTGCTGTCTTGCGGACGATTGCTGCTGAGGGGGAGAGAGCGCACGAGACTGAAGTGAATTTCATGTGAAGGCCTCTTTTGTTATTATATTTTCCGTGTCTATTTTGTGCTCACATTGACTTAAATAAATATAAACTTGCTTGTCAATTGTAAGTGTATTTCTCCGTCTATGTGGTCGGTGTGTTTTATAACTTCTACTCTGTTGCATGCTACTGCTTGAAGTCCCCACATAAATTGTCCTTTCTCTTCGTCATGGTACGAAAGCCACCAAATCCAACTTCTTTGTACCACCTAGGGATGTGCAATCGGGTCCGTTTAATTGGGGAGCTGAACCGAGCTTACCTTATGTGGCCAAGTCCAGGACGGTTCATATCGAGACTGGTTCGATTTTTGGGTAAAAACATTTGGGGATGGGCCTTTACCTGTTCTACTCTTGATTTTGCTTTGAACCGAGTGTTTCCACCCAAGAACCTACCTTTGCATGGTTCTCAGATGGAATCAGTTCTTCAGGGAGAAAATTGGTTCTCGCTCTATCGTATGGAATGCTATTTAGGGTGCGAATAATAATCATTCTGTTTCTGTCAAGAACTATTTTTTTGTTCTCGAAAACAGATTTGGAATAGAAATGCGTTTGGTAACGCAATTCTATTTTTCTATTTGTGGAATAACTTTTTGTTTCAGAACTGATTCTGGACAAAAAATCAGAATGAAAAAAAAAGTAGGCTTTTTGTTTTTGGACGAGAAATAAAAATTTTTTCTAAAAGAATCTATCTTCTCTCTTTAAAACACATTTCTTCCTAAATTTGGCCCTGGTTGGACTTGGTTAGACCGATTCGAACCGGTTTGATTCGGTTCATTCCCAGTGGGAAAATAAAAAAAATTCTAAAATAAATTAGAAAAATCATAAAAAAAAATAGAAAATCCAGAAAAAGCAGAAAAAAAGAAAAAATTTAGAAAATTCATTAAAAAAATTTAGAAAATCCGGAAAATTTCTAAAAATCTCAAAAAAAATCTCAGAAAATCCATAAAAATTGAAAAATTCCAGAAAAATGATAAAAAAATTCCAGAAAATAAAAAAGTCATATTTCGGGAAAATAGGAAATTTGGTGAATTTTTTCAAAAAAAATCAAAAATTTCAAAACTTCACATGATGGCTTAGAATACTTGTGGCCATTTACTTTGAGTGAAATTTAAATTTTTTGATGTGCCCAAATGGTATTTTTGAAGAATCCTTAGTTTAGGAATTTAAAAGGGATTTTAACCCCTAAAAAACTCTAAAAGGGATTTAACCCCCAAAAGGGATTCTAAAAAATGGATGTCTGTTATAGGAAATAGAAAATTGTGTTATTATCAAACGAGTTTATGTTCTAGGAAATAGAAATTTTATACTATTGTCAAATGAGTTTCTATTCTAGAAATATGAATTTTTTAATCATTATTGAACGGGTTTCTTTTCTCAAAAACTCATTTTGGGAACATAAATAGAAAAATATATTCTGTTCCAGGAATTGTTTCTAGAACTGAATGGTTGTCATTCGCCCCCTTAATGTCTCATAAAAATTGTCCTTCACCCTGCCTCTGTTAATAATCCCGCATCACTTGAATACGTATAAGATCGGGGTTCCTATAAGATGGTATCGGAGCCACCAAATCCAATTTCTTTGTATTGCCACCCGCAAGTGTCTTTGATGACTTTAATCAAGTGTAATTGCATGTTGTCATTCTGACAAAGATCGTAAAAAAGGGTTTTAATTGTAACACCCCAACCTCGGGGTCATTCACGTGATATCCCGTTTATTATTATCTTTCATTATACACAAGCGGAAGCATTTCTCGGGACAATCACAATTAATACACACAACGTAATAAGACAAGAAGCATCACTAGCAAACCTTACGTTTACAGTACATGGAAATATGTTTTAACAAGCTTTTCGGACCATGGCAAACAACACATATTTCACACGCACTATGAATAGCAAAACTTAACTTGGGTTATCCTATACCCACTACAGCTTCTTGCTTCTCGCTTCTTCATCTCCACCCTGTTCTCGTCCGCCTGGCTATCTCACATCCCACCCGTGGTTTTATCCTGGAGCCGGCCCTCCCGCACCACGAAAGCACCGTTGAACCCACATAGGGATCCAATCCATTTTCCGTTCACATAGCGATACTACGCTACGTACGGATGAGGCACTAAGTCCGTTAGGCCCTCATCGAATCTCATAAGTGTCGTGATTTGGCGGTACGCGCGACCTTCTTTGGCATCCGTCACGGTAAGCACTTTGGCTCTCTGCTCCACGGGATTGCCAACGCAGGCTAGGAGAGATACCATCCTACGGACCTGAAAAAGGGGAGAGTAACGGGGGATGAGTTGGGGAGACTCAACAAGTAAACCTACTAATATCAAGCGAGGACGAGGGGATCGCTGTTAGCACAAGTTGGCTCTTACCGCACCCGCATCGATGGCAGATCAATAGCAAAGTTCATACAAAAGAACATCAAACATGGCTATAACATGTGTACCTTGTCATTCAAGTCTCGGTTCTATCTCCAAAACAAACGTCAAACACGAAACATGATTAAATCGAGAAATGAATCAACCATAACCAACCAAACGACCGACAAATGGTCCAAGCAAACTGTGTCACAACGTATCGCAACTTCTTTTCCCGATATTAGGAAGTTTACTTACCCAACAACGAACAAACTAGTGAACGAGCTAGAAACAACGAGCTCGGGTGAATTTTCGGTTTTCTCCTTGCTTTCTTCTTGCTTGGCCAAGCAACCTAGGCCTACGAAGGACAAACCGTGGGCTCTTGGGTGGAAACGAGGAGAAACACGGGCCGGTTCGGGGTTCGTTTGGGCGTGAACCTCTTGGGCCGAGAAACAAAAAAAAAGGGAGATGATGATGAAGTTGGCATGAGGATGAGGAGAGAGTGGCGTGAGGATGGAGAAGAAGTGGTGTGAGAGAGAAGGGAGGGCTTCTTCTATTTATAGAACTTCAAACTTGCTTACCAAGTTGCTAATCCAAGCTTACCTAAGAAGATATATGGCCATCATAACAAGGTCTCAAAGTCAAGACTCATTATGGCTTTCATTTAATGCCATTAATGGACTAAGCTTCTTAGTCAAATTTCATGATGGCATGTAATTAATGTCATTAATGGACTAAAATGACGAAGAAGCCAACCTTGGTCCTCTCTTTCTCTCTCTCTCCCTCACGGCTACTCTGTCTCTCTCTCCTTCCCCTTGGCCGAATGGCCTTTGCTTGGGTCATGGCTTAGGTCATCAAGGGATTAGGTCATGGCTTATGTCACTAAGAGATAAGGTCATTTATGCTCATTCATGCACGAAGGCCAAAAGCCATGATGAAAATTCTAAGTCATTTATTTCCAAACTTGGGCTTCAAGTTTAGACTTCTCCAGAATTATCCAATTCCAAGCTTGTTTCTCTCTTTCGGTTTCCCCCTGGTCCGACCTCCAATCAAAGCATAAAATATCTTATTTGAAAGCTCAGAACGTATGATTTAAATCATCAGAAGACATCAAGTCAAAATTCCAACGTTCTCAGATAGAAAATGCTGAATCTTTGAAATCTGACAAAACTGGACAGCTTTGCACTGTTCACAAAATTGGACTTGAAAATATAGTAAATGGACTCTGAAAATTCTCAAATTTGAATATGTCATAAAAAAAAACCTTAGCAAATGTTTTTCATGAAGAGCACAAAATCTGAATCTCTCTGTAAATGCCATTTTTAGTAGCTCAAAGACAGATTGAAAATAGTCTGCTGGAACAGGATTCTTATTTCTCAAATTAAGCTCTGTCCATAATCCAAATCATCTCGAAAAACTCCCAAATTTATATACATTATGGAAAAGGACATTCTCAACAACTTTTGTGAAGAAAACTTTTTCAAAATCGGTCTAGAAAAGCTTGTAGAAAATCAATAAAAGGGTGAACATCACCGAAATACTCATTCTAGATAGTTTTACATGGTCCGAAAATCAGGCCATCATATCACTCATATCAACTCCAAAAATTCTGGGATTAAAGTATGTAAAACTTCAAGATGTTTGGACAAACTTTCAAGAAGAAAGTGTTTGGAAATTCGAATCACAAAAAGTCTCTCCAAAAATAACAAAACGAAGGGTACAAAGGATCCGAAATTGGGTTTTCCAAAATAAGAGTAAAAAATTTTGTTCCGATTGGAAAACCACCAAATTTAAACCATAGTCATTTCCTAGGGACTGAAATTGAAGATGTGACATTAATAGTCTTAAACCACGATTAAATACAAGATTTCATCGGAGTATATTCTAATTAATCTTTGTTTCACCAGAAATGTTCCCGCAACGAAATATAATTCACCGAAAGTCGTTCTTGGATTTTTAATGAGAGGAGATCAGGTTCTGGGTCTAATTCCTAATAGGAGTTATCTAAGCGAGAACAAAGAGTCAGATTGTTAACGCAAATTTTGTATCGCGACGAAGTTCGACGTATATTTATAGATAATTTAGACGAATTCGTCCAGTTACTAGTGGCGTCCAAAGTTCATCGATATGATATTACATAGCTACTGGCTTGAAAAGTAAACAATTACAGCTACTGAAAGATAAGGTGCGATATTGGAAAGTAAAGATAAAAAGACAGTATTTTGGTTTGTATGTGCGTGGGAGGGGAAGGGGGGAGGGCCTTCAGTTGGCAGTTGAGTGCTTTTTATAATGTGGGCTTAGTAACCGTCTTTGGCATCGTGTTCAACACCCACCGTTGATTTCATCTTCACCATCCATCTAATGACACCCGTTCGTCAACCACTATTGATTTTATATTTTTATCGGAGGTGATAACCGTCGTTGAACTCACATCATTTTGACATCCGTCCTTCCCGGGATGATAATCGTCATCGAACTTTTCTCATTCTGACACCTGTCCTCCCTGGGATAATAATCGTCATCAAGCTTCTCTTATTTTGACACTTGTCCTTCTTGGGATGATAACCATCATCGAGCTCTTCTTATTCTGACACATGTTCTTCTCGGGATGATAATCGTCATCGAGCTCTTCTCATCCTGACACTTGTCCTTCCTAGGGAAATAATCGTCATCGAGCTCTTCTCATTCCGATACTTGTTCTTCCCTAGGAAATAACCGTTATCGAGCTCTTCTCATTCTGACACCTATCCTTCCTAGGGAAATAACCGTCATCGAGCTCTTCCTGGCTTGGCACTTGTCCTTCCAAAGCAAGGACCTTCGTCGAGCTCTTCCTGGCTTGGCACTTGTCCTTCCGAAGCAACCTTCGTCGAGCTCTTCCTGAATTGACACCTGTCCTTTCGAAGCTGGGACTTTCGTCGAGCTCTTCCTGACTTGACACCTGTCCTTCTGAAGCAGGAACCTTCGTGGAGCTCTTCCTGACTCGACTTTTGTCCTTCCGAAGCAGGGACCTTCGTTGAGCTCTTCCTGACTAGACACTTGTCCTTCCGAAGCAGGGACCTTCGTTGAACTCTTCATAACTTGACACCTGTCCTTTCGAAGCAGGGATCTCTGTTGAGCTCTTCCTGACTTGACACTTGTCCTTCTGAAGTAGGGACTTTCGTCGAGCTCTTCCTAACTTCACATCTGTCCTTTCGAAGCAAAGATCTTCGTCGAGCTCTTCCGAGCTTGACATATATCCTTTCGAAGCAAGGACCTTCATCGAAGTCTTCTTGACTTGACACCTATCCTTCCGAAGTAGGGACCTTCATTGAGCTATTTTGACTTGACACCTGTCCTTCTCCTTGTTGACGGCCTTAATAACAATTTTCCTTGATAACTTTAGCACTCGCTCGCTAGTTTTTTTCTGAATTTCAAATTTCCCGTTGGTGTCTGCTAGTGCTTGTTAGCTGTTTTGCTTGCGTGAACCGTCTCGTATGGGCTTCTGTTGGCAGTCGAGTGCAATTTATAATGTGGGCTTGATAACCGTCTTTGGCATCGTTTTCGACACCCACCGTTGATTTCATCTTCACTGTCCATCTAATGACACTTGTCTACCAACTGCTATCGATCTTATATTTTTGTCTAAAGTGATAACCGTCGTTGAACTCACATCATTTTGACATCTGTCCTTTCCGGGATGATAACCGTTATCGAACTTTTCTCATTCTGACACCTGTTCTCCCTGGAATGATAACTATCATCAAGCTTCTCTTATTCTGATACCTGTCCTTCTCGGGATGATAACCGTCATAGAGTTCTTCTCATTTTGACACCTGTTCTTCTCGGGATGATAATCGTCATTGAGCTCTTCTCATCCTAACACTTGTCCTTCCCTGAAAAATAACCGTTATTGAGCTCTTCTTATTCTGACACCCATCCTTCCCGGAAAAATAACCATCATTGAGCTCTTCTCATTCTGACACCTGTCCTTCCCGGAGAAATAACCGTCATGGAGCTATTCTCATTCTGACACCTGTCTTTGCTAGGGAAATAACCATCATTGACCTCTTCCTGGCTTGGCACTTGTCCTTCCGAAGCAAGGACCTTCGTCGAGCTCTTCCTAACTTGACACCTGTCCTTCCAAAGCAGAGACCTTCGTCGAGCTCTTCTTGACTTGACAGTTGTTCTTTCGATGCAAGGACCTTCGTCGAGCTCTTCCTGGCTTGACACCTGTCCTTCTAAAGGAAGGACCTTCGTCGAGCTCTTCTTAACTTGACACCCGTCCTTCCGAAGTAGGGACCTTCGTCAAGCTATTCTTGATTTGACACCTGTCCTTCTCCTTGTTGACAGCCTTGATGACAATTTTCCTTGATAACTTTGGTGCTTGCTCGCTGGTTTTCTCTAAATTTCAAATTTCTCATTGGTGTCTGCTAGTGCTTGCTAGCTGTTTTGCTTGCGTGAGCAGTCTCGTATGAGCTACATTATCCTTTGACGTCTATTATTTTATTTATTTTAGTTGTCGACAGCCTAATTAATTATAGGTGTCAACATATGTCCCCATTTAAAAGAATTAATTCTTTTAGATTTAATTCTTTTAAAGAAATGCATCTGGCCCGAGTGATCTTGATCTCGACGCCTCGTAACTTGCGTTTGCTTAACCTTCCTACAACACTTGACTTTATTCTGACACGTCATCTTGATCATTTATGGTTGGCAAATCTTCATGATGGCAGATCATTCGGACTGTTGTATCTTGACGATAAAATTTGAAACTTTAGCCTTTCATCTTCTCCTCCGACTCTAGGTTTTTTTCATCTTCTTCAGTCCCACATTTCTTTGTCTTCTCCTATATTTTCTCACTCAGTTTGCATTCATGGCCACCCAATATTCTCCTGAGTTGTATATTGAAAATTTAATCGTCTGCGAAGTGATGAGGAGTCCCCAAACTGCGATTTTCGACTGGTGCATTTCGTCGACGAATCCTCTGATCAACTTATTCTGGGTCTCTGCTTTCGGGACCATCAACAAATCCCAGTTTCTCTCCGTCCATGTTTCCCCGAGAGAGTAGGAGAACTTCTTCCTATCCAGAAGCCCTTGGTTGCGGACATCTAGTTCCTAGAAACCTTGCGATTTCGAGGGTTATCCTCTCTTGAAACAGGTATTCACCGCTGGTACGCGAGACTAAAGGATGATCTAACTACCCGCCTTGCTTGGATGAGAGCCGGCATTGACGTGGCTTTAGCGGTTAGCATGCTGTCATATGATCTAAATCTAGGGCTTTTGGGTGCTGCTATTAGTTTCTGGTCCGTTTTGACCAACTGTTTCTTTTTCCTTTGGGACCCCATGTCTGTTACCCTTTTAGATATATATGCTATTACCAACCTTCCTCCGGTTGGGACCCCCGTAGAGGACATGGCCTCGTCATCAATACATGATGTTTCTGACGAAAACCTTGCTTATAGTAAATTTCTTTAAGCACATTTCCTCGATATTGATCCAACAACCCCTGACGAGCGTACTCGTTTTCTCCTTTTCTGGCTGTCGAAGTATGACTTCTTTGATCTTTTAAAAGTTGGATGGACCTGAGTAGAATGTGAACAAGTCAAAAAATGAAAAATCCGTGAAAACTCAGATGGACCGAAGAAGTTGAACAGCTAAGTAGAACCAGAGTCGTCAATACTCTCTGTAAGGACTTGAAGATCGATGGTGAACAGTCAGTTTTAACGAGAAGTGTGAAAGGACAGGAAGAATTGTTGGGAGAAGTAGCTCCTACTATCAACGAGGTGGAACTTAAGGGACCCAAAGATCGCTGAGGAAAGTGGTGGAAAAAAAATCAGAAAAGCTTCAACTTTCTATCGTCTTAAACTCAGAATACTGCCCGTATTCTGATTCAAATTGTCTGAAAGGGTTCTTGAGCTTTGTAATATGTGAGCAGAGTGTTCAGAGTGATTGATGTGCTTGTGCTTTCCTAAAGATTATTAGTGGCTTCCAACCTGATTCTTGGTTGTGTGCGTGTCTATATATATTCATTTTCAATTTATTATTTGTCAAATATAAGCTACGATGTTATCCTACATATTTCTACGTTGTTCAACTCTTAGTCAGCAAATGATTTAGTGTATATGTAATAAACATTTATTACATACTTGTTAAATGAGGGCTATTACGTCAAATTATTTTTCATTGGTTTGTTGGTATCACTTAATTGGGAAATACAACAAAGTACTTAGCTACAAGGGATATCATACGACATTTTAATCGTAACAGTCATTGCTTATCATACATTTGGTTATACTTATTGTTGAATTAATGCGATCACGCAATAGAACCTTTAATCATATATACGAAAATTTATCAATTAGAAGCTTATTACCAATTAATTCATAAGAATTAGAAATTTGCTAGGATTAAAGGTTTGGTAATGTGACCATAAAAAACAAAGAACTAGGTAAAGCTCTCGCGTGAGCATGTCACATGTTTTTGGAATTGATTTGGGAGATTGTATCTCTAAGTCTATTGAGGACTTTTTGTGATTTACATATTGACAACCAATAAAATAAAAGGTTAATATAATGAAAAACTCCAAATCAGTACACTTGTGACAAATTTACCATAAATTAATTTTTTGACTAACAAAAATGCCAAACAAGTATATATGTAACAAATTTACCCTCCGTTAGTTTCTGTTAAATTTTACCGTCAAATTGCTGAGTTAGATGATATGTTACAGTTGATGAATATACTAGTTTAGGGTTTTACCTCTTCGTTTGTCACAAGTTTACCAATTTGTGATTTTTCGTGGTATTAATTCAATTTTATGGAGGGTAAATTTATCACAAGTGTACCATTCCGGAGTTTTTGGTAATCAACAAATTAGTTTATGGTAAATTTATCACAGGTGTACTAGTTTGAGATTTTTGGTGATTACAAAATTAGTTCATGGTAAATTTGTCACAGGCGTATCAGTTTGAAATTTTTTATGGTGTCAACCCTAAGATAAATACTTGACTTTTTATGATTTTGCATTGAGGTGATATCTTGGGAGAAATCAATGGGCATGACATAGAAGTGGTTAAGTGTGAAGGTTGACCAAAAAAAAAAAAAAATAGCAACAAGAGAATGTAGCCGTGCCTTAAGAAATAAGGATCATTATGAAGTTTAACAAAAGGCAAGGAGGTTTGTTTCGTTGCGTGGACCATTGAGTAGCAGAATATGACAATATCTTCCTTTGCTGTAGCAAATAGAGGCGTGCATGGTCTCAATCCAATCTAGGATCAAACCAAATCATTCGGCTCTAGGTAGTTTCCACGAGAACTGGTCCGAGTCCCAATTCTAAATTTTAGGAAACGGGAATAGCCAGAGACTGGCCAATGCCAAAAAGAAAGGGAAAGAAAATAAAAGAAAGGAAAAAAAAAAGAAAAATTACAAAAATTTATACAAAAAAATGTCCACGTTATTGCCGGTTATGTTACATAAGACTACGGGCATCCACATTAAGGATTTCTGGCTTAAATTGGCTGGATGAACTAAATTAGCACAAATAAAAAAGGTTTATGACTAAATTGGTCCAATTGAAGGTTTATGACTAAATTAGTACCGAAACAATAGGTTTATGATTTTTTTTTGGGTACTTTTCCTCCACATGGCATAACTATATTTTTATTTAATTTCTTAGAGTTATATGGGAAACAAGTTAGGAATAATAAAAGATACCCATTGTACCCTTTGATGAGATATCATCAAAGCCTAATTTCTTCTATTATCATATTACAAATAAAAAATTGTAATAATTTATAAATAAATATGGTATTTTCATATTAATGAAAATATGGTAAATACAGTATAGAAACCTAGTTTTTTCTAGGGTTAATACCACGAAATCCCCAAACTGGTACCCGTGTGATAAATTTACCATAAACTAATTTTTTGATCACGAAAAATCTCAAACTGGTACACCTACGATAATTTTATCTCGAACTAATTTTTTTTCTACCAAAAACCCCAAACTGGAATATCCGTGATAATTTTACCTCGAACTAGTTGTTTGACCACCAAAAATCAAAAACTAGTATGCCTCTGAAAATTGTACCTTATATTAGTTTTAGTTAAATTTTACTGTCAAATTGCTGAGTTTGATGACACGTAGTAGTTGACGGTTTTGCCCCTCTATTTGTTACAATTTTACGAATTTTTGGTTTTTTGTGATATTAATCCAATTTAACGGACCTTACAAAAAAAAATCCAATTTAACGGAGGGTAAATTTGTCATAATTATACCAATTTGGAGTTTTTGATAGTAAAAAAATTAGTTTGGGATAAATTTGTAATAGGCATACCAGTTTGGAATTTTTGGTGGTCAAAAAATTAGTTCGGGGTAAATTTGTCACAGGTGTATCAGTTTGAGGTTTTTGGTGGTTAAAAAATTAGTTCGAGATAAAATTATTACAAGTGTACCAGTTTGGGGTTTTTCATGATATTAACTATTTCTTCTAGTACCCAGACAAAGCTACATCGCTTGATTCAAGTATCTCATTTTCATATATGAGCTCAGTGTTAGTTCTACTCCCTTTAATTCGGATATCTTGTGGTATCAACATGTCTTCATTTTCATTCCTAGTCACTTTCTCCAGACTGAAATATTTATCGAGATCGCATTGCTACACCACGACGCTCACCTTCACCCCATATCTCTTTCTTGACCATCATTGATGTATCATTCAACCATCTCCCTCGCTCCTACTTTCCATTTTATGTGAAGCATCTCCTAAAAATATACCATTGTGACCCCAAATTTTTTCATAAAAAAAGACCCACGAGAGAGCTTTTTCCCCATACTCGACTCCCCCACTAGTTTCCAATTAGATCCTATCGTCACAAGAAAATACTAAAAATGCTAACATACATTGCATGTACCCAAGCATTTTACAAGCAACATACGATTATCATGGCTGTTGTAAAATATTGCGTTGCAAGTATATAATAGAGAGAATAGAGATTAAGTAGAGAAAGCATATGCACACCAAAGATATATATTTTCTCTTTTCATTATGTTATGATTTCTTACACAATGACCAAAACTAAACTCCTATTTATAAGAAAACAAGAATGCACATATCATTAATGTCAATGTATTGAATACGTACATTGAATAGGGAGATGAACATTCATTGGAGATTGTACGTAGAATGTAGGTTACAAATGTACCATAATAGGTACATTGAATATACATTCATGTATGTAGGTTACAAATGTACCATAACAGGTACATTGAATGTAATGAATATTCATTCATATATTTCATAACACTCCCCCTTGAATATTCATTATATTTATTATATTTTGAATGTGCATTAAATGATACTACCTCATTAAAAACCTTAAGCCGGAAAAACCTAGTGGGACAAAAATCGGACAAAAGGGAAAAAGAGTACACAACATAAATTTTAAGATCTCTCCCTTTTATAGATGCTTAAATTGCCTCGTTAAAACTTTTAGCTGGAAAAACCATGTGGGAAAAAACCGGACAGAAAGAAAAAGAGTGCAATGCATAGTTCATAATATCTCTCCTTCAATTTGAGCTATATAGTCATTGCTGGGGCTAATCAATCTTGCATCTTATGAACTCGCCACATACCAATGCCATATACTAATTTCTCAAAAGTTGACGTTGGCAATGATTTGGTAAAAAGATCTGCAAGATTATTTATGGATTGAATATGTTTAACATCAATTTGTCAACTTTCTTGGAGTTTGTGAGTATAGAAAAATTTCAGTGAGATATGATTGGTCCTATCACCTTTGATATATCCTCCCTTAATTTGTGCAACACAAGCAGCATTATCTTCATAAATTATAGTGGGGGCATTTGTAACCGGTGTTAAACAACAAGAATTGTGAATATGTGTTATAACGGATCTTAACCAAACACACTCTCTTCCAGCTTCATATAAGGCAATAATCTCAGAGTGGTTGGAAGATGTAGCTACTAGTGATTGCATTGTAGAACACCAAGAAATGACGGTGCTGTTATAACAAAATAAATAACCGATTTGAGAGCGAGCTTTATGTGGATCAGATCTATATCCAGCATCAGTATATCCAACTAAACCAGAGGTAGTGGAATCCTTGGAATAATATAATCCCGAATTTATGGTTCCTCGGAGATAATGAAAAATATGTTTAATTCCATTCCAATGTCTCTGAGTTGGCTTAGAACTAAAACGTGCCAATAAATTTATTGCAAAAGCGATATCTGGTCTTGTACATTAGGCCAAGTACATCAAAGCCCCAATTGCATTGAGATATGGTACTTCAAGACCAAGTATCTCTTCATCAGATTCTCTAGGATGAAACGGATCCTTTTGGGGATCTAGAGACCTTACAACCATAAGGGTGCTCAATGGGTGAGCCTTGTCCATGTTGAAGCGTTTAAGTAATCTTTCAATGTATGCTGATTAATGGATGATTATTCCGTTTGCTTTATGCTCAAGCTCTAGACCAAGACAAAGTTTGGTTTTACCCAAATCTTTAACTTCAAATTCCCTTTTCAAAAACTCAGCAATTTTAGATAACTCTTCTGGAGTTCCAATTAAATTTATATCGTCAATATAAATTGCCACAATAACAAATCCGGTTTCTGATTTCTTCATAAACATGCATGGGTAGATAGGATCATTCTTGTACCTTTTCCTTAATTAGATACTCACTTAGGTGTTGATACCACATGCGACGGGATTGCTTTAACCCGTACAAAGATCTTTGCAATTTTATTGAGAATAAGTTGCGGGGAGTGCATGCATCAAGCATTTTGAATCCCTCGAAAATTTTCATATAAATATCCGAGTCTAATGAGCCACATAGATATGCCGTGACAATGTTCGTAAGACGCATTTCCAATCTTTCAGAGAGTACCAAGCTAATGAAAAAACAAAATGTAATCATATCCATCACAAGTGAATATGTCTCATCATAATCAATCCCAGGTCTTTAGGAGAATCCTTGGGCAACGAGTCGTGCTTTATACTTGACAACCTTGTTTTTCTCATTTCGTTTCTGGACAAATACCCATTTATATCCAATGGGCTTTACATTATCGAGGATGCAAGTTATGGGTCCAAAAACCTCTCGTTTGGCTAGGGAAGCTAATTCAGCCTTAATTGCTTCCTCCCATTTAGACTAATCTTGCCTTTGACGGCATTCAATAATAGATTGCGGCTCACAATCATCATTCATAATTTTATGAGCAATTGATAATGCAAAAGCATCATCAATGATGATTTCATTCCGTTCCCAAATCTCATTATAATATGTAATGGAATTCTCAGTATTTCCAGGGTTGGTGATTTTTTCATGGGTTTGTGCCTTTTCAGGGGCAATAAGCTCTTTGGGAGCAAGCACAAAACCAGGTTCTTCTGGAGTAGATTCTTGATTCTTTCCCCTTCGTTTTCGAGGAATAGTATCTTTGGATCCTATCGGTCTACCGCGTTTCTGTGGGGGATTTTGATCCATCTTAACTTGTCCTTCGGGAACAGCTATCCTAATTGGAGCATTTGCAGCTGGAATATGAGACTTTGTTACCTTAGTAGCATCATTAAATGCGTCAGGAAGTCTATTGGCCATAGCCTGTAAATGGATTATGCGCTGCACCTCGTTTTTACACTCAGGAGTTCTTGGGTCTAATTGAGATAAATTTTTCTCATTCCAGAAGAAAACCTTAACTGGTTTTTGCTTTGCAGCCATGTCAGTTTTAGGTGTCCCAATTGATGGAAACATAGTCTCATTGAAATGACAATCTGCAAATCTGGCTATAGAAAGATCACCGGTAGTCGGTTCCAAGAACCTAATGATGGACGGTGAAGTAAACCCAACATAAAAGCCAAACAGCATTGGGGACCCATTTTTGTTCTTTTTGGCGGTGCTACAGGCACCTGTACTGCACAATTAAAGGTGCGTAAATGTGAAATATTAGGTTCATAACCAAGAACCATTTGAAGGGGAGATTGTAAGAGACTAGCAGTGGGGCGCAATCTTATTAGTGCTGCCGCATGCAAAACTGCATGACCCCATGCTGTATTGTTGAGATTTGTACTCAATAATAGAGTGCGGGCAATGATTTGGATATGTTTAATGAATGATTCTACCAATCCATTTTGAGTACGAACATATGCGACCGGGTGCTCAATCTCGATTCCGAGTGAAGCACAATACGTATCAAAACTCTTTGATGTAAATTCACCAGCATTATCCATCCTTATGCTTTTAATTGGATAATCAGGGAATTGTGCCCGGAGCTTTATAATTTGCGCAAGTAAACGTGTAAAGATGACATTGTGTGTAAATAATAGACAAACATAGGACCATCTATAGGATGCGTCCACTAATACCATAAAATATCGAAATGGTCCACTTGGTGGTTGTATTGGTCCGCAAATATCACCCTGAATTCTTTGCAGGAATAAAGGGGATTCAAGATTAACCTTTGTTATAAAAAGTTTGATAATGAGTTTTCCTTGTGAACAACCTTCACAATTATAATCTTTGGACAACAATACCTTTGTATCCTTTAAAGGGTGCCCTTTTGTATTCTGAATTATTCTACACATCATTGAAGCGTCAGGGTGACCAAGGCGATCGTGCCATAATCCAAACTAATCAAGATTTACCAATCTCCAGGATATGGTGGCGTAGGTTTCAACGGCCTTAATCATGACACAATACAAACTCATAGAAGAGGCTTTTAATTTCTCATGGATGGTCTTCAGGCCCATCTTACAAGAGGTAATGCCAATATATTATTTATTTTGCTCATAAATAGTCTCAATATGGTACCCATTACGGCATACATCTTTGAAGCTAAGTAGATTCCTTTTTGATTTACTGCTTGGAAATGCATTCTCAAAATGCAGGATGGTGCCTTTAGGCAAAACAATTGTGACATTCCTGAAACCATCAATAATCGAAATAGGACCTGATATTGTATGGACATGTGTCTTACGCAATGTCATACTCAAGAAAAAGTGTCTACTACGAAATATGGTATGTGTCGATGCACTATCAAGCAAACAAACATCTTCCTTTTTCTCGGTATTTTCCATTTGCATTTATGTTGACAACTTCAGGTGTCAAGTATCACAAACTTTTCATATTAGTTATAGGGTCAAATGAAATTTCAAAATAATAAACATTATATCAGGTTCATAAGCATTTCATTCATAACCATATTAAAGAACATTATAAGGCAATAAATTTAAAGAAAAGCAACTAGAAAAGAAATTATTAGAATCATAAAATTCGAAGTCTAATTTGTCATCCACCAGTTTGATGCTTTATCAAAGTAATCAAAGGTCCTCAAAGAAATCGAAGACATCGAGAGATGTATTTGCTACTTTAGGAGCAAGAAGAGTCCCACCAACATATATATTATTGGCCTCAATAGTGGTTATGGCAATAGGATTAATTTCGATGGCGTGAGATTCATCGCCCTTGCCCCTATTTTTCAAAGTTGCCTGGTATAGATCAACAAAGTGCTTTGGTGTACAATAAGTACGTGACTAGTGCCCAATCATGCCACAACGATGGCAAATACTTTCATTAGTCACCTTATTTTGTTTCTTTTCTTTGTCATGATCCAGGCCAAAGTTAGATTTCCTAAGGTGGTTAAATTTCCTACCACCCCTTCGAGGATTATGTTCTTCCCTGCGCTTATAGCCCTTAAAATGGCCAGTATTTTTCTCAGAGTTAGCATGTGTTTTAGGTAATGCTTTTGACCCATTAGGACTAAGATCATGATTTTTGAGCAGCAATTCATTAGTTTGCTCAGCAGTGAGGAGCACAAAAATTAATTCAGAGTATGTGGCAAATTGACGTTGCCGGTATTGCTGTTGCAATACAATATTCGAAGCATGGAAGGTGGAGAAAGTTTTCTCTAACGGTTCCGCATCAGTGAGCTTGATACCGCATAACTCAAGTCGAGAAACAATATCAAATAAAGCAGAGTTATAGTCAGACACTGATTCAAAATCTTGCAGTTTGAGATTTTGCCAATCATACTGTGCTTGAGGGAGGATAACAGTCTTGGTATGATCATACTTGTCCTTCAACCTCTTCCACAGGGTCTAAGGGTCTTGAACGGATAAATATTGAGTCTGCAGGCTCTCATGCAAATGACGACGAATAAAAATCAGTGCAGTTGCTTTATCTTTTGCATTTGAGGTTCCGTCTTCTGTAATTGCATTAGCGAGATCTTGCCCTTGGAGGTGCATTTCCATGTCAAGGTACCAGGATAGATAATTATTTTCACTCACTTCCAGGATATGGAATTTGGGCTTTTCAATATTTGCCATAATTCTTGCAAAACAAATGAATCCTTAAATTAATTAGAAGGATTTCCAAATATCCACCGCCACTTCAGGAGCAAAAGGATACTTTTAGATTGGAAATTGGCTTTAGGCCAAGAAAAAGAAAAATGAAGAATTGATAGGAGAAGATGAAGTATAAGTTCATTAATGAAAACAAAGAGAACACTTACCTTGCAAAAATTATTTACTCAGTTGGTAGATCTTCGTGCTGATAATGTGTTGTAAAATATTGCGATGTAAATATATAATAGAGAGAATAGATATTAAGTAAATAAATCAGATGAACATCAAAGATATATATTTTCTCCTTTCATTATGTTCTGATTTCTTACACAATGATCAAAACTAAACTCCTATTTATAAGAAAACAAGAATGCACATATCATTAATGCCAATATATTAAATATATATATTGAATAGGGAGATGAACATTCATTGGAGATTGTACGTATAATATAGGTTACGAATATATCGTAATAGGTATATTGAATATATATTTATGTATGTAGATTATAAATATATCATAATAGGTATATTGAATATAATAAATATTCATTTATATATTTCGCAATGATGGCAACAATTATTGCAAAGAAAGAAAAAGACATCCCCTCGACATAAAGGCATCCGTCACCTCATGATGCACCGAGCTTCGCGCCATTCCTGTGTCCAAAAGAAATAAAACGTCCAACGTTTGCAAATCCTACTTTTAAAGATTCCCATTTGTCTCTTCCCGTGTCTCCACAAGAACCGGGTGTATTACAGGAAGAAATTCAGAAACCCTCGAAGGCCACGCGCGACGTATCTGGATGAATTCAAAGGTATTGTCCATTTTGGCACGTCTCGTATCGAGCTTTACGATTTTATCCTTTAGGTACAAGTGGGTGCTTTTTCAAAAGGTCACCCATCTTGATAGTGTTTCTATCTGAGCACGCTTAACTTTGGATGCGGTCCGTCAGTTAATTTCAAGGATGTCACACCACAAGCCCTGAAAAACAATTATAATCTTCATTTACTATAATCAAGAAAATGTCCTTGTTATTACATAGGGTCATTTTACAAGTTGTCACCTCATCATGTTCATCCAAAAAAGGGCAAAAAGATACTAGAAGTGCCACAACTTATGTACGGAAATCACTTTAGTGTCATAACTTTTTTTCGGATCACTTTGGTGTCAAGTCGGAGAAAAATAGATCACTTTAGTGACTCCGACCAAAAAACTGATCTAGCATTTATATTTTAAAAAAATGGTTTGATTTGTACATGTGGAAATTATATGGTTTTTTTTTTTTGAATTTTTAGAAAAAAATAAAAAAAAAAGATTGTAGCAGCGATGCCCTCGCCGCTGTTGCCGCCAACCCACCACTGCCGGGAAAGGGCCGGTGGTGGTGGGTGAGGTGGTCGGCGAGGGTCGTCGGCCCTTGGCTGGGGCCTGGCGACCCTTGCCTTGCCCAACGATGGTCGAATTTGGCGAGGCGAGACCTCACCATCGCGACCCAGGCGAAGGCGAGGTCGGCCTCGCCTTCGCTGGGGGAGGCGAGACCTCGCCGTCGCGACCCAGGCAACGGTGAGGTCGGTCTCGCCTTCGCTGAGGGAGGCGAGACCTTGCCGTCGCGACCTAGGCGACGGTGAGGTCTCGCCTCACCGGATCCGACCTTCGCTGGGCAAGGCGAGGATCACCGGGCCCCGACCAGGGACCACCTTGCCCACCACCGCCGGCCCTTCCCGGCGGTGGTGGGTTGGCGGCAGTAATGGCAAGGGCTCCCTTGCCGTTACTGCAACCCTTTTTTTTTTTAATTTAAATTATTGTTATTTTCTAAAAATTAAAAAATTATAAAAAAGTCACATAATTTCCACGTGTACAAGTCAGACCATTTTTTTTTTAAATATAAATGCTGACTGGACCTCTTCGGCGAGCCGTGGACCTTTCCGGCAAATCGTGTCAGCGCCACATCGGATTTCCGGCGAGCCACGTCAGCATTAGTACTAAAATGATCGTTTTTTGAAAAAAGTTGGCACCAAAGTGATCCGAAAAAAAGTTATGGCACCAAAGTGATTTTCATACACAAGTTGTGACACTTCTGGTGTCCTTTTGCCTCTAAAAAAGGATTTCCTTCAAGATGGCAGGACAGGCAATCCAAACAGCAAAAGGGACGTAAAGGGCTTGCTGCATTGTTCCCATTTATTTCTTTTAAGCTAATTTCCTTGGAAAAACGCAACCGAAATATACTAAGACCGATTAACGACAACGTTAATTGAAGTGATGTTTGATTTGGCCGAATCTAGTGGAACAGTGAATATGACCCACTTGCTCGATTATCCATGCGTGCTCTATCGCATCGCTTAGCACACGAGTTTAGTAGCATTGCTCGTTTCTTAATGCTCTCTACATTCAAATCACATGCGTACCATTGACTTAATTAGAACACTAATTTGGACACCATGGTCATTGTCACCCGCCCATCATCATCTCCAGACCAGTTCTGGGCCAGTGTTTTGTTGTGTTATATGTAGGGGTTGAGAGAAGAGTCACGGGACATGCAAAAACTGAGATTGATCAGGTTGCTGCACGCTTTCGCGTTCACAGGAGTCCTTTTGTCTTTTGGGATATGAATGATTGGTGCTCACACGCTTTCTGTGGCTGCTTTTATTGCAGGACTGGGAAGCTCCTCTCCATGCGCCATGCCATTGTTTCTTTGGCTCACATTTGTGCTCTTCTACTCAGGATCAGGTAGTAGTTTCTCTCTCAGTTTATTCCACTTGTATCATTATTAGTATTAATTATTGCGAAATCATTTTCCTCCAAGAACATTGTAAAAGAGTTTAGGATACTGTTTCCTTTTTAGTATGTTAAGCCATTTCGGGGCAGATCACACAGGCTGGCTTCAGTGATGTTCAATATGATGCATCAGCAACAACCCAGGCAAGATCAAAGTCCTGGACATTACTTGCAACTTTTGAGTTATGTTCGCATATGAATGCCAAATAGATTTTCATGGACATCACTAAGTCGAATGAATTAATCTGGACCCGAGATTGCCGCCCTAAAAGAGAGATATGATCGAATGAATTATTCTGTACATATACTGATCTTTATGTATTCCCAAATTGTGATTTTGGTACTAATGTGAGTTAACTCCCATCTCTATGTATTCAATAAGCAGTGTTTGGCAGAGCCTCGGACTACTATGTATGGAGGTGGGATCATGATTAACCCGGAATTTAGCCATGGCACTGCCGGATGGGCCATGTTTGGGAAAGGAGCGATTGAAGAACGCTTATTGCGTACCAAGAACAGTTTCATGGTGGCACACAACAGAAAATGTCCCTTGGACAGTTTCTCTCATGAAGTTCGAATCGAGAAGGGCAAGGTCTATGCATTCTCAGGTAATTATTCCATCCTCTATTTCTACAGACATCACTACAAACTCCAAATACGCGGACATGGCTTCACTTCCATGTCGGATTTTGCTCATGTGGAGCCAACAAGCGTGTGATATGTGGGTTCGCATAAACAGGACACTTGAATAGCTTTTTTTCATTTGCAAAGAATTTCGGTCTCCAATATCAAGGAATGCGGAACAGTATCTGTGGATGAAGTTTAAGATGATTTATTACTCATGTTGATGAGGGATTTTCGCAGCTTGGATACAAGTCAATGAAGGAAGCGAGACAGTATCAGTGGTTTTTGGAACTGGAGATGGCGAGTTCGTCCCTGGAGGCAGCATCGTGGCAGGGCAAGGGTGCTGGTCTTTGCTAAAAGGAGGCGTCGCTGCGAACTCTTCGAGCACCGTCGATGTTCTTTTCGAGGTAAAGTGATGGCCATTGAACCATTTTTAGATAAATCTATATCTGAAAGAACACAATTCAACTAGTTGATGTCTTCTTAGGTGATTATTAAAAAATCAGCACATCTGAAAAACGAACTGTACACAAGACAAGATCAGAGACTTGATGTATGATTGTTATTCTCACATCCCCTGTGTACAGTTAACTTCTCAAACAATCGGTACTCTTCGAAATATACCATTTGACGGGGGGTAACCGGGTAGTGCCTTTGCTATATTTGTCCTGAATCGGGTCAAGATTTAACCTTTGTGAGAATAATTTCACCGAAAAGTTGGAAGCTACATTTGGTGGAGTGCTAATGTTATTCTGATTCCTGATTGTAGCAGAGCAAGAATACCTCAAAGGAAATTTGGGTCGACAATGTTGCGTTGCAGCCATTCTCAAAGAGGCAATGGAGGCTTCACCAAGACGAAAGAATAGAGAAGGTAACGCAAAAAGTTGGACGGACCAAGTTAGTTTGAAAAACATAAAGAACCGTTGCCAAATTCGATCTCACAGGTACGGAAAAGCAGAGTGAGGTTCCAGGTAACTTGTGCGAATAAAAGAGGGCTCGTAGTTGGAGGAACCAAAATTCTTGTCAAACAAACCAAGCCAGGCTTCCCATTCGGGTGTGGTATGAACTTCCACATCCTCAAGAGCACCGAATATCAAAACTGGTTCGCTTCGAGGTTCAGGTTCACCACTTTTACCAATGCAATGAAGTGGTACAGCACAGAGGAGAAACAGGGCCAAGAGAACTGCACGATAGCTGATGCGATGGTGAAGTTCGCGCAAGACAACGACATTTCGATCTGAGGCCACAATGTTTTCTGGGACGATCCCAAGTACCAACCCGATTGGGTCAAGACCCTTTCACCTGAGGATTTGCTAATAGCAGCAGAGAGGAGGATCAATTCGGTCGTCTCAGGAGAACTGATTGCCTGAGATGTGGTCAATGAGAAACTGCACTTCAGCTTCTTCGAGGACAACCTTGGAGAAAACGCTTCCTCGATATATTACTCTCATACAAACTCGATCCAACCCCAAGAGTGTTCTTGAACGAGCACAACACCATTGAGTACTGTGGGGACGAGAAGGTGAGCCTGGGGAACTACAAGAAGAGGCTCCAGGAGATATTTTCGTACCCTGGAAACGAAGATATCCCACCAGGAATAGAAGTGCAAGGCCAGTTTGGCCCTGGCCAGCCAAATTTGGCGTACATGAGATCAAGCCTGGAGATTCTGGCCACAACTGGTGTGCCCATTTGGCTCACAGAAGTGTCTGTAGAACCAGGAGTCAACCAGGTAAATCAATCATGCATGGCCAGGCAACCGCTGGGCCCGGTTAGCCTGGTTGGCCCGAGAAGAAAAATTGGGTAGGCTAGGGCAAGCAATTCTCTTCTTGTAACCAGCTCGCCCAACTTCGCCTGCCAACCCTATCAATGTTAAATGGCATATTTGATTTCTTACTAGTGGGCATCTAGAGTTGTGATTAGTGACAAATAGAAGTGCAACATTTGAAGGATTGGCCCTCTCTAATGCATCAAAGTTTTCTGGTGTTGCAGGCTCAGTACCTGGAGGAGATCCTCAGGGAGGCTTATTCCCATCCTGCTGTGGAACGGATGATAATGTTTGCGGGCCCCGCATATGCTGGCTTGAATACCACGGCTCTCGCAGACATAAACTTCAACAACACGCTGGCTGGGGACAACAACCTGGTCGAGGAATGGAAATGCCGCGATATCGAAGCCTGCACCGACGGTGGAGGGTTCTTTACCACTTCACTATTCCATGGAGACTATGAGATCACTATGACTGACCCAGCTACAAATTCCTCTTCCATTTCAAGATTTGAAGTGACCAAAGATAGCTCAGGGAGAACTCTCCATTTTCAGATCGGATAAATAGTCAGCTGGAAGCTCCTATAGATATCTGAAAATAGTGTTTGATGGTTGACAGATAACAATTAATTAAGATTAATATAGGAGGGCAAAAAACAAAAGGGCTTAATAATATATTGCGTGTAATTATGACCTAGGAGATCATGCTTGTTGTTGACATATAGGTGATTTTCTGCACCTTCTTGAGAACGTGAAAATTTCTCCTGAAAGCATGTAAATAATGGCGGGTCGCCTCAGGCGATGCGGTGGTCCTGTGGTGGTCTCTTAAATCTCTTCGTTTCCGGTAAAGAGAAGAAGATAGTTATTTGCACGAGTGCACAACTTCTACGGCATTCAATGCACGACATCCGGCACTTACTCGGGAAATTATTTTAGAATTTCAATCCATGACCGATTCATTCCCTTTGGATTGTCGTAGTTAGTCCATTTCAATCTATAGGATGAATATTTCTACGCTATTCCTCTCAAATCCATTGCTTTTCCCCCTCCCCTTTTCAAATGTTAAGTGCACGCCAACCATTGCAAATGTCTAACTCAAACAAGGGACACGATCCAACATTGTGACTTGAAGGATCATTTTGGGGGCCAATTGAAGTCCACAAACACACACACCCTAAGTTCATCTACACAACCTAAGGCTCGTTTGTTTCGCGAAAAATTAACTATTTAGAAAATATTTTCCTCATTTTTATAGTTGTTATCGCCTACAAAAATGGGTCAATGAAAAATATTCTCATTATTAACAAAAACTCGTCCTAAACTTTTTTGTGGATAATAAGAATTTTTTCTATTACCTGCGCTCCTAAGAGCTATAAATGATCAAAATTAGGCAAATCATTTTCAAATCGTTGATTTTTTTGTGAAACAAACAAGGCCTAAATTGTAAATGAAAATGATCTATTCATGAGCATAACCACCAAGCACTTGCAATTGCGGGGAACAATTATTACTCTTCAAAAATTACTTGAGATCGTGCAATATAAGATTGGAAGTCTTGGTGTTGGACTAAAAATCCATGAATGTCTGGACTTATCACGTTTCGTGCGGAAAATGTTTTTACGGGCAATATTGCATCTGAACAATGAATATAAATCAGAAAGGAACAATTCTCCTTTTCGTCTACATACTTTCGAGCCTTTTTCTAATCAAGTCTATGAACTTTTAATTCGTCTAATCAAATCCTTTTACTTTCATAAATTTTCTAATTAGCCCATTCCGATACCAAATCCAACTAAATTCAATTGACATGGAGCATCAGGCAACGTCAAAGTGCGAACTGGATAAAAAAAAATTTCAATATAAACGTCCATGATGGTGCTCATATTGGCTGGATTTTATCTACATCATTCTTCAAAGTTGTCTACATTGACTGAACTTTTCCACCCACGATTGCATATTTCATCCGTATCATACTTTTGTGTTGTCCGATAGCCACATCACCCAAATTTTGTCGGATTTGGTGTACGAGTGGCTTGATCAGAATATTTGTAATGGTAAAATAATTTGATTGGATAAATTAAAAATACATGAACTTGATTAGAAAAAGCGCAAAAGTAGGCGGATGGAAAATAAAACCTTAAAATAAAATCAAGTATCACTTTATCGATCATGCTTGTGAAACCATGTGCCTTCACTAGTTTCCATTCCATTTGACGCATCTTTCCAATACTTACCTACGTGACTCAAAATGCTTTTCAAAGTAGACCCCGCAAGTTTAACTTTTTCCCAAACTCGACCATCCGTGATTTTCCGATATACCCTAGCGTCACATGATCATAACAAAAAGGCCCCCATATTGTGCATACGGAAGCATCCGCGTCATAAAGGTTATGGTAACATATATAGCAAAAAAGCCCACTTCGGTTTTGTGTCCAAAAATAAATTTTCCCAACATTTTCATTGGTACTTTAAGGATTCCAATTTGTCCCTTCTTCGGAAATTGCACAGAAAAATAGAATAGGGTCCTGCATAATTAATTGTCAAGAAGATATTTATAGATCTGATAATAACTTATCAAATAATGTATATCCAAAGTTTATTTTTAAAGAATATTTTTGTTACATAGAGGCATTGACAGAGTGTCGCTGTCAAAAAATTGCACTCAACATGTTCATCCCAGAAAGAATTCCTTTAAGATAGCAGAACCGGCAATCCAACAGCAAAAGGGACGAAAGAGCTTGCTTCCAATTTCCGATAGCCTCTTTCTCTTTTGGCTAAATTTCCTTGAGAGCAAAGCTAAACAGTCTTTTTTCTCTTTCATTTTTCAAATATTTTTTTAAAAATAATCACTTATATCAAAGTCTTTTTGTCAACCTCTTTCTTCTTGCTGCCACGTTTCCTCCCTTGCCGGCTGTCCACATGACACACACTCACGCTTGCAACAGGAAGAAACAATCTTCAACGCTCAATTATTGACCCCTTTTTCCTTCTTTTGATTCTGCTCATTTCTTTCCCGGCTGAGCCGGTCTTCTTCTTCTTCCACTTGAATTTACCCTTTTTTCCCCCCGACTTCTCTTCCTCCTTCTTCTTCCTTTTGTTCAGCCCTTGTCACGCCAGCAACTTCACCTCGTCCGTGAGCTCGGGATGCGCCAGAACACAGGAAGCCGCTGCAAGTCCTTTCTCTCTTTTCCGGGACAAATCGCGCCATGCTCAACCATAGAGGCAAGTGAAATTCTGCCGCCCTATATTAGATCGGAATGGGTTGCATGTTGAATTGATTGTAGGTGTAAGATATTTATGGAAAGGGATGGTGGTGATGGAAGTTAGTTTCTGGTTTTGGGTGTTTTTTGAAAACCAAATTCGTGGGGATCAAGTATTGAGTTGTTTTTGAACTTGAGTGGTGATTTCCAGACTTGATTTTTACTGGACCATTAACATTTCCTAATTTTGTAGAGATTTATGTGGTCAGAATATTACAAAACTTCCTCATAAAAGTTGTTCAAAACATTTGGGAGTATAACATATTTTAATTTCATAGTTTTTAAAATTGTTTCGGGTAGCCCGAAGGCCTAAACTCCAACCCGGGCTACACTGCTCGGGTGCTCTGTTTTAGTGTCCTTTCCACGTTCTTGATTTTTTATAAAATTTTATAGAATGATTCTGCATAAATTTCCTTCACAACATTTCTTAAGAACTTATTCCTATAAAACATAATTAAATTTTATAATTTTTGGAGAGGATTTGGGTACTGAACTGAGCTCATGTTGAGAGGCAAGAATTATGTTCCAATAAACAGTTTTTAGTCTGACTTTAATGCTCCCGAATCAGGTATTTATAGAACGAATTAGATTTTGAGTTCTGCATGAAAATTGTTTATCAAGGTGTCATCTATGACATATTTAAAATTCATAATTTTTGGAGTTCATTCACTAATTATTTTAAGCTGATTTCAAAAACAGCGCGAAACTGCCAGTTTTACCCTTTTTTCAAAGATTCACTATTTTCTAGGTAAAAACGTGGGAATCACGTTTCAATGTCTTGTAGAGATAGAATCTAAACATTCTGAGCTTTCAAATGAGATATGATAGACCTTGATTGGATGTCAAATAATGGGGCAAGTGAGGCCAAGTTCATAAATAAGCTTGTAACCGGCAAGCAATGTTAGAAAGAATTGATTGTTATGTTGTTGTCTGTGTGATATTGAAAAAGATTGATTGTTGTTGGTGATTTGTGCACTACATGAGTTGATTATATGTGTGGCTTGCTGGGTCATTGAATGCCCTCAGTTTATGAACCAACGATGCCCTGAGGAGCCGTAGGGAATGCAGGATGCCGTGGTTAGCGGACTATGATGCCTAGGATGAGAATGCCTTAGATGTCTCGAGAGTTTGATCGGGATGCCGTGGTCAATGGATCACGAAGCCTGCGTAGGCCGATGAGAATATCAACATATACTGCAGCAGACCGACGTGCACACTAAACCCTACTAGTCGGGAAGTGTTCGTCCTTGCTTGTTCGATGAGCACACTGGACATGTGTCTTGGGGATGCCATGGTCAATGGATCACGAAGCCTATGTGGGCCATTGAGAATTCCGACATACACCGTGGCGGATCGGAGTACACACTGAACTCTGCCAGACGGGAGTTTTCCTCCTTGCGTGACCGGCGAGCGCACTGAGTATGTAACTTGCAGTAAGATAATGATACCCATGTAAGCATGAAATTGTGTGTGTATGTTTGAATCGCACTATTAATTGTGATTGTTGGATTAAAGTATCATACTTGAGATAGTTCCTAATGTGGAACATTGTTGTACGTTTTGTTGGGTTAGTAAGTTTAGATAGAAGACTATCATACCTATGACGTTGAAATGCATGCTATTCTTGTTTGGTATAGGTTGATAGATATTTCATTGCTAAGCTACAGCTCACTCTCGTTGATTTACATTTTTTTTCAAATAACTAGAATGAATATCCCTTCGTAGGAAGATGATACGAATCCAGAATCGATCTTGCTTATTACTCACTTTTTGGCTAGTACCGTGAGGATGGGTGATTGGAGATCGGTGAAAACCTAGGTATCACTTGGATGGCATAGGGGGAGTAGGATGCCTTTATGACTTCCGAGACGTTGTCTTTTGTTATGGTGTTTTATGATGATATCATCAAAATCACCCTTGTATACAAATAAAAGTTTGGATATGAAGATGTGGTATTAGATTTGTGGATGTGTCCACCGGACGAGAAATGTTTGATTTGATGGTGCATTGTCTTCCGCTTGTGCTATAAGTGAAAATACTAAAGAACGCCTTAGTATGTGATACTTTGGGATGTCACACGTACTTCGACGACCTATGCTTACCTTTGGCGATGACGTATGAACGACGGGGAACGATGGTATGGGTCAAGATTCGCATGAAATGGCTGGCGTGAGTCTTGGCCAAAACTTGCTAAAAAACAGGGGAAAACATGGTTCTGGTGAGATCAGGAAGACTCACCGGTCGGCGCTGCTTCTAGGGTAGGTCTCCAGTCGTCCTGCTGGCAACGGCGGGACTGCTGGTGTCCCCTGATGACCTGCAAACCCTCTTGGCTCGCCCTTTTTTCTCTCGGTTACTCTCACATATCTCTCTCTCTATGCTTAGTTTTTGCTCCAAAGGACCGACTTGTCTCCTTTCTCTTCTCTAGCTTTTATAGTGGCTGGCAGCCACTGCTCCACCCCAGAAGTTGTCGTCTTAATGGCACTGCATCGGCCTAGCCTGCATCACAACTTTAGTGGCCGGGGTAGGGGAGAAAAGAGGATAAGGAGGAGAGAGAGAGAGGTTGGCAACAGGGAGAGAAAGGGAAGAAAGAGCTGGGCCAGGCCTAGCCGGGCCTAGTTCGAGCGAAAGGAAAAGAAGAAAATGGAGCGGGCTAGGCCTGCGGGGGGGATAAAGAGACAGAAGGTCAGGTCGGGTTGACCTGGCCCATTCCAACATTTTTTAATTTTTTTTTGGATTTTTGTAATTAAAAGAGGAAAAATATATTCTAATATTGCAAATTACACCTATGTCTATATGCAATGCAATTGAAACTAAATAATTTTTTTGATTTAGGAATTAAGGACATTAACCCCTAAATTTTGTATAATTAATTTTAGGCAATAAAAAATAGGTGCCAACAAAACAATTGACAGTAGTCCTATAAAATCTCATTCTTCTAATGCATAGGCTATTTGTAACAATCCAATAGGAACCACATGAGCCAAATCCTTGAAAGAGTTACTCAAATTGGCTGTAACCGCAGGGGCGGGCTGCTAATTATGTATCAGTGCAATCCCTTTCTCACTTTGTCTATGACCTATATGGTCTTGCATTCTCATCCCCCTCGTGAAGCAACAATGCCAATATCAATGTCGCCCATAGAGTTCCACCCATTAAGCCCAAAACCATACAAAGAAGATATGATAAATCCTGCACTGCGACCGGTGCATTACTTTGATATCATTTGTTATAACAGGGCCCAAACCACGTGAGCTAAGCCCCAACAAAAGGAAAACTCAAGGAGGCAGTGTCCTCGGGAGTAGGCGGCTACGGATATAGCGAGCACTAAACATCCCTCCCCTACTCTATGTGGGACTTCGGGTGTTTACCGTTGGGGGAGGCCATGCGCGCTCCATAAGGGTTGTGAGCCGGTTGGGGTGTTTAGTGTTGGGGGAGGCCATGTGCACTGGTTGTGAGCCGGCAACTGTGGGCAGTCTCACGGTTGGTTGAGCAAGGCACATGCTGCCTCATTCGAGATGATGCATAATCCTGTGCATGAGCTAATTCAAAAACAGAGTGATTATACTCCTGAGCTAGTGGACCGGTTCATGAGTGCATTTCTATGAACAAAATCCATGTGGACGAGCGCAGTGCAAGTGCACTCGCAGGTTGCACCACCAGGGTGCATGTGCATAGAACTATGAAACATTGTGCAGTTTGAGCTTTTAAACATTTGATTGTGTGACATTATTAACTGGTTTTTGAAACATTGCAACACATTATAATCTACAAAATGATCGACAGCTAGTCTATTCCAACTTTTATTTGCATGGTTGCACATTTTTCCAGTTTACTTGCTTTGGGAACCCTACTTGCTACAAATGCTTCACTGATCAAACAACAAATTCAATCGGTGGAAACTATTATAGTTAATTTAATCAGCACTCAATGAAGAAAACTCACTTCTCTATGCTTACATAATACTTCACCACCTCTAATAAAATTTCCAAAACATGTATTTGCGAGTAAAAAATCCATAAAGCATCAATTAGAAAAAGATCATATGCAGGTTCTTACCTTATAAACCCTGCCTGCAATTGTACTAGTCTACTCAATCTTAGGATTATCCGTTCGGTCAGTCATTATCGCCATTGAAATCCATATAAGACTTTGAGAACTTTCCCATTGTAAAACATGCACCACACTAATGCCTTCCCATTCATGAACTTTTCTATCATGCTACTTCTCTGATGTTCCCAGCATTGCCAAAGAGAGGTCACAAGCTCGGGACAACAGCTGCAGCACCTGAAAGAGCGCCCCAGGTACAGTACTTTTCCACTTGGTCACGAGTTTTTGGAGAAATGTACATGAATGATGTAGACGTGGACTTCCAATTATCTCACTAAATGTTATTTAGCATGCTTACCTGATTAAAATTTCCTTTCCAACTGTTAGCATCTGTTTAAATTATCATCTTGTAGATTGAGGAATATCGAAAATCAGTTTACAAAGAACAAATTGCCATGGTATCAAAGATTCATATATTAACTCCACTTAGCGCAAATAACTTGTCCATTGTTTGTAATGTACAGCCAAAGGTTTACCCCCATGTGATGTCTAGTCAAGGAAAATACATGCACAACTTATCCATGTCCGAGGAGAGAACAAGATGTATATGTCCTCTTCTCAATCATGTGCACTGAGAATACTTGTGTAGAGCAGTGAAACCTATGGTAGATAGTGCAACACAGTAATTACTTCATAACCAAAGAAAACAACTAATTTTATAATCATTAAGCATATCGCTCAGCCAAGCATATTCTATCTACATGATATGTAAATGATTCGAGAGGCTATTAATGTCCAGGCATAAGTGGCATAAAGTATTATTTGTGGTTACCAAATAGATCTTCTTAGTCCAAAAAGAACGTGTTTGTGGATTAGGTCCAACAAGTTTTTTATTGGCAGAGGGGACAATAAATTCAGGAATACATTTTGAAACTATCACATTAGGGGTATACTTCTAGTTATTTTGGATGAGCTGCTAGGACAAAAGAAATCCAGAAACTCTCACATTTAGGGTATACTTTCTCGGTTATTTTGGCTGGGCTGCCAGCAAAAAGAAACCCAGAAGGCTTCCTCAAGTTTGTACAATCTTGGGAAGCTACAGTGTCCAAGACTTTAAACTTGACTAATTTCATTGACATAATCAGTGAAGTCCTTTCAGAAATGCTTAAGCAACTCGTCATGACAGCTTCTAGATTTGAAAATGTGGCAAATTATACCTTAGAGGAATGTACATTCACTTAACTAAATAATTGGAAAGGGTGTTGGATGCCTCTTGATATGATACGCTATCAGATAGTCAAGTATCTAGAGACATAAGATCTTCAATATATGGCAGGAAATTGATTAGTTCTCGAGTCTAAGCATAATATTTTCTCTTCAATCTGACTCACACAGGCAATTGATGGGAGAACAACTCTCTGGCCTCAATGTCAAAGATCTGCAAAATCTAGAAAACCGACTGGAGATGAGCCTAAAGGGCATCCGTGCCAAAAAGGTACTAGCTGAATACTTGCCCCGAACTGTCGAACATTGTTTCTGTATTACCACCAAATCCAGGAAAAGACACACCACTAGCTCAATATATGCGAGGAATAATTCTGGTAATGCTTTCTCTGCAGGAGCAAATTTCTCTGGCGAGAAAAAAGAGCTGAACCTAAAGGTTTTCACAAACCTGGCGACTTCATTCCAATAATATGGTTATCAACTATCAAGTGACTCACATCAGCTTAATTCATTACAGGGAAACGTGATACGTCAGGAAAACATAGAGCTGCATGAGAAGATAAGTCTCTTCCTTCAGGAAAATAATGCATTGAGAAAGAAGGTATTAGTTCAGATGACAAGTTTACATCTATAGAAGCCACAATCAATCATTTACTCATTTTTTATTTTACTGACGAATTTCCTACTCCATAGGTTTATGGAACTAGGAATATGAATCAAGCTAACAATATTCCCATGAACCATCAACTACGACCCTATTACTTGATTTTTTTGCACCTTCAAACCTCCAGCTAAGCCAGCCACAGAGAAGCCCCTCCAAAAGCAACCAATCTGGGGTAGATTACCAACTCAATTATTTTGAAGAACATATTTTCAATCAAGGCCATTTCTTTCTCACGACAGATCTGACTGTGAACCAGATTGCAACTGCATTAGCACAAGTTCGGACTGTGGATGGTTATCAACTGTATTGTGTTGAAAGCTAGCAGTCAGTTGAAAAGCTCAAGCTCCGCAAGTGTTGAGTTCTCTTCAAACAACAAACTAGTATATCCAGCGATAAAACCTCAAGATATGGTATGTCACGTCTAAAACTTAGAACTGTTGCATAAACACTTACCTTTGTAAATGAAAACATGTCAATAAATAACAAAAGCAAGACAACATGCCAAAAGGTATTTACCATTGTTGGCTAACTTGTCCTCTTCGTTCAACCGACATCTGTTTAAAGGTTTGCACTGCCAATTCTACTCTAATTTTAGTCCTGATCGCTGCTTTTCTTCCAAAAGTGTGAACTCTGCAGTTTCTGAGCAATTTAAAAATTTGTAATTGTAGTTCGAAATCCACACATATGTGTACGAGAATGGGTCAAAAGGGATGGACCTCTCTATTGCTACGTGACATACAAACACAAAGAATAAAGAGACTCGGACAGAAGAGCATGCATTGGAGAGTTCGTTCAGCTTCCTTTTGTGAAAATACGAGCACTACTTCCATAGATCAATTTGCAACCATATGTACACAACCGAGCAGCCTCACACAGCCAATAAGAACATAAGAAAACTGCTTCAAATTGAAAATCCAAGCCAGTACAACAATTCTGAGTATCTCTTGTGTCGTAATGCACTGGATAGGATGAAACATAGTATGCAGACAAGAAGATAGACCAGATAAGCATAGTACCTAATCACACATGAAGTCACAGGTAGATGGGTCAATTAATTTGAGTTTCTCTTGAATCTGGCTAAGTTGCACAACATGTGTACAGCTCATTCCATGTCAATAACAAATACATCAGCTCTTTCAAAGCCATATGACATTCAGAGCAAGTGTATGACGATCCGCATGAACTTCACTTTTTTTGTCCTGATTGGATTGATTCCACCGTTCCTTACCCTTTTAGGAGTCTTCATTTAAATTACCTTCCTTTGACATGAAGAAGAACACTGCAGACAGATCATCAATTGGGATGATTAGGAATTCATTTTTCATGCAATTTCATTTCCTAATATGAAGTCATAGCTGGCGTAGCTCGTGAATTTTTCCTTTGCTTGAGTGATCCCACCATGTTAACACAGCTACATCTCCGGGGTATCTGAACGACCTCTTTGCGAACTAAGATGGCAAGACCCAATACATTTTTGTCCACTATTTTCGGCCACATTAACGCAAGGAATTCTTGTGGGAGAAAAAGAGGGTGATGGGTTATCAGAGAGAGAGCTAACTATCATAGCAATCAGCAACTCGATCAGCCCCTGTGCACGGTCTACACAGCAGAGCAATGAAGCAACCGCTGCTAGCTGCACGACCGCAGTCTCGGCAGCGATGTTCTACTGATGATGAGAGAGCCAGAGACGAACTTGATGGACTTACACTTGAGCGACGCTCGCGAGCTCACACAGAACAATGACGCATGTAGCCTTCGTGATCCGTGACATTCGACTCGCCCTTATTCCCTCCACGAAGTAGTTCATGTCATGATCACGTACGAAAGGCTCGACCACCTTTTCATTGGAACACAAATGGTCTCAAACTTTAATTCAATGTTCTTCATATACTTTTAATTTATTCAATATAATCGTTAAACTTTAGTTCAATATATAGTGTAATCCTTGAATTTTTAATTTGTTTGATTTGATTCATGAATTTTTTATTTATGTTCAATTTAGTCATTGTATCATATGAAAATGTTCAAGGGACCAACATTAAATGTTTGGCAAAAATTTAAGTACAATTTGTATCATTATCCCACCCGAAAATATCGTAGTAAGTGCGATACTTCATAATAACGTCCAAAGTGGGTCACAAGCATGATTGATCCCCCGCCCTTTTAATTATGAAAAGGATGAGCATAATTGACAACCTGACTCACTCGAAACCTAATAATGAGATGCGAATGGGTTTCGGATAGGGGATGAGTATGGATCGATTGTCAAAAACCATATATAAAGTTTGGCACAGGTTTGAGATTTTATAATTAGAAGACTCAATACCTGGCCGCTATATCTTAGTGATTAAAATGACCTTATTTCTTTTTATAATATGTAGGTTTTCTTAGTATATGTACATTATTGTCGTAATCGTTCTAGAGTCTGGGACATATTTTACATTTTATAATATTTAGGTCATTTAGCATATGTACGTTTTTTTTTTCAATTTTACGACACACACATTCCAACATTTTTTAACGTAAAATACTCGAAATCTTATATCCGAATTGTCATACATCCTTCGTGAATTATTTTTTTGAAAATTGCATAACATTTTGATACTTTCAACTGAAAATAGGACAAAATAAAGCACCTAAAGTATGGGCGCACCGGATCATACACTAAACCATAATTATTTCACATATTTTTCATTAGTCAATTAACGACAGAATATGCCGATTATTATTCATCTTATTAGTTATGTATAAACATAATACTCTCTTAATATCTCATTATATAAGGAGAGAGACTAACATAGTGTACTTATTATATGCGTTAATAACACGAAAAACTCTACACTATATTGTGACAAATTTAACCGAAATTAATTTTTTGATCACAAAAAAACCTCAAACTAGTCTTGTGAAAATCCCAAATTGGTATACATGTAATAAATTTACCCTCCGATAGTTTTCATTAAATTAGGTTAATACCACCCAAACTTATACATATGTGATGAATTGAGGGTAAAATCTTAAATTGGTATACTTATCAATTGTCACGTGTCATCCAACTTAACAATTGACAGTAAAATTTAACTGAAACTAATAGAGGGTAAATTTGTCACAGATGTAGAAATTTAAGATTTTTAATGCTAAAAAAATTGGGTTTTGGTAAATTTATTACAGATGTATCACTTTGAGATTTTTCGTATTATTAACCCTTTATAATTTTCCATAAGTTTGTAGTTTAGATGGTTATATATGTATATTATGGAACTTTTTTTCCTCATGCAATTGACGTAATTTCCATTTATATGCCGTACGGTATAAATTTTGTCCAAATCCGTAAAAACCCCCTTTCCTTATTTCCGTCACGCGCTCGACGCCCTCACCTCCCCCTCCCTCGCGCGGCCACAGCCACGGGTGGTCTCCTCAGCTCGCCGCCGTCCGCTGCCGTCGATCGTCCGTGGCTCTTCAGGTCGCTCCCCGTCTCTACTCGTCTCCCTCTCCCCCTCTCTTTTGCGCAGTTTAGTTCCTCGGCCCTCTCGAGCATTGCCGTGTAGCTCCTCGGGAGGGTCTTATCTCTCGGCGGAATCGCCGTTCGTTTGCGAAAGTTTGTATTTTTTTCGTCGTTCATGCGGCTGATTACTCGAATCTTGGTTGTAGTAGAATTGTTAGCGAAGTGGGTAGGTGGAAATTCGTGAAAACATCAACTGTGCTGACTCAATTTGTGAAGGGGATCATCTCACGCTCTTCTGTGTTTTTCCTTCTGTTCGTGTGTGTGGTCTGAAGCTGAATTAGGAACGAGTTACATGTTGCGTTTTCTGTTTATTCGACTCTTGGTCTTTTTATTGAATATTTTTGTCTTTATATTTGGAAAAAGAATTCGAGACCCACTTCATGTTGAATGATAAACACCACTCCAACTCATGACAAATTTATGACAAATTTCTGGGCGCATTTGTTTCTTGAAAAAATTCAAGATTTCCGAAAAGTAATTGGGTATACCGCTAAGAGAAATTGGTGAATGGGAAGTTTTCATTATCGATAATTATTTATGCCTAACTATTTTAGTAGATGATGATATTTTTTTTTCATTTATTTATTTTTATAAGTAATACGGATGATCATTTTTTAGGAAAATGTTTTCCAAATCTTGAGTTTTCCATGAAATAAATGTACCATCTGTCTCTCTCTCTCTCTCTCGATATTGATTTGTCAGTGTCCCGATTTTTCGTTGAAGAAGTAGGCCATTTATGGATGGAAAAAGCGGCCCCATTTTACTAGGAAAGATCAGGCCAGAGTGAGGGGGCAGTTGTCACCGAGACTGAGATCCAAAGATAGGGAGAGGATGAGTGGGATTAGTGTGATGTGCAGCAGGTGAGCCATGTGGAAGGGAGAAAAGTGAGTGCTTTGATTGCTGAGCGGGTCAAGTGCGGCGAGTTGTGTCTTTCTGATAAGTTGACTGTGGTCTTCTGAGTCAAGTTTTACTGAAGAGTGAGTAAGACAAATTGGTCATTGTAATTGAGTCTGTTGTTGAATTCAAGCTTGGCAGCTTATGTTTATTGACTTTTGGAGGATATTAACTGTAGTAGAAAATATTTCTTTGAAGAATTGCTGTTCTGAGGAAAGTAGTATTTCTCTTCGGGGTCAGAGTAGATGAATCTTTATATGAAGATAATCTCGTGTCTGTAAATTATGAAATCTCTCTGTCTCTCTGTCTCTCTCTCTCTCTCTCTCTCTCTCTCTCTCTGTGTGGCATGGCATGTCTCTGAGCAGGGTTAGTGATATTTTTTATCAAGATTTTGGAATATCTTGCTTGTGCAGTAGTTGTTACTAATGAAACACGCATCCTTTGGAGATCAACGGAATGCCACATTTTCTCTTGCTGAGGAGGATCATACACTTGCAAATGCCCTCAGATTTTCCTTGAATCAAGAGTCGGTACTACATTACTATGCTTGGTGCTATTTGTCAGATCTTTACTTTGTAGGATCATCCATCCATTAATCATCTTGGTCAATACCAACATGCAAGTGTTAAACATCAGGAAAAGGGATGTTATTAAGCAGTAAACTTACTAAAAGGAAGAATTTTAATTGGGTAGTTTATTTGGTATGAGTTTTGACCTATCATTATCACATGCTCAATGTTCTTTTTCTGTCAAAATGAAGGTTATTTCCTACCTTTTCTTTTCATTGGGTAGAACCAGTGAATAATGCCTGAGTTACTCATCTTGTTCATTAGGAGTAATATAACTGGAAAAATGTTACATGACCTACTAACAGGAACATTTTCTGTTATAATTACCCTTTTCTCCACGGTGTAGAATTTAGTTGAATCTTTTAGTAGACTTCAATCTTGTTGATTCTTTTTCTATTCTTGCTAATGTGCAGCTTGCCTGTTTTTGGTAAGTTTAGAGTCCATATAGTTTTAATGCATGCTGTGTCTATTCTGCAGTCCACAGGTTATATTTTGTGGTTACAGCATTCCTCATCCTTAGCAAGCCTGGGTTAATGTTAGAGTTCAAATGACAGGTATTATATGCTATGTCTAGCCTAAGAGATGTGATGTAGTTAGAATGCCTTGCTTTGCTTCTAAACATCGTATTATAATGTGACATTATTGTTGGTTTTATTACCTTTTTTTTGGATGGGTAGACCACGAAATAAGGATGAAGTGTTGCCAGATTTTGTCAAAAAATGGTTGATGAGCTCATGGAATCCGCACAGCACTTAATGGAATCTTGAATACATGTTACCATACCCAGTACTGTTTAAGTCATTCAAAATTGGACCAACTCTCAGTTTTAACTTAGCACCTTATCACCATGAAACTTCTTCCACAGAAGATTGGAGAGGATTGCCCTGATAAGTAGAGGCCTCCCTTTTCCAGGCATTAGGCCTAGCTTTTGTGTCTCGCATTCATCTTCCCCCACCTTGTGTAACCTATGGAGCTGTTGGTCATTTAGCATTTCTTCTCAGGTGATCTCCAGAGTGGCTTTTCATGTATTCTACTCTGTTTGAATCTTTTACGTGGTGTTTCTCAGATGATCCGGCAAGAGATGTATTGAAAGATGCGTGCCAAGGTCTGATGCTGATGTGTCAACACATAAGGGGCACATTTGATAAAGCTGTCAATGATTTTAGAACGAAAAATCCTCCTGATAGTCATCCTTCCCAGGACATGGACTCAGATTAATGGTGAAATTCTTGTAGCAGCTTTTGATTGATTAGGCATCCTGATTCTATTTTTGCTCGACTTTTTCAAATAATGGCCTCTTTCAAGTTCTTGTCTGCAGAAAAATGTTGCACTGATTTTTGTAAGTGAACTGTTTGCGAGTATTTGGGAAGCCAATGGGCATCATCGTATCGATCATATACACTCAGCGTCAATGGTAGGATTGAAGACGAGGATATCCCTGTCGGGATCCTATTTCTTCTCTATATAGTTTCTTGGGAACACAAATCATTGTTTTCTACGTACTGTTCGTTTTTGGCTTCTGCTCAGTCTTTTATGATATTTCCATCGAGGAACACGTCGAGAATACGCATGTAGGGCATGCCAAAGGGCTCATACTAGCTTCCATGTAACCAGTTCTCTGTCAACATGCATTGGTCCTTAATCTCTGGCCGAATCCTGACTCATTTTACAAAATTGATTACAAAATTGATAATCAATACAGTAGAATCTCTTTATATACTCTTCTCCTTTCTACTTCAGTTTACTGGGAATCATCTCTGCTTGTGTCAATATGCTTCAAGATTACATGAGCTACAAGTGCAGAACTACAGTTTTGCAGTAGTCATAGCGCACTATCCTTGGAGGGTGTCTACCTAAGCCAATTCCATACATTTCGCGTATTTTCGGGAGATATTAAATTTCTACATGCCCTTAATATAGCAATCCTTTGTATTTATACCACGCAACTACGCTGACATATAGTGAAATGTCCGGATGGTGCACATGCCGACGGTCCATATAGGAAGTCTTCTTCGGGACTGATTTGGGGGATGCCAAAGCGAGATACTGATGTTGATGCCCGTTACGCTGACAACGATTATGTGCGGGCTGATCACCAAACTTGTAGTTATTTGAAGCAGCATAAACTGCCTCTTATCTTTAGCACACATGTTTCACAAGAACTTTTTGACTTAGTACACTCTAATGTTTGGGGTAATGCTCTTATGATCTCTTGTGATGGTTTTAAATATTATGTTACTTTTATTGATGATAATTCCCGCACCACTTGGATTTATTTGTTGACCTCTAAGAGTGCAATGTTGAAAGTGTTTCAAGAATTTTGTAATATGGTTCACACTCAATATGGTCGGCATATTAAGATTCTCCGAACTGATAATGGGATAGAATATACAAATCATCATTTTGAGTCCTTTCTTAAGTCTTCGGAAATTGTTCATCAAATCTCCTGTGTTGGCACCCCTCAACAAAATGGGGTAGTCGAACGGAAAAGTCTGTCTCCTACTTGAAGTGACAAGAGCTCTCTTATTTCATAGTAACTTTCGCAAGACATATTGGTCAAATGTGGTGCTCACTAGTTATTATTTGATTAATCGTTGTTGAGAAAAATTGTTAATTAGTTTTGAAGAATGACAAAACAATCTGTTATTGACAAGAAATACACTTAAGTTATTTGATGCAGGTAAATACCGAATCATCAGACTTAGTCGACTTTGTCATCAGACTCAAAATTACTTATCAGATTCAATAAGTATTATTCTTGGTAAGTTTATGCAAGATAATCAAATTGATATCTCAAGATATTCTAATTGGCAATCACAATATCATTCCTTAACATGAAGAACTACACTTATGGAAACCTTGATTTGATTGTATGGATGATCAAATCATTTGGAGATAATGGTTCTTCTTCTAATGGCTATGCATTTCCTTTTGGAAAGTTTCTCTAGTGGTTTGATTTGGAGATCAAACCTCTGAAGATTATCTAACGGATAGATTGAAAATGGAGGAGTATATAAGGAGTGCAAAAGTCGTACAAGAAGAAACTAGAATCAAGAATTTCAAAGTTTGAATAAAGTTTCGATCTTACACACTTGTGATTACTGTATTCCACGTTGTGACTTTAAAAAGAAAATTACTTAAGTGAAAAGTGTACGTGATCGTGTAGTCTATCATCTGAGAAGCACTGCTCTTGTAATTTTTTGATGATTCAATACTGAAACACAGCTAATAGGCTGCCAGCGTGGAGAGTGGACTAGGCTCGATAAAGCCGAACAACTATAAAGATTTGTGTACATTATTCTCTATTCCTAAACTTTTATTTATTATTACTGGTATTATACTGCATACATATCTATCAAACAAGTTCGTCAGAACATCATCTTAATCATCAGACGCAATCATCTGACGACAATTTATATACAAGTTTGTCATACGCATCCTTTTGATATTAACCATACAAGTTGTTGATCTCAACTATATTCATTCCGCACGTTTAAATCATCCAATTTGATAAAAACACCTATTCATCCTCCTCTAGGTGATAGCACTAGCAGTAACAATTGGTATCACAACCTAGTGCTCATTTTTCTTGCAAGTGTTATTTTACTTCTAAGCTAACCATTCTTGATGGCTAGTAATGCTGAGTCAGGTCACAACATCAGACCCCCTTACTTCAATGGAATTGAGTACGGTGTCTGGGAAAACAAGATGAAAACATTCATCTTGGGAATAGATCAAGATATATGGGACATCATTGAACATGGAATCATTCCAATCGAAACAAAATCCCCAGAAACTTCAAAAGGGCAAAATGAGACGCCTTCTAGTGAATGAATTAGAGAGCAAATTAGACCTCAAGTTCTACCACTCTCGGCCAAAGAAATTTCCAAAAGAATTCATCTGGATGCAAAGGTCAGAATGGCCATATACAATGGTCTTGTAAGTGTTAAATACAAACGAATTGCAAATCTCAAAACTGCAAAAGAAATTTGGGATCGTCTCAAGTTTGTTCATGAAGGAATAGAGAGAGTCAAGGAGACAAATCTCAACATTCTTCTTGGGCAGTATGAGTCCTTCACTCAGAAACCAAATGAAACAATTTCTGAGATGCAGAGTAGATTCACTGAGATCGTAAATGGACTTGAATTCCAACACAATCCTATCTTAGAACTTATAAAGGTGAACAAGTTGCTAAGAGCTCTTTCAAAAGAGTGGAACAACATCAAATTTTCTATTCGAGAAACTCAAAGAATCAGACCACTCACGTTGGACGAACTTATCGGAACTCTTCATTTCTATGAATCTAAAAGATTCTTAGAAACTAAAGAACCCAAAGGTAAAAAATCCTTTGTTTTAAAAACTAACATTGATTTTGATGATACAGATACAGATGAAGATGAAGAGTTGGCTCCAATAGTCCAGAAACCAAGAAAGATGGCAAAGAAGGTGAAGATGAATAAGTCAAAGAAGCAATTCAAGAATTCTGAGTCTTCAAAGGCCAAGAAGCTAAACTTTAAGAAGAAATCAAGTGCCGAAGATGAAGAAAACAAAGACGTGATATGTTTTCACTGCAAAAAGAATGGACACATAAAGCCCAAATGTCCTCTTCTAAAAAAGAACAAAGGAAAGTATGAACGATATAAGAAGGCTTTCAAAGCTGAAACATAGAGTGATTTAGAGGATGATGAAAGCGAACAAGAGTTTGCCAATATTTGTTTGATAGCAAATTCATACTCATAATCAAGTTATGATGAAGAAGATGAAGTAAATAATTCCAATATTCCTGAAGCAGTTGCAAATTATATTAATGAGTTAGTTTCTGTTAATAAAACTGCCTTAAAAAAGATTTCTGTATTAAAGAAGGAGATTGTGTCTCTAAGAAGTGCAACTCAAAACAAGGAAATTGTTGAGTCAATTGAATGTTTAAAAAAGGAAAACAATCTTTTAAAATAGCAAGATAATTCGCAAAAGGATAAGATTGATTTCTTGCAAAAAGAGTTTAATCTTATCAAGGAGAATAAAGATTTTGTTGAAATGGAAAATAATTTACTGAAAAAGGAAATTTCTGATCTGAAAAATATTTCTAAAGAAAGTTTTGATCGCATCTCTAGTGAAAAAGAACTTTTGAAAAATGAAATTTCTAATATAACCAAGAAATTCTCAATGGGTTCGGAAAATCTTCAACATATTTTGTCAATTCAAGTTCCTTATTATAATAAATCAGGTCTGGGTTTTAAGAAAAATACTGAATTTAAAAATACTTTTCCAAATGTCAAAGAAAGACTAAAGAAAAGACCTTCCAAATTTGCGTATAGAAATCACTTTCCAAAGCAGTTTGTGAAATTCAATTGTCAAACTTCTCATAAATATTCAAATTGTGGTGATTCAAATCACTTTAAGAATGATTGTCCTAAGGTTTGGAGACCTGTTTAGGGAGGTATTATGAGAATGATTGATCATAACCAAAATGGACCCAAGAAAATATGGGTACCAAAGAAAAAGTGAGTTACTTATCTTTTGCAGGTACCAAAGAAAAGAAAGAACAAGTGGTACTTTGACAATGGTTGCTCAAGACACATGACTGGAGATCCTCTGAAATTCATCCAGCTAGAAAGAATTAAAGGAGGAAGTGTATCCTTTGGAGGCAACAACAAAGGAAAAATAATTGGCAAAGGAACTGTCAGAATAAAAAATCTCATCATCAATGAAGTCTCACTAGTTAAAGGTTTGAATTTCAATTTAATTAGTATTAGTCAATTATATGATATTGTCTACAGAATCACTTTCCAAGAAAACAAATGCTTTGGGATAAGTAAAGACAACAAGCAATCATTTATGGGTCGACGACATGAAAACATCTACCTACTAGACACAAAGTCTAATGACTTGCAATGTCTCGTTTCCATAAAAGAAGAATCTGATATGTGACATTCTGAATTTCGACTCATTTTCGGAATTTATGAAATGAATATTTCTTTCATGCGCTTTCAGTTAAATCTCGCTTAAAATTAATCACTCTCGAGTAGACTAATCGTTAAGGAATGACTAGTTAGAAATCAAGTACGTAGACCTAAGAACTTGGTCATGGATTGACACTTCGACCATAAGGATTGATGAGGGACTATTTGGGCTATTAAAGGCCGATCCAAGGATGGTTACGGAACGATTTGCAAATGTTGTGTAATTGGATAGTGGGTGATTTTGCTTGGCTATTGTATGAATTTTGAATTATTCTAAACCTAATCCGAATGATCGCGTTATTCGAAACTAGTGATTGATCCTCACAATTACATGACAACCGAGATCGCCACGGCTCGAGTAAATTTAGATGTGGCTCGATATCAAATCGGCCACAAGTCGATATACATAAATTTCTAAAAGTCGCATGTTAGTTTGAGATACACTAAAGCCACGCTCAATTGAATTTGACCATTAATTAGAATCCGAATCGAGTATCGAAGTTTCAAAATTTCCACGACTAATTTGTCGGATGACGTCTCATTAAACGTGGCCAATCGTTGGGTTGATCGAAATTTCGGAAAAAGGAAAATTGCGGATAAATATTTTGCGAATAATGTTTGAACCTTTCTCCCTTCTCTCTCTCTCTCCTCTCTCTCTTCTCCTTCTTTCCCGCTTGCCCTCAATGTTGCCGCTGACTTCCTCTCTTCCTTCACGCTCGCCAACTCCCTCACCTTGTTTTTGCTCTTGCTGTTGACTTCTTGCTGCACCTTCACGTGTGCTTTGCTAACCATTGACCCATGCTGCCCCATGCTGCTTCACGTGCTGCTTTTGTCCATCATTGCTGCTGCCGCTGCTTCTTCTTCTCTTTTGCTGCTTCTTCACTTCCGTTGCTGTTGTTTTCTTCTACATTTTGCTTCCTTGCTTCTTGCTTTTTTTTGCTACTGCTCACCAGACCAACCAGGTCCCTTGCTCAGCCACCCTCAACCGCCATGAGTGCCGCTGCCGAGCCCCCATACGTCCACCGGAACAGCTGTTGCTTGCTTGGCTTGGCTTTGCTTTATTAGGCTCCCTAGATTGAAAATCTTACTTAGACCTTGAGTAAGTACTCCCTAAGCCTTGGTTAGGATAATGGGTTACTAATAGACATGTTTAGGAGTGGATTAGAGGCTGTGGATAGTTGGTTTAGGGGTGATTGAACTTGGCTTGCTTAATGATTCTTGAATGGTTGATTTTCGAATTCGCTACTACACTGCCTCTGTGTATTGTTATTTTTGTAGAGACTTGTGTGGGCCAAATTTGAGGAAATGTTCTTCATGAAAGTTGCTCATAACATCTTGTAGTATAATATATATTAAATCTGAAATTTTTGGAGATCATTTTGGTCCACTCATATGTCCATTTTCAGACCGTCACAAAACTGCCAGATTTACTGTTCACCCGACCTTCTTGTCTTTCCAAATTTTTATAAAATTTTTCAGGCCTTGTTTCAACAAAATTCCTTCCTAAAACTTGTTAAGAACACTTTTTTCTATGGCATATAAAAATTTCAAGACTTTCCATAGTAATTTGGGTACTGGATGAGATGCATTTTGATGGTCAGGCAGCCTGACCGGATGGGTTGAATTTCGTCTAACTTTAAGTGACAAAAAGAGGTGTTTATAGTTGAAACTAGGTTTCAAGTTCTGCATGGAAAATGTTTATCAAGATGCTTTAAACGACATATCCAAAATTTAGAATTTTTGGAGTTGATTTACTATTTATTTAAAAAGGATTTCGGTCACTGCACAACAGCCCAGTTGGCTCCGATTTTGCACATACTTGGTTTTTCTCTCTCGGGAACTAATCGGCGTTACCATGACATTTTGGTGGATTTAGTTGGCATTGGGCTAATTTACTAAGATAAGAATCGATATTGATTGCCGAGATATGTGCGTATGTGATCACGACACATTTCGTCTAGGCAGGAGTTCTAGACGATACCCGATGGAAGTTCGGATGCTGGCTAGGTGGGGGTTCTAGTCGTTGTCGATCGCGGTGGAGGCCAAATCGATACTCCTAAGTGGAATGTCATCGGGTACTCGGCTTACTGGGGGGGAGGGGGTTCAATCCCCGACGTTGCCATTGCCGATGTAGCGGGACGATACCTAGTTATGCCAAAAGACCGGTGGGAGTTCGGTGGCCCGAGGGGTCGTTAATAATTTGGATAAATGTGAACGTATGCTATGCATTGATGAATGCTCAAAATCCGGATTATTGAGTATGTTTCTTATGATTATGCCATGAATTGAAATGTGCTTGTTTGATGAGCAATTGGCCATGTTATGGAGGTATACTAACGTGTAGGGCATTATGTATGTGCCAAGGCGAGATAAGGATGCTGGTGATTGTTTATGGCACGTTGAATGCTAGAATTGCATGTTAGGGTTGTCCAGAGGTACGTGTTAGCTTAAGCAAGGCTTAGGTAGTTTCTGATTGAGATTTTATGTCATTGTTTCAATATAACCATTTTAGACCCTCGACCATGAACTGCCCTTCTCTGCATTTTAGCGTGCCTATGGAGATAGACATGGGTTTTACTGAGTATCCAATAGGACCTGGCAGGACGTACCAGAAGCACGAGTCTACCGTCTGGGTGGATGTGGGATCGCCTGCATTGAAGGCCTACCAGTTCGTGGCGTGGTTTATTAAGAAAGGGGACGTTTTGAGTGGTCCACTCCATGATTTTGATGGACCCCCGATTGGCAGTATTGGGGAGGAGGTCTGGGATCCAATGGACCTTGACATTCCGAATGGGGAAGTGGTAGACCCGGAGTCCGATATGGATTCAGTAGATAATGAGCTAGAGCCTCCTCCTGATTATGGCTAGTTGTGGTAAGGGGTTGGGTACCTTGCATTTTGGACCGTCCCTTTTTGGTAGACAAGCTAGGCCAGCCCACCACCTATCCCTTTTTGCATACGCGTGGTGCGTAGATATCGGCCTTTAGTAAGGCTTGTAATGTTATGTTTGTAATTGTCGCTATGTTTATAAAAGTGTTTTATCACTATGTAATAAATGTCTCTTTACTATCTCGTGGTTTACATGTTGTATGGAGATTTCGAATTGCTTCCACATGCATTGCTCGTTAGTGTTTCGATTGGGTCGTCGACAAGTCCTGGGATGTTGCATACTGGACGACCAAGAAGGGATGTTGCGGGTTCGTTGGGGTTCGGGGCGTGACATCATCAGTGGTACAGAAAGCTCGGACACGTTGGTGTCAAGTTGATTTCCGAAATAGCTTCAAAGAAACTTGTCAAAGGATTGCCAGAATGAAAATTCAAAAGCACAGAGTTATGTTTAGCTTATTCTAAAGGTAAACAGGTAAGAAGTTCATTTAAATCAATAAATTATGTCAACACTAATCAAGCTTTGCAGTTGCTTCATATGGACATTTTCGAACCTACTCAAACTCTAAGTCTTGGAGGTAAGAAATATTGCTTAGCTATTGTAGATGATTATTCAAGATTTACTTGGATATTCTTTTTGGCTCACAAAAGTGAAAACTTTGAATATTTCTTAAAATTTGCCAAAAAGATACAAAATGAAAAAGGCTACACTATTTCGAGCATTAAATCTGATCATAGAAGAGAATTTGAAAATCAAAATTTTTCTTATTTCTGTGATGAAAATGGTATTCAACACACTTTTTCCTCACTCTATACTCTTGAACAAAATGGAATAGTTGAAAGAAATAATAGAACTTTGCAAGAAATGGCTAGAACTCTTCTATTTGAAAACAAAACTCTAGCATATTTTTGGACCGAAGCTATATCAACGGCTTGTTATATTTCATCTTTACCAAAAAAAAAAAAAACGGCTTGTTATATTTCAAATAGAATTTTTCCAAGACAAATTCTTGAAAAGACCTCTTATGAATTGTTGAAAGGTAAAATTCCTAATGTTTCATATTTTCGGATATTTGGAAGTAAATGTTTTATTCTAAAAAATCCTAACGATCGTGTTGGTAAGTTTGATGAAAAGTCATATGAAGGAATCTTTCTTGGATACTCAACAACAAATAAAGCTTACAGAGTATATAATAAAAATACTCAAACAATGGAAGAATCATTAAATGTCAAGTATGAAGACTCAATTCAGACTCAACAAGATGATTCTGACACTAAAAATCTAGCATATGAAGAATCTAACATAGCATCTGATGAACTGACGGCAAGTGAAAATGATCAGAATCAAAAATCTGATGAAGCTCAGGAATTATCGAACCAACAAGACAATGAAGTATCATCAAATCTCAATGATGAAACGATGAAAGATTCAACAAAAACTAGAAGCAAAAATCCAATCATCCCAAAGACCTCATCATTGGAAATTTGGATGAAGGAATCAAAACCAGAGCAAAGGCAAAAGAAGTCATAAATACGCTGGCTCTCATTTCTGAAGTTAAACCAAAGAATGTCGAAGATGCCTTAAAAGATGAAAGCTGGATTGAAGTTATGCAAGAGGAACTTTTACAATTTCAGATCAATCAAATATGGGAACTCGTTCCTAGGCCTAAAAATCGCTCAATTATTGGAACACAATGAGTATTTCGAAATAAAATGGATGATCAAGGAAAAGTTGTCAAAAACAAAGCAAGACTTGTGGCCAAAGGATTTTCACAAGAGGAAGAAATAGATTACGATGAAACATACGCTCCAGTGGCCAGGTTAGAAGTAATAAGAATTTATTAGCTTATCAGATGGACGTCAAAAGCGCATTCTTGAATGGCTACATTAAAGAGGAAGCATATGTAGAACAACCTCAAGGTTTTGAAGATCCTCACAAGCCTGATCAGGTATATACTCTCAAGAGAGCATTATACGGTCTTAAACATGCTCCACGTGCTTGGTACGAAAGACTGAGCAACTTTCTGAAACAAAATAAATTCACAAAAGGTAATGTAGACATTACCCTATTAATCAAAAGAAAAGATAAAGATATTTTAATTGTTCAAATCTATATAGATGATATTATTTTTAGTTCTACAGATGAAAAACTACATAAGAATTTTTCTAAAATGATGGAAAGTGAATTCGAAATGAGCATGATGGGTGAGTTAATTTTCTTCCTTGGATTACAGGTTAAACAAACAAAAAATGGCACATTTCTTTGTTAAGAAAAGTATGCCAGGGAAACTACGAAAAAATTTGGTTTGGTAAATTGCAAAAAGACAGACACTCCAGTATCATATTTCATTAAACTAGACAAGGACGAAAAAGGAAAATCAGTAGATAAAAAATTATATAGAAGCATGATTAGCTCGCTTTTATATTTAACGGCTTCAAGACCAGATATTTTGTTTAGTGTTTGTTTGTGTGCAAGATTTCAATCAGAACCAAAAGAATCTCATCTTACTGCAGTCAAACGAATTATCAAATATGTTGGCACAAATCCTACACTTGGGTTGTGGTATCCTAAGGGATCAAATTTTATTCTCATTGGATATTCTGATGTTGATTATGCTAGTTGTGAGATAGATAGGAAGAGTACTTCAGGAACGTGTCAATTGTTAGGACACATGCTTGTTTCATGGTATTCAAAGAAGTAATAAACTGTAGCTCTTTCAATAGCAGAAGCAGAATATGTCTCACTTGATAGTTGTCGTGCTCAAATCCTCTAGATGAAACAACAACTGAGAGACTTCAACATCAAAGACTCAACTGTGGAGATCAAGTGTGACAATATCAGTGCCATCAATCTGACCAAAAATCCTATTATGCATTCAAGAGCTAAGCATATTGATAGTAAGCATCATTTTATCCGTGATCATATTTTAAAAAAAGATATTAATGTTCAATTTATAGACACTAAAGAACAATTAGCTGAAAATTTTACAAAACCTCTAGAAAAGAAAAGTTTCGAGCTTATTAAAGACAAACTAAATATTATTAACCCAGTTCATGGAGTTGTGCAATATGAACTCACATTACATCTAGTGACTTATTTGATCAAGCACATATTTGAAGTGTCTAGTTTTGGCACGCAGCTCATATTATAAAAGGTAGGTATATTTCATATATTTTGTATGATATGATTGTTTGAAATAAATTGTCTTGACTGATACCGTTTGGGAATTAAAATCCCAAAATTTTTGAAATATACTTTTCGAAATTTCCATTAATTGTCAATTGACAGTTTCCAAAAAAGGTTTTGTAAGAACCGATATATTGCACTTCTCAGTTTAAAACCTTTTTCTTTTTCTCTCTCGCTATCACTCTTTTTGAACACATAATCTACTCTCTGAAACCCTAAAGATCTTCAAACACATGATTTACCTTAAAGATCTCATCTTTCTCTTCCGAAACCCAAAAATCTCTTCAATGGCGCCTAAATCGACCATTGAATCAAAGAAAGGAATCAAGAGCTCCAGAAGATCAAACCGTATCACGGGAATATTCACCAGGTCAGAAAAAGATGGAGAACCAGAGAAGATCGATATCTCTGATATGGGCTCTAACAAGGAGTCATCTGAAGGTAATAAATCTCCAAGAATTCTTGTCCATGAACTTGATTGTTTTGTTATGGTAAGACAACTAATAAAAATCATCAAAGTACTTTGAGAAAATCGGAGTGACCAGAGTATTGTAAATGCGGTGCGTAAAACATTAGGTTTTCTGTCTGAACGAGATGTTGTGGAGGAATATGAATGGGGTATGAGGATTGGAAGAACACCTATTGCTGAAAAGGGGATAGTTCTTAAAGAGACATTTAATGTTAAGGAAACCCCTATGACAGAAAAGAAAGGGATTTCTCGAAAAGGAAAAGAGAAAGTAGGGGAATAGTCGAATGTTGGTAGAGATAAATCTGTTAGTGAGGAGGAACTTTAGATTATAGAGAAAAGCAAGAACATTGACTCTAGGAAGGAGGATAATGATGAGAACTATACACTGAGTTTGTGCCCATTTCTGGAATTCCCCCTTATGACAAGAAAAGCAACAATTTGTTTAGAAACAAAACTCATCAGGTTGCTTACAACTCTCTCCTAGCCAAAGGAATCATGAATAATAGAGTTGTAGACCTCAATTTTTTTTGAAAACTTCAATATCAGATTCAGAATTTGATTGAAAATCTTGATTTTCAGATAATGTGCTCTCTCTCTCACAAGGTTTACCCCGAACTCACTACTTACGTTCATTCCAATCTATCTTTCAATTCTCCTGCTGAGCTTGAATTATCTGGTTTTCAACAAGATTATGAGTTATCAGCATTTGATCTCTTTGACATTCTAGGAGTGAAACATCTGAATTTTCTTTTTTTTCCTACCACTTCTGATTCGGCATACCGATCTCTATTTGGTAACTCATCTTTTGTCAGAGGTTCCACATCTCATGTATCTCAAACTCTTTTTCCTCTCAACTCCATTGTCTTGCACAAAATCATCATAAACTGTCTAAGACCCAAAAGATCTTCCAAAACTGATGTTTCGAGATATGAGGCAAAGCTGATTTGGGCAATTCAAAATACCTTTCCTATTTCTTTGTCCCATTTGATTCTACTACAAATGTACAGATCTGTCAAGAAGAGCAAAGGTCAACTTCCTTATGGAGCTCTTATCACTGCCATTTTTGAGTTTTTAAACATTCCTATTCCTGAGAAACTCAAAGGTAAACCTCTTCAAACCATGACTGTAGGGGAACTTATGATGACTAAGATATGATATAGGTTTGATGGAGAAAATTGGAAGAATAAGAAGGGTAAAATTATTCCAGTCGAGCTGATGAGTGAATGGAACAAGGACTATGTTAATATACCTCATGAATCTAATGAGGAGGAATCAATTGAACCTTTAGTGAGAAAGAGCAAAGTGCAGCTGACAGCCTCTAGAATAGACAGACCAGCCAAAAGAAAATTAGTTGTGGCTAGTGATTCTGATGAGATGGAGATATCTGATGAACAATCTCATGCTGATGATAGAAGCCTTGAGGAAACGAGGTTTGTACAATGGCTACTTCATCAAGAAGCCAAGCATAAAGCTCATGTAGACAAGCATGCTGTAACTCGGCTAGAAATTCAAAGACTCAGAGATGAGAATGAAAGCTTGCTGCAATCCCTTAGTGACCCCATCAACCAAATAGTGATGGAGAATCAGCAAGAACACATGGCTACTACAGAGAAAGAACCTCAGGAAGGACATTCTAAGAGACAGGGGGAGTCTGATCATGAACATGTCATAGAAGCTGAAATGCAGGAGGAGTATGAGCAAGATAATGCTCAAGATGTTGCAGATAATACCTTTGATCTGGCTAACATACAGGAGGAGCAAAATCAGAATGCATAAGAGGCAGCTCCTTCAGCAGCAACATCTGCTGATTTTCCTCTTGAAGGAGATGATCATGAACATATTCCATCTGAAGCTCAATAGAGAGGAAAAGAGAAGGAAGCATAATCTGTTGACATTCAGACCACTCACACTCCTTCTGGATACAATATCTCCCATCTATATCAGATCATGCGGCTATTACCGATCTATGGTGGAGACCAGCTGCAGTTCAGAATGAAGTCAGGGAACTTTGCAATGAGCTTAAAAAGGGAATCCATGAGATCAAGGACTTGATGGAAGCAAGAATCAACAATCTGAAGATTCAAGTTAGAATTGATGTACAAATAGCAACAATTCACACTGCAAATATTGAAGGGCATATTCATCAGCTTTCATCACATATTAAGCAACGATTGAACCAACTTTTTCGCTTCAGTCTTGTCCAAGTGCCTTTCCCACCTGCACCTTTTGGACCTTCTTTATTTGAACCCTCTGGACCCTCAGCTCCTCCAGCAAATCCACTAAACTGATCTCATATCTTCCCGCCTTTTAGTTTTTGAGCTATTTGTTTCAACTTTCAATATTGGTTTTGTTATAACTTGGTGTGAACTTTGGATATTGACTTATGATTCGACACTGGTTGTTCAATTTTTATGCTGAACTCTTATTAAATTCTTATTGCTTATGCTATTGCTTTTTATCCTTTCTGTTGATATCAAAAAGGGGGAGAAAGTAATATAAAGGATGTGAATGCAAGAATGTGAGCAGCAGAATGAGAATTGATATAATTTAATTTCTGAACCTAACACTGCTTTACGTGCTTTGAATGTCATATCCTCTGAATAGAGTATTTTGTTCACATAAATATTTGTAAGCATATGGATAGTTTTGTCATCATCAAAATGGGGGAGAATGTTAAGAAAAATCTTTAATTAGTTTTGAAGAATGACAAAACAATCTATTACTGATCAGAAATACACTTAAGTTATTTGATGTAGGTAAATGCTGAGTCATCAGACTTGATCGACTTTGTCATCAGACTCAAAACTACTCGTCATATTCAATAAGCGTTATTCTTGGCAAGTTTATGTAGGATAATCAAATTGATATCTCAAGATATCCTAATTGACAATCACAAGATCGTTCCTTAACACGAAGAACTACACTTATGGAAACCTTGATTTGATTGTGTGGGCGATCAAATCATCTGGAGATAATAGTTTTTCTTCTAACGGCTATGCATTTTCTTTTGGGAAGTTTCTCCAATGGTTGGATTTGAAAATCAATCCTCTAAAGATTATCTAATAGATAGATTGGAAATGGAGGAGTATAAAAGAAGTGTAAAAGTTGTATCAGAAGAATAACCAGAATTAAGAATTTTAAAGTCTGAATAGAGCTTCGATCTTACACACTTATGATTATTGTATTCTACGTTGTGACTTTAGAAAGAAAATTACTTGAGTAAAGAGTGTACATGATAGTGTAGTCTATCATTTGAGAAGCACTACTCTCGTAATCTTTTGGTGATTCAATAGTGAAACACAGCCAATAGGCTGCCAGCGTGGAGAGTGGACATAGGCTTGATAAAGCCGAACCACTATAAAGATCTGTGTGCAGTAATCTTTATTCCTAAACTTTTATTTATTATTGTTGACATTATACTGCATACATGTTTGTCAAATAAGTTCATTAGAATATCATCTTAGTCATCAGACGCAATCATCTGACGATAATTTATATACAAGTTTGCCATACGCATCCATCTGATATTAACCATACAAGTTGTTGATTTTGACTATATTCATTCCGCACGTTTAAATCATCCAATTTGATAAAAACCCCTATTCACCCCCTCTAGGTAATAACACTAGCCGTAACAGTCGTCTCCTCAGTAAGATTTTACGCTACAAGTCTCCAATTGAGGTGCTTATTGGGCGACGTGTGAATATTGCATATCTTCAAATATTTGGAAGTGTTTGTTTTGTTCACTCTCCCGGGGGAAAACTAGATCCTTATGCTCGTAAATGTGTTTTTATATAACGCCCCCACCTCGGGGTCATTAATGTGACGTCTCGTTTATTGTTATCTTTTTTTACACATAAGCGGAAGCTTAACTCGGGATAATCACAATTAGAACAAACAGTGGGATTTCGACAAGTATCATGAGCAAATCTTACATTTTTTTTTTGGGTAAAGAACAAATCTTATATTTATAGTGTATGCAAACATATTTTAATAAACCCATTCTTTTGGGTCATGGCAATTCTCACATATTTTCATAGCCAACTGTGAATAGCAAAACTTGACTTGGGTTGTCCTATACCCACTACGGCTTCTCGCTCCTTGCTTCTTCATCTTCACCTCGGTCCCATCCGCTTGGCCATCTCACATCTCACCCATGGCTTTATCCTGGAGCCGGCCCACCCGCACCGCCAAAGCATCGTTGAACCCACATAGAGATCCAACCCATTCTCCATTCGCATAGCGATATCACGCCACATACGGATGAGGCACCAAGTCCATTAGGCCCTCATCGAACATCACAAGCGTCGTGATTCGGTGGTAGGCGTGGTCTTTTCTGACATCTATCATGGTGAGCACTTCGACTTTCTGCTCCATGGGATTACCAACGCGGGCTGGGGGTGATGCCATTCTATGGACCTGAAAAGGGAAACAACGGGGGATGAGTCGGGAATACTCAGCAAGTGAAAACACTAATATCAAGTGCGGATATATCGATCACCATTAACATAAGTCGGCCCTTACTGCACCCGCATAAATGGCATATCAATAGCAAAGTTCAAATAAGAGAACATCACGCATGGCCACATCATGTACACTTTACCAACCAAGGCTCGGTTCTATCTTAAAACAACATCAAACAGGAAACATGATCAAATCGAGAAAATGAACCAACTACGATCCACCAAACGACCGAGAAACGGTCCAAGCAAACCACGTCGCAACGCATCTCAACATCCTTTCCCGATATTAGGGAATTCACTTACTCAACGAACAAAACTAGAACAAGAAAGAAACATGGGAGTCTCGGTGATTCTCAGGCTTGAACACGTGACCAAACGGATCTTGGCGAATCTCGAGTGATTATTCCTCTCCGACTCTCTCTTTGGCGTGAACCAAGAAGCAAGAAAGCAAGAAAGCAAGAACCAAGATGGTGGTGGCGTGAGGATGAGAAGAGAGTGGCGTGAGAATGGAGAAGAAGTGGCGTGAGAGCTCTCTCTCTCTCTCTTTCTCCCTATTTATAATAGCCCAAGTAAAGAAAAGACAAAATAGCATCATTACAAAATCGTCCTAGATTTTGCCATCATTACCAAATCTTCCTTCATTAATGGCTAGATTTGACCATCATTACCAAATCTTCTTAAAATCTTAGTCATTAATGAATATGAGTCAAAAGTCATGATGAAATGATCTTGAAAATCTTTGCATTAATGAATAAGAGTCAAAAGCCATGATGAAATGCCATTAATAACTTGATTTTGAAAATCTTTACATTAATGGACAATGGACAATGGACAAAATAACATGATGAAATGCCCCTAAAGTCTTATGGCTATTAATGCATGTCATAATGGTGGTGCCTCCAAAGTCCAACTAATTGATGCAAGTTATGATGAAGAAGACTTCAAAATCTTCGTTCATTTATTGCATATCATCATGACGAGAGGCCTCAAAGTCCAAGCTAATTAATATGGCTTGGAGAAGAAGATTTGACTTGGTCCAACCTTATCTTCTAGTTTTTTTTATAATTTTCCAAACCGTGAAGCCGATCTAAGTCCTCAGAAAATACTAGTTCCACCTACAATTAACTTGGGTCAACCGAGGTGCACAAAATTGACTAATCGATGCCAAAATCGCAACCCTGCGTCATACTCAATTCCATGATTTTCGAGGGTTTTTCCACGATAAAACATATACAATAATCTTGTTCAACCCGAGGTTCAGCATGGAAATGTCCTCAAATATCACCAAGAGACATCAAGTCAAAATTTCAATGTTCTCGTATAGAAAATGCTGAATCTTTGAAATCTAACAAAATCGAGCAGCTTTGCACTATTCACGAAATCGAACTTGAAAACATAGTAAACAAACTCCAAAAATTCTCTAATTTGAATATGTCATAAAAAAGGCCTTAATAAACATTTCTCATGAAGAACACAAAATCAGAATCGTTCTGTAAACACCATTTTTAGTAGCTCAAAGACAGACCAAAAACAGTTTACTAGAACATAATTTTTTTTCTCAAAGTAAGCTCTATCTAGAATCCAAGTCATCTAAAAAAATTCCCAAATTTATATATGTTATAGAAAAATAAGTTCTTAACAACTTTTGTAATTGAAACTTTTCCAAAATCGGCCTAGAAAAGCTTGTAGAAAATAAATAAAGTGTGAACATTACCGAAATACCCATTCTAGGCAGTTTTACACGGTCTGGAAATCAGGTCATCGTACCACTCATATCAAGTCCAAAAATTCTAAAATTAAAGTATGTAAAATGTCAAAATGTTTGGAGAAACTTTCAAGAATAAAGTGTTTGGAAATTCAGATCACAAAAGTCTCCATAAAAATAAAAAGACGAAGGGGTACAAAGGATCCGAAATAGGGTTTTCCAAACCAAGAGTAAAAAATTAGTTCCAATTGAAAAACTACCAAACTTAAATCATAGACATTTCCCAGGGACTAAAATTTTATCAATTGTTCCTCTGTCAAAAAGGGGTATAAATGTTTCAATCCATCTATTAAGAAGGTTTTTATCTCCCGTGATGTTGTCTTCGATGAGACTCATATGTTTTTTTCTAATAGGGATCACCTTCAAGGGGAGAATAGTGGTATTGTGACATTCTGAAATTTGTCCCACTTGGGATTTATGAAATGGATGGTTTTATGGACGTGCTTGTAGTTAGATCTCGCCTAGAACTGATTACTCCTGGGATACTAACCGTTAGGGAAAGACTAATTAGGGATTTAAATTCACGTGACCACAGAAACACGATCATGTGCTGATTTTCGACCATAGAAATTGTCGAGGTGACATTTTAAGCCAATGTAACCCGATCTAAGGATAGCTAGGAATCAGTTCGCCGCTGTCATACAAGTGGATCACAGGTGATTTCATTTGACCATGAGATGAATTGACGAATGACCCAAAACCTATACCAAACGATCGCGTCCGTCGGAACTAGCGATCAATCCTCGCGATTACATAACAACTGAGGTCGTTACAATCCGAGTGAGCTTAAACGTGGCTTGATTTAGTATCGATCACTGGTTGAATATGCGAATTTTTCCAAAAGCCACCCATTAGTCACCCATTAGTCTGAGATATGCTCAAGTTACGTTATTTAAATTTAGTCATTGATTAGAGATCAAGTTTGGGCATCGGAAGTTTAGAAAGCCACGACAGGTTAATTGGACGACGTTGTTATTAGCGTGATCAGCCTTAGAATTGTCCGAATCCTTCAGAAAAATCGATTTTGGGCAAGAAATCGAAAATGTCTGTTTTACCCTTGGGACTTTATTAAGGCCAAGTATAATGGGAGAATGGCATTTTGGTCATTTCACCCTCACTTTAGAAATGACAATTTTTGGACAATTTTGTCATTGGACTTTTTGTGAAATTCCCATTTTACCCTTAGATATTTTTAGGAAAGATTTGATTTCGGCCATTGATCTCAAGATAAGAACGAATAGTAGCCATCGATTGAAAAGTAGAGAGAGGGGCAAGATGGTCATTTTGCCAAAAGGGGAACAATTATTGGTATTTATCCTTTTTTTTTCTCTCTCTATCTCACCCTCTCATTCTCTCACTCTCTCGGCAATCTCTCCCTCTCCCCCTCTCCGGCCGATTGCCCTCCCCTCTCCCCCATGCCGTGCGACCGCTGCCTTGGCCACGGTCCGCCTGGTCGCCGCCCGTTCGGCCACCAGGTTGCCGCAGCTGCACCCTCACCACTCTCACGCCACCGTCTCTCTCTCCCTCTCTCTCTTGGCCGATCTCTCTCTCTCCTTCCCATGGCTGTGACCGTGGCCAACCGGCCAAAGCCGCAGCTGTCGTTGCTGTCTACCCGGACCGCCGTAGCCGTCGTGTAACCGCCGGCTTATCGCCCTCTCTCTTATTTGGATGCACTTAGGATTCCAAGTAAGTTACATCTTAAACCCTATTTAAGATATCGAGTATTAACGGACTCATTCAAGTGCGATTTAGTATAGTTTAGGGACTGATTTGGATGAGGGGCCTTAGAGATGAATTTGTGGTGTTTTGGAGGAAAATTAGAGGCCAAATAAGGGCTGAGATTGGTTGGTTTGAGTGCTGGAAAATTCTGTTTGGCGCATAGAATGGGTAGTTTGATTCGGCAATTAATTGCGTTAAATTGTCGTGTAGTGCCGTGATTGTTGTGCCATGATTTTTGTGATGAAAAATGGCATGTTATATGATGGTTGTATGTTTAATATGTGGGCTAAATTGTGATGGTTGAAGTGGATTCATTTGAGTGCATTAAATTCATGCCTGAGTATGTGAATGTGTGAGATTTGAGGTGTGCGATGTGCGTGTGATCACTAAAAAGCCCTGAGGCGTGTTTACATGAGGTACAGATAAAATATGGTGTGTTGGTATGTTCACGTGATCACTTAATCCCTGAAGCGTGTTTACGTGAGGAATTGAACTGGCCTGAGGTGTGTTTATGCGGGTCGTGATATGAACGTGAGCTTGAGGCGTGTTTACGCGAGCTGAGGAAAGAGTATGCGAATAAGATGCGTGGTGTGGTAAATGAAAGTAAGATCGAGCTTGAGGCGTGTTTATGCAGGTCGCGATATGAATGTGTAGCCTGAGACATGTTTACGTGAGTTGTGGAAAGTGAATGAGAATGAGGTGTATGATGTGGCAAGCAAGAGTGAGATCGGACCTGAGGCGTATTTATGCAGTCATTGGCAAGTTAAATGAAAATGGTGTGGTAGTGCATGAATGAGTGTGAATTGTGGAGTTCGGAAATGTTATATGTTCGACCTTTGTTTTGGGTATGGAAATTGTTGAGAAAGTGCATGTGGTTTAAAATTGGTGAATTTGAGACTAACGTGCAGATTGTGTATACCGAGAGCCCAGGTAAATGCATTTGTGAGCTTGTCGTGTGTGTATTGAATGATATTGTGATTGGACTTGTTTGAAGGTACGTGGTAGCTTAAGTGGGGTTTAGGCTGTTAAATTATTGAGATTCGTCTTATGGTTATTTAACTAAACCATTTCAGAACCCCGGTTTGAACCATGAATCTTCCGCCACCACCGCCCCAGCGTTTTGGTATACCGATGCACACCAAGCATTCAGTTGTAGAGTGTCCGGTAGATGACAATATGGCTTGGATTAAGCATATGACCGTAGTCTTGGTAGACATAGGGCAACCCCTCGGGCAAGCCCACACTTATACTACCTAGTGTTTCCGGGATGGGTTTGATGAGTTTGGCCATGTTCAAGGTTTTGATATCCCTTTTGATGGAGTGGGAGACTAGGACCCATCAGCTATATCCATTCTCGATGGTGAGATGACTAGTATAGACACTAGTCTCGCTCAGTCAGGGCATCAGCATGTTTCTGTAGCGCCCGAGCCTACAGTGACGGAGCCGGATCCGGAGTCGGATCCGGAGTCGGAGGAGTCACAGGCTGGATATGACCCGATGGATATGGATTTAGGTGCAAAGCCAAAGGAGGAACCTGTAGAAAAGCAGTTCGATGAAGAGTATGAAAAGGCACTGGAGGAGGAACCAGAAGCAGAGTCAAAGGAGGAATCAGGAGAGGAACCGAAGGAAAATTTGGAGAAGGAGTCTGAGTCAGAGGAATGGATTGAGGTTCCGTTAGAGTTGGGGGACGAGAATAACCCGATTGAGATTAAGACAGACTCAGAGTCTTTAGAGGAGTACATGCCTCAGGGGGATTTGGATTCGGATTCTGGAGAGACCGAATCGGAGTGGACGCTGTTTGCAAGGTGTAGGGGCTAGTTTAGGGGTGGATGAACCTTTTTGAAGTGTCTCATTTTTGGAGTTAGAGTACACCCAGACTACTAATCCTTTTGAGGTTGATGGTGTGATCTGTAGAAGCCAGTTCGTGTGTGTATCATAGTTTGATGTAAATTTGGTGAGTGCAGGAAGTGACTAGTTGTTGTGATATGGATGAGAATGGATATTGTATATATATATATCGAGGCGTAAAATAATGTTTGGTGGCTTAGTAAATTATCTCTCCCTATTACCCCATGATTTTACTGTTAGGGTTTTTGTTCTTGCTTTCACTGTGTTCAAACTCTGACGTGTTTCGTTTGGGTTGGTGACGTTTCCTGGAATGTCGCACTAATTCGACCGAAGAGGGGTGTCGCGAGCTCGATGGGGTTCGGGGCATGACAAGTACTGACGTGGACTATAGTCAGTTCGATGTTGAAGTTGCTCCCTTACCGATTGTAACTGATCACATTAGTGATAACAGTGATCATACTCTTACTCTAGAGCAAGTGGATGAAATTGTTAATATAGAAGAGCCTATACCTACTTTTGCTGCTCCTGCTCCTATTCGTAGGACCACTCGAATTCATAGCCATCTACTAGACTTCGTGACTTCACCATTTGTCATTTTGCTCGATTTTTAATACAAGGTTATATTTGTTATGATAAATTTTCGCCTGCCTTCCATGCTTTTTTATCAGCTATCGATGCTCAGAAAGAACTTGCTACCTTTCTCGAAGCTAGAAGTTCTTGAGTGTGGCAAGATGCTATGAAAGAAGAGCTCGAAGCACTCGATAAAAATTGCACTTGGGATATCGTTACTTTACCTGACGAAAAGAGTTTTGTTGGCTGCAGATGGGTGTATAAAATTAAATATAAGAGTTATGGTTCCATCGAGCATCACAAGGCAAGACTTGCTAAGGGCTACACTCAAACATATGGTGAAGACTATGAAGAAACGTTTGCTCTTGTAGCAAAAATGAACACGGTGAGAGTATTGATGTCTATAGCAGTAAATTGTGGCTAGCCACTCTTTCAAATGGACGTTAAAATTGCGTTTTTACAAGGTGAACTGGAAGAAGAAGTTAAAATTTCGTAAAATCAACCAAATGCAGTTTGCAAGCTTAATAAAGCCATCAATGGCCTCAAATAGTCGCCACGTGCTTGGTATGGAAAATTAAGTTCCGCTCTTGAAAGTGTGGGTTTTAAAAGTGTGATTCGGATTGCTCCTTTGTGAAGCGAAGTGCCAAAGGAACAGTGGGTGTCCTTGTCTATGTGGATGATACAATTATTACTAGTGATAATCTTCATGAAATCGAGGCTCTCAAGCGGCACTTGAATGTGAAGTTTGACGTCAAGGCTTTGGGACACCTACGCTATTTTCTTGGTATAGAGGTGGCTTACTCTAATAAACGATTATTTATCTCTCAAAGGAAATATACTCTTGACTTGTTAAAAGAGACTGAAAAGCTTGGAGCTGCTCCTGTAGAGTCTCCCATTGGGTATAATAGTAAGTTTGTGGACAACGTCACCCCATTACTTGATAGAGGTCGGTTTCAAAGGTTAGTTAGATAGCTAATTTACTTAACCATTACCTATCCAGATGTTGCTTATGCTGTTAGTTATGTAAGCCAATTCATGCATGCTCCTATTGAAGGACATATGGCCCTTGTGGATTGCATACTTCGGTACCTAGAGTCTAGTCCAGGTTGGGGTATTTTGATGAAGAAATATGGTCATACTTGTATAGCAGGGTACACTGATGCGAATCAAGCTAGGAGTCCTACAGACAGAAAATCAACTGCAAGCTTTTGCACTTTTGTAGGTAGCAACTTAGTGACTTGAAAAAGCAAAAAACAGATTGTTGTGGCAAGATTCAATGTAGAGGCCGAACATAGAGCCGTGGCCTTAACTACAAGTGAAATGGTTTGGCTTCGATTGCTTGTGCAAGAATTGGGGTTTGGAACCCCTATGTCTCTTATGACGTTATTTTGTGATAGTCAAGCTGCAATCCACATTGCTTCAAATCCAGTTTTCCATAAATGGATGAAACATATAAAAGTTGATTGTCACTTTGTCCGTGGAAAGGTTCAAGACAAGACATTTAAAACGCCCTATGTATGTAGTGATGAACAACTTGCAGATGTATTCACCAAGGCTTTCTCTAAAGGTGTTCTCCAGAATATGATATCCAAATTGACCTCTAAGGATGTCTTCACTCCAGCTTGTAGAGGGAGTGTTGGAACGATAAGAATGCGAGATCATCCTAATCTCAATATAGTAGAAGATTATGCTGGGTTGTGCGATAGTTGTAGTTATCAAATTAATTACTGTAATCTATTGTATTGCTCTCTGTTGAAGGGTAATGAATTATCACCAAAGAAAATAAGATGAATTAGGGATTTACCATCGTGGATGTAAGCTTTCAAGAGATTTTACTCTTGGTCGTTTAAACTATGTTAACGATTGAGTGTCCCTTTTTCTTCTTCTTTTATCTCTCTTCTAGACATGATTATCATTGAAACAATGTTGGTAAATTCATCATGCTGTCGGTAAATCAATAACCTCTACCCTGTCCACCTGTAAAATTTAAAGGCAGCTGGTAACTTACATATCAATTTGGCGTTAGTAAATTCATTACAACATACAGGTAATTTGCTAACCAGTAACTTGATTTGGCGAATGTCCATCATAAACTTCTTCAAACATCTAACACCGTTGAAGAATGTTCAAGGAATTCACAGAAATTATAGTTATGGCAATCAACGGTAAAAACAAACAAAACTCATTATATGCTTCGAACAGCATTTTTTTATTATATAAAAATACCCCAAAATCCAACACCCTAGCAACGAAACAATTATAACCTTGGCAGTTCAACCGCATTTTCTCAGCCACTGCTATAACCCTCTTGGCTTTCATTTGGCCAACTGTGATGCAATCTGAGTTGTACATCCTTCACATACACGAAAAGGCTCCAACTTATTGGCCTTTGCTGCGCTCCAGTCATCTTGACGGGGTTTAAATCAGACGGCCGACATGAAAGTTCTCGAACCGACAAAGCCGAAAGAAAATTTCCTGTGCATAAAGACATGGGACTGTAGAACCGCCCCAACTTATTAGGAGCTTTCTTAGAGCATCCCATGGTCAAACAATAAGTTTCGGACGTATCTTCCGGGATAGCAACGTAGCCGATTGGGTGCAGTGTGGGGGTCAAGGACAGTACCAATAGTGTACATTATCACGACCCATCCAAACGCTACATAAGGCATGATTCCCAGACCAATGGCTGTGGTCAATACCACATATGTACCACAAGCAAAGGCTAGCACCATCCCGAGTATTGCAATGACAATGCAATATGCTGCGAGGCGGGTGTATCTCGCCTGGTGGCGATCACCCGAGAAACAAGTGTCAACTTGTATGAATAATGCCACAATTGAGAAACTGAACGCTATAATGTTTGATACCACAAAGACTTGGAAAGCTGGCCTGCCAGCAAGAATCGCCGTCCCTTTGTCATTACCTCCGGGCATCGTGAAGGAGGCGGCGAAGGTGACTGTGGCTATGAGCACTGCCACTATTAGTAGAAGCTCGAGAGTTCTTCTTTCTGCCGAATTGAAATTTTCTTTGTTGGCGGTATTTACTCCTGTGGTTATAGACACAGCTGGTTGACCCTCAACAAATTGCTCGTCAAACCTCTTCCTCCATGTAATAATCCAATCTTGATAAAACGGCATTCCATTAGATCCTTCCAACACATATTTAACTTTTGCAGCTCTGTAGCCGACCTAAAAATGTACAGAATGTATCAATTAAAAAGTGGTCTTTCCCGGCAAAATACTTCAAGACCCTCACTTTACGCACTCAAAACCCATCTATAACAACCAGAAATCCCTACGAGTCATAGAACATTATGGGGCAGAGCGTAGGTTCTCTCTTTTATCTCAAGGACTGTTTGAAAGGGGGCAGAAAAGAAACAGAAGGATTACAGCTAAATATCGTTCAAAATATTCTGATATTTTCACGTGAACGTGGCAGAATAGTTGTTTCGATGTCAGAAGGTGCAAATAAACTTTTTGGATTGGGATCATTTATAGTTACCGCTAATTTGACATTTTGAAGTTATCCCAAAATGGTTGACAACCCAGCGGAGGGGCCATTACCATTAGATAGCCCATATTTATTCTCCATTATTCTTTTCTTTGATCTTTTATCTTTTTTTTCTTTCTCTTTTTCCCCCTTACCTTATACCCTAACTTTAGAGGATCCCATCCCTTGCATTGTTTTCAAGATAAATAAGATAGACAATTGATTTTGAATGAGTTGAAGACCCGATTGTTTCATGGATTTGAAATTTATACTCAATGAAAGTTTTTGATTTGATGATATAACATGATCTTATAACATTTACCAACGTTATACTTTATATTGTACTTAAATAATATATATTTATCAACCAAACAACAGAACTAACTAATATTGATAACTAATATTGAATATTACTTTATTACGTAAATTTTCTTAAACTAAATCCTTGCTATCTGAATTCTTTGTTACCGTATAACTTCTAAGAAAAAAGAATTCAAACTTAAATTTGTCTTAAATTATTTTTTATAATATGCGGTTAACTGCTGGCTATTAATGCGATATTTGGTTTTTCTTTATGTAATTAGATACCAACTCATATATATGAAAGAGCCATAAAATACTTATAACCATGTATTTAGATTTATTGGCTATTAAAAATTACATTTAAAAGAATAAGCTATGGGAATTGATGTTGATATTTTGTTGTAGGAACATTAATGATAGATTAAGTGGGATATAAAGCCTTTAAATTACATTTATATTTTTTTTGTCTAATTTGTTATAGTTAGTGATTTGATCAATGTCAATTGAAGTGGGAGGGAATGAAACTTTATTAGTGTCTCAACCACAAAGTTCAGTTCTGCCCAAATTTTTTATTTATGGTTAGATATAAAGTATTAGAGCACTTTACTTCCTACCCCTTTTCAAATGTGTGTCACACATAATAAAGCAATCTATGCTACGAAAATTGATAATATGGTCAATATGCTCAAACAATCGAATAAGCAAAACAATGTTGGCGTAAAAAGACTTCAATTGGGTTGTTTGTTTACACCGAGTATCACTTGGCCACAGTTTCTAAACGTTACTGAAAAATGACTATGCGAGTGAACAAATTAGGCACTATAGTGTTCAAGCAAGCATACCTCCTTACGAGAAAAAAAAATGTCGAGGGCGGTCAAGTGATCCTTATTTAAGGCCAAACGGTCCACCCTCTTGTCTCGTGCAAGTTTGTATATGATTCCGTAGTTTTTATGAAGTGCAGCCAAATGCAGAGCCGTGTTTCCATTGGTGTCTTGTTCCTTGATGAGATAATCGAGGTTTGGCATCCGGAGTATGTACTTGACTACATTCACTCGTCCACCGATTGCAGCCGCATGAAGAGCCGTTTGGCCTTTGGTATTTAATATGTCCCAAGCATCAGGACAGGAATTAACAATCTGGTCAATGACATTGAGGTGACCTCCAAACACTGCAATGTGAAGAGCCGATTGCCCATCTTTGTCTAACGCATATGCCACAGAAGTATCGTGTTGCAAGAGCAGTCGAACTTCTTTCACTTTGCCAATGTAAGAGACATAATGAAGAGGAGTCCACCCCAAATCATCGCCTTCGAGTATCACTTTTGGTCTCTTCTCCAGGATTTTCCCCCAAACTTTGCAAATAAAATACGAATATGTCATGATTTTAGCATCTTGACATAGGTATAAATATTGCATTTCATCCCATCAAGTTTTTCTGTTTTTCTCGTTAAAATAGCAAGGAACATGTCATGCTTAAGTAAGAACAAGATCAAGAAAAACATGTAGAAAATACTATCTTAAAAGCAATGTTTTTCCCGAATAGATATGTAATCCGAAATGTAGTTGATTCCTTTGAAAATCCTGTCCCTATGATACTATATACAAACTCTAATCTTCTTTTCTTAGTCCGTATACCAACAGAAGATGAACTAGTTTGAACTTATTTAATAACAGAGGATCAACCAATAATATAATGCAACGAGAATACCAGCAACAATAAAAGGAACAGCATATAAATGAATATTGTGTTTATAATATTACTAGCTAACACCTGCACTCTCACCAAAAGGAAGCCTTGCACGCGAGAGAGAACTTCCGTTAAAATTTGGTTTACTGGGCTTAGAATCTCGTGATACTTACAGGTCAGTGCCTGATCAACCACGACATGCAGAGCTGTTAATCCCTTAGGGCCTTTATGAGAGTATGACAACGAGGAAGCACCTAAAATCAGCTCAATGATCTTCAAATGTTGACGATCTGTTGCAAGATAAAGCGGTGACTCATCAATAGCATTAGTAATATCACACAATTGAGGATCTTCTTCAATTAGCAACTTCACCGCCAAGTCATGCCCTCCTCTTATTGCATTGTGCAGCGCAGTGTCCTTGTGTGAATTCGGCTTTCTAAGTAGCTCTTTGCATGCATCAACTTGTCCGTTTTCAACAACCCAATCCAGTGACTTCGCTAGATCAGTGAAGACTCGAATTGCTTCGCAGCTTCCCAGTGTGGCAGCAATATGCAGGGGAGTATCTCCTTTGGAGTTACCCTGCCAAAGAAGGGACGGTCCTGATGGATAGTGGAGTAGATGTTTAATGAAATCTACCTGCTTGTATTGAGCCGCAACGTGAAGAATGTTGCTCTCCTTTGGCGTTGTTTGGTGGAAAATGTCCTCTCCATTTCCTGAAATTATTGTATTTAGGGAAACAAAGTCTCCTGACTTTGCAGCCTCATACACTTTAGGATGCATTCTCACTGTCTCTCTACCTTTCCTTGGACACTGAGTAGTTGCGCGTGAACTTTGTGTATATAAGCAATGAGTTCGAGTTGGAGGAATTGTTTTTCAGAAAATAGTTTTCGAAAAGCTAAATTGCTCTTTTTCTTGGAAGTTTCCGCTCTCCCACACGCAAATTGCAAGGAAAAAGATCAAGCGCAAAAGCAAAAGACAAAAAAATCAACGGCTAGGTCTCACCGGCCGCTTCTTTTTTTTTTTCGCCTTTTGACTTTTGAACCATCTTGTCTGCCACTTTTCATCAGAAGACAAACCCTTGCACATGCAAGATACTTCCTGGAACTTGGTAACTGTAGACTTCCATGCCTTCCCCCGGCGATTACGTAGCAATGGGAACCATCTTCGATAGTTCTTCAGCCAAGTGAACATTCTACGGAACCTTCGAGGATGGTGTCGTTGGATGTGTCATCCAGATTAGGGAAATTCTAACAAATCAACACTCCAGCGGCTATTGCAGCCACCGTCGCCATTACTATGAGTCACCGCAACCACCATCTCTCCCATGGCCTAACACCATTGGTCACTAACTTTGAAACGGCCATAAACAGTCTCCACTCATCCACCTACCACCAGTTGGCACCTCCGCCATCACTATCGCCACCTCGATCTCCACCACAACCCTATTTTTAGCATAAAATATTAGAGTAAAATATTATGGAATCACTATCGGGATTGTGTAAAAATATTAGCTGCTAAGTATGATGTGTACCACATTTGAAAGCTTAACATTGCCCTTGTGTGTACCATATAAAAATCTCTTAATGGCCGGTGGCCGGTCACCCAAAAAAGGCTGAAGAAAGCCAAAAAAGAAAAGAAGGAAAAAGGAAAAACAATCAGAAAAAATATTTAAAAAATCAAAAAATATTAAAATATTATTATAAATTATCTACGTCAGCGCCAGTGGCATCACGTAGGCCGGTTGACGTCCACGTCACCAAAATCTAGCCAAAATTAGCCGGAAAAATTGAATTAGCACAAATATAAAAGGTTTATAACTCAATTTGCACAAAAAAAGATTTATAACTAAATTGGCACAAATGCAAAAGGTTTATAATTTTTTCAACACTTTTCCCGGAGTAAAGAGAGGATATTGGGGAAGAAATTTCTTTGAGCTTTTTAAGGGCATCGGAAAGGAAATTATCATATACACGTTGATAGTCCATTAATGATTCAGATAAAATCTAAGTCAATTGATTAGATTTGGAAAATCGTTTTTAAAAAGCGACATTGGGTTGTTGTTCTGGGCGCCAATCTGGCGCAATATTTCCACGGTGGACACATAAAGAAGCTGGTTGTTGATGGTGCAAAAAGACTAACCTGGATAAGACTTTGAGCAACATTATCCTCGGGAATGTTATATCAAAAGGGTAATGTGAATTAGAAAATGACAAGGAAGACCGAGACAAACCTGGACATAGTCAAAGTAGACCCCTTGTAGCTCGATCAAATAGTCCACCAGAACGCAGAAGATACCAGACCGTAAAAGAAGCCAAGAAAAATCACACTGCAGTGCGAAATAAGCAAATTCAACCCCCTTGAGACCTCAATCAAGAGACCACTAGAGAATGGTGTATCCTAATGCCAAATTAATCTAAAACCACGCTAGAAACTCGTCAGACCTTACCCTACGAGAAACATCCTCCGCGGAGATCAGTGATATTTGCAACTAAACATAGGAAAGACTTGAAAAGACAATTTCTTGTTGCCTTTTTCATGTACAATTGTACCGGAGAGAACAGTTTAGGCTGCACTAAAACCCTATCCTGGCCAAATTTCCCATAGAGTACGCTATTCTGTTGAAGTTCCGACAGTTCAGGTTGTACTGAAACCCCATCCAGGCCCGATTTCCCATAGAGTTCACTGCTCTGTTGAAGTTCTGATAGTTCAAGCTGCGCAAAAACCCCATCCAGGCCTGATATCCCATAGAGTTCGTTGCGCTGTTGAAGTTCTGACAGTTCAGGCTGCGCAAAAACCCCATCTAGGCCTGATTTCGCATAGAGAACGCTTCTCTGTTGGAGTTTCGATAGTTCAGGCTACTCAAAATACCCAACCAAGCCTGATTTCCCATAGAGTACACTGCTCTGTTGAAGTTTCGACAGTTCAGGTTGTGCATACACCCCATCCAGGCCTGATTTTCCATCGAGTACGGTTCTCTCTTGAAGTTCCAAGCAGTCCTTATATTTCATCCCGATGTGCACGGCTCAATTATTCTTGCCATCCACTAGCTGCTCCACTAGCATGATGACAATGTTAGGCGATGATCCATTAGATAGAGCGATCGATATCCTTGTAGCCTTGTCGTTTACGACAGCTCAATGCAGAACACTCTTGTAATTTTGACCTAGGGTTGACTTTTTAGTTAAAGTTTGACTCAAAAGTCAACCCAAAAGTCAACGTTTTGACTTTTTAAGATCAAGTTGAAAATGAAAAGGAAATAAAGGGCTAATGTGAGAAAAAAAATGTTAAATGACTCTTTTTGGTTGAGAGCTCTGTTATGATCATAATCCTTAATCTCAAGTTTTTTTTTTTGTGATGTGACGGCTCAAAAATAGGTATCAACCATGACTAAATGTTTGACCTTATAGAGCATCATACTAAATCTTCCGAGCCACCAAACTAGTCTACTTGTCATGTCCCGAACCGCCGTCGAGCCCGCGACATCCCTTGTGCGGTCGAACAATTGCAACGTCCCAGGTTATCGCTGACCTCATCTAAACATTAGAGATTTAATTGTGCAAACGAAAACCATAAAACACCCGGACAAATTAAACTGAGGAAAATTGGAAGAATATACATTTCCATTACTCGTTCAAACTTGTTCCACCATATTTACAATAAAACAAACCTTAGTTTACTGGTGCACACATTACTAAAACCATACAGAATTTAGAATAAAAACAGATGACCTAGCATACTATCTTCCAAAAATGTTACCCTAAGGAAAACCTACCGTTCAACCCAAAAATTAACCTCTAACACCCCTTGCTTGTTGTCCACTCAGAACCTAACTCCACATCGTCCGAATCTGAACTCTCTCCAATAGTCTGCTCCTCCAAAGAATCTAATTCTGCCTCAACCTCGATCGGGCGATTGATATCGCTCGATTCTGATGGAACCTCGTTCTGATATTCCTCGGCTAATACATCCCAGAAATGAATCTCAGGCTCAAAGTTAGGGTCCAAGTATTGCTCAAAAGGAAGTATATACTCCAGCTCTCCCACAAGCTCATCAGACTCAACGGGATGATTCTCCGGTTCTACTTCAAGCTCCGCCTCACCAGGTTCTTTTCTGGGGATCGGCTCTAGGTTAATATCCATTAGATCATCCTCAGCTTGTGACGCTTCAAGTTCAGGTTCGTGTTTAGCCCCAGAAGATCCTTGTACTGTGGGGTCCGGATGCATACCAGACTGAGCCAAGCTAACCTCGGTACTAGTCAACTCTCCATCGATCGGGGGTATGGCAGCTGGGTCCCAATCCCCAAGTAAATCAAATGGTACGTCAAAGCCTCTAACTGGACCAAATTCATCCCCGTCTGCATCCCTAAAGTACCAAGCTGTATACATGTTGGTCTCCCATAGTGACAATCCTACTTCTACAAACACGGTCGTCGTGTGTCTTATCTAAGGCATCCCGTCACCCATCAGAAACTCTACTACCTCATACTCTGTATGCACTGGTACTCCAAAACGTACAGGTGGCGATGGTGGAGGGTCATCGCTCGGGTCGAGATTCTGAAAATTGTTGGTTTACACAACCATGAGATTATATCTCAACAAGTACACCCCTAAACCCAACTTAGGTTATCACGTACCTCCAGACAATCACACAAATACACGTGCATTCGTGCACATCAAGTCATCACATCGCATGCATATCAAATAATATTGTCAGGCTCAATCATGCGCACACCCACACTCAATCACAATCACGTTAGATGCAAACACGCGCATGTACCATTTTCATCCCACTGTTCTTTCCATTCTCATTTCCTCTTTCACATTCATCGCCAGTGACCCGCGTTGAAGTACACGCCTCAGGCACACTGCGACCATTCATTTTCCACAATACTCGCCGGTGACCCGTGTTGAAGTACACGCCTCAGGCACACTACGATCATTCATCACATCACTTCCGGCCTACATTAAAGTACACGCCTTAGGCCATATTTCTTGCCCGCGTTAAAGTACACGCCTCAAGCTCAACACCTACCACCCACTGTGCAACTCGTGTTGAAGTACACTCCTCAGGCTGGCAGTCCTCTGGTAATACCGGGCATCGTCCCGCGTTGAAGTACACACCTCAGGATGGCACAATTTTCCACAATTTCTCATGCCATGCCACATCACAATTTCTCAATTACTCACATGATCCATAGTCATATGCCATTCACTTTGCCAGTCACACGTGGCTCATGCACGCAATAATTCACACTCGACTCATGCTCAATAAGCATTTGTCATGGCCAATCAAATAATTAATTCAGTCTAACTCAAACGTGCACCTGTCAAGCATATTTCAAGCATTTAATTAGGCAATCACACACTCAATTTCATTACCACAATTTATTAATAAATCAAACACGCATCAAACCCGTTAATCGTCATTTTTCTCCAACCAAATGGCGTCGGATTAATTCCGATCCTTCACGGCACTTTCTCGCCATTAAATGCCGGTTCTAAAAATCCAACTCGCATCTCGATCCATCAATCACAGCCTCGTGAATAGTGATTCACAGCTCATTATTCACCTCTAAATTTCCTCCAAAAATTCCAAAATTAATCCTCAAGGCCCGCCATAATATTCCAGTCATATTTCTCACAAATCCACACCCGCATAAACTTGATTTCACCCCAAAAATAATTATCCTTCGATACCCAATGTCCTAAATCAGGTTTAGGGCGCGACTTACCGAGTTCTAAACTAAAACGGTTAGAACGGGAATTGGTGGCACTTAAATGTGAACGGCGGGGACGGCGGCAAGGCTCGGCGATGGTGATCGGCCTGCGGCGGCAGTCCGGCTCCTTGAATGTGGCTCACGGCCACTTGGTGAGAGAGAGGGAAAGAGAGAGAGACAGTGGCGACAGGGGCTGGAGGTGGTGTGGTACGGCGGTGGACGGCGGCTTGAGGGTAGTCCGGCGTGCGGCTGTGGCGCCGGCGTGGGGGAGGAACGGCCAAGGGAAGTTCACAAAGGAGGGGTGTGTTCGGTGAAGAAGAGAGGAGAATGGAGAGAGAGAAATGAGTTTGGACTCAAATAGTGCCCAACTTGACCAAATGTGGAAATGACCAAAATGCCATTGTCTCACATTTTCAATCCGACGGTTCAGATTTGATATTATCTTGAAACCGACGGCCAATATTGATTCTTGCCAAAAATATCCAAGGGTATTCTTGTAATTTCCCAAAAATTCAAGGGTAGAATTGTCCAATCAAAATTTTAGGGCAAAACTACCAAAATACCATTTACCCTTAAAGCTTATCCTTTAATAAATCTTAGGAGTATTTTGGTCACTTTCTCCGTTTCTTGCCCAAATCGAATTCAATAATTAAATTCTATTAAACGCAACTCAAACTTTTCTCAAGCTAACAGGCGGCTTGTTAGGCAAGTTCACAGAATCGACTCATGACTGATACTGTATTGAGTCACGTGCAAGTTCGTTCGGTACGTGATGACCTCGGTTGTCATTAAAATCACGAAGATCAATCACTTGATCCGAGGGGTACGATCGTTTGGTATAATTTTAGAATCATTCGTCAAGTCGTTTCATGGTCCAACGAAATCACCCATGATCCACTACTAGGACAGTGGCGAACTGATCCCTAACTATCCTTGGATCGGCCAATAGTGGCTCAAAATATCACTTCTGCGATTTAATGGTCGAAATCCAATCACGATCGAATTTCCTTTAGTCGCGCAAATTTAATTTCCCCTATTAGCCTTCCCCTAATGGTTAGCATTTTCAGGAATGATCAGTTCTGGGCGAGAATTTACTGCGAGCACATTTCATAAAACTCAGTTATTTTATAAATTCCCATTTGGTGGAATTTCGGAATGTCACAATCTTCCCCTTCTTATAAAATTTCTTCCTTGAAATTTACAATCTCACTGCTACTTAAGATTTACAATTCCAACTGCTGCTCAAATAACTGGGGGTACTGACGTTGCATCATTTCTTCGTTTTCCCAAGTTGCGCCTTCAGTCCCGTGGTGCTCCCAGATAACCTTGACCATTGGGATTGTCTTGTTCCTCAGAACCCGTTCCTTCCAATCTTCAATCCTGATCGGTCTCTCAACGTACGATACTTTATCATCCACTTCTATCTCTTCGTAATTCAACACATGCATCGGGTCCAGTTCATACTTCCTCAACATTGATACGTGAAACACGTTATGCACCTGCGACATATTTGGCGGTAACGCGAGGCGATACGCCAAATCTCCAATCCTTTCTAATACCTTGAAGGGTCCCACATACCTCGGACTCAACTTTCCCTTCTTACCAAACCGGGACAATCCTCGCATTGGCGACACTTTTAGAAATACGTGATCCCCTACTTGGAATTCCAGAGGTCTTCGTCTTCTGTTTGCATAACTCTTTTGACGGCTCTGCGCTGTCTTCAGCCTTTCGCAAATAATCTTAACTACCTCGATTGACTGCTCAACTAACTCTAGCCCTGTTATAGTCTTTTCTCCCACTTCATTCCAACACATGGGCATTCTATAGGCCCTGCCATATAGCGTTTCAAAGGGCATCATTCTAATACTTTGTTGGAAACTGTTACTATAAGCAAACTTCACTAAGGGCAGTTGCTCTTCCCATTTACCCTGAAAATCTAGTACACACGCCCTGAGCATATCTTCTAGAGTTTGAATCGTTCTTTCAGACTGGCCATATGTCTGAGGATGATAAGCTATACTGAACTGTAACTTGGATCCTAACGCCGTCTGCAGACTTTTCCAAAAATTGGCGATAAATCTAAGATCACGATCTAAAGTTATCGACACTGGTACCCCATGCAAGCGAACTATCTGCTGCACATTCAACTCTGCATATTGTTCTAATGCAAAATCTTTTCGCACAGCCAAAAAGTGTGCTGACTTAGTCAGCCTGTCGACAATCACCCAAATAATGTCATGGCCTTTTTGACTTCTCGACAATCCCAACACAAAATCTATGGTTATATGCTCCCATTTCCACTTTGGGATTTCCAATGGTCGCAACAATCCTCCAGGTTTACAATGTTGCGCTTTCACCTGCTGACACGTCAGGCACTTAGTCACGTGCTTAGTAATATCCGATTTCATACCATTCCACCAATAATATTGCCTCAAATTCATGTACATTTTGGTATTGCCTGGGTGGATACTGTACTGGCTACGATGCGCTTCAGATAAAATTTCTTCCTTAATTCCCACATCGTCTGGCACACATAACCTCCCACGAAATTTCAATACACCATCTTCAGACATCTGAAAATCTGGCTTTCTCTTAGTAACGTTCGTCCCAACAACCTTCTGTATCTTTGGGCCCGTAGATTGCAAAGCTTTAACTTTAGTCTGGATCTCCGGCTCAATCCTTAACGTGGCTAACAGGCTCGAGACTTGACTTACTTCAAGCTTGAACTCCGAGTCTCACACATTCTCCAACAGAGTCTACTCCTTGACCATCAAATGCGCGATGCTTGATTTCCGGCTCAACGCATCCGCGACTCGGTTTGCCTTTCCAAGGTGATATAGAATATCACAATCATAATCTTTTAACAATTCCATCCAATGTCGCTGCCTCATATTCAACTCTTTTTGTGAAAATAAATACTTGAGACTTTGATGGTCTGTATAAATCTGAAATCTTTCTCCGTATAAATAATGTCGCCAAATCTTCAGAGCGAACACTATTGCGGCTAACTCCAAGTCGTGCGTTGGATAATTCAATTCATGTAGCCTCAACTGCCTAGATGCATAGGCTACCACTTACCCATGTTGCATCAATACACACCCTAATCCTTTCAACGACACATCACTGTATATTTCGTATCCTCCAGATCCTGATGGAATCGTCGACACTGGTGCCGTTGTCAACCTATGCTTCAACTCCTGAAAACTTCCTTCACACTGATCTGTCCATTCAAATCTCTTCTCTTTTTTCAATAATTGCATCAACGGCATTGCTATTGTCGAAAATCCTTCCATAAAGCGGCGGTAATATCCGGCCAAACCTAGAAAACTTCGAACTTCTATCACTGTTGGCAGTCTAGGCCACTTCGTTACAGCCTCAATCTTCGATGGATCCACAGAAATTCCTTCTCCGAAAATCACATGACCGAGAAATGCCACTCGACTAAGCCAAAATTCGCATTTATTAAACTTAGCGTACAATGCATTCTCCCTTAAAGTTCGCAATACTTTATGCAAATGAAATTCATGCTCCTCCAGGCTTTTCGAGTACACCAGTATATCGTTGATAAAAATAATCACAAACTGATCTAAGCATTCCTTAAACACCCGATTCAGTAGATCCATAAAGGCAACAGGGGCGTTCGTCAACCCGAACGGCATCACCGTAAATTTATAATGCCCGTATCTCGTCCTAAATGCCGTCTTCGGTATATTCTCTTTCTTAATCCTCAATTGATGATACCCTGTTCTCAAATCAATTTTAGAAAACACCGAAGTCCTTTGTAACTGATCAAACAAATCATCAATTCTCGGCAAAGGGTATTTATTTTTAACCGTTACCTGATTTAGCTGCTTGTAATCTAAACATAACCTCAATGATTCATCTTTCTTCCTTACAAATAAAACCGGTGCTCCCCACGGAGATGCACTGGGACGAATAAACCCCTTATCTAACAATTCTTGCATCTGCATCTTTAATTCCTTTAACTCTGACAGCGACATTCTATAAAGTGCCTTCGAGATTGGCTCAGTTCCAGGTGCCAACTCGATTACAAATTCTACTTCTCTTTCTGGCGGTAATCCCGGCAATTCTTGAGGAAACACATCGGGATATTCACACACTACGATTATACCCTCAAGCCTCGGCTCTTCAGCCGTCGAATCTACTACTGCAGCTAGAAATACTTGACATCCTTCATTCAACAATTTTGTCATTTCCACTGAGGATACCAACGGGATTGAAGGTCCTCCTCGACTTCCTACAAATCTAAATTCCGGATGTCCAACAGGATTAAATTGGATCACCCTGCTATTGCAATCCATTACGGCCCTCTGCTTAGACAGCCAATCCATCCCTACTATCACGTCAAAGTCATACATATCTAGAACCGCTAAATCAATCAATTCCTCCCTATTCCCAATCACAATCTTACAGTTTGGACAACCCAACGAAATCAATATCTTATCATTTAAAGGAGTCGTCACACATAACATAACATCAAGTAATTGCGGTTCTAATCCAATCAATTCCACAAACAATTTCAATATAAAGGAATGCGACACTCCAGGATCAAATAAAGCATACGCAGCATGGTTGCACAGAGAAATCGTACCTGTGACAACCCCTGGTGTGTTCTTAGCCTCTCGTCTGGCCATCGCATACACTCGTCCTTACACTGGAGGCCTATTCTGATTCGCTGTCTGGGTCGCTCCAATCTGATACCCATTCCGAGGTGGCGGCAAAGCAGGCGGTCTATCTTGCTTGGGATTGGGGCAAGCCCTTATGTGATGCCCAAATCTTCCACATCCAAAACAAGTTCCGCCCCTGGTTGGACAAGGCCCGTTTCCATGTCTACCTCCACAAATCCTACACGGACCATTCCCAATCCGAATTGGCTTTCCAATATTCCTTTTAACTGGTGGAGTAAAACGCCTATTATCCACCATCGGCCTCTTCCCATGATTACGATTATTCCAACCCGGGACAAATCTCGACCCAGATACGGTGGCCCTATCCACCTGATCTCCCTCCAGAATCTAGGCCCTATCGAATATTTGCTCATACGTCCCTAGATTTACTAGTAACAACTGGCTACGGATATCAGCCCTCAATCCATCCAGAAATCTTCACGCCTTATCCTCAGGATGTTCCATCATTCTCGGCGCAAATTTAAACAGTCTCGCAAATTCCATCTCATATTGATCTACCGACATCTAACCTTGACGGAATCTCATAAATTCTGCGAGTTTTCTCTCTCTAGCACTGGCTAAGAAATATTTCTCATAAAAACTTTCAGTAAAAACAGCCCAAGTTTTGGTTGTACCTTCAGGAAAAATCCTGTCTCTGGTGACTTTCCACCAATCGTTTGCGTTATTCTGCAGCTAATAGACTACCAAAGTCACTTTCTCATGATCATTACATTCCAACATCTCAAAAGCTTTCTCAAGCTCCTCTACCCATCAAAGTGCAGCCTCCGGGTCACCTTTCCTAGAAAACTTAGGCGGTTTCAACTTTATAAACTGCTCTACCAGTTGGTGCATAGGTCAATTCGCAACCACTTCCCCTGACCTTGGTTCTCGTTATTATTACCAACAGCAACAGCCTCGGTAGCTTGGGCAATCGGAGCAGCTCACTCCTGAGTTTGCCATTCTATTATATCACCAATCCATTCCAGAGTTCTCATTACAGCTTCCATTCTAAGGTCCATAACAGGTCTAACTTCCACTTTGGGGTTTGTTGTTGCTCCAACATCAACCCCTAAATTTTCCATCACTCCAGCACCCATTCCAAGATCATCTACAGCTCTAACTCGGGCACGTCCTCTACCCCTGGATCCTCTACCAACGCCCCTTCTTGGGACTCTTCCTATTCCTCTTCATACGCTACTCATCGTCACGATTCTATCACTCTCCTACCTGCTGTAATTCCACTCAGGAATTAGCGGTTTAAACCAACTAGTTCAATCTGATTCTAAGCAGCGAATTAACACGAAAGCTCACTCAGCAAGTAATTCCCCACTACAAATCACGAAGTCACCAACACAGAGGTCTGAACACTTACCTCAGGTCCAGACGCACCTGCAATCCAATTACCACGCAACAATTAACTTACTCAAACAATCACAACAACCAATCTGGAGGTACTTGTAGCTCATTCCACCCTACAACCCACCTAGATCTCCCTAATTACTATCCCAAGGTTTTTGCTCCTTATCAATCCAAATTCGACTGGTTCTAGATCAAGTTGACCTTGCTCTGATATCAATTCACACAAGGATGTCACGCCCCGAACCCCCATTGAGCCCGCGACATCCCTCGTGCAGTCGAACAATTGTGATATCTCAGGTTATCGCCGACCTTATCTAAACATAAGAGATTTAATTGCGCAAACGGAAACCATAAACACCTGGACAAATTAAACTGGGGAAAATTGGGAGAATATACATTTCCATTACTCGTTCAAACTTGTTCCACCATATTTACAATAAAACAAACCTTAGTTTATCGGTGCACACATTACTAAAACCATCCAGAATTTAGAACAAAAACAGATGACCTGGCATACTGTTTTCCAAAAATGCTACCCTTCTGAAAACCTACCGTTCAACCCAAAAATTAACCTCTAACACCCCTTGCTTGTCGTCCACTCAGAACCTGACTCCACATCGTCCGAATCTGAACTCTCTCCAGCAGTCTGCTCCTCCGAAGAATTTGATTCTGCCTCAACCTCAATCGGGTGATTGATGTCGCCCGATTCTGATGGAACCTCATTCTGATATTCCTTGGCTAATACATCCCAGAAATGAATCTCAGGCTCAAAGTTAGGGTCCAAGTACTGCTCAAAAGGGAGTATATACTCCGGCTCTCCCACAAGCCCATCAGACTCAACGAGATGATTCTCCGGTTCTACTTCAGGCTCCACCTCACCGGGTTCTTCTTCGAGGATCGGCTCTAGGTCGATATCTATCGGATCATCCTCAGCTTGTGATGCTTCAAGTTTAGGTCCGTGTTCAGCCCCAAAAGATCTTTGTACTGTGGGGCCGGATGCATACCAGACTGAGCCAAGTTAACTTCGGTACTAGTCAACTCTCCATCGATCGGGGATATGGCAACTGGGTCCCAAGCCCCAACTAAAACAAATGTTCTATCAAAGCCTCTAACTGGACCAAATTCATTCCCGTCTACATCTCTAAAGTACAAAGCTGTATACACGTTGGTCTCCCATAATGGCAATCCTACTTCTACAAACACAGTCGTCGTGTGTCTTATCCAAGTTATCCCGTCACCCATCAGAAACTCTGCTACCTCATACTCCGTATGCACTAGTACTTCAAAACGTATATGCGGCAACGGTGGAGGGTTCATCGCTCGGGTCGGGGTTCTGAAAATTGTTGGTTTACACAACCATGAGATTATATCTCAGCAAGTACACCCCTAAACCCAACCTAGGCTATCACGTACCTCCAGACAATCACACGCGCATTCGTGCACATCAAATTATCACATCGCAGGCATATCAAATAATATTGTTAGGCTCAATCATGCGCACACCCGCACTCAATCACAATCACGTCAGATGCAAACACGCGCATGTACCATTCTCATCCCACTGTTCCTTCCATTCTCATTTTCTCTTTCACATTCCTCGCTAGTGACCCGCGTTGAAGTACACGCCTCAGGCACACTGTGACCATTCATTTTCCACAGCACTTGCCAGTGACCCACGTTGAAGTACACGCCTCAAGCTCAACACCTACCACCCACTGCGCAACCCACGTAGAAGTACATGCCTCAGGCTGGCAGTCCCTCGGTAATACCGGGCATCTTCCCGCGTTGAAGTACACGTCTCATGACGGCACAATTTTCCGCAATTTCTCATGCCATGCCATATCACAATTTCTCAGTTACTCACATGATCCGCAGTCATATGCCATTCACTTTGCCAGTCACACGTGGCCCGTGCATGCAATAATTCACACTCGACTCATGTTCAACAAGCATTTGTCATGGCCAATCAAATAATTAATTCAGTCTAACTCAAACGTGCACTCGTCAGGCATATTTCAAGCATTTAATTAGGCAATCACACAATCAATTTCATTACCACAATTTATTAATAAATCAAACACGCATCAAACCCGTTAATCGTCATTTTTCTCCAACCAAATGGCGTCGGATTAATTCCGATCCTTCACGGCACTTTCTCGCCATTAAATGCTGGTTCTAAAAATCCAACTCGTGTCTCGATCCATCAATCATAGCCTCGTAAACAGTGATTCACAGCTCATTATTCACCTCTAAATTTCCTCCAAAAATTCCAAAATTAATCCTCAAGGCCCGCCATAATATTCCAATCATATTTCTCACAAATCCACACCCGCGTAAACTCGATTTCACCCCAAAAATAATTATCCTTCGATACCCATTGTCCTAAATCGGGTTTAGGGCGCGACTTACCGAGTTCTAGACTAAAACGGCTAGAACGGGAAGTGGCGGCACTTAAACGTGAACGGCGAGGACGGCGACAAGGCTCAGCGACGGCGATTTGCTTGCGGCGGCGGTCCGGCTCCTTGATTGTGGCTCACAACCACTTGGTGAGAGAGAGGGAAAGAGAGAGAGAGAGACGGTGGTGACAAGGGCTAGTGGTGGTGTGGTACGGAGGTGGACGGCGGCTTGAGGGCGGTCCGGCGTGCGGCGGCGGCAAAGCGGTGACGCCAGCATGGGGAAGGAACGGCCGAGGGAAGTTCATGAAGGGGGGTGTGTTCAGTGAAGAAGAGAGGAGAATGGAGAGAGAGAAATGAGTTTGGACTCAAATAGTGCCCAACTTGTCCAAATGCGAAAATGACCAAAACGCCCTTGTCTCACATTTTTAAGCCAACGGTTCAGATTTGATCTTATCTTGAAACCGACGACCAAGATTGATTCTTGCCCAAAAATATCCAAGGGTATTCTTGTAATTTCCCAAAAATCCAAGGGTAAAATTGTCCAATCAAAATTTTAGGGCAAAATTACCAAAATGCCCTTCACCCTTAAAGCTTATCCTTTAATAAATCTTAGGGCTATTTTGGTCACTTTCTCTGTTTCTTGCGCAAATCGAATTTTTCCGAAGGAATTAAGTGCACCAAAAATTCACACGTGTCTCCTGCAACGTCGTCCTAACATTCCGTTGTGATTTTCTAATTTTCCGGTGTCCAATTTGGGCTAAATTCAATAATTAAATTCTATTAAATGCAACTCGAGCATTTCTCGAGCTAACAGGCGGCTTGCTGGGGAAATTCGCAGAATCGACTCATGACTGATACTGTATCAAGTCACGTGCAAGTTCGTTCGGTACGTGACGACCTCGGTTATCATTAAAATCGCAAAGATCAATCACTTGATCCGAGGGGTACGATCGTTCGATATAATTTCATAATCATTTGTCAAGTCGTTTCGTGGTCCAACGGAATCACCCGCGATCCACTACTACGACAATGGCGAACTGACCCCTAACTATCATTGGCTTGACCAATAGTGGCTCAAAATATCACTTCCGCGATTTAATGGTTGAAATCCAATCACAATCGAATTTTCTTTAGTTGCGTGAATTTAATTTCCCCTATTAGCATTCCCCTAATGTTTAGCATTCTCAAGAATGATCAGTTCCGGGCGAGAATTTACTGCGAGCACATTTCATAAAACTCAGTTATTTTATAAATTCTCATTTTGTGGAATTTCGGAATGTCACACTATTGCCCTCCCCGCCCACCCTATAACCAAGTAATCATCAACGCATAAAGCCTCTAAAATAGTCCCCTTGGCTTACTTAGGCCTGGTCAGGCTCGACCGGTTTTGAAGGGAAAAACAATGGGCAAGCTTGGGCAAGTAATTCTCTTTTTTAACCTATCCAGTCTTCATGGATCTACTCTAGCCAGGTCAATTTTGTGTTGAAAAATCAATAATCTTTGAACCGTGTGTGCATGTTTAGACAAGGATAATTAAGCTCGGTACCAATCCAACCCATCCATTGACCATGTCTACTCTAGAGGCATTTCCAAGGAAAGCTGCCTTCATCAAGCCTCAAAATAATGGTCACTCTTCCTCAGGCACAATTCGATCTTATCTCTAAACTAACTCAGCTGATGCGAGATTACATACCAATTACATTGTTCGAGTATTTTCAGCAAAAGTTCATAGAGAAACGTCTAAGCAAGTGTACTTAAACTAAAATAATTTGCCATGCAGATTAGCTTAACAAATTGGATGATTATGGTTCATCCCAAAAAGTGATGAAAAGAGATCACGACACAGATTTACGAGTGTCGTGACAGATAGAAGCTTGTTCATTTTGTTTTGTTCTGGGAAACGACAGGGTGAACCAATTCAAATGGGCTTCCAAACTGTATCACACAGTTTCCTTTTTGTTTTGATGATTTAAAGGGTTTTCACAGAGAAACATGTGAACAAAGAGACCTTTTGTTTCCATCAATGGAGGAAAAACAATTGCACCAGCAGTAAGACTTTCCTAAAACTACTCCACTTCAAGGAAATAGCAAGCCATTGAAGATTCATCGCCTAAAGGTGCAAGATGTTTAGAGATTCACACAGTACAGAGTGAGCCCTCGCACTAGAAACAGAAATCTTCGAAAGGAAAATCAAACGTAAGCACAATAATACAAGTCAGGGTTACAACAAACCAGAACATAGGTGGTTGATGCATCCGAGTGTTCCCAAGGCCCTCTATTTACATTACGGGCATACATTCATTTGTCCATATATAACATATAAAAAAAATGTAATCGCTAAAATATTGATAACAATTTATGAATCATTTTACTTTAAGCTTATTCATATTCTACAATCAGTCCGACCCTGGCTCGTGCCATACTAAATACCCCGCGGGACATTTTTCACAGGAAAAATTTGCCCCGTTCAAAGGTAAGGTACCGCGGGACACGCATTCCTCGAGCCCATCCTTAGTAGTTTTCCGGTTTATAAAAATTTTCTTTCTTTCTTTCTTTTCAGTATCCGAATGGGCCAAATCCATATTCTAAGCGCATATATTTTCTTTTTGCAATCTAATTGCATATGATCCATGCTTTTAGATATAAGCAAATCTAGTGATTCTAATACTCATCCGGTGAATGGGTTTATTGATTTGTGTTGCATTCCGTTAGTCGTCATTGTAGTTAGTGAGCCTATTTAAGTGTGCAATATGCATTTGTCACATTGCTCCGTCGATAAATTTAATAGCCAAGTGTTGGTATGTCTCGTATTATTCTCAATGCAATGAGCAATGCTAGGGGTGAAATCATCAACCAATCAATGACATACGGATTGTTACGTTGTTTAGTACACGAGTCTTAGTAAATATTTAGCCATTGCTTCTAAAATAAAGTGTCAATTTTCTATAAATTTATGGGTCAAAAGTTTTATTTATGTATATTCTGGTAGGATTCGATGCACAATCACAAAGAAATAGAAAGTAAAAGCAAGAAAAGAAAATTGAGACGCAAGGTTTTTATCCTAGTTCACCCTGAAACTAGGTTTACGTCCAACAGAGAATTTTACTATAATTAGCACTCCATAGCTCTCTATTTCATTCCTCATTTACAAAAGAAAGACAATATATATAAGTAACAGTAACTATTCAAGGGCCTCCTCCTAAATTATCAATAAAATACATGCTCAAAATATAAAAGCCATTTAGCTTTGCGGGGGCGCTGCCCCTTATGACACCTGCTTGGGGCAGACCACTGGAGCAAGACCCCCGTGCCTTTTTGTCGGAGGGGAGTATGAACCCCATCCCAACTTAAACCATATTTGAAATAGCTTGAAGAATGCAAAACATATTTGATTCCCCAGGATGAAAATCACTATGGCATGTGAGTAAGGACTTGAGTTGACATTATCAATGCAAGTTCATAATCGGTTGGCTTTGGTATAAGTACCATGCTTTGAGAGAACCGTTAAAAATCTGCATGATTTTCTTATTAATCGACCCTCAGATTCTTGAAAAATGAATTGGGTTTTTGTTGAAGAATGATTGTAATTCAATATGTATACATATTCAAACTTTAACGTACCATATTACATGTCATAGTCTACTCTATAATTTGTGCTTAAAGTCATATCTTACTATGATAGACCATGTCTAACATTCCGTGTCATGCCCCGAACCCCATTGAGCACGTGGCATCCCGATACTTGGTCGAAAGAGCGTAATGTCCTATGAATACGTCATTGACCCAACGTTCCCATCAGAGTAATTTTTGCGGCGGAAGTCATTATTAAAAACCTGGATAATAAAATTGGAGAACATCAGGAAAAAATAACTTGCCAAACCACCAACACTTTACTATGCCTCGATATAAATATGTACAATATCCATTTACAGATCCAACTATACCGCATTGCTATTCACTTACCAAAAAGCAAACATATGCACACCGAACTATCGTCTATCAACCATCGATATACAAAAAGGATCAATAGCCTGGGTAAGTTCATACTAAAAATGGGACTCTCCAAAACTCCTACCCCAACCTTGCAACTAACCCCTGCACCCTTTGGAGGGCGTCCACTCAGACTCACTGTCATCCTCGTCCTCATCTGCACCCTCTTCCTCCTCCTGCTCATCTGACGACTCTAAATCCAACCCAATCTCAATCGAGTTGTCCTCGTCACCTGACTCGGGCTAATCCTCAGCCTACTCCTCCTCTTCAAAATCCTCTCTATCCTCCTCTAGCTCCTCTACGGGCTCATCCTCCGGCTCGTCCACTGGCTCGTCCTCAGTAGGCACCACACTGGAATTCTCACTGTACTCCTCCTCGGGTCCTACCTCAGGTATCCTTGCTAGGTTTATATTCATTGGATCAAATCCAGCCTAGAATTCTTCTAGTGCTGGGTTTGGTTTGGCCACTGAAGAACCAAGTGCAGTCGGTGCAGGATGATGTCTGGATTGGGCTATACTAATCTCAGCACTAGTCAATTCCCCATCAGGAGGAGGTATAGCTGCTGGATTCCAATCACCCACGCCATCGAACGGAACATCAAAACCGCAGACTGGACCAAACTCGTCCATCCTATCTCTGAATATCCACGCGGTGTAAATGTGAGCCTGCTAGAAGGGTAGCCCTATATCTATCCAGACTGTCGAAGAATGCTTAATCCAAGTGTGGTTCTCATCTACGGGAAATTCTACAACTCCGTGGTCGGTGTGCATGGGGATTCCAAAACGCTATGGCGGTGACGGCGGGAGGTTCATGGCTCAGGCGGTGGCTCTGAAAGGTTTGATTGAAATAACAATGAGACACTTCTCAATAAGTTGCAACCTAAACCCTACCTAGGCTATCACGTAATCTTAGACACAACCAAACACGAAATCAAGCAATTCACACAAACACCAACCAAACAATCACACTAACCTAGACTCTTGGCATACTCAGCCTACACATTAGTCCACAATCACAACATACAGTTCTCACATACATTTCAAAACACACGTGCTTTCCACACATATCCATATACTAATGCACACGTCAATCACGCCACATTTCCAGCCCACAATTCACACTCGATCACGTACTAAGACGTCACTTCCATTTATTTTTCTCGTCGTACCCGCACTTGCTCAATCACTTTCCCGATCTGCGTAAACACGCCTCAGGCCCACTCGATCGCGCCCCGAGCATCACATGCCTCGATCCAATCCCATTTTTACTTTCTTTCCTCAGCCCACGTCAAATGCGAAAGGCTTACATGATCGAGACCCGAGCTTAGAATGCCTCGGCCCGATCCCAATCTCACCCGAGCTGATCGTGCCTCGAACCGATTTCATTTCCCACTTTCTCATTCCTCAGTCAGCACCAAATGCGATAGGCTTACGTGATCGCGATCTAAACTTATAATGCATCGGCCCGATCCCACTCTTACACTTGCACACAATTCGAGCATTAAATTCGTGTACTCAATTGCATCCAATTTCCTTATCACAACTCAATCACATCACAAACACACGACCAACACACAATTTGACATTTTTCGCACCAAAAACTGCAATATCTCACTCTCGGCCCTTCACAGCACCTTCATGAAATTCCGAACTGGACCTAACAGTGCATACCACATGCTAAACAGCACATCACAGCCATCGATCGGCTTCTAAAATTCCGGCAAAACTTTCCAAGTTCAATCCTAAGACCCGATAATCAATTCCACCCCTAAAACCGTACTGATCCATGTCTAACTAGATCTGAAATTATCCGATATACTAAATAAAGTTTAGATCGCGACTTACCGAGCTCTAGACTAACGCGGCTAGAGCGAAAAGCAGCGGTAAGTTGGAGATCTAACGGTGGCTCACGGCGGCGGTGACAATCAGCGGCGATCGAGAGGAACGACGAGCGGTGGCAGCTTGGGCAATGGCTGGCTGGCTCACAACCAAGAGGGAGAGAGAAACTGAGAGGGAGAGGGAGAGAACGGCGGCGACGACACAACATGAGGGTGGCAAGGCGATGCGGCGGCAAGGGGCGGCGCGGCACGGCAGGAGGGAGAGAGACGGCCGTAGAGGGAGTGATTGGGAGGGAGGTAGAGAGAGTCGAATGGGGAGAGAGAAAGAGAGGTCTTGATTTATTGTCCAAGTTTTGACCAAAATGGGTAAATTACCATTTTGCTCCTCTCTAATCTTTTTGGTTAACGGCCCAGATTCGATCTTATCTTGAAATCGACGGCCCAAATCAAATCTTTTCCAAAATATCCAAGGGCAATTTAGGAATTTCTCAAAAAGTCCAAGGGCAAAATTGTCTTTTCCAAAATTTAGGGCAAAATAACCAAAATGTCCTTGCCCATTAAAACTAGCCCTTTATAAATTCTCACGGGTAAAATGGTCACTTTCCCATTTTCTTGCCGAAATTAAATTTTTCTGAAGGATTCGAGAAAATTCAAAGCTGTACGTTCCAACTGTAACATCGTCCTAATGTCCTATCGTGACTTCCTAATTTTCCGATATCCAATTCGGTCTCTAATTAATAATTGAATTTTACGTAATGCAACTCGAGCGATTCTCAGATTAACGGGTGGCTTTTTGGGGAAATTCACGTATTCGATCCGTGACTGTTACTAAATCAAGTCACGTGCAAGTTCGTTCAGATTGTGACGACCTTGGTTGTCAATAAAATCGCGAGAATCGATCGCTAGTTCCGATGGGCACGATCGTTCGATATAGCTTCTAGATCGTTCATCAATTCATTTCGTGGTTAAACGGAATCACCTGTGATCCACTAATATGACAGCGATGAATCGGCCCTTCACTATCCTAAGATCGGCCTACATTGGCTCAAAATGTTACCTCGACGGTTTGATGGTCGAAAGTCGGTTCACAGTCGAATTTATCTAGTTGTACAAATTTAAATCCCTAATTAGCTTTTCCCTAATGGTTAGTATCCCATGATTGATCAGTTTCGGGTGAAAATTAATTACAAGTACATTAATAAAATCACTCATTTCATAAATCCCAAATGGGCGAAATTTCGGAATGTTACAATTCTTCCCCCTTATAAAAATTTCGTCTTCGAAATTTACAATCCAACTGACTATTCAAACAAATAGGAATAACGACGTTGCATCAATTCCTCGCTTTCCCAAGTTGCGCCTTCAGTCCCGTGATACTCCCACACGACCTTAACCATCGGAATCGTCTTGTTCCTCAAAACTCGTTATTTCCAATCTTTGATCTTGATTGGTCTTTCGGTGTACGACACCCTATCGTCGACTTCTATTTTCTCATAATTCAGCATATAGGTTGGGTCCGGTTCATACTTTCTCAATATCGATACGTGGAACACGTTATGCACTTGCGATAGATTTGGCGGTAACGCAAGGTGATACGCTAATTCTCTGATCCTTTCCAACACTTCAAAGGGTCTTACGTATCTCGGATTCAACTTTCCCTTTTTGCCAAACCAGGATAATCCTCGCATAAGCGACACTTTCAGGAAAACGTGATCCCCCACTTGAAATTCCAAAGGACTTCGCCTTCTGTCTACATAACTCTTTTGATGGTTTTGCGTTGTCTTTAGCCTTTCGCGTATAGTCTTAACTGCCTCAACTGACTGTTGGACTAACTCTGGCCCGATTATACTCCTTTCTCCCATTTCATCCTAATACACGGGCGTCTTACATGCCTTACCATACAGCACTTCAAACGGTGTCATTCCAATGTTCTGTTGGAAACTGTTATTATACGCGAATTCCACTAAGGGCAACTACTCTTCCCACTTGCTCTGGAAATCCAATACGCATGCCGAAGCATATCCTTTAATGTCTGAATCGTCCTCTCAAACTGGCCATCCGTTTACGGATGATAAGCAGTACTAAACTGCAGCTTCGATCTCAATGCCGTCTGCAGACGTTTCCAAAAATTGGCGGTAAATCTGGGATCACGGTCTGATGTAATAGTCACCGGTACCCCGTGCAATCTAACGATCTGTTGTACATATAAATCAGCATATCGATCCAATGCGAAGTCCTTTCGCACAGCCAATAAAAGTGCTGATTTAGTCAATCTATCGACAATTACCCAAATAGAATCATGGCCCTCCTGGCTCCTTAGCAATCCCATCACAAAATCCAATCGTGATATGTTTCGATTTTCATTATAGGATTTCTAAAGGTCGCAACAATCCTCCGGGCTTATAGTATTATGCTTTCACTCGCTGGCACGTCAGACATTTAGCCACATGCCTGGCTATGTCTACCTTCTTACCATTCCACCAGTAGTACTGCCTTAAATTCTGATACATCTTCTCACTCCCCGGATGGATACTATAACTACTACGTTGCGCCTTCAACAAAATCTTTTCCTTAAGCTTCGTATCGTCAAGCATGCATAATCGCCCTTGGAACTTCAAGATCCCATCCTCAGATACTTGGAAGTCCGGCTCTCTCTTAGTAGCATCCATCGCAAGAATCTTCTGGATCTCTTGATCTGTAGACTGTAAAGCCTTAACCTTTGATTGAATTTCCGGTTCAATCCTCAGTGTGGCTAACAGGCTTAAGACTTGACTTACTTCAAATCTAAACTCCAAGTCTTGCACCTTTTCCAATAAAGTCCATTCCTTAACCATCAAATGCGCGATGCTTGACTTTTTGCTCAATGCATCCATTACCCAGTTTGCCTTTCCGAGGTGATATAAAATATCACAGTCATAATCCTTCAACAACTCCACTATCTCATATTTAATTCTTTATAAGAGAATAAGTACTTGAGGCTTCGATGGTGGTATAAATCTGAAATTTTTCCCCACATAAATAATGTCATCAAATCTCAGAGCAAACACTATTGCGGCTAATTCCAAATCGTGCGTCGAATAATTCAACTCATGTGGTCTTAACTGTCTTGATGCATAGACCACAACTTGTCCATGTTGCATGAGTACACATCCCAATCCTTTCAACGACACATCACTATATGTCTCGTATCCTCCGGGTCATGACGGAATAGTCAACACCGGTGCCGTCGTCAATTTATGTTTTAATTCCTAAAAACTCCTCTCACATTTGTCGGTCCATTCAAATCTCGTTTCCTTTTTCAACAAATGTGTCAACGGTGTTGCTATTGCCAAAAATCCTTCCACGAAGCGTTTATAATATCCTGCCAGACCCAAAAAGCTTCGAACCTTGGTTACTGTCGTTGGTCTCGGCCACTTCATTACAACCTTGATCTTCGCTGGATCTACTGAGATTCCTTTCCCAGAGATCACGTATCCATGAAACGTGACTTGATTGAGCCAGAACTCGCACTTGCTAAACTTAGCATATAGTGCGCTCACTCTCAAAGTCTGCAAAACTCTACTCAAATGGAATTCATGCTCCTCTGAACTCTTCGAATATACTAAGATGTAGTCTATGAAGACTATCACAAATTGGTCTAAAAATTCCTTGAACACTCAATTCATTAGATCCATGAATGCAGCATGGGCATTTGTCAATCCAAACGGCATTATTGTAAACTCGTAATGTCCATATCTCGTCTTGAATGCCGTTTTCGGTATATCCTCCTTTCTAATCCTCAACTGGTAGTACCCAGTCCTTAAATCGATCTTAGAAAATACCGAAACCCCTTGCAGCTGATCAAACAAATCATTAATCCTTGGCAGACGATACTTATTCTTAATCGTCACTGGATTCAATTACCGATAATCAATGCACGGCCTCAATGATCCATTCTTCTTTCTCATAAATAAAACTGGTGTTCCTCATGGAGACGCACTTGGACGGATAAATCCTCTGTCCAATAACTCCTACATTTGCACCTTCAATTCCTTCAACTCCGACAATGACATCCTATAAGGTGCTTTCGAAATTGGCTCAGTCCTAGGGGCCAATTCGATCACAAACTCTACTTCCTTTTTTGGTGACAATCCCGGCAATTCCTGAGGAAAGACATTGGCATAATCGCGCACCATGGCTATGTCTTCTAGCCTCGACTCCGCGACCATCGAATCAACCACAATCGCTAGAAATTCTTCACATCCTTCATCCAACAATCTCGTCATTTTCAATGACGAAATCCAAGAAATTGAGGTTCCTCCTCGATTTTCCACAAATTTGAATTTCGGATGTCTAACAAGATTAAATTAGATCACCTTACTACCACAATCTATCACTGCCCTCTGTCTATTAAATTGGATCAGCCTATCTATTATTGGGACAGTTCTTCGCTTGGTGGCCCTCTCCGCCACATCTATAACATACAATGTTTCTACTTGGACACGGTCCAGTCCCATGTCTTTCTCCACATACCCGACATGGACCGTTTTTAAAATGGACTGGTTTCCCTATATTCCTCCTAGCAGGAGGGACAAAACGTCGGTTATCCGTCATTGGTCTCTTCCCCAAGTGACGATTGTCCCTACCTTAGGCAAACCTCGACCTAAAAGCGACAGCCCTATCCGCTAAATCCTGCGCAATCGCTTGAGCTCGATTGTAAATCTCATTGTAGTCTCTCAGATTCAGAGAAATCATTTAGCTGTGAAGGTCCGGTCTCAAATCGTCTCTGAACCTCCGAGCCCTATCTAGTGGGTCCTCCACCATCTTCGGGGCAAATTTAGATAGCCGAGTGAACTCAGCCTCATACTAATCTACTGTCCTTAGCCCCTGGCGAAACCTCATGAACTCCGCCAACTTCTGTTTCCGAGCATTCTCAGAGAAATACTTACTATTGAAGGTCTCTACAAACATTGCCCAATTCTGTGCAATACCAACCGGGAATACTGGTCATCTGGTGGCCTTCCACCAATCATTTGCGTTCCCTTGCAATTGATACGCTGTTAACGTCACTTTCTCCTCATCAGTACACCCCAGTACTTTAAAAGCCTCCTCCAACTCTTCTACCCACAGTGACGTAGCCTCAAGGTTACCTTTACCATCAAATTTAGGGGGCTTTAACTTCAAGAACTGCTCAACTAGTTGATGCATTAGTTGATTCGCATTCACTCGCCCTGTCCTTGATCTCTATTATTACCAATTATGACAGTGGCTGTTGCGGCCTTAACAACCTGGGCAATAGTGGCATCTCGCTCCTGAGTCTGCCTGCCCATCAAAATTCCAACTTCCTTAAGAGCCCTTAAAATTCCATCCACTCGAGAATCCGCTGCAACCCTAACATCAACTCTGGGGTTTACTGCAGCTCCAGCATCAGCTCTAGGGTTTTCTATCGCTCTAGCATCCATTCCGAGGTCCTCTACAGCTTTAACTCGAGCACGACCTCGACCTCTTATTCCTCTTTCTGCACCACTTCTTGGGCCTCGTCCTACACCTCTTCCTTTGCTGCTCATTGTTCCAGCTTTCTACCACTTTCCTACCTATTATAATTCCATACAAGAATTAGAGACCTAAGCTAACTGATCCAATCTAGTCCTAGGCAGTGAATTAACACAGTAATCCACTTAGCAGGTAATCAATCACATAGCACCAAACCACATCAATTGGGTTCGTGCACTTACCTCGAGTCCAGATGCACCTGCACTCCAACCATTATCACACTCAATCATTCAACAATCATAACAAATAGTCTGGAATACGTGTAGCACTAGGTACACCTATGGCTCACTAAGGTTTTTCTAACCAACTATCGCTATCCTGGGTCTCCACTCTTTATCATTCCAAGCTCTGATTAACTTAAGTCAAGCTATCCTTGCTCTAATACCAATTCGAGCGTGGGTGATGTCATGCCCCGAACCATATCGAGCGCGTGGCATCCCAATACTTGGTCGAAAGAGAGCGATGTCCCAGGAATACGTCGTCGACCCAACGTTCCCATCAGAGTAATTTTTGCGGTGGAAGTCATTATTAAAAACTCGGACAATAAAATTGGAGAATACCAGGAAAAAATAACTTGCCAAACCACCAACACTTTACTATGCCTCGATATAAATATGTACAATATCCATTTACAGATCCAACTATACCATACTGCTATTCACTTACCAAAAAGCAAACGTATGCACATCGAACTATCGTCTATCAACCATCGATATACAAAAAGGATTAACAGCTTGGGTAAGCTCATACCAAAAATGGGACTCTCCAAAACTCCTATCCCAACCTCGGAACTAACCCCTACGTCCTTTGGAAGGCGTCCACTCAAACTCACTGTCATCCCCGTCCTCAACTGCACCCTCTTCCTCCTCCTACTCATTTAACGACTCTGAATTCGGCCCAATCTCGATCGGATTGTCCTTATCACCTAACTCGGGTTGATCCTCAGCCTGCTCCTCCTCTTCAGAATCCTCTCTATCCTCCTCTGACTCCTCTGCGGGCTCATCCTCTGGCTCGTCCATTGGCTCGTCCTCAGCGGGCACCACACTGGAATTCTCTCTGTACTCCTCCTCGAGTCCTACCTCAGGTATCCCTGCTAGGTTTTTATTCATCGGATCAAATCCAGCCTGGAATTCTTCCAGTGCTGGGTCTGGTTCAACCATTGAAGAATCAGGTATAGTCGGTGCAGGATGATGTCCGAATTGGGCTATACTAATCTCAGCACTAGTCAATTCCCCATCAGGAAGGGGTATAGTAGCCGGATCTCAATTACCCATACCATCAAACGGAACATCAAAACCACGGACGAGACCAAACTCGTGCATCTCGTCTCCGAATATCCACGCGGTGTAAATGTGAGCCTGCCAGAAGGGTAGCCCTATATCTACCCAGACTGTCAAAGAATGTTTAATCCAAGTGTGGTTCTCATCTACGGGAAATTCTACAACTTCGTGGTCGGTGTACATAGGGATTCCAAAACGTTGCGGCGGTAACGGCGGGAGGTTCATGGCTTAGGCGGTGGCTCTTAAAAGGTTTGGTTGAAACAACCATGAAACACTTATCAATAAGTTACAACCTAAACCCTACCTAGGCTATCACGTTTCTAAACACAACTAGACACAAAATCAAGCAATTCACACAAATACCAACCAAACAATCACACTAACCTGGACTCTTGGCATACTCAGCCTTCACAATAGTCCACAATCACAACATACGGTTCTCACACACATTTCAAAACACACGTGCTTTCCACACATATCCACATACCAATGCACACGTCAATCACGCCACATTTCCAGCCCACAATTCACACTCGATCACGTACTAAGACGTCACTTCCATTTATTTTCCTCGTCGTACCCACACTTGCTTAATCACTTTCCCGGTCCGTGTAAACACGCCTCAGGCTCACTCAATCGCACCTCGAGCATCACATGCCTCGATTCGATCCCATTTTCACTTTCTTTCCTCAGCCCGCGTCAAATGCGAAAGGTTTACATGATCGAGACTCGAGCTTAGAATGCCTCAGCTCGATCCCAATCTCACCCGAGCTGATCGTGCCTCAGACCGATCTCATTTCCCACTTTCTCATTCCTCAGCCAGCGCCAAATGCGACAGGCCTACGTGATCGCGACCCGAGCTTATAATACCTCGGCCCGATCCCATTCTTACACTTGCACACAATTCTAGCATTAAATCCGTGTATTCAATTGCATATAATTTCCTCATCACAACTCAATCACATCACGAATACACGATCAACACATAATTTGGCATTTTTTGCACCCAAACTGCAATATCTCACTCCCGACCCTTCACGACACCTTCATGAAATTTCGAGCTGGACCTAACAGCGCATACCACATGCCAAACAGCACATCACAGCCATCGATCGGCCTCTAAAATTTTGGAAAAACTTCCCAAGTTCAATTCTAAGGCCCAATAATCAATTCCGCCCCTAAAATCGTACAAATCCGTGTCTAACTAGGTCCGAAATTACCCGATATACTAAATAAAGTTTAGATTGCGACTTACCGAGCTCTAGACTAACGCGACTAGAGCGAAAAGCGGCGGTAAGTCGGAGATCTAACGATGGCTCGATGTGGCAGTGACGATCGGCGACGATCGGGAGAAACGGTGAGCGGCGGCGGCTTGGGCAGTGGCCGGCTGGCTCATGGCCGAAAGGGAGAGAGAAACCGAGAGGTGGAGGGAGAGAACGGTGGCGGTGGCACGACGTGAGGGTGGCGAGGCGGTGCGGCAGCAACGGGCGGCGTGGCGCGGTGGCACGGCACGGCGGAGGGAGAGAGACGGCCAGAGAGGGAGTGATCAGGAGGGAGGCAGAGAGCCGAATGGGGAGAGAGAGGGAGAGAAGAGAGAAAATGAGGAGAGAGAGAGAGAGAGAGAGAGGTCTTGACTTATTGTCCAAGTTTTGACCAAAATGGGTAAATTACCATCTTGCCCCTCTCTAATCTTTTTTATTAAAGGTCCAGATTTGATCTTATCTTGAAATCAACAGCCCAAATTGAATCTTTTCCAAAATATCCGAGAACAATTTGGGAATTTTTCAAAAAGTTCAAAGGCAAAATTGTTTTTTTCCAAAATTTAGGGCAAAATGACCAAAATGCCCTTGCCCATTAAAACTATCCCTTTATAAATTTCCAAGGGTAAAATGGTCACTTTCCCATTTTCTTGCCGAAATTGAATTTTTCTGAAGGATTCGAGAAAATCCAAAGCTGTATGTTCCAACTACAATGTCGTCCTAATGTCCTATCGTGACTTCCTAATTTTCTGATAACCAATTCGGTTTCTGATTAATAATTGAATTTTACGTAATGCAACTCAAGCGATTCTCAGACTAACAGGTGGCTTTTTGGGGAAATTCACGTATTCGATCCGTGACTGTTACTAAATCGAGTCACGTGCAAGTTCGTTCAAATTGTGACGACCTTGGTTGTCAGTAAAATCGTGAGAATCAATCACTAGTTCCGATGGGCACGATCGTTCGGTATAGCTTCTGGATCGTTCATCAATTCATTTCGTGGTCAAACGGAATCACCCTTGATCCACTAGTATGGCAGCGATGAATTGGCCCTTCACTATCCTAAGATCGGCTTACATTGGCTGAAAATGTCACCTCAACGATTTTATGGTCAAAAGTCGGTTCACAGTCGAATCTTTCTAGTTGTACGAATTTAAATCCCTCATTAGCCTTTCCCTAATGGTTAGTATCCCAGAAATTATCATTTCCGAGCGAGAATCAACTACAAGTACATTAATAAAATCACTCATTTCATAAATCCCAAATGGGCGAAATTTCGGAATGTTACATTCCTACTTGGTGGGATCGATTAATCATCTTTTTCAATTGATAGTAATGACTTGAGAGGTGCTAACCCATATATATAATTTTGAATTGAAAATGCACCTAGTTTAGCTAATTATTGTCATTGAATCGATCGATATAGATGAGACTCTATGTGTCCTAGACTAGGTTTCTCTCCTTCGCCTCTCTTTGATGGTCTGGATGGGAAGTGTTTTGAATGAGGAGGGGACAGGGGAAGAAAAATTATCAATTTAGTCATAAATATATTGCACGGATTTTAATTTATTTGTAAGCCTATTGTACAGATTTCAATTCAAAAATAAGCTTTTTAATTTTGTCAATATAGTTGTAAATATTTGCATGAAATTCTAATGTAGTCTTTCCAGTTAGTACCCGTCGAAAATTATTGACATAACATCCAGTCATCATCGGTCGCCTTACTTGTCATGCTGACATGAACAATTTTACTCAAAAGGACATCCTATGTGGATAGCAACGTTAGAGATTTCCAAAGGCAATTGGCTAAATTGACTCTACTGGAATTTTGAGCAAAGATTTAGGACTTCATTAGTAAAATTAAAAAGTTTAGAATTAAATTGGTATTATGTAATAGATTTAGGACTGATTTGCTAATTATCCCAAAGAAGGGACTATACCCTAATTATTGTTGTTATTATCATGGATTTTATTAACTTCGTCACAACCTCTTTTGCATAAACCAAAATATCAACCTCTTTTATAAAAATTATTAACACATTGACCATAATAAAATATTCGCTCCTTAATCAATCAGTTGAAAATTCAGAATCTGTTCCATGGACGGTGGGGTTTGGGTTCCACTTGCTGTGTGACATTATAACAATCCAACTTATATTATATCTTAATTATTTTCAAGGTTCGTGAGCATATCTTTGGGTATCTTCTAGATTTTTCAAAGAGTTGAATTTTATTGAACTCTTCTCTCCTTCAACGACACTATAGTCAATCAGAGTTGTTCACTTATTTATCAGCTTATAAGACCATTTGGTAAAAGATTTAGCAACTCGAATCATGCCCCTTTTATGCTAAATAATTGAATTTTCTGGTAAGAACTGAGAATAGTAAGACCTTGAAGGTTTAAATTGTGTTATTCTTAGGTATAGAACAATTAATTATTTTATTTTGGCCCATTTGTCTTAGTTGGATAATGACATAAATAGTTTTGAAATTATTCAAGTGACTACCGAGTTGTTACTTCCTATCTTCTTCTTCTTGCAACGAGAAGCAAGTTGCCTAACCAGAAATTAATGCAGATTAAGTCGTAAGAGACCATGTGTTATTGATGGAAAATGGAACACAAAAATATTAGGATGTTATAATCCTATGATTAATTTTGTCAATCGTGCGTCGTTCTAAGATGAGTCCTCATTATTGTTTTTATTGCTCTTGATCAAGTTAGACTTTTTATTGAGATCGCCACTTATGTTTAATCCCGACCTGCTTCGCATAGCATAATCTTAAGGTCTCCCCCGTCTCCTCCTCACAGATAAAATGTCACCATCGCAATGAAGGTGGACATGATGCTTTGCTTGCAAGTACTTATGAAATTAGGCAAATCAAAAAGTCCGAATATCTTAAACTATTAAAAAAAAAAAAGATATTTCTACCCTTTTTTTTTGTCAAAAGAGATTTCTATTCATTACCAAAATGATACATAAAACGACTCATAGGAAATCTCAAGAGTCATCGTAACAAGACAAGCCTATAACACTCCAAAACAAACCAAAAACCAGAAATCAAGGTACATCATCAAAGCATGGTTGACAAAGATAATCATACGTTCATCCTTCAAGAACATATCTGCAACCGCATCCAAGCAAAAGCATCGACGGCCGATTATCAAACCACACATCTTCATCAATGATAAGCACACATCGAGAACTCCATCTATAGTTATGGTTTTGCCTTTTGGCGGTGTGCGCCAAGGTTCGGCGTCCCCAATATCATCATCGTACGGAGACAACATATATATGTTGAACAAGCTTAGATCTGACACCTGTGAGAACAAGCCATTTAACAAGTGCGAGATTCCGAAGCTTTTAACAAAAATATGTTAAACGAGCACAAATTTGACAACAAAGCTGCTATGAACACCATTGAAATTAGAGGTGGAGTACTTATTCATTAAAACTCCTAAATCAAGAATTAGATAGGAGAGAAAAGGTTCCAATTCTAATATCGGGAGAAGAAGAAAAGAAAAAAGAGGAAATTAAACGAAAAAACAACGAGGGAGGGAAGGGAGAGATTTAGGTCAGATCCCTCCCCTCCAGAAGTAGAAGAGACGAAGAACGGATGAAACGCAAAAGAGGGAGAGAGCGGAAGAGAGGATAGGAAAGGAAGATCTACGCTCCTTTTACGTTTTGTCAAAAGAAGAGCACAAAATTATCATTTAAAAAAGGAAATACTGTTTAGGAGCCGAAGAAAGAAGGAAACCATCTGACCCTTAAACCTGATTGGTAAAACAAAAAAAAAAAAAAAACAGAAGGCATGTTACATGAATCACGATCATTAAATTTCATGCTCACTTTTAAAAGATTGTTCACCCTACAATTTCATTTGAATTGAATCGGTCAGTTTTATCTTCACTTGAATCATTGTCGAATCTTCCTCCAATACTCCACAACTTTAGCTCAATCAATATTTTTCCAATAAGTGAAGGGAGCCACATGAATAGAAGTGAAAATGAAATTGAGGTTTTGTTTGTTTCATAAAAAATGAATGATTTAGAAAATATTTTCTTAAAGACGATAATTCATAATGCTTGAAATAATTAGTCAATAGAAAATGTTTCGTCAGATATAATTAGTATATCGATTCCCAAATTAGACTAATATAGTCAGCATTATCCTTGATATATGAAACATGAAAACCCTATGACTTGTTTGAAAGTTTCGAGGGCAATAATTACGAGTGCAATTATCATACAGATCACACCCCTTAAATAAGTTCACGATTTTTGCACGTTCCTTCAATGATGCTCTGAATTGTTTTTTTGTAATCTTATCGCTCAAGTCATTTTTGTTCGCAATCCAAATAAATTGGAAATTCTTTGTTAGACTGTGTGAGATTTGGTGGACCACTATCAACTATTCTAAATCTTAAACTTTTGGAGGAATGCGTGATTTAATATTTAATTTCTTTAACAGACTTAAGGTGAACAACGGAAAGACAAGATGTGAACCTTGCTTTAACATAAGTAACGTCGTGAGATTGTTAAGAAGGTTTGGGTCAACCTGACGTCACGCAGGCTGCCTTTCATTCATATTTTTGTGACTAGTTTTGGCTACTTTGTGCATGGGGTTGAAGTGGACACTAGAACTTTCACAAGTTCATGAGTGACCCTGATCCCTGATGTTCCTCAACTTTTGAAAAGCGATCTACATATTAGTTTCACTTCGTTAAGCACATCCATTAGCAGCTTACAAAAAAGCATGAATGGATGGCAACGTGCACTGCTTACAAACTTGGATACATTTGTAAGAGCCATTGTTCCATCAACCTTAGCTTGGATTCAGACCAAACAACATTGCATTCAGATCAAACAACAAAAGGATGTTGTTACAACAACAGAGAGTCAACATTTGCTAATAAACATATCACTTGAGCAGTAGTAGCCAAAATGTTGCAAAAACATGATAATATCCTAACAGGAAAACCATAAAAGAAAACATCACCCTCCCATCAAGCAATCTGAACAACCCCCTCAGTTCCTTTTCCTGTTGATAGATTCCTGGTTTGATTCATAATCCTTGTATCCTTTCTAACTAGAAATGCAGGTATACTCTTCACCGGTATTCCTTTCACCATTTTCTTCTTCTTTGCAGTAGTCATTGTTTTTTTAAGAGCTCGATCAGAGTAGGCTGTCATTTGAGAGGAAAACAATCTGTCATTGATTTTGGCTCCGGGGCAGTGCGTCAGAATTGTACAGTGACATTTCCAGGAACATTTGATTGAAGTGGACTGCTCTTGGGGTCTTTGTTGGTGCCGGTTTTGGAGCTAGCCTTTGTGTCCGTTTGTATCTTTACACTCATTTGTTTGTTGTCCTGTGTTTCTGATTTCTATGTCTACATTCATATATCTGTTGTACATATATGTTTTCTTTATTATATTGTACTCTATAACTAATTTTGTTAATCATGCGTCATATATTATTTCTTTTGTTGCTCATGATCAAGTTGACTTTATATTGAGATAGCCGTTTCTATATTCAATCCCAACCCTTTTCGCATAAATAATCTTACGGTCGCCCCCGCCAGCTTATGGACGAAATTTTACCTTGCGATGCAAGTGGATAGGACAGTTCATTTGCATGAATTTATGAAATCAATCAAATAAAAAGTCCATATATCTTTATCTTACTGAAAAAAGATATTGCTGCCCATTGATTGAATTAAACTGATTCCATTCACACTGCTTTGATGTTTTGTCCAAAGAAGTGCACAAAATTATTATTTGAAAAAGGAAATACTGTTTACTAGCAGAAGAAAGAAGGAGGAGCTCCTAGTCTAAAACTTTATAAAGTTTAATGATGATCATTAAAATCTATGATCGCTTTAAAAAGATCATTCGACCTTCATTTTTTTTTCAATCCGATCAATAAATTATATTTTTACTTTCAATAAGATGGCTCAACAACCCTGAAAAGTATTGTCTAAAACTCCCTTTCTTGATCTCTTAACTTTAGCTCAATTAATATTTTTACAATTAATAAAGGGAGTGACATGATAAGAAGCAAAAACAAGATTGAATAACTTGATTGGAAAAGTGTATAGTTACATTACATATCAAAAAGTCCTACTAAAAACTTAAGCTAATATGCAAAGAGAAATCACATGTATATAAAGAGCATAAAAAAAGGATAAGCAAATCTAGCACATGGGAGGCTACACACATGAAATCTCAAAAATTTAAGTTCATAGGTGAGGGGAGATTACTTGTATATAAAGAGCATATCAACCCTGTGATAAGCGATGTAAGATATACTTTAACACAACTAAAATCAATCTAGTAAAATGGTACTAACTGGTCAACTGCAAAGCGGGAATTCAAATAAGCAAATCGTTTCAACAACCCTCCTAAGCATCTGTCACATATGGTTAGCATATCAATTTCCCAAATTAGACAAATATACTTGGCATTATCCTTGTTATATAAAACATAAAAACCATCTGACTTCTTTGAAGTTGAGAACAATAATTATCAATATTTATTATATTCACTAACCCCTTGAATGAGTTCACGGTTTTTGCACGTTCCCTCTAATGGTAGTGTAAAAACCATTAAAAATCATAAGCTATGCCTACTATAATACATTTACTTTAAACTTTTTTTTAGTGATACCAACAATCTCAAACATATGTTCATGTGACACATTTACCCTTCGTCAAAATTTTGCGAATGAGAATTGTTAAAAATTTGTTTATATGAACATTAGAAAGCAAAGAGTCTTGACATGCTTTAGTGAAATAAAAATAAAATTATATTGACTGAAAAATTATATGATTGAACCTTAATGGAGGATAAATGTGTCATATACGTACAAGTTTCTTAGGATAAACGTATCACAGTAAGTATAATTTAAAGTTTTTTATGACTTTTTTCTCTCCAATAATAATGTTAATGGTCTTTTAAATCTTGTTTATGGCATCATTCTTTTTTGACTGAAGCTAGACAAAAGGAGAGATATTTAGGAGTAGGTAGGTTTTGGGTCCCACCTGGCCAGCATAGGCTACCTTCCAAACATAGTTTGACACGTGTACACCGATCAATTCTCTCAAAGACCATAAAAAAAATCGTGCAATTTCTTAGCCTTGATGGTGGTGGCTAAGGAGAAAATATTCTCGTAACGTCATCATCCTACATGCAGTGCAATTTTTTTGCTTTTAGCTGATCACCACTTGACACAGATGTGGAGATAAATAAAATAAATTACAAATCTTATTATTTCTCATTCTCTCTTCCTCCTCCTTCGTATCGTAGCCACCGCACCGGCCGCTCTTATCAATTCCAGCTGCAGCTCCGCCACAACCTCCGTACACGAGCCCTCCACCCCACCGTGGTCACCACGCCAGCCATGATCTGAGTTCCCTCCCTCCGCTAGAGCCCAATAACAATCGGGATCTCGGCCTCGCTTGTCGCGGCCATGGACGAGGCTTTGTTTCAGATCTAGAAGTTGGCTTTCCGACGAAGACAAAGACGAATAAAGGGAGTAGCAAGCAGATTGTCACATATGGCGATGAGCTGCAATGAAAAAAAGGAGACCATTAGCATTCAAGTTTCTGGGTTTCCTTTTTCTTCCCCAGCTTCCACAGATTTCCCCAAACTCGAACTGTTTGAGGCCATGTCTTCTACATTTGGCCAAAAGGACAAGCCAAGAGACCCACTGATTTTTTACCCACGTTGCTTTGTAAACACCTCCAAATCTCAGATCTTTTGGCTAAAAAGACAGAGCCTAGGGACCCACTGTCCCTTCCTTGTCTCAAAGATTTTTCCCCAGATTTTTTTTTCTTCGAGAGACTTGTATTTTTTCCAGATTTTTGGCCATTTGCTCAAGGACAGAAATGGCTAAAGATGACCATAAAGAAGACGAAGATGGAGGAACCCTTCCGGCGATGAGGAAGCTGACAACGAGGACGACGTAGGGGGTGGTCTGGTTTGGACGCGCAGCAGTGTTGGCCTGGATGGGCGTCGGCGGTGGACGCGCGGAGGTCAAGCTCGGAGGTGACTCTAGTCGGAGGAGGATGAATAGAAAGAAAGACTTGATCTGAGTAGATTTTCATTTTCTTGTGATTCCACGTCAGAATATATGTGTCAAGTGGTGATGGCTAAAAGCAAAATAATGCGGCCTAATACCCAAAGAAAACTCTAAATTTTAACTTTTATTTTAATTATATTCTAAATTTTTTTTGTCTCATAAAAAATCTCAAATTTTTACTTTTGTCCCAAATCTACCACCGTTAAATTTTCCGTTCAATTTTACCGTTAATAATTATTTTAATATTATTTTTTCGAATTTTTTTTCTTTTTCCTTTTCTTTTTTTTTCCCTTCACCTTCAACCTCTGGCCGGTTGTCGGTTCAGCGATTGATCAGAGGCGAGGGCCAGCGAGGCTCGATCTCGCCAGAATTGGGTGAGGTCGGCCTCGCCCGCCCCTAGCGAGGTTCGTCCTCGTCGTGGCTGGCGAGGCTCAGCCTCGCCCAACGCCGGCGAGATTGAGCCTCGCCAGCGGCCGGCGGAGGCCGAGCCCTCGCCAAATCTAGCGAGGCTCGAACTCACCAGCAACTGGCGAGGGCAAGCCCCCGCAGGCCTTGTCCTCACCAGCTGTGGCGAGAACGAGGCCAGCGAGGCGGAACCCTCACTAGCCATGGTGAGGACAAACCTCACCAAGGGCGGGCGAGGCCGACCTTGCCCAATGCCAACGAGGTCGAGCCTCGCCTGCCCCTGACAAGGTTTGTCCTCGCCGTGACTGGCAAGGCTTGGTTCCGCCAGGTAGTGGCGAGGTCGAGCCTCACCGTAGCCAGCAAGGATGAGGACGCCGGGATTGAATCCTCGTCGATGTTGGACAAGGCCGAGCCTCGCTTGCCATGGCAAGGATGAACCTCGCAAGGGGCGAGTGAGGTTGACCTCGCCCAACACCGGCGAGATCGAGCCTCGCTGGCTAGAGGTTGAAGGTGAAGGGGAAAAAAAAAAAGAAAAGGAAAGGAAAAAGAAAAGAAAATAAAAAATAAAAAAATTCGAAAAAATAAAAAAATAAGTATTAACAGTAATATTGGATAAAAAAGTTAACGGTGGTAGATTTGGGACAAAAGTAAAAGTTTGAGGTTTTTTATGAGACAAAAAAAAGTTTATGATATAATTAGGACAAAGGTTAAAGTTTGGGATTTTTTTGGGTATTAGGCCAAAAAAATGCACTCCATATAGAATGATGACATGATGAAAAGCAACCATTGAATATTGTTTCCTTCGACTCAATCAATGTCTATAGTTCGATTTTGAGTGCCAACAGGACATAAAAGAGGAAGTAAAAATTTACAAAAGAAAAAGGGTTAATGTCACAAAAAATTTCAAATTGATGTATTTATGATAAATTTACTACAAATTAATAAGAGCGGCTGGCATGGTGGCTACGATATGAAGGAGGAGGAAGAGAGAGAGAATAAGATTTGTAATTTATTTTATTTATCTCCACATCAGAATATATGTGTCCAGTGGTGATTGGCTGAAAGCGAAAAAATGCAATCCATGTTGGATGATGGTGGTCAAAAGCAACCACTGAATATTTTCTCGGTGGGTAAGAGATTATTTACAGTAGGGGATTGTTCCGTACTCCATTGATCGATCTCGGCATGTGGAGACGATCCTCGAGTTGCCCTGGAGAGCACGTCGTAGGTCCGCATACCCCCTTTCATTTTCTCAATTTCTTTTGATGTTTTCTTTCAGGTATGACAATTGAGACAGTGAAAGAGGATTTGGAGACAATCTTAGGCTTGACTATGAAAAGTGAAACCGAAAACTATGGACCAGATGTAACTTTTTTGAAAAAAATATTAGAGCAAAAGCTACCAAAAATCTTAAACTATGCGCACTGTAATACATTTACCTTAATCTTTTTTCTGTAATACTAAAAATTTATAATTTATATCCGTGTGACACATTTACCCTTCATCAAAGTTCTGTTAATGATAATCATTAAAAATCTCTCTATATAGACGTCATAAAGCAAACACTATTGACATGACACTCACATGACTTAAGCAAAATAAAAACGATATTATTTTGGCCAAAAAATCATCTAACAGAATATTGACAGATGGCAAATGTGTCACATAGGTACAAGTTTAAGATTTTTTTATGTCACAAAAAGAAAGTTTAGGGTATATGTGTCATAATGAATATAGTTTAGTATTTGATGTCACAAAAAAAGTTCATAGTAAATATGTTACAATGGGTATTGTTCAGATTCTTTGTGGTTTTTTCCCTAAAAGAAGACTATGACAATCTGTTGTCTTATTATATTATAGTATATTCACCTCGAGTACGTTTGAAGTTAGATTATCATAATCAAATTTAATAAATTAATCATTAATTATTGTCATAATATGGTCAACATACAAAACAGACACACCACATGATCTCCACAGAACTCATTAACTTTAATGTCCAATTAATCAGTATTATACTAATAAGGTGAAAGCGTGGCTCTTTGTTATTTCACCGGTATGATCTCCGCCGCCCAACATCTCAAGCTCCCGGGATAAATCCATTGATGTCGCATTAGAAGCTAATCACTTGTCTGTTGTTCTTGTTGTCACGGACATGGAATCGAGTCTTTGTCGCAAGTTGTGCGCCTGAGCTAGGGGTGTGCACGAGATCTAGACCAAACTGGCCGACTCTAGGTGGATCCCACAGGAACCGGTCCGGTTCTTAGTTCCATATTCCGGACCGCCAAGACCGGACCACACCAATATGCTTCTTTTTAATTTTTCCTTTTCTTTTAAAGAGTAAAGAAAAATAAATTGCTAAAACCCTAAACCGGATCGGTCCAACCCGGGAACTAGTCCAACTCAGGAACTGGACCGGGACCGACCAATCCAATCCGGTTTGTAGTTCCACTAGTTCCAGCTGGTTTGGTTCCCGATTCTAGTGTGAAACCGGCCCAATCAGGAAACCGATTGCCCATAATTTCATCAAACTCTTGCTATTGCCCATCATTTAATGATTAATTTATGTGGTCAAGGTCCAACATTGTGGTTAATTCCTGTTTCATAGAAACAGAGGAGAGATTAATCAGCCAAATTCCCCATTCTTTAATTTCCTCATAAATCAGAAGTCAGCTGAGCACTGTATCAGCTGAACAACATCTATGTAGTCATGGTTTCTAATTCTTCTACGCAGCTTGTGCTTTATGTCCCTTGTGTTGCAGATAAGCTATGCATTGGACTCCATTTCGGCTGGTCAGAACATCACAGATGGCCAGACGATAGTCTCCGCCGGTGGGAATTTTGAGCTAGGATTCTTCAGCCCTGGAAGCTCCAAGAACTGGTATGTGGGCATATGATACAAGAAGATATCGGCTGGGAGAGTGTTTTGGGTTGCAAACCGAGAGAATTCCTTGAATGACTCTTCAGGAGTCCTGAAGCTGACTCCTCAGGGTATACTGACTCTCCCGAACCGCACCAATGGGGTCGTTTGGTCCTCCAATGTGTCGAGATCGGCCCAGAATCCAATTGCGCAGCTTCTGGATTCTGCCAATTTTGTCGTAAAAGAAGGAAATGACAATGACTTGGATGATGCAATCTGGCAGAGTTTTTATCACCCTTGTAATTCGTTTCTGGCGGGCATGAAGTTTGGTATAGATAGAGCGAAAGGCCTGGACCGGTACTTGACCTCGTGGAAAAGCGCAGATGACCCTTCACCGGGTGATTTCACATATAGGCTTGATTCTTCGGGATATCCGCAGCTGATCCTGAGGAACAGATCAGTAGTGCAGTTCAGGTCGGGACCTTGGAATGGCCTTCGGTTTAGCGGGTTCACTTAGTTGAGGCCAAATCCAGTTTATAGCTTCAGCTTCGTCTTCAACCAAAACGAAATTTACTATTACTTCAATATTCTGAACAGTTCCGTCCCATCGATGCTGGTTTTAAACGAGAACGGGATCGCCCAGCGCTTCAGTTGGGTAGATCGGACACATGATTGGTTACTGTATTCGTCCGCCCAAACCAATGACTGTGACACTTATGCATAATGCGGAGGGAATGGGAATTGTAACATTGCTAGCTCTCCAAAATGCTTGTGCTTGACGGGGTTCCTGCCCAAGTACCCGAGCTACTGGGAATTCGGGGATTGGTCAAATGGGTGTGTCCGGAGGACAGAACTGGATTGCCAGGGAGGAGAGAAGTTTCTGAAGTACACCGAAGTGAAGTTGCCTGACACGAGGCATTCGTGGTTCAACGAGAGCATGAACCTTCAAGAATGCGAGCAGAAATGCTTGAGGAACTGCTCGTGCAAGGCTTGTTCAAACTTGGATATTCGAGTGCAAGGAAGTGGATGCTTGCTTTGGTTCGGTGACCTGATGGATATTAGACAGTTCAACGAGAACGGCCAGGACATTTACGTAAGGATGGCCGAATCAGAAGTTGTTACGTGTTCAACCCTAAGTTATTTTTGACGTGATGACACGAGGAAAAGAATGAGTTCGAAATAACAGTCAGATTGTTAGTAACTTCTATCTTCAATTTATTGTAATGTGTATCAAGGTGACAGTTTGAGCAAAAATGATGGCGCAAGGAAAAGCACGGGCATCATTGTCAGCACCGTGCTGTCTGCGGTGCTTCTTCTCAGCATCGCAGCTGTTTTTACAAAGTATAGGAGAGATGGTAAAGTCGTTATCAGATAATATGGTTTCCAAGCAAGATGTTTTCTTGATCCACGAGATTCAATTTTTACTCTTGTTAGCATAGGTTTTAAATGTTGCTGCTCTGCATCAAATGCAAAGTTTCCTCAGATCATCTCCCTTTGGAAATTTGAATGAACCAAGTGGCCTGCAAAATATGAAGGAACCAAATGTGTGTTGCTTTGAATTCTGTTTTGGGATGTTTAAAGCTCAATTATGAGTTCTCTTTATTTGATGAATTCACTCACTTTAATTTCTACTTGCAGGACAAATCTTTGGATTCTCCCATCGAAGCCATAGTGAAGTTCTAGACTTACCTCTGTTCGACCTCACAACCATAGTGAGCGCAACGAATAACTTCTCCGATGACAACAAAGTCAGAGAGGGAGGCTTTGGAGCTGTCTATAAGGTTACTATTCTCATTTTTCGGAATTCTAAATCTGCTCATACATATACAAATGCACAATGGGAAGAGGACCAAAAAAACCTCTATCTTTTAGGGCGTTCTGAAGAGTGGCCAAGAAATTGCTGTGACGAGGCTGTTGGAAAACTCAAGGCTGGGATAGGTCAAGTTCACGAATGAAGTCGTCTACATCGTCAAACTTCACCACCGAAACCTTGTCAAGATTCTTGGATGCTGCATTCAAGTAGATGAAAAGATGTTGATCTATGAATTCTTGCCCAACCGGAGCTTGGATTGTTTCATTTTCGGTTTGCTTCGCTCGAGTCTCTACATTTTCATTGCTTCTGTCATAGAAAAGGACTGAAAAAGCTTCCATTAATAACTTATAAGGCCAACAATTTGGCAGACCAAGAGAAGGGTGTTTCACTGGATTGGCCTAAGCGCTTTACTATCATCAACGGCATAGCTTCGGGGCTCCTATACCTTCACCGAGACTCAAGATTAAGAATAATTCATCGAGACCTGAAAGCTAAAAACATCCTGCTTGACAACAAAATGAATCCAAAGATATCGGACTTTGGTTTGGCGAGGAGTTTTGGAGCTAATGAGAGCAAAGCAAATATGAAGAGAGTGGTGGGAACATAGTGAGTTCTCTTAATAAGTGATCTTCACTAGATCTGGTCCATTTGCTTCAAAAACTAATCATTCTTTTCAATGGCTTTATTGCATAGTGGTTACTTGTCACCAGAGTATGCGGTCCACGGGTTATATTCGATAAAATCAGATGTATTCAGTTTTGGAGTTTTAGTGCTGGAAATCGTGAGTGGGAAAAGAAATCAAGGCTTTATTCATCTTGACAGCCATTTGAGCCTTCTTGGATATGTAAGTCGGAAAATTTATCAAATCTCTTTGTTTATTTATCTTCAGGTTAGTTTTTAGTCTTTCTCTAGATGACCGACATAATCATGCGGGCCTGGACACTGTTCAGAGATCGAAAGTCTATAGAGCTGGTTGATCCATCGATCACATCCACATTCAATCCCTTGGAAGTTTTGTGATCAATCCATTGCCTTGAATAACCATTTACATCCGACCACATTCATTGAGGGATGACGATAAACAAGTTCCCATGTTTTGTTGATTGCAAGTGCATTCAACTCCTCAAGCATAGCAATTGTCCAACCAAGGTGTTTAAGGCTGAATGGATGGTGTGCGACTCGAGAGGGATAGATGATATTACTATATTGGCATACCTGGGATTTGGCTTCGAGATCATGATATTTATGGGATTATGGGATGCACTAAGGATGTGGAAGCTTGAGATTGAGATTGAACTAAAGATTCAACCAGTAGTTTTCGAGAGAAATCATTACTAAATACCACATCGAAATCTTTTTTTTTTTGGTGTAAATATGTGAATATCATTAATCAGATGAGGTACAAATGCTTAGGGAAACCCTTAGCATTTCAAAGAGAATAATTATGCGAGAAGATGGAGAAAGGAAGCCCTCATACAATAGCCAATAAAACAATTATCTGGCAAGGCCTATACTGTTCGTAAAGTGACACCCTACCTCTTACAACCTTTCGAATCCTAGCCAACAGAAGATGAGCTTAATCGACTTGTTTGGAAACCATCTGCGGTTACGTTCCATCCATATGCAATAAATAGTCGCTAAGAAAGACAGCTTAAGGAGTCTCGCCTCAAAGTTTTTGTCCTTGGTGGCCTTGATCATCCATTGAAGTCCAACCTCCTGTAGAATGCCAAATTCCATTTTGTGTCGGGATACTACGCCATACACTACCTGTCCAAGTGCACTCAAAGAATAAGTGATTTCTATTTTCTATACCGGTCATACAAAAATTATACTTAGTATTAACTGAAGACAACCATCGTGATAGGGCTATCGTGATAGGGCTACTGCTATCGGTAGCCTATCTCTACAAACAAGCCAGCCGATAAAACTATGCTTGCTAACCCACTGGTCCAAATTAATTGATACCATTCCATGGTCAGTCTCTTCTGTCTGAATTCCTTGTATATCTCTTTACAACAATATGTTTGCCTCGAGATAATAGATGTTAGAGCAAGTCATTAGCTTGAGAATACATCGCCAACTCCAAGCCATACTGCCCTTCATGTCGAGTTGCATAATAGGAGTACCTCTACATTTAGTGTGATAGGGCACATCAAAATCTTTGCATAGAAGGCTCGGTCCCTAAATATCACAATGTATTTTCTTCAATGGATGGAAACATCAAGAATCGATAAAGAAAATGACAATCATGAATTTCTACTAATCTGACTACTTGTACATAAAGTGCTAGCATATGACTTACTCAAATCAAATCATCATACCGCAAAAGTTGTAAAATACGACAATTTTGATGGCCTAATTGGCTATGCCACATAAGTTCATTTGCAACCTTGTTTATTTGAGAAAAAAATGCCATTGAATGCATGTCTTTATTGTATCTAATCCTTGACGATTAGTTCCCATCAGCAATTGGAGTCCTTGATAGAAAAATCAAAGGTAGCAAACTCAAAATAGTAGGGATAATCTCTCATCAATTGAGAGACATATAATAGATTTTTCTTAATTTGTGGAACAATCAAAACATTATCAAGTGAAAACTGACATTCTCATTGCCAAATTGACCAGTCCCAACATGGGTAATCGGCAGTGATGTACCATTTCCAACTATCACATACCATGGTTACTGTTAAATAAGTATGAGCACCAATTCGAATCTATAAACCTTTATATAGAATTATTAATTGAGTGACTTTAAAATTGATATCTTGATCTTTAAGCTTTAAGATTAAGATATTGATTTTATTTGTGACAAATTTCAAGTTGATTGGATTTTGTTTCCTTGTTTGAATTGAATGCATATTATCTGCAATATTTGAGCTAATCTTAGGTGGTTGAATGTTTATCTTGTTTTGATTTCTTTCCTTACCTAAAAAAACCAAAAAGATTGTCTGTTAGGTTAGGATAAGATATTCTAGATAATATTGCATATTTAGATTAGATTGCATGTTAGGATAGAGTCTAGAATAAATTATAATAACTTCTAGATAAGATTTTCCTTCATAGATTAGATATAATCTTAATAGCATTGCATGTTTTAATAATATCTAGTTGATAGGATAAGGTTTTCCTAATTGAAATAGGATTCAATCTAAATTATTTCCTAGTTACTAAAAATATTATGTGCATGTCGTATAGTTTGGAAATCTAGGCTCACTTGATTAAAATTGGATGTCATATATATTAGTCTTTGCTTTAAGATAAGAGAAAACCCAAAAATAATTGATTGCTTTGCTGTGCTTAATTTCTTTTCTTTTTTACGATTTATTTGTTTATTGCTTTGTTTATTGAGCGTTATCATTGGTTGCGTATCCGCACGACCAACTTGCATGTTAGTGGTCTAGACTAAAAATTAATTCAAGCTACCTACATAAATATTTTCAAAAGTAAAAGAAAAGGTATTGAAAGGCATTAAAGTAATCTCACTCTAAATTTAAAATGATTTGCATGTTAATAACTTGAACCATAAATTGCGAATTGATACGGGTTTAGGAGAGCTCGAGCTAAGTTTATGCTTAATAATCCATTAGCTAATCTCTAGGCGGTCCGCCTTGAAAATAAACAGTAAAACTGTTTGTCTCTTTCACTTCACCGGCAAGATGAAAATATCTCCAGATTGAATCTCTCTGGCCAGACGCCTTGGATGAGATCCGCCAGCCTCACCACCATAACCTTTTTTTCTCAAACAATGGTGACTTCATACAAAAAATCAATGAGAGGCCAAATTTGGGATCAGGGTGAAAGTTGGTGATTTTTTATAAGACAAAAAAAAAGTTCAGACCAGAATTGTCCATCGACCTAAAGTTTGTGATTTTTTATGGGACAAAAAAAAGTTCAAGTTAGAATTGTTCATCGAATTAAAGTTTGCGCTTTTGTTTTTTAATTAACCATAAATTATAGGAAAATCTACGTCTTTCCAAATTTAAGACAAAATAATTTGCTTCTCTTCTCCTATTTCTTGCCCCTCCATTTTTAATACCTGCCAAATTTTAATTTTGACTTTTAAATTCGTTTTATCTTGGGGTTGACACCACAAAAAAAATTCAAAACTAGTAAATTTGTAACAAATTTACTCCAAACTAATTTTTGACCACCAGCAACCCCAAATTAGTACACATGCAACAAATTTACTTCAAACTAATTTTTTGTCTACCAAAAACCTCAAATTGGTATATTTGTGACAAATTTATCATCCATTAATTTCAGTTAAATTGGATTAATATCATGAAAAATCATAAACAGGTATACATGTAACAAATGGAAGGTAAAACCCTAAACTAGTATACCCATCACCAGGCACATATTATCTAACTTAGTAATTTGACAATTAATTTAAGGAAAACTAAGGAAGGGTAAATTTATCGCAAATATACTAGTTTTGGATTTTTGGTGGTCAAAAATATTAGTTTGGGGTAAATTTATTAAAGATGTACCAGTTTGGGGTTTATCGTGGTATTAAACTTTTATCTTGTGAATGTGTTTTGCTGAAAAGTGTTGACAAAATACCTTTTGAAATATGGATCGATGTGGAAATTAACAAAGAATGTGTAAGGTCCTTTGCTGAATCTAGGATAGGAAACGTAATTGATGAAAAAATTAAAAATACTAAGACTAGAGACATTCGTGTCCATCCATGTAAAAGTGTATTGAAACATATTGAACAATTAGTGTTCATTGATTTATTGTTGGTCTTTCACACAAACTAAAATTCTAGTATTTATAGCTATTATTGGCAATTAACAACTGTTACAAAGTATCTTACCAAAAAAAAAAACAACTGTTACAAAGAAAACAACTGCATTATACGTGACTCTTGAAATTCAGTAACTCATATTTACAACCGGTTTATCAACACATTGACACACCCATTACTTGATTGTTATTATGTGCCCAACATCACCGATTACTTATGAAGCCCCTCGGACCACTACTCGACAGTTGCAATAACCCACATTTTTCAACCTCTACCGTTGTTCGCTTTGAGATCCATGGCATCCACCACCTGATGATTGTGGTAGTTTCACTTCTTCACAGCCACGCTGATGTGCCTTAGAGAATCATGTTCAGAATTGTCGGCTCCATCACTTAGATACCTACTTTGTATTCAACTCATCATAGGTCATGTTAGTCATGGCTCTTTGTCGACTATACCAAGCTTAATTTTTCGACGTCTATTCTCCAGGAGTTAGTCATTTTCTTACAAATTCCCTGTCAATTAAAGCCACTCACTTTATCGACTAACTATACTTTCCGACTAAGAGCCTTCCACACTTGCAGATTTTGCCTCTATTGTATTTCGCTTGGTCTTTCTTGGTCCAAGTTGACGGTCAAAGACTTCGGCATTTTTTTGGTGCCAACAAAAAGTTAGACCATTATATATTCGTGCAGTTACTTTCCATTTAAGAAAGTAATTTAGGAAAACACCAAAATTGGATCTTTGTGAGGGGGGAAATTGAATTGCTAGCACTAGACTATTGTTATGCAAAGATGGAAATGGTTCTTCAATTTTGATTCAATATGCAATGTTATCCCTGAACTTCTAATTTGTTTAACATGATTCTCGAACTATTGCTAAATATTCAATGTGGTCATTTTGTTTGCTCAAATGACATATCATATATTATTTGATAACGTAGATTATTATATGTTCAAATGTATTCTAAGAAATGATAAGTCGATATGTCCATCTTTTTGTTGATCTACTTTATAGAAGGAAAAAAATTAGGCGTCATGTCCATTATTATTTGATTACGTGGATTATTATATTTCAATTTGAGACGAATATCTTACTTAGATAATCCACATGTGACCTTTTTCTTGTTGTCCACCATTTAAACTTAACCTGATCGGAAGCCACAACAGTAGAGTTCGTTAAGTTGCCTTAACAGAAAGATGACATTGAACATTTTTATATAATTTAAAAACTAGATTGAATATTTACTATTACTTAAGGAGCCGAGGAGTAAAGCAAAAATTCAAGGATGACATTGTACATTAGGCCAAAGTTCAGATATCATTTGAGGATTTTCGCAAGATGATGTACTATATCTAGGCCAAATTTCTTAATAATTGATTGATCAAACATGCTTTTTTTTTTAATGAACAAATACAATGCTTTTTAGCGCTGTAATTTGTTATGATGCTCCACTTTCCTTTATGGCTAACAAAACTCAACTTTCCTTTTCAAAAAACTCTTTGTAAGGAAAGATGAGAAAAGTTGAGTAGGGGAGCACAGGTCATCTCAAATCAAAAGAAGGGGCTAAACTAGGGATGACAAACGAGCCGTGCCACCGTAGTGGCCGTTGAATGGTCGTCCCGGCCGATCGTCCTGCTCAAGGACAAAAAAGCTTAAGTATATATTAGAGCTCCCTCACTCCCATTCCCACCGTTCATTGTTCTCTCAGAAATTGTCGCAATTCCTGCTTTTTATATAGGGTTAATATCACGAAAAACTCTAAACTGGTACACATGTGATAATTTTATCCCGAACTATTTTTTTAACCACAAAAAATCCCAAACTGGTACACCTGTGACAAATTTACCATGAACTATTTTTTTAACCACCAAAAACCCCAAACTGGTACACATGTGATAATTTTACCCCGAATTATTTCTATGACCACAAAAAACCCCACACTGGTACACTTATGACAATTTTACCCCCGAACTAATTTTTTGACCACTAAAAACTCTAAACCGGTACATTTGTGATAAATTTACCCTCCGTTAGTATCCGTTAAATTATATTAATATCACAAAAAATCACAAATTTGTAAATTTGTGACAAATAGAGGGCTAAAACTCAAAACCGGTACACGTGTCAATTACCATGTGTTATTAAACTTAGTAATTTGACAGTAAAATTTAACGGAAACTAACGGAGGGTAAATTTGTTACAGGTGTAGCAGTTTGGGGTTTTTGGTGGCCAAAAAATTAGTTTTGGGGTAAAATTGTCACAGATATACCAGTGTAGGGTTTTTTATTATCAAAAAAATAATTTTGGGTAAAATTATCACAGGTGTACCAGTTTAGAATTTTTTGTGGTAAAAAAATAAGTTTGGATAAATTTGTCACAGGAATATCAGTTTGAGATTTTTTTATGGTATTAATGCTTTCCTCGCTTTCTTTATCTCGCTATGGATCCCAACGGCTTTCCAACCCGCTTTTCAGATGGCTAGCAAGTGCCTCTTGGTTGGCCATGGCACTTCGAGTCGTTTATTGTCCAAGGGACGCAGAAACTTCCTATGTGCGTGCTCCACCAAAGCAACAATAGTAATTCCATAACGACAACGACGACAAAACACAATTAGAGATGCTAGGGCGACAGTGGGGTGGTACCCCTCCCCTCGGCGAAACCCCTACCCTCGAACCTGAAGATCAGCAAACACTGACCGATCTCATGCCGACTTCGTGACGAAGAACGTGTATTGTTTGGAAGACATTCAGAATCAAGGTCGGGTGTAATGGTAAGAAGAAGGCCGTGTGCACAGTATGTAGGGATCACTTCTTCGTCGAAACTAGAGTACGGATAGACCATCTAAGAAGACAAAAGAGCGGACTTAGTCCATCTGCTTTCCACAGATAACTTTTCAGTTTTTTTGACTTTGGATTTGTGGACAAGCCAAATAGATTTCGTGTACAATTGTGTCGCCGCCCCCAAGATCGGGCCAAATTGTAAGTTGGAACATCCGATATGGCATTTAAGAGGTTGTCATGTTCGAACAATTGAGATAATGTCTATGGAGGAAATCATGAGAATGTCATATAGAGTTGCTCCGCAAGCAGCATGAGAAAGGAACATGACAAGTTGCCTTTAGACGTGTGACCAGATGGACATGCTCACCCCGCTTTCCACCCGCTATAGCGCAATTGCCGGTCTGTAGACATTAGCACCACAGGTTTGGATGGCCAGTAAAGTTTTGGGGGCTTTTTTGAAGGTGTTTAATGGTGCAACGGACCCTATGCATACCCATAATATTAAAAGAAAAATCATTTTGACACCATCAGTAAAATAAAAATATCAAATTTATAAGAAGTTTGTAAATATTTTATTGAGTAGGTAGCTAATCACTTCAGTGCTATGCATTACTCTTTCCAATAGCGTGGGATCTCGGTAGTTAATTCGCCTTGGCTACTCTTCACGTTGGAAGGATCCAAAACACTGAACTTTTTGCAGGCTGACTGTCCGCATAAACAAAAGTCCAACCGAAGATAATGTTCTTTACCAAATAAGCATGTGCTCATAAATGCTTGCAAATTTTCTAATGAAAGAGAATAGCTGAGTTCAAAGTTCGATCGACATGTAAATTTAATAGGAGATAGAAAGGTAAATGACATAATTATGTTTGTTTGTGCTTGGAATAAATTGGATCAAGAAAGCGGTCTGCACAGTGGACATCCAACTTTTCCCGGGCTGAAATCGGCCGGAAAATGGGCTTCGGTGGCCCGGGAACGACCCTACGCTCACTGCTAACGAATCACTAGAATCACGATGCCATTGGATAAGCTTGATATTGTTCGACGATAGGCCTGACACATAAATCCAACCTGTGTCCTATGTTAAATATTTGCTTACGTATGTATATATACACATATTGGTTCTATTTACGTATCTCATTTTTTTAAAAATTCAATTTTCATCTTGGGGTTTATTTAATAACTAGCTAGCAATTTATATCATCCATTAGATAATTTGTTAGAAAAGGTCGGGAAAATATTACGAAAGTATCGTTATAAGATGCAAAGCATTTGAAACTGTCTTTGTATACATTTCGAACCAATTTTTCTCAAAGTATAGGCCAATATAATACTGTATTTCTCACACTTGTCTCTTTTCCTTATGTTTTGGGTTAATACTATTTGTTGTGGAAGCAAACGATTGAACAATAAAATAAAAAGAATAAGAAAATAAATCGAGATACCAGATTTATGTGGTTCGATCGTAGGACCTATTTGGTTCAACTTTCGGCCTAGCATTGGCCAAGTGCCAGCATTTGGAATGTCGAAAGCCCAAAACTGGTTCGGACCGGCTTTGGACTTTCGGTATTCCATAAATGCTGAACCCAAATTTTTTATTCTCAAAGTACCCTCAATTATTTTGGCTTATTCCGGTTTTACCTCTCTTGTTACTATTCATCTTCTTTGTGAGCCGACTAGCAAGGGAGGCCGGCGAGGCCAACCAACACTGGATTGGGCTGGCAAGAGGCCGGTAAGGTTGCACAACCCAAGCGATGGCCGCCTAAGGTTGCTGAGGGTCACTTGGCCTCGGGCGACGGCCGCTAGTGATAGATCTGGCTCTCCGAGGGTCATTCGACCTCAGGCAACGGCTGCCGGTGCCAAATCTAGCTCGCTAGCGGCTGTAGGCCTTCGCCGGCTCCGACGAAGGGTATTGTAGGTTTTTTTTTAAAATAAAAAAGATAATTCTCAAAGTCCTTTTGCAAAAAAAATTTACCAAAAACTATTTTGCCCAAAATAGCTTTACAAATGATTTTTTATCAAACGCCACTTATATTTTCCCAATGGGCTTTAACTTAAAAGTATTTGCATTCCCCCAAATAGCATTTGAAAAGTTGAACAAAACGGGCCCATAGTGACCTACATCCTTAGGGAGAGCAGCGTAATAAATCAAATGATACAACAGAGATTACGACCATACTTAAGTCACTCAAACACTCTCAATATTTCCCAACTCCCAATTACATTTAATAACTCAAACAATCTTTAGCATCTCAATTCCTCACGAAATAATTTTTTGATTTCACAAATGAATTAAAAAAAATCTTAAACTCACAATATTTATGCTAAAACACTCTTCAGTTTTACTGGGATGTAATTCATGAGTGAAGGCAGCCTTAGATTGCATGCCGACCAATTTTAGCACACACTCAAGAGGCCGCAACTTTCCGAGAGATTATGCACCAACCACTTCTAGAATCTGACCAAAGAGGAGAATATAATATATAATATCCATGGTGCGTACGGTAACCAACTTCAACATGGAAGAGGAAACCTGTATAATTCAATCAACAAGTCCAACTTGGACTTTTCCCATTTTTTTTACCGTGACGTTAACAAGAATCAGGAAAGTGGATTCCATGAATATTAAGACAATCTTGCACCCAATGAAAATCCAAGTAAGACTTCCATTTTTGGTCAAGATTCCAACACTGAGACAATCTTTATTTTGCTCGTGACTTCATCATGAATACAATTTTCATATTGTTCCGCATACTTTATTTGGGTCAAGTTTTTGATCATGAGTTTAAACTCGAGACATATTTTAACAATCTTTATATTAGCTCGACGTTTGAGCTAAATCACAAATTTCTTCTTTAAAAAATCAATACTTCACTACTACTCTCTTATAGCTCCTCACGGGCTTAGCTGCTACAAATATTTTCCAAGTCGAAGCCTCGCTTGAAATTCATCGTAACTGTGGACCTTATCAAAACATTAACTCTACTTATACCTTTAACTACTCCACAAGAATTTTCCAACACAACCTCTACTACAAATAAAGCAAAACCATCGTTGAATTTTATATTTGTTAAGAGATCAAACACGTACTTTTAAAGCGACTGCTAGCTCTACTAGTCTTGATATAGGCACCATATGTGTCGATTACCCCACTAGTACCCACTAATTCAGGACTTTCTGATTTCAACTCCACCTCAGGCTGAACACCATCTAGATCCGTATAAATACTACCATGATCACTATCAGCCATAGGTACTGGAGACTAGTCAAATATAACTTCTTTGCTGATAACATGTAAATTTAATTTCTAGGAACATGCACTTTCTTGCCTTCCTATCGAGCTTACATAACACAGGCAAACAAATATTATAATAATTGAATAATCAGCAACGTTACTTGACCACACTCTTTGGGAGTCCGATATCCAATTACAGTCGATGGAGATCTATTCACCAGGTAGCTCGTTATACTAAGACATGTTCTAAAAATCTCCAAGTCATACTAGCACTTGAAAGCATTTTATAGGCCTTCTCTAATAATGTACTGTTGATCAACTCTGCAAGATATTGTGGTCCATTGGCACAAATACGGTATCTCACTATACCTTGCTTCATGCAGAATTCATGTAATAGCTTAGAGTACAATTCTGTGCTACTATCAGTTTGCATCTGCTTGCATCTCCTTTTCGATTAAACCTCTTAACTGCCTAAACCTAACAATAGCATCAAACTTGTGCCTCAGCATAAACACCTACATCTTCTTCGAGTAGTCATTAACAACTATTAACGTAAACCTAGCACTCTACTTTGAAGGAAATTGTGACAACTTGTGAAAATTGAAGTGAAATTAACTTTGCAATCTCTATGGTTTCTTTGACAATTATACTAAACTGCACTTTCCGCCGTAGATTTAAATCACATCACTTGTATACATTCAATTCGTTAGCTACATAACTACATAGCAAATTTCTTTCACTTAGAACTCTTAGGCTTTTCTCACTAATGTGCCCCAAACACATATGCCACAATTATCTTGAACAAATGCACCCAATGTCTCCATAGTGAAATTCGTCACCATCTCACCTTGAAGCTCATACAATCCACTATGCTTGATGCCTTTCATTTTCACCAAGGCACCTCAAACAACTTTCAGAATTCCACATTCTAAAGTATATCGACACTCAGTTGAATCCAAGGTACTTAATGAAATCAAGTTTTTTTTCAATTCTAAAACATGCCTCACTCCTGTCATGTCCTCATAATATTATCATGCATTTTGATTCTAATATCACCAACACCCACAACACTGCACTCATCCTATAACATCGCACTCTGTGTTGTTCCCCAACTGCATTTTTTAAATATATTCTGTGCACCGATAAGTAGTAAACCAGTTTCTATTTGGTTTAGTGTGAAATGAATAACCAGAATCCATAATCCATCTGTTAAACGATAAATCCTCATTAGCAGACAAGACAAAATCAGCATTATCCGAATTTACTATTAGTTATTGCAGCAATATCATTATTAGACTCAACTTTAATTCACTTACCCTTATCGCTCTTTAGCTTAAGACTATCCCTTTTGAGATACCCCTCTTGTCATAATTCCAATAAACAGTACTACTAGTCCTAAACTAACTATGTCTGTTAAGGTTTATATTGCTCCTACTAACACGAGTACTAATTCTTCCTCTTTTTTCACCTACTAAAGCACTAAATACAGGCTCACTAGATTCTATTCTATGAATGTCCTCACTTAGAATTAAATCACAAACCTCATCAAACGTCAAGCTTGTTGACCCAAATGAATTACTTAAAGCAGTAAAAGTAATATTTCAACTATCAAGTAATAAGGATAATAGAATCAAAGCACGCACCTCATCTTCAAAATCAATCTTAACTGAACTTAATTGACCAACAATCACATTGAATTCATTGATCTAATGATCAACTGACGCACCTTCGCCCCAACTTTAAGTCAAATAGATATCGCATCAAATAGATCATGTTGATCATAGATGACTTCTCATACATGTCTATTAGAGCCTCCATCAGTTTCACATTGGCTTCTCTTTCACAATGTTAAACACGATGTTATGAGCCAACGTTAGTCGAATAACAACTGACACCCAACGCTTGTCTATCCAGCACTTCCTATTTAACTTGTTTCATTGACTCTGGTTTCCCCAAACCGGGGTAAGTGCAAATTCCTCTAAAATAGATAATCCTCAATCTGCATTTTCTAGAAACCAAAATCCTTCTCATCAAATTTGTTGATTTTCACCGTTCTTTTTTCTGTCACCATCGATTCGATTCAACTCAGCTAAGCCTAGCTACCAATTATTGTGAGAGCACATGGTAAAAACCTAATACCTTCACTTAAGGAGATCGCCAAGAGAGAGCCCAAAATTCGAACTTGTCAATATATCCAGTTGGATTCACATTCACTCAAAAGCTTAAATCAATGAGTTATGAGTCAACTATGATATATTAACAACTCCACACCACATCGATTATTTGATGTGGAACTTCTCTAACACATGTGTATCCTAACAATCTCTCTTTTATGTGTGAGTTCAATATTATGTTTGCTCTCCTTTAATGTAGGTATCATTCTGCATAAACTTATTTCAATTTGAATCTTCAAGTCATTACAATGTAGCCGCAACTATGCATAATCACCATCATCAACTGTTAACTTGGGATTACATCACCCATGGTCTCTATCTCCCGTCATCAGACCACTGCCTATGGTCTCTTCTTATTAGACTCGTGTTACCAGATCAATTGCCCATGGTCTCTTCTCCCGCAGAACAACCATGGTAGCAATTTCTACCTATAACAAGCATTGATCAGGAGATTTTTTTTTCGAGATATTCACCAAACACCAAAATAGATTGGGATGGAGCACCAATCAACCATCAACTTTAATACCTGTTGTTACGGAAGAAAGTGATCGAACAATAAAATAAATCGAGACATCAGATTTACGTGATTGGGTCGTACAACAATAGATCAAGCAATATAACGGAGATAATAACAATACTCAAGTCACTTAAACACTTTCAATGTTTATATTTAATAACTCAGACAGTATTTAGCCCTACAATTTCTTACAAAATAATCTCTCAATCTCATGAAGGAATTAACAAATCTTAAACTCACAAAATTTACACTAAAACACTCCTTAATTTCACCATGATGTAATTCTCGAGTGAAGCCTGCCTTGGATTGCATGCCGACCAATATTAGCAAATACTCAAGTGACCGTAACTTTTCCAAGGATTATGCACCAACCATTTCTACAATCTGACCAAAGGGGAATATATAATATAATATTTATGGTGCGTATAGTAGTCAACTTCAACATGGAATAGGAAACCTGTATAATTTTGTCAACAAGTCCAACTTGGACTTTCCCATTTTGACCGTGAGTTCAACAAGAATCTGGAAAGTGGATTCCGTATATATTAAGAAAATTTTGCACCCAGTGAAAATCCAAGTAAGACTTCCATTCTTGATCTTGATTCCAACGCGGAGACAATCTTTATTTTGCTAGTGATTTCCACACGAATACAATTCCCATATTTCTCCGCATACTTTATTCGGGTTGAATTTTTGTTCATGGTTTTAACTCAAGACATATTTTAACATTATTAAAAATCCTAAATTATGCCTATTGTGTCATCAATATTTCAAACTTTTTTTTACGTGTCACCAAAAATTCTAAACTACACCCAATTGACATCAATACACCAATTTTTTTGTCACCAAAATCTCAAACTTATACTAGTATGAAAAAAATATACGTTGTTCACCACCAAAATCCTAAAATTTTTCCACCATGACACCAATACCCCAACCATTTTTCTCGTGTCACCAACACCTCAACTTGTACCGGTGTGGCAAAATACCATCCGTCATAGTTCTGACCAAGACAGCCATAGAAAAACTAACGGAAGGAATTTTTGGGTCATTGGTACAAGTCTTAAACATAACTGTGACAAAAAGTATTTTTAGACCACTGATACAAGTTTGGGGTAGTGTTGACACAAAAAATACAAAATATTAGTCTCACAATTGGTAAATTTTAGGGTATTTTGTGGTAGATAGATGATTTTTTTGTCATACTGGTACAAGTTTGGGACATTGGTAATACAAAATAAATATTTGAGGTATTGGTGCCATGGTGGAAAAATTTTAGGGTTTTTGGTTATAGATGGATTTCTCGCACTTGTATAAGTTTGGGGATGTTGTGACAAAAAAACTGAAATATTAGTATCAGAATGGACATGATTTAAAGTTTTTTGTGGTATTTTTCCTTTTATTTTCTCCACCACACACTCCTTTTTTTTTGGTGAATTTCTAGTTTTTTTTTTATCTCGTCTGTCTCATTGCACATGACAATATTAGTTTTTTGATCAGTAAAAAGGTGGGAACAGACGACCAATGTCAGCGACTACTTAGCATTAACATAGAAATTCCACATTTGTGACGAAATATTTGATTTGAGCCATGGCTATTACTAGTTATGAGCAAGCTTGTCAGTGTTGCCCCCACCACGAACCTAGTGAATATATAGTCGGAATGAGGGATAGTGATAATATTCACTTAGTATTATATCATTTGCCTATATTTTGGGCCTTGGACCCTGTCGTCTTATTTCTAAGTCTATGTAGCTTTCGGTTCCTATTTATCTATAGATCTTTCAAGTCTTCATGTCCATGCTAGTTATGTTTGGATTTGAATAAAGGGAAAAAGACTCAAAAAATCCTAAACTATGCCCACCGATATATTTACCCTAAACTTTTTTTTTTGTAACATCACAAACCTTAAACTATGGCAAATTTGATAAATTTACCTTAAACTTTTTCTTGTGGCATAAAAAACTCCAAACTTATATTTATATGACATATGTAATCTCTATCAAGGTTTCGTTAGATGATTTTTAATCAAAGCAACGTTGTTTTTATTTCACATAAGTCATGTAAGTATTATGCTAATACCGTTTGCTTTTCATTGCCAATGTAAACAGATTTTTAACGGTGCTTATTGAAGGAACCTTGATGGAGGATAAATGTGTCACACGAGTATAAGTATGAGATTTATGGTGTCACAAAAAATAGTTTAGGATAAATATATCACAATAAGCATAATTTTGGGTTTTTATTAGCTTTTGCCGTTGAATAAATTCGCTTTACCAATTAAAAAATAGAGCAACCATCTATGCTCATTGAATCTTTTGTACTCATTAGTCTTAAAGTAGGGAGAGACTTTTAGAATTATATTCTAAGTACAAAACATTATCTAATTATTCATAAACTTATTATACGAATGCCATTACAATTATAAACTTTCAAATTTTTTGCCAATTCAATTATAAACCTTTTGGCAAAATTCAAATATAGTCATTTCGGCCAATTTTCGCTAGGAATTGTTGACGTGACCGTGCACCACGTAGGACATCCAACAATGACTAGACAATCATGTCAGTGATTGATGATGAAAATTGGCCGGAAGGATTACATTGGGATTACGTGTAAAAGTTTAGGGCAAATTAATAAAATTGAAAAGTTTAAAATTGAATTGACATACGTATAATAAGTTTTAAGACTGATTGGGTAGTTTTCCCTATTCAAACCTTTTTATGCTATAAGATACTAGACGTTGGAATTATATGTGTACTATTCAAATCAATATTCATAAAGAACACTTATACGGTATTTGGAATGTATCGTACGACATTACGATGTGCCGTGGCAATCTAAGTACAAGAATTTCGTTAACTTGTTTGATATTGGTATGGTATGTCAGTGTAGCCTAGGTATCTTTTAAGGGGGGACATGGAACTGGATCCAACAGAGACGAGAGTGAAAGACATGAGACAAAGGAACACATGGCACGACGCACGATGTGCACGTGTCCGTAGGGATGTGGTAACGAACTTGACAGATGGTGGGTTGTGGCCAGTCTAGGGCAACCGTCAAGTGCTGCGCTAATTAGGTGAGAAAAAATCTAAAAAGTTAGGCAGATGGCTTAGTCTCCAGTCCTATTAATATATAGAGCAAATATTGAAAAGCAAATAAAGAATTGTACTGAACTTATTTTGTTGAAAGTCCAATTATTTGTACTAATTTTTTCCCATTTTTTTGTGATTCTTGTATAAAATATCGTAACAAACGAAAATTGAAATGTTTAATGACCACCGGATAAGATCAACTTTTTCTTTTGTTCGACGATCATTAGGATGTTTGGAATATATTCCTGGGCAAACCCTTCTGTTTTGAGGTTAAGGAAAGTTCAAAAGAAAAATGTTTCTTACTTAGCCAAAATAAAAGAAATTCTCTATTGTCTCGATCTCATTTTTAATTGAATAAAAAGGTAACCACTCTTTAATCTCGTGAATTCATATCATTTTAAGTAACTTGTCCATTACGGCACATTTATCCATTCAACATATAGTCTAATAACATCATGTACAACGATCTAAATATAGCTAATATGGCTAATGTAGAACCAACGAGCTTAAATTTACAAGGGAGTTCACTGCTTTCCTTTCGGTCATTCTTATATGAATAGTGAATACAACTAATTTAAAATTAAAACCAAGTCATCTTTATTGTACAAAATTAATCTAGGGGTCCATTTGTTTTACGGAAAAAAAAGCAATCTGAAAAACGTTTTCCAAAAAATTAATCGTTTGTATTGCTCAAAATAATCAGTCAATAAAAAATATTTTCATTATCGATAATAATTTATATCTAAACATTTTCGTAAAACGGCGAAAAAGAGTTTTGTTTAACATCTTCATAAGAAATACAAGTGATTATTTTTTGAAAAATATTTTCCAAAACGTTTATTTTCCGTGAAATAAATGCACTTTAAATAAAAATATAAACCCGATGGACATGGCAAAACGAACAATAAGCTCTTAAAAAGAATAATTTACCTATAGAAAATAATACTCATAAATTGCAATTTAAACAGTAACGCCACTAGAGACTTCTATCTCTCTCTCTCTCACACAAGCCCACGAAGACGCGACGCAAGTATCACCCCGCTCCGCACGACAAATTCCTTCGACATCCCACAAAACCCAACACGCACGACAAATTCCTTCGACATCCCACAAAACCAAACCAAGCCAAACCAAACCAACGACACTAGCAACCGGTGATAGCTCCTCCCTCCACTCTTGACCTTTCTCCATCCTTCCCTTTTCGTCCCAAGATTTGCAGCAAAAATCGCACCTTTCCCCATCATCTCCCCTCCAAAGAATCGCCCACGTACCAACCAGACCCACCCGGGAACCTTCCCCTTCTCAACCCTCGCGATCCATTGTCGATTTCAGAGGTTACCCATCACACCCTTTTCCTTTTCTTGGCCTTATCCGGTGGCAATTATGGAGCTCCCGAGATCGGGGAGGAGGCCGCCGCCCTCGTCCGGGTTCTTGCTAGGGTTCCTGCTGCTGTCGCTGGTGCCCCTGTCGGCGGCGAGGTTCGTGGTGGAGAAGAACAGCTTGGCCGTGACGTCGCCGGACAAGATCAAGGGCACGTACGACAGCGCGATCGGCAACTTCGGGATCCCCCAGTACGGGGGCAGCATGGCCGGTGCCGTCGCGTACCCGAAGGATAACCGGAAGGGTTGCAAGGAGTTCGACGAGTTCGGCATTTCGTTCAAGTCCAAGCCCGGCATGCTCCCCACGTTCGTCTTGGTCGATCGCGGAGGTACCCTTTTGGGCTCTTGGTCGATTTTGGGTGTACCCTTTTCTTGATTTCGAGCAATCGATCTGTTTTCAGCTGTTTCTTGATGAGTGCAATTAGGAACCCCGTTGTTCGAGTTTGTTCATTCGTGAGATTTGAGGTTTAATCCGGTTGTTTTGGGGGAGAGTGAGCTTGTGTTAATTTGGGTTAATCTGATTGGGTGTATTGCTTGCTGCCATTGGGAAGATGCTTGTCTTAATAGTTTTTTCCTAAATCAAGTTTTTTTGTGGAGGGGCTTGATTTTTGTACGGTCGAGCGAGTATTTTCTTAGGTAGATGTTGAGACTTTGTCTGTTCTCTTGGCTGTTTTGGCTCTAGTGCAGTGCATTTCAGCTGTTGTTATTTCTTTTTAGCTCAGAGCGAATGAAAGAGAGAGTCAGTTTGAGATACGATAAATGCTTATTGTTTATTATGAGAGTGCTCTTTTTGTAGTTTCGATTTGGTATAACTCTGCTATGTCATATTAGATGGGTACGTCAAGCCTTATAGTATTGGTTTCATCTTGGTTGACATACGATGAGTTTTGCATTTTCTTTCTGAGATTGACAAAAGTCCTTATCCTTTGGTTGGAAGTTTGAATACTCTTGGACTTGGTTTGTGAGCATCTTGATGTTTTGTGTTGCCAAAAGGTTACTTGTTTTTCTTGATATATAACACAGACAAACTTGTAAATCTACATGGCTTGGGAAGATAAGCTCCCTTAATAGTTATTTCCTAAATCGAGTTTTCTGTGGAGGGGCTTGATTGTTGTATGGTGTGGGAAATATTTTTTTTGGCAGATGGTGAGAATTTGTCTGTTCTTTTGGCTGTTTGGGGTCTAATGTATTGCATTTCGGCTGTAGTTATTTCGTTTTAGCTCGGAGTGAATGAAAGAGAGTTTAAGATACTATAAATGCTTATTGTTTATTAGGGAAGTGCTCTTTTGGTAATTTTGATTCGGTGTGCTTCTACTTTGTCTTATTAGATAGGTACGTCAGGTTCTTGGCTTAACTAGAAAATTATATTAATTTCATCATGGTTGAAAACACAGTGAGTTTTGTGTTTTCTTTCTGAGATTGACAAAAGTCCTTATCCTGTGTTGGAAGTTTGAATACTGTTGGACTTGGTTTTTTTGCATCTTGACGCTCTGTGTGAAAAAAGGTTGCTTGTTTTTCTTGATATTTAACACAGAAAAACTTGTAATCTACATGGTTTGTGAAGATAAAACTCTTGATATCTGCCTTTTTTGAGCTTGATAGCTGTCTTTTGTGTTTCCCAGATTGCTTCTTTGCTTTAAAGGTTTGGAATGCCCAGAAAGCTGGTGCTTCTGCAGTACTTGTTGCAGATGACATCGAGGAACCATTAATAACTATGGATACTCCTGGAGAGGATGGTTTGACTGCAAAATACATTGAAAATATTACTATACCTTCTGCACTTATTGAGAAAAAATTTGCTGAAACATTAAAGAAAGCAGTAAGTGGTGAAGATATGGTCAATGTGAATCTTGATTGGAGAGAAGCTGTTCCCCACCCTGATGATCGTGTTGAATATGAGTTATGGACCAACAGCAATGATGAATGTGGAGTTAAATGCGACATGTTGATGGAGTTTGTGAAGGATTTTAAGGGTGCGGCACAGATACTTGAAAAGGGTGGATACACTCAGTTCACCCCCCACTATATTACTTGGTATTGCCCTCAGGCATTTACCTTAAGCAAGCAGTGTAAATCCCAATGCATAAATCATGGGAGATATTGCGCTCCTGATCCTGAGCAGGATTTCAGCTCTGGTTATGATGGGAAGGACGTTGTGCTTGAAAACTTAAGGCAACTATGCTTGTTCCGAGTGGCTAATGAAACTAAAAAGCCTTGGGTGTGGTGGGACTATGTTACCGATTTTCAGATTAGATGTCCCATGAAGGAGAAGAAGTACAACCAGGATTGTGCTGACAGCGTTATTAGATCTCTTGGTAAAGAAATTAGTACATTTTAAACATTCCGTCTAAAACCTAGTGATTCATCCATTCGACAATAAACCTATAGTGTTCACTCTCTACAGGCCTTGACCTAAAAAAGATTGAGAAATGCATGGGAGACCCAAATGCTGATTCTGATAATCCTGTTTTAAAGGAAGAGCAAAATGCCCAAGTATGTGTCCCTTGCTTCTTGATAATTACAGGAACTCTCTCTTTAACTCATCGAAAGGATCCTCTAAAGCAAATTATGTACAGTGGTTTAACCATAGAGAATATATTTGTAGGTTGGAAAAGGATCTAGAGGGGATGTTACCATCTTGCCAACTCTTGTTGTCAATAATAGACAATATCGAGGTTTCTCCCTTTCCTTGTCCATGTGTCCTATTTTTTCTCAGAAAAAGCTTTAGTTACATTATCTGGAACATCATCTAGGTAAGTTAGCGAAAGGTGCTGTTTTGAAGGCAATTTGTGCTGGTTTTGAGGAAACAACCGAGCCTGCTGTTTGTCTAAGTGGTGGTAGGTTTTCTTTTCACATATCTATCTCACAGATTTTCCTTGACGATCTTAAGTAGTTAAGTAGGATATCTGTTGTGGCAGATGTGGAGACAAATGAGTGCTTGGATAATAGTGGTGGCTGCTGGCAGGACAAAACAACTAACATCACTGCCTGCAAGGTATGTACAAGATGTACTACCTATGCATTTCATTGATTGTGTACATTATGGTTGACCGTGCTCTTACCATTGTTCAGGATACATTTCGTGGGAGGGTGTGTGAGTGCCCCTTGGTTGCTGGTGTGCAATTCAAAGGAGATGGCTACACCACCTGTGAAGGTACATAGAGCACATTATTTTCTTTTTGTTTTTTGAAACTTGTCCTATAGGTTAGATTTTGAATATTTGTTTGGCAAATGAGATAAAGAAAAAGCTTTTCTGCTCCTGAACTTCTTTAGGGGCTTCTATTTCTTCCATGAACTCCATATGTGATTCTGTCAAATTAAATGTACTTGCATTTAGTAATGAAGTCACAATGAAATGTGTTTCTATCTAAAATGATTGTGTCATGGATAGTGGGGGTTCTTGTGAATTCCTAATAAGTTTCAGGATGGGTGTCCAGAGTATTCATAACTTCCTCTACCTCATAGTAAGTGTATGTGGAGCAGGAGAGAGGATTAGGAATCCCGTATATCTACCTTCTCTTTCCATTTTCATAGTTTTTGCATGTGTTTGCATGAGTACTGTAAGAACTGGCATGTGCATTTGTATGCAATCATTGTAGTTGGTTTCTGAACTATCACAAGGAGAAAATAAATTGCACCCAATGAGGTTGCACAGCAATTTTCCTTGTAGAAATAGTCAGTGGTTTTTCATTGACATCTGATGTGTTAAATAATCACCTTTAGACTATTGTGGAGTATTCATCTGCGGTGCTAACTCCTTGGAGTCTCAAGTGCTAAGTTGCTTTTTATTCTCGAATATCTTTTCCTCTTTATGGATAAATGTGCTTTCTAAGTTCTCCCATTGATAGTTTTGCACCTGGTTCCTTTCAAATAGGAAGATTGGTGCTCTGTTAGTTTTATTGAAAAATTATCTTGCTGATTGGTTATCTTTTGACTTGGTATAATAAAGCCTTTTGAGTGCATGGTGAATTTTCAAGATCCATAGATCTTTAATCTCAAGCCTGGAAATTTTATATGGGAGTAAACTAGCCCTCTGATTATGGGCTAGTTCATATAGAGACAACCCTTCATAACCTATACTTACTGATATGGAAATAGTACGGTTTATGTTACTGTTGACTTGGATATATTTGAACATGATGCCTCATCATAGTGTGCAACCTATACAAACATGGAAATGAACAGTTGATCAACCATCCTTTGTTCAAGGGGCTAGTGTAGCTTTTGAAAGAAAACAGGAGGGCTCTGCAAGTTTTGAAAGCTTGCAAGAACTTGAATGTAATGGCACCCTTATAAGGATTATTGTTACATGTACCAAATTATTTGAATCAACCAGAGACAATTAATGGCTCATTAGTTTTGACTGCGCAAAGATGAATGATCTCGAGATGTGCACTGTGAATAAATTGATGAGACCTTGGTGAGTTGTATAATTGTGGGTTGGGTATAGTACTACGCAAACCACAAGGATATTCTTAACGGGACTGTACTCTTCCCTAAGCAAATAGCTGTATTTTACCCCTTTTCAGACAGATATAGAAAGAGAGCAAATTAAAATGCTCTGAAAATGGCTCTGTACCAAATTGTTCAGTGCCATTTTACCTTCATAATCAACTTTTTGACTGCGATTTTCTGATTCAGTGAATTGTTGAATATTGTTCTATGCATCTAATGTATCTCATATTTTATTTGCAGCAAGTGGGCCTGGGAGGTGCAAGATTAACAATGGAGGTTGTTGGCATGATTCTCAGAATGGGTCGTACTCTGCTTGTTTGGTGAGTGAATTTCTAGCTTTCTCCTGGGCCTCCTTTCCGAATTTTCTAGATATCTTTTATATTAAGTTCAGCAAGAAAGTATTGAAGGTTTAATTCCTTTTTTAACTGTCAATAGGATTTCGGGAACAGCAAATGCCAGTGTCCTCCTGGGTTTAAAGGGGATGGTGTCAAAACTTGTGAAGGTAATACTGTTGTTATGCACTCATGTTTTCTCTATTAATCTATATTAGGAATTTTTCGACCACTCAAATGAAGTAATCCAGTCCATTGAACTTCACCATAAAATTAATAATGGCGTCCTCAGTTTTCTTTGGTGGCTTCTGGAAACACTATACTTGCCTTCTAGATAAGCCCGTTAAATGATGCCAGCTGTGCCAATTTCTATATCACCTCCTTGTAACTACTTTCAAAGTGCATTTCTCAATGTCTTGCATGGGTACCAATCTAATTTCAGTGGTTATATCACTCTCTTGCATTCAAGTTAATGATAGTGAATGCATACTCAGATGCTTGGAACATTACCATTTTGTTTATATCAGAGACTGCGACAAATCTTGAACTGCCTCCCTAGACTAACTACTAAATTCCTCCCGTGTAATTGTTTTAGTAATGGGCAATCCTGAGCACTCTGCCGCTTTGGACTTTTATCACAAACGTCTGTTACATGGGTTTTCTGTCCTTTATACCTTTTCCTTTTACCTAGAAATTGATGAATCCAGGAATAAGGCCTATTGTTGCCTGGACCTGTGCAGATTAACTATGAATGATTTTATCTTCTGTAATGTTTCTTCTTTACAGATATTGATGAATGCAAAGAGAAGAAAGCCTGTCAATGCCCTGAATGTAGCTGCAAGAATACCTGGGGAAGTTATGAATGCACATGTAGTGGAGATCTTCTGTACATTAGGGATCACGACACCTGCATAAGTAAGCCCAGCTGCTCATACTCACAAGCATGTCTACTTTTTATTTGCTTTTCCTCTCTTTTGGGTTCTCGTTTGATTGCTCTTTTGATTCATATCTGATGCACGTTAAGCATACATGTCCGCTCACTTTGGTTGTTTGCAGGCAAGAGCAGTGCAGAGACAAAATCTGCCTGGGCTGCTGTTTGGGTCATTGCGATAGGTTTAGCCATGGCTGCTGGTGGCGCATATCTTGTCTACAAATATAGATTGAGGGTATGCTTCTTATTCTTTAATTGTGTATTTCCTCTCTCTCTCTCTCTCTCTCTCTCTCTCTCTCTCCCCACAACCCAACCCCGCCCCAGCCCACCCCACCCCCCTGCATCCCACAAAAAAAGAAAAGAAAAGAAAAGACAGACCACAAAAGACAAAAAGGAAAAAGGAGGTTTACTGACTCTTTTCCCTTAATATGATTACTGGCATTGTTTGACTTTTCATCTTTCCTGTCAGCGGAGTCTTCAAGGCTTGAAATAATTAATTACTACTGGAATATTATTGTGCTATTTGTGACTTCGTAGTCAAGTACTGTTTCAATTGACTTTGGTAGTGAAAATGGGCTTTTAAATGCCTACGATGAATTACATTTTGACTAAGTCCCTTAAATGGGAGATTTTGGATGAAAGCTACTTATCTATCATTAAAATTGTGTAGGTATTTTTTAGCTAAGAACTGAATGATACTGCTACGATCGCTGACTGTTCTGATTCTCTAATCTATCTAGCATTTTTCTGAGTGGTTGATATTTTTCATTAGAGATCTATTAATTTTGTAGTTGCAACTGAGAATTGCTCTATTTTATGCGGGGAGAATCACAGTCCTTGCGGTATGCTTGTTACGTATCTGTGCATGCATGTACATGCAGATTTGTTCAAAATTACTAGAACATGCTAAAACAGACAGAAGGATACGGGGATACATGTATATTATGTAAATGTGCATGCGGATGCACATAAAAAAAAAAGGAAAGAAAAAATGTGAAATTTGCATGATAGCAAATAGAAGTATGCTCGAGTGAATGTTTGATTGCTTACTTTGGTAGTTAGGTTCTCTCATAATAATCTTTTTTCATATGGAGACATGGAATACACTGTTAGCCTCCGCTCTGTATAAGTGCTTGCTGAAGGGACGTGCTGATACTCCTTTTTTCTGTTGTCATCATTGCAGTCATATATGGATTCAGAGATCAGGGCTATAATGGCACAGTACATGCCTCTCGATAGCCAAGCCGAAGTCCCGAATCATGTCAGCGAGGATCATGCATAGAGAGAGAGAGAGAGAGAGAGAGAGAGAGAGAGGCTATGCACGCTTTAGTCTCTCGAAGGTTTCAGGCAACAAAAAAGATTCGGTTTGAGCGGACTGCCCTTAATTTGTCCATTCACATATTTTAAACGTGAATTGTGTCGCTGTAAATGATGATGTGGCACAGAGTAATGGGTCACGGGTCACATATTTTTAGCGATTGGATTATTTCAGAGAGCTTCCTGATCTTGTGCTAGATTGGAAACGTTTCATGTGGAATGGGGTGTATATGACTTAGAAACAGTAGCTTCTAGGACTCTTTTCTCAGTTTTCATTAGATTGTTTTTCTGAATTACATCGAGAAGAGCTCCCGCATTCTATATGTTTAAAGTGCTTCACTGTATACTTTGTTTTAGGAAAACGTTTTCGTTCTTGCCTGAAATGGATGATTCCTTTTCCTTGTTGCATCATCAACTTTTTAGTTTTTGCTATTGGAGTGGGGTACTCAACATGACCTTATTTTGGTTCTTCCATCTTGTGTAGCTGAAGAGAAACTTGCCCTGGTTAAAATGGATACAAGGAAATAATGTTGAATGAATTGGTCCTAGTGAGAACATGGTGTTTAGGAATTGTAACATAGGTTCATGAGAGATTAGGTTCCTGGTTAGAAAACTTTCAGTGATTACGTTAGGTGATAAATGCAAATTAGTCTTCACATGAATGTCTAATCAAGTAGCCTGCAAACTTGGCTTATGTTAATCTAAAGATTCTAAACTACAGTTGTGTAATTGGTCGATGTATCACGGAAGTGCATATATCAAGTTAACCTGAGATCTTGGGATGTATTTGCCATATCAAATTAACCTGAGATTCTGGAAGAAGGTGGAATTGAGATTAGATAGCTGAGAAAGAATTTAATAATTGGAAAGAGGTTGGGAAGATGGTGGAGGAAATTTAGTTCTTGGAGAGAGCTAGAGAGGCAAAACAAGGCAAGGAACACAAGCTCTCAAATCTCATTTCAGGGGGAAAACTTGCTGCATATCAAACTATGCATGGAAATGGGGTGTGATTTCATGTGCAAAAGATTTTGTCAGAAAGTTTTGATAAACAAAAATGAGAAAATCAAAAGTAAGGGTGTATGTGTACAAAATGTGTAACTACTTGGAGATTGAGAACAGGTTGTACAAGAATGAACAGATGAAGCAGTTCTTGTGGATTGTGAAATTTTGACCAGGAACATGACTAGGATATACAGGATGGATCATCCAGAGATGGATGTGGTCTATATAATCCACAATCTTAAGCCACTTTGACATCATGGGAATTGTCCACTTTGAAATGCATCCTAAAATTAATGTTATTATCTAGAAGCTTTAAGTAATGTTTAATATTCAACTCTAAGATAATCTTAGAACCCGATGTCATGAGTTTGATCCATAAACAATCCTTTTTATCCATTTATGGAGTTATCCTAGTGTATTGGGTCCTATACGGGAAAATTATCAAAAAAGTTATAAACTTATTGCACCGGTGACCGGCTAGGAAGAAGGGAAGGAAAAAAAGAGAAAGAGAAAGAAAAAAAAGGAAAAATAAAAAGTAAAAAATAAAAAATAAAAAATAGAAAAATTATTTAAAAATGTCCATGTAATTGTTGGTCGCGTCACGTAGGACGGCTAGCGTCCATGTTAGTGATTTACGGTCAAAATTGACTAGATGAACTGAATTGATGCAAATGCAAAAGGTGTATGACTCAATTGATAAAAAAAATGTTTATGATTGAATTAAAACAATCGAAATAAATTCATGACTTTTTTGGTAATTCTCTCTGTCTTATGCTATTCTTAAATTCGCATTCATTGGATCTTTTCTAGTATACTGGCTTTCTAGGGTCATGATAAATTTGCACCATCTTTGCACGAATTACGTCTCATTGTACATGGCGCTTTGCAAGTTTAATCTCCGATCTTACCACGACGTTATTAGGAAAAGAATTTCCTGTCTAGGTACAGTGGATTTAGGATGAACTGGGTAGGTAGATCTTCACTTCTTGGATCTGGTGTGCTGGCAAACTAAATTATTTGTTTTTATAACTTCAGAAAATTTTGATTTTCATGAAACATTGTGCTCATTCTGGAAGTATCATAATATTATGGGCCAAATCTAAAATGAATGGAGGACCGAGGAAGAGACAACGTAACTTAGAATCAATTTCCCTGTCGAGAAATTAGAACTCCTCAAAAGTAACAAAATGGCTGGTAATTTAGAAGAATCCCATTCAAGAAGCATCCGATTGACCTGATGATTCAGGATCATTATTCCTCATAGATTCATCTGTCAAGGAATGTCAGATGAGATTGAACATTTTAATGTCTATTTATGATAGAAAATAAACTGCAAAACCACCCTTTCTCTGATTGCCTTTCTTGTCGTTCCGGTGACAATCACCTTGGAATGTTGAACTTCAGATTGAGTCCGATGTCCATTCCGTTGTAAGCAATGGGGGCATACATCCACAAATCATCCGAGCTCAAGAGCTACACAACATCAGAAACAATCTCAGTTTAGGTTCATTTCGTGGTTTGGTATTATGATTTTAGTCTTTGGGAAACTGTCGCTTAGATCTTACCTTGATTTGGAGCTGCAAAAACTTGACATACTGTACAGCTTCCTCAAGCATTGTGCTGATATCAACCTACCAAACAGAACACAACTCACTCTAAGAACTAGTTTCTCACTGGCCAAACCCGCGTATTAATCGACAAAAAACAAACAAGTGCATGGTCATTGATGAAACTATCTACCTTGGTTCCATTCGGGACGAGTTTCTGCAGAATTCTCAAACGTTCGTTAATCCTCTTTCTTCTTTTCTGTAAATTAACACAAAAAGTTCTGTCATTCAAGCAATTGAATATGATTTAACTTTAAGAATGGTAAAATGAAGCGGCTTTCTCTCTTACTCTAGCATAAAGGCTCTGAGGATCAGTGGCTGAGCCTCGGCTGGCTCGGGTTTTGCCAGTAAGGTTGAGCACAGCTGGCTCCTTGGAGCTTGCAGTCACGCCCGCCGCATTCTGCTCTTGAGAAGCGCTGGATTCCTCCTCCGAGCAGCAAGTGCTTGAGCTTTGATTGTTGCCTTGAGCATTACCGTCTTCCTCATCTTGGCTTGGAAGATCAAGATTTGCGCTCTTCTTTGACTTAACATTCCTCTTCTTCTTTTGAACCTGCACAACCCAATGAAATCATCGGACCTTTAAAATGTCTATTAGCAAACAGATGTGACATTCACCATTGAAGAGTTGGCGAACCAGATAGGAAAATCAAAATTCTGTTTCTGTTTTTTTGGACTTACATTGCCGGTAGTCCGAGATCTTTTCCTCGCGTTTTCGATGGTGCAACGATTATCCTCTTCTTCAGCCACTTCTCGTTCCAAGGTTTCTGATTCTCCTTTCGGCTGAACGCTGGTTTTGAGAGAACTATCTGCCTGAGCTCCTCCTCCTGACTCTTCCACATTGCAATCACTCATTTCTTGGTTTAATCCATTACTCCATCCTAAGCTAAACAACCCGTGATTCATCGGTCCGGTACTATTTGCCAAAATTTCGTTAGGATTACTCAAGTAGTAGTTCTCCTGACCTGCAGGAGAGAAAACTATGCTAGAGCCACCGCAGTTATAGCTAATCGTTTGCGGGAAAAATTGCAAGCTAGAATTATGAGCGACATCGGAAGAACAAAATGAGCTCCCCTCAATCCCTGAAAGATCAATGCTCGACTCATGACTCAGCCAATGCGCGTGTTGTGCACCAACCTTAGAGCTGCCCTTGGCGTCAACATGGAGAGGCCAATCATTAAGCAATTGGGCCATGAAATCGGCCTCCTCGGTGGTGCAAACACCGCTGAGAGAGCTCCATTCTCCCTCGGAAACAGTCCCTAGAGGCTCCATACTCTATTCTCTTTTCCTCTCCAACTATCAAATTGGAAAGATTTTCTGGTAGCCTCTGGTGTTTAGCTGGAGAGGGAGAAGAAGAAGCTAGGTGGGTTTAGTTTATCGAAATGCTTGAACAGGAACATGTTTCAGGATACCTATTTATACCTGCAGGCCTTGGAGGAATGTCCTGTTTTTGCAAGATCTGACTTACATTTTGTAACACCCAAGATCCCAGTTTTTAATTATTTGATTAGTTAATTTGAGCAAAGTTTCTATTCTCCTCTTAACCCAATCCACACGAGTTGCGCGAGGCGACAGGGCCGAGTACAACACAGCTGGCGACTTAGTTTAATAGTTCAACGCAGCAGATAAACAAGTTCAACTTCTCAGAACCCTTAAAAGGCCCTGGAAATGACACAAAATTAACGAGGCATGTGAGCTTCCGGGTCCTTCCCGCAGAAATGCGCAAACCAGTGATTACTGATAGCGACAAACTGCAATTATTTAGCTTAATTAGATTTGTCAATCTCAAGAACCGGTCAATTAATCAAGATTAAGCAGAACTGGATAGAGACATTCGTTGGGGAGAATCTAACCTGGCAAAATAATCACAAAGACGTGGGGGGTCTTCTTGTGTCAGGATGGATATTAAATAATTTGTCCTTAAAAAATTATAGAAAAATGACGTGGGGGTGAGATAGTGGAGATTTTTAACAAAAAGGACAGGACCAAATGATTTCTGAGTTCTGACATTCTTGGAAAGAGTTTACTAAACTGCTCGAACCAGAAAAGTTGTCAGCTTGATGGAATCTTGTCTCCTCCAATGTCCTCAAACTCTAATCAGGGTTCGAGCCTGCATCCACGAGTAATGGAGGGTATGGTCTGTTCATAACTTGAAATCCCACGTTAGTCATGGCCACGGACCGATTTCGGCCCGGAATCAGCCCAGTCAAACCCGGGCCTGGCCCGTTGATCGGGCCCGTGGTTTGGAATTGGCCCGGAACCGCCGGTTTCAAAAAAAAAAAAAAAAAGCTTTAGTACTCTGGCGAGGCTTGACCTCGCCGGCCTCAGGTGAGGCCGGTCTCGCTAGTTGCAGGCGAGGTCAAGTCTTGCCGGCGTTGGGCAAGGCCGGCCTCGCTAGTTGCAGGCGAGGTAGGCCTCGCCCGACGCCGGCAAAGCCGGCCTCGCCCGGCGGAGGAAGAAAATAAAAAAAAAGCAAAGGAAAAGGAAAAGGAAAAAAAACAGAAAAGAAAAATTATGAACCGGCCCGGAATCGATTTCGAACTTAAACCGGAATTGGAACCGGCCAGTTCCGGTTCATACTTGGCCATGAATCGGAACCGCCGGTTTCGAACCGTGGCCATGACTATCCCACATCCATGTCAATTATGTCAATTGGAGAATGAAGCATTCTAGATGATGATTTAGAGAGAACAAGGAGAATGACTAGTTGATCCTGTCACGTAAATCACCTTTTTCATATTCTGCATTTCGACTTTCGAACCAAATCACTAGTCTTTAAACATTTTTCGACCAAAAAAAAAAAATTAATGTTTATTCCCTGCTTGTTGATTTTGGTCCCAAAATAATTTCTTAGCATAAACAAAACGTATATCTCTAAGGCAGGCCATTGATATCCTTGGAAGTAATTAGGACCCTTGTGATAATTTGAAGTGCTCAAATTACATGCAAATAAGTGTTAGGAAATTGTAATCACATATAACTTTAGCTCCAATTCTTGCAAGTAACTAAATTGCATCCTAATGGTTTAAATATCTCTCAAATTTCAAACTGTTAAAAAAACTCGATCCAAGTACGTTTTCTCGTTTGACTAGATTTCTAGAAGAGGGTTTCATATTTCAAAAGCAAACATTATATAAGAGATGGAATTCTACTCGGTTATTATACACTAGAACAAAATAAGGTGAGCATTACGGTTTTCTCTCTAAGTTTTAACACTCGTGCCTTTTGCATTGAGTGTACTGTAATATCGGGATACATTTAACTGACTGAGTAGTTATGAGCTCTATATTATTCGGATTCATAGTGGGTTTCACGAAGGCTAATTCTCCTCATGGAGTAAGTAGCGATATTCGAATGGAACCTCGTAAAATTATAGTGTTCTTTTCATTCCTCATTGATTTCTCTAGTAATTATTCTTCTTGCATTAGGCTTAAATTGCATGTTCTCTTAGTTTTCTCACTATTTTCACAACAATTGATATCAAAGTTAAGGCTAATATTTTCTGGATTTGATTTGGAGATTTCACTTATCTGATAACTGTATGAAAATTCTGTTGTTGTCATTATTTCTGGAGCGAAAGTAGAATTTGAAAAGTTTAACGGAAGGAATAACTTTGGTTGGGGAGTATTAAGATGCATGCGCTATTGACAACTTAAAGCGTTGGAAGACATGGGTAAGAGCATGAAGTTTTGCCCACGATGTTGCGGCATTCTTATCCTCGCCACTCTTATTACCACCTAATCCGATAGGTTCAATAGAATTTATTTGCCATCTCCATTAACTTAGTCTTATCAACCTCTTTCAAAGATTCCGGCATCTTATCATTGTCATCCAATACCTTGGCCAAGCCTTGGGTTCACAAGCATCTTGATGCCCTATAACCCAAAATTATTCCTATTGTCAAACTTCTCAATCCAGAAAACCCTAGTCTTAGCTTTGATACCAATTATTATGCAAATGATGCAAAAGCTAACGGATCATTCTAGTCTAACACGAGGAGAAAAAATTACAAGAAAAATCAATGATAATGAAAAGAACACCGTGCGTGCGTGCGTGTATGTGGTTTGGCCCGAATGTTGTTACCTACCCTATGGGGAGAGTTAGCTGTCAGAAATCCCTTGCGAATTTGGAGAATACATAATTTACAATCGTTCAATCCCTCAAGTGTGTCACAGTCCTAGATCACACCCAAACGAAATCTACAAGTATTATCTTACAATCCCTCACGGAGAACTCATCTACAAACTTGTTTTGCTTTAGTGTAAAACAACCGAGTAGAATTTCATCTCTTATATATATAATATTTATATCCAAAATAGTAAACCCCTTTAGGAAATATATTTAAATTAGAAAACCAATTGAATAGAAAACCACTCAAAATAGGAAATATTTTTGGATCGGGTTTCTTTTATGGGCTCAAAGTGGATACATATTCTACGCTAATATGGCAATATTGCCGACATAAATAAAACTAAAACTTATCCAAAGAATGTCTGAAATTTGCATAGCTTGCAAGAACAAGGATATCAATGTGAGAGTTAGAGAATATAATCACAAAAAGAAATGATTAAAAATTTCATTATTCAATTATTCTTGCTTCTGCTCAAGCATTAATTAGTTGGGTGGGTTTATCATACTTTTTTTTTACTTGTTGAGCTTGAGACTTGAAATTTTAAAGTTTGATTACAGTCCAATTTGTTGATTAAAAAAAATGGAGGAAAATTACCAAAAAAGTCGTAACCAATTATACGGATGCCAATCTTTCCTAAACTCTTCAATTTGCCAAAATTAATTCTAAATATTTTTACGATTTGTCAAGATTTAGACCTATATTGATTCCATTGAAAAATTTAGAACTTGATTGCATTTCGTATAAAATGTTTAAGACTTTCGGAGTATTTTTCCCAAACTTACAGAGTTAACATAAAGGACTTAAGCACATTAAATTTGTAAAATTTTAGTACCCTATATAGACCCTAAATCATTTAAGAAAGAGAAAAGGAAAAGAAAATGCAACCGAACACATTGAAAGTGAAAGCTGGTTGAATGACTTCTCTTGATGGCCAAAAGAGGCCGTTTGCTTCAAGTCAACCACAAGTGCCAGCTCTTTCATTAGAAATGAATGTCAGAACATTTTGACTCCTCGATTGTGCAGGCCGGCCAAGAACCAGCACGAAGAAAAATGAATAGAAGAAAAAAAAAAACAGAAAGGCATGTATTATTCTGAGAGTAACTATAGCACATTATTTTTTGACCCAAAAAAAACTATAGAATATTATAGGGATGTAAATTTATTACACCGATGGCTTTATACACAATTGCTTTGAGAGAGTGGGTAATTGTTTTGCCAAAAATGTGAAAATCTGGGATCATTGTGATATTTGGTGAATAGGAATGCCGAAAAAGGAATCAAACTCGACAAATTTTATTGGAAAGGTTTTTTTTCTTCGGACACCAAAGTAATAGGTATTGAAGTGCGAGTACTAGTAATTATGTTAGGATTTGACGCATAATCACAAGAAAATCGAGAGTAAAAGCGAGAAAAATAAATTGAGACATAAGATTTTTATCCCGATTCATCATTAAACTAGGGCTACGTCCAGCAAATGATTCCACTATAATTAACACATCACACATTTATGATACATCCCTTAGTTACAATGAAAAGAGATTATATATATTCAATAGTTATTTATAGGTTAAATTTCAAATTATCAATAACATATAGGCCTAAATTATAAAATAGGGACTCCATGCCTTCATGTTGAAGGGAAGTATGACCCCACCCCAATAATAAAAAGGTTACGAGAATGATAAAGTTATGTAAATTTAAAAGCGCTGAAAGGATAAATTTGCAGGAAAATTAAAGATGAAAGTAAATGTGCATAAGGATTGACTGGTCGTGCTACATTAACAAACATTACAGCGTGGGCTTTTATGTCCTACCACCAACAATTATTTAGAAACAATTATGAAATTTGAATTCACAAAAAACTTTCTAATATTGTTGATGGTTATTGATAACCAATTATGCTTTTCGAGATTCTAGCCACAACTCTCTACCATCTGATAGTGATTATCCACAAGAAGTTACAAATCACGATATTGTAAGCATACCATCTGGCAATCATGTGTTTGTATCAATCTATCGTCCTCATTTCTGAGTCATATGTTGGCAAAGCTTTGTTTTATTCATTAATGACGCTGGTGCAACGCTTTGTCAAAATCTGCAATTGTTTGCTGTCAATGAACTTGTCAATCGATTGCCTTTAAGTTTCCGACCGGTGAAGTATTTCATTGATAACCTTTGCACTAATCTCCTCATCTTGTTGTATCAACATCTTGTACTATCGATGAGCTTATAGCTCTCCAATTATTTTGTTTATCGATGACTTCTGCTTTGACCAAACTTTGTTCTTATCGACCGAACTTGCTACCAACCAAGAGTTGGTCATTTTTTTTAGGTGTCGATCGTAGTTATGCTTCTATTCTTGGTAGAAAAGTCATCATAACACAACTGTAGGCTGAGAATGAGAAGGTTCTACTCCTGCTTCCATTAAAAATAATGGTCCAACGTGCAAAATAGCTGGCGGAATTTGAATATATATATATATGTATGAGACTTTCATTTAAATTTGATTTTGGTATTTTTTCTTGGGGGGAAAAAGCTAAGTTTTTAGATTTACGCGTAAGAGAAAAGCGAGAAAATCGCCAGAATCTTAGGTTTGGACTGCTTCCACATTGTTTGGTTGAGCAGAAGCGACATTGGTAACACTGCATGCGTTAGTCTTTCTAAAATCAGAAAGAGATTTAAACTAAAAAGGAAAATATATTTAATTCTTCATTATTCTCATTAACATATTTGTAAAAAAGAAAAAAAAAAAGAATACGAAAGATCAAACTATGCATACACACATGTATATGGAACCCCGTCAATGAAAAGTTGATATTCAAGTAATTAGATACCAATCAAGGCTATGCGCAAATATCATGATCTTGATAAGGCCGCTTGTGTGCGCGTGCACAAGGGAAGGGGGTAGTGGGTGGATGAGGCGTCACCATCTCCGAAGTTGCTAGCACCTAGTCAAGGGTCGGTTCACCCTCTCGACCATTGGGATAGGTCCTCAACCTTTTTTGATGGTCTAGCACCCTGAAATCGAGGACGGCGATGAACCATCATCGCACGTTTGCCATCCTTAGGTGATGGGTTGGCAAGTGTCGTCATCATTGAACGCTGTCGCGACCTAAAAAAAATCTTGTTTTCGATATTAGGCTAATGGATTACTAGATCAATTAAATTAACTAATCTAGCTCAAGTTCTCCCAAACTCTATCAATTCGCAACTTAGGTCCAATTATGAGTATGCAAATATTTTCAATGGGAGTCGCCACTAATCATTTAAGGTAGGTTGATTAGAAACCTAAATAAAATAGCGGGAGTACTATTTTATTTCTACGAATAAGAAATTATGAATTCGGGAACTTGGTTATGCTAGATTCTCTAACGCCTTTTCGGTACCAATTTCAAGAAAAATACTCAATTTAACAATTTTGATAAATCCTGACTTAGAGTTTAAAGGTGCAGAAATTTTCTTTTTATTTATTTAAATGGAAGCTAACCTATATGTAATGGCGTGCAAAAAAAAAAAATGACATGCGATTAATGCAACATAACATGCAAACTATATGTCATGCGACGACGTGACCTACTTCTAATGACGGGCCTATTATTTTTTGTATTTTTTTTAATGAAATTCGGAATTAAAAATGCCAATTATCTAAACACGCAATTTTAAACTAAAGAAATTAACCTATTCTAGAGTGATCTTTTGGTATTTTTTTTAAATCAAAATTCGAAATTAAAATCTAGTAAAAAAAATAATTGCTAAATCTTTCGAATTAAGTTTCGATCTGAAGCCTGACAAATCGATCCTAAAATTCAAAATACCCGTTATAGAAATAACTCTATCTAAATCCTGATAGATAGATTTATTTCCACGTGTGCGGTTGCAGATTAGGAAATTTTCCTAATCGATTACATCTTGAAAAATTCTCGATATCTTAAATATCTTATATATATTCAAAAGATTTTGAAAATTCTAAATTCTATCCAAATTTGAAAAGTAATAGATACCCAAGATTTCAAAAAAAAAAAAGAATAAATCCTAATTAAAATAATGCCTATTATCTAAATATGTAAGATTAGATATCAATAAGCACAAAATAGGCAACCAAATATTCAAATCAAATTGGGATAGGATAATTACTTGATTTGCAGATTTCTTTCATAATTTGAATTTGCAGCAGATCGAGATTGCGGATCGACAGTGCGTCGGTGCGTCGGGAGTGGCGGTGAACAATGCGGCTAGACCTGGTGACGGAGACGGCGTCACAGTGGCGCTTGATGATCACTGACTAGCTTCGCAAATCCTACAAAGATAGAAGAGTGGCGCAGCAAGGTACCGCCCCTACTGCTGGTATGGCTTGGGTTGAGAGCAGATCACCGGTGGGGTCTTCAGTTGCGACCAGAGGGGAACACCAACATCAAGTCAGAGAAAACAGCAATTGGGTCGACCGGTACAGGGCTCACTTCGACCAGGAAGTAGCTCGGATTGGTGCAGGTGGCACGGTGGTGATATTGTCTGCGAAAGGCGCAAGACGACGCTGTCTGAGGAAACTAGGAGTCAACGAGAGAGAACTCCAAGGATTGTCTCTTGATATCGCTACGTTCGAAACGTGGGGGTATCACATTGGCGTTTTGCGTGATGTGGAGAAAATGTGTTGAGCCAGTGAAGTGTCACTTGAGAAGAGACTTTCTCCTCCCTCTCCCTTTTGTCTTTTCTCTGGCTTTTCCCTCTTCTTCACGTCCTCTCTTGTGTATTGTCTTTGACCAAGAAAAATTTGTGCTTCAATAAGTGCTGACCTTCAGATCCTGCGGGAAGAATAGAAACTTTTTCTCTCTTACCCTTTCTCTCGCTCACTTGTGTCTCTCTAAAAATCTGATTTCCAAAATTCTGAAAGCTCCCCCTTGATTATGAGACATAAACATATATTTATAGTATAAACCTAGGTCAATTAGCCGGGCTTTCTAGTCCTAATAGGCTTAGATTTAAGCTTTAATTTAATTTTAAGTGGGCTGAATTAATTTGGGCCCTTCTTTAATTAAGCATAATTGGCTAATTTAAGCTCAAATTAAAACAACCAAGCCGTTTTGCGTGTGATTTTCGGCCCATGCTTTCCGAGTGAACCAAGTCTCGTTTGATACCCGAGCTCGATTCACGTGATGAATTTTAAGCTCGCTTGTCACCGCCGATCCGATGCAATTAATCTAAATGAACATAAACTATATGTTATGCAATTTTAATATTTTTGTTCAAGGGTTAAAATTTAATCCCTAATTTTCTATGCAATTAACCACTAAATGATGTGCTAAAATTTAGGTGTCAACAGCTGCCCCTCTTTGGGTGGAGGCTCGCAGAGGTTTCGCTCAAAGACTTAGACCTAAATTTAAATTATGCAAAATGATGAATGATTTTTTTTTTAAATGCAATGATGCATGATATGCAAACAATAAGGAACGTATGCTAAGGTTTTCACTTCATGAAGAGAGGTGAAAGAGCCTTACATACGGATTGCACAAAAAGCGTCCAAGTGAGGGGATGCTTTATAATGCTGTTAACTCCCTCGAACTCCAAACTTCTAGTCCACTGAAAGTAAGGTTCTCGAGGTACAGAATTGCCTATTTGTTATCTGTAGTTTCCTACAGATGCGAAATAGCACATGATATGAAGAAAGAATGGGATGTGTTGCCCATTCCACTGGGCAATCACGAAAAAGATCATGTCACCTCTTCCATTGGGTGAGCATGAGGTTAGTTGTGCCACCTATTCCACTAGGTGAACACAAAATGAAAAACTATGCTGCCTGTTCTACTGGGCAAACATTTAAATGGGGTGTGTTGTCTATTTCACTGGACAACACAAAGAAATATGTCTCCTGTTCCACTGGGTGAACATATGAGAGACCATGTCTCCTATTCTAAAGAGAAAAACAATAAAGAATAAGTAGCAAACATACCTGAATTCTTCTTATGTTATGGGAGAGCCAATTGCATTGCACTTTTTTTTTTTTTTTACCTGAGAAAAGGTTAAACTAGTACATGCGCAGAGGCAAAGAAAATATATTTCAAGAATCTGCTTGCATTACCAAGCTTCATTCGGGAATTTATCAATAAGAACAACAATTTCGTCCTTCTGACAATTTGATCACATTAAATGAGAGACCTTTAATTAAAAAGGACTTTCCACTCACTTTCATTAAAGGCTTTTAACCCAACCTTTGATGCGGGTATAAGAATCACTCGAATTCTCTTCATCGTGCTTGATAAGGGTTCGAATATTCTCAAAATCAGTATAACTTGGCCAATTTGAGAGGTCTTTATAAGGACTGAAACGCAGGCTTGGTCAAAGGTTTCACAATGGGGACTCATGAGAGTCATGGCTTTGAAAGAAATGATATCACCAGCTGCTCCGGGTTTATAAGTTAGGAATGCTGCAAAAAATGAGATAGATAAATCTTGCTCGCACTTCTTCGAGCAACATTTATAAGCATTTGAAATTCTACGTTAACTCAAGTACCATATTTTGAAGAGACTTTGGTAAGGGTTGTAACGTAGATTCGGGTAGGCTTGAAATGAATAGTCTATTTCCATCAAAAGGGGTATCATGAACATGGAAATTGGTGATCATCCAATCATGCTACTGGTACCATTGATCTATCTCTAGCAATTGCTCCACAAATGAACCTTCAAATGGTCTCTTCCTTGAAGAATGATCTTGCATATTGACTCAGTTTTCACCAAAGCCTTTCTTTCTCTCATCATTTTTTATTGGCATTGGCATTGCTTTTACCAGGCACACTGCTTTTTCATGTCCCTTAGTTTTTTTTTTTGACCTTTGACATATACTGTCTATAATGCATACATTGGCCAGCCATACTTTGGCTTGTTTTGACTGAATGACTAACGTTTGGATTCTCAGGGTCTTCATTTTCCATTGACGCTCCGAATATGCTGTGTGGATAGCGATGGTTTTTTTACCTTGCCCCAGTGTGAAGGATGATCACCAATTGGGTTCTTATGAAATGAAATTGTAGGCTCAAGTGGGCTAAGCAACGGATAAAGTGTGTAGAATAGCGAAAGAAATGCTCTTCGTCATATCTAAGGCACTCAAGCTAACACAGAATTTGCATGCAATAAATATACTTGAAGATTGATACAAGTGAAAGCAAGAAAATTCTAACCATTTTGAACTTTATAAGAAATTGCCCCAGTATGGGGTTGTTCTTGATAGGGGTAACAAATGAAACTCCGTTCAAAGGGTTAAGCAAATGATAACCTGTAGTGTTTAGATAGAGGAAATGAATGCCTCTCATCATTTTGGTCGTTATACTTTTCGTGAGATAATCCTTTACCTTGTCAGCACGAAATTTTCACTCAACTCGCACTGGGGATTATTATTCAGGACGTGTATGGAAATGGCTTGCCTTTCGTCATCTTGAAGTCTCTCATGCAATATGATCACTTCATTAGGATAGAAATAGATTGCCAGATCAAAAGCTTTCCTCAAACAAAGCTTAGTAACATCAATTGATTCATGAAATTCAATTTGAGATTTGATAGAAACAAAGTCAGAATGAGTACAAATCAAGTGTAATACTTCTTCACAGAATCAGAATTAACTGGACTGGAAAAAACACGACCATCCATCTCGGCCAAAATCAAAGCACCTCCTGGAAGGACTTTCTTTACAATGTATGGGCCGCCATAATTTGGGGCGAATTTTCTTTCTGCAAGAGGAACTATTGGCAATAACTTCCGTAGAACAAGATCGCCTACCTAAAAATGTCGAGGCTTGACTTTCTTGTTGAAAGATTTAGCAACTCGTTGTTGGTAGCACTGGCCATGACATATAACTCTAAGCCTCGTCTCATCAATCAGGTTCAACTGGTTTAATCTCTGTTGGATCCAATCTGCTTCTGACAATTGTACCTGTGAAAGAATACGTAACGAAGGAATTTCAACCTCAACAGGTAAGACTGCTTCCATACCGTACACAAGAGAATATGGAGTTGCCCCTATAGATATCCGGATAGAAGTCCGATATGCCATAAGTGCAAATGGTAATCTCTCATGCCAATCACGATAGTTCTCAACTGTTTTAGCCAAAATTTTCTTGATATTCTTGTTGGCTGCTTCAACCGCCCCGTTCATCTGCGGACGATATGGAGAGGAATTCAAATGCTTGATCTTGAACTCCTTGAATAGATCATCCACCAATTTATTATTTAGATTCGACCCAATGTCAGTAATTATGGTCTCAGGTGCACCATATCGAGCAATGATGTCTCGACGAATGAACTTCACCACATTTCGGGTCGTCACTGTCGTATAGGACATAGCTTCAATCCACTTCGAAAAATAATCGATAGTGACCAGGATAAACCGATGTCCATTTGACGCTTTAGGATTGATCGGGCCAATCATATCAATGCCCCACATAGAGAATGACCATGGTTCAGACATCTGATGCAATTCATTCGGGGAAGTATTAATCTTGTCACCATGGATCTGGCATTTGTGACAACTTCGGACATGTTGAATGCAATCACTCTCTAAAGTGAGCCAATAATAACCCATCCTCATTATCTTCCTTGTTAGCATATGACCATTCATGTACGGACCACATACTCCCTCATGTACTTCTAGCATCAAATGAACAGCCTCGGTTGAATCAACACACCTTAATAAGACCAAATCATAGGACCGCTTGTATAGACATTCTTCGCTCAAGAAAAACTTTGACGCCATTTTCTTGATATACTTCTGGTCAGATGCGGTACTTTTGTCAGGAAACTCCTGTGTTTGAAGATATGCCTTGATATCATGATACCACGGCTTGCCGTCAGGCTCTTCTGTCATGGCCATGCAATAAGCCGGTTTCTGTAAGACCTCTATCTTTAAAGGTTCAACTTCTAACCCACTTGTCACTCGTAGCATTGCCGATAAAGTAGCCAAAGCATCGGCAAAATGGTTTTGAGTCCTCGACAAGTATTCAAACGAAATGTCTTCAAACTCTTCCACCAACTCCTCTAAATAGGCATGATAGGGCAGCAACTTAGCATTCCTAGTTTGCCACTTACCAACGGTTTGAAGAATAATGAGGGCTGAATCTCCGAACACCTTAAGTCGAGCTACTCCCATTTCGATTGCAGTTTGTAACCTTAGGATACATGCTTCATATTCAGCGATATTGTTCGTGCAAGGAAATATCAATTTTGCCGCCACTATATAATGTTGACCGCCTGGGGATATTAAAACTGCCTCGATACCTAATCCTGATAAGTTTACGGCCCCATCAAAATACATGGTCCATACATACTCATCAATTAGCATGACTCTATCCTCTAGCAGACCCAAATCCTCATTTTTCCTAGGATTTTCAGCCAGGACATCAGCAATTACTCATCCTTTGACTGATTTTTGAGACAAGAATTGAACATTGAATTCTGAGATAAGAATTTGCCATTTTGCTAGTTTCCAACCAAAGCGGGTTGATTGAGCAAGTATTTGATGGGATTACATTCTGTTAAAAGTAATATATGATAATGTAAAGTGTATTGCCTCAACCTGTGTAGCACCCAAACCAGTGCTGTGCACGTCCTTTCTATTTCAGAATAGTTCATCTCAGAGGCGGTGAACTTCTTACTCAAATAATAAATCGCATGCTCTTTTCCATCATCTTCACTTCTTTGAGCAAGCATGACGCCTAAGGACTCGCTGTGGATTGTAAGATACAGTGTCAGAGGTTGCCCCGGTGTCGGAGGAACAAGCACCGGCGGATTCATCAAGTAATGTTTAAGCTTGTCGAATGCCTGTTCACATTCTTCATCCTATCTAACCAGCGCATTCTTCTTGAGAAGTTTAAAGAAAGGCTTCGCTGTCTCAGATAGCTGAGAAATAATTCTGGCTATATAGTTTAGTCTACCCATTAAACTACGAACTTCCTTCACCGAAGAAGGAGATTTTATTTCACAAATGGCCTTCACTTTTGACGGGTCAATCTCAATTCCTTTGTTACTGACAATGAAGCCGAGTAGTTTGCTAGAGGCTGTCCCGAACACGCATTTTGCCGGATTGAGGCGCAATTTGAACTTGCGAAGCCTGTTGAATAATTTCATCAAAGTTTCTATGTGATCTTCTTCACGCCGAGTTTTTGCAATCATGTCATCAACGTAGATCTCAATCTCATTATGCATCATGTCATGGAACAACGTGACCATTGCTTGTTGGTAAGTTGCACCAGCATTTTTGAGACCAAAGGGCATTACCTTGTAATGAAATGTCCCCCATGGAGTGGTAAATACTGTCTTCAACTTATCATCATCGTTTATCAAGATTTGATTATAACCTGAGAAACCATCCATGAAGGAAAATAGTTCGAACCCGGCTGTACTGTCCACAAGCACATCAATGTGTGGGAGTGGAAAATTATCTTTAGGACTTGCTTTGTTCAGATCTGGGTAGTCAACACACACTCGAACCCGACCATCTTTCTTCAACACTGGGACTATATTAGCGATCCATTCTGAGTATTGGGTAGTTTCAATAAATCCCACGTCAAGAAGCTGCATGACCTTTTCCTTGATCTTCTTTGCTAGTTCTGGCTTAGCTCTTCGTGGCCTTTGCTTCACGAGCTCAATCGAAGGATCAGTTGGGAGACAATGTTCGACGATCGATCGATCGAGACCTAGCATGTCAGTATAAGACCAGGCAAAGATGTCTTGATAATCCTTCAACAATTGGGTCAAGCGTTTGGCCACATCTTTAGGGAGACACGCTCCAATCTTCACTTCTCTAGGATTCTTCGTGTCACCAAGATTGATCACTACGGTTTCTTCAACAGTCAGAGGCTTGAATTTCTCATGGATTTCTAAGTTCCGTTGTATTTCTTCATCATTCGGATCAGAATCGTCTGAGTCATTGGATTGACTTACATCACATATATGAGGATCCATGATTCTCGTCCCTTCGCATGCCTCGAGATTAGTCCTGAAACAAAAAAGAAAGAGATCAAAAAGACAAGACATGGCTTAATTACATGCAATTTTTGAAAATTGATCATTGCTTTTTTTTTTTTGAAATTCATTTTGCTTTCTAAGACCTCGAGATGAGAATTCTTGAGAAGCCCAGCCCTCAGTTCTTATCATAGATGACAAATTTTTCCAATCGTTGGCTATCGTCATTGGGTTGGTTTGAGGTACTTCAACAAGATTCAAAATGATAAAAACTTCTGTAATTTTACTGATATCGAATCAATGAATTACATCTTATTGGATTGAAAAACCTAAGTGTAACATGAATTGAAATGAAAATCGAAAACAATAAAGATTCCCATGCAGGGGAGATACGAAAACTGGAAATAATTACTCTTGAGGGCCAGCGCCCATCCCTTCAAGTGGTCCTTTAGTGATTGCACCAATGGAGGTCTCAGTAAACCAATCAATGAGGTAGGGTATACCATCATTAAAGTCAAAGTCCACCACCCTTGACTCCGGCTTCTTGAAAATACAGGGTGGCTGGTCATCCTCAGAATCATCAGACAAACTGACCAAAATCGCTTTACCATGCTTCTTAGGCGAGTTAGTTAGGGCTGGTGGTGACTTAGGAAGATAAGGCTGAGATCATCCTCAGTAGGGTTGGGCTTTAAATGCTCATATCCCCCCACTACTCCAGTTGAGTGAAAGATGTGGTCAATAGGAGGTGGTAAGAGACTTTGTCCTACTCCTCTTTGGCCTCTGCAACAACCGAGGTCTTGTTTGCAGCTTCCCGGCCCATGATATCCCAAACCAGCCTTATGGGATTGTCCATTTGTCTCAATCGGGGCACGAATGCCTTGACCTTCCTTCCCAAGACCCTGACCTGGCTCAAAACCATTACCGACCATGACCTTGGCTACCATGATAGCTGCATTAGAAACCTCTGGAGCCGGCAACGACATATCAGAGGAAGCTTGAACAACTTGAACTATCTCAAATGAATGATAGCTATCCTCTTCAACATGATCGGGCTCTATATATGGGACCGTTGTCGCGTTGAAGATTCGGTGATCTTCCTCTCCATAAATTGTAACCAACTTTGCCTCAGCAACAAACTTGATCTTCTGATGCAAACTGGAGGGCACTACATCTGCATTGTGGATCCATGGCCACCCTAACAAAAAATTGAAAGCAGAAGGGATATCCAGCACTTGAAAAAGAATATCGAACACCAAAGGTCCGATTTGCAGCTATAAGTTAATCTGGCCTATCACATCCTTCTTTGCTCCATCAAAAGCTCGAACAGAAGTCCTGGCTGCTTGCATGGTAGATGGCTTAATGCCTAGCCTTTTCAAAGTAGCCAACGGGCATAAATTCAAAGTTGACCCGTTATCAACAAGCACCCTAGCCATGTGAGTCTCCTTGTATTTCACTGATATATGAAGCGCTTTATTATGACCACATCCTTCAATTGGGATTTCCTCATCAGAAAATGCTACTTGATCCTTGAGGAGGATCGTCCCGACAAACCCCTCTAGCTTATATTCTTCAATATTTTTGGGCACATGAACCTTACTCAAAACCTTCATCAGAGCACCCCGATGTTTCTCTGATGTCTGAAGAAGTTCCAACAATGAGACTTGTGCAGGCAACTTTCTCAACTGATCAATCACGCTATATTCACTAGCCTTAATCAAAGCAAGGAATTCCTTTGCCTCTTTCTCGGCTACTGGCTTAGCAGGTGGATTATTAGCATAAGTTCGGCCCGACCTTGTTATCAAGTCAACATTGTATGACCATGGAACCATCTTGTCACTTTCATAAGTGTAGGGCTGAGGTGATGCCAGCACCAATATTTCAGAAGCATCGGGTATAACGATCCCGAGGTTATCATCAGAGGCATCCTCAAGAGGGGGCATGTTAATTAGTTCAGGATCCAACTTAACTTGTTCATCGGTTAGCATTGCGAGTTCTTCATTCCAGTCAATGATGACCTGAGATATAGTAGCCACTACCCCGAATTCATTTGCCATCCCAATCATTCTCTCTCTTACCAACTCATCTACCTTCTTTTTTATTTCACCGAATGACACCACTTCATCGGTCGAAACATAACCAGCTCGGACTAAAGCGTCGAACATATCTTCGAAAGGGACCCTGAAGTCTTGAACCTGTTTGATCACCGGGCCAAGGACAACATTTGCACTGCTCGAATGATTAGGGAGCGGATTGTTCTGCACATTGGGCTTATCGTCTGGCTGTAATGCAAACGCTCCAGTCTCGAGTAGATCCTGCACTCGATGTTTGAGCACTTGGCAATCATCTGTCAAATGTCCTACTTCACCTCTATGGTAATCGCATTTCTTCGATGGATCGTACCTTGCGAAGCTAGTAGCGTTAGATCTTTGCGGCTCCGAACTCAACAAATTCTTCTTCCTTAGTACCGCTAGTACCTGAGATAACGTTCTAGGAAGTGAAGTAAATTGGTGAGCTTTGCGCTGCGGGCGTGGGTCCTGCTGGCCTTGCTGCCTATAAGAAGTTGGCTGTCTGGTGGTAAATTGTAGTTTCGGGGCCTGAGCCGGCGTCTTCTGTACATAAGTCATGTTGACTTCGGGGGCATGCTCTTTGTTTTTCTTACTAGTAAATCTCTTGCCTGATGAACCCGACTCACTGTACCATCCCTTCTTGAGCCCAGACTCAATCTCCTCACCCATGGCTATCAGTTGGCTAAAAGATTGGACGGCTGTTACTAACATTCGTGAACGAACCGGCTGTGGTAGAGTAGACACGAACAACTTCATTAAGTCACGTTCTGAGGGTTCAGGCATGATCTGTCCCGCCATGTTCCTCCAACGAGTGGCATACTCCTTTAGTGTCTCGCTCTTTTTCTGCTTAGCTTTCTCTAGGTCCTCCCTTGTAATGGTGACATCGAGATTGAACTTAAAGTGCTTGACGAAAAAGTTTGCTACCTCTTCCCATAAATCCTTCCGGTTGATCTGGTGGTTTGTATACCACCTCATTGCAGCATCCTTCAAGCTTGCTTGAAAGGTTTAGATTATTAAAGGTCCATTAGAAACATATATGTTCATGAGCCCCTGGTACATCTTGATGTGCTGAATTGGGTTTGAGGTGCCGTCATACATCTCGAAGGTTGGCATCTTGAATTTATCGGGTACTTGGACCCAAGTAAAAATAGACAAATCAACAGGCGGAACACTTTGAATTCCCTGCACTTCACGTAATCTCTGGTCGAGCTTAGCTAGCAATTTAGCATTCTCATCATTGAGGGGTGGATGAAGAACATCGGCCGTCGGAGACGCACTAGTGACATCGTCCAGTTGAAAGGTTGGATTAGTATTTACTGTATGAGCTTTGTCAGGGCGGAGACCTTAACGGGTTTGAGGTGGAATCTCTGAATGAGAGGCAGTATTGATCTGTTGCTGCTTGGCCATGAGATCACTCATCATTTTGGACATGGTAGCCGCGATCTGCTCATTCATTGCATTCATGTGTTCTTTCAGCTTTTCGTCAATCATGGCTGCAATCTCGGCTTGATTGGCCATTCTTCTTTTGGTCACCGATCGAGCATTATGAGGATGAGGGGGATCCGTGGCAAATTACCTGCAAAAGTAACGATCAAATGAATACAACAAGTAAGAATAACAAGTCGGTCCATGACATTCCTTAGACCCTCAAGATGAAATTTCTTTCAAAAGACCAATTCGTCCAGTAAATCCCGAAATTCCAAATTGCTTCATTCAATAAAAACTTGGATTAATTCCTAAATTTACAAATTATAGCTTAATGTTTTTCATTGAATTGCTCAAAATGGAAAATGTCTCAAAAGAATTTTTATAAAAATCGTTCAGAAACGACATTTATTACCAGAAAACGTTAATAGCAAGCTAATATTTCCTCCTAAAAAAAAAAAAAAACTCCCTAAACCAAACAAGAAATCAGATGGTCTTCCTCTTTTTAGAGGCCACGTGATCTATAGACGAATGGGCCTTCAAGGCAAGCCGTAATCGTGCATTCTCTTCAGCCAGAGCATGTGCCTTATCCTGGGCCTTCATCGCCTTTTTTTCGCTGATTTTGATTTGAGTCTGAAGGGTATGCTGTACTATCACGACCGGGATCTTCGGGAGTATCTCAGCAGGAATGGTATGATACTGAACATACCGGGCCGTGGCAAAGTGACGCTTCATCCTTCCGGTGGGCTCATCTGCGGGCCAAACCAGCTTCTGAGTGGAACAATTCTGCCAAGTCTCAGAATGACGCCTAAGCTCGACTTTGTAGGACTCGCCTTTCTCGAACTGAACTTGAAATTCATTAGGCCTGAGTGGAGGTGGGACATCCTGCAGAACTCGGAATTGACGTGTAACCCGAAGGAGCTGATAGCAGATTGCCCCACAAATACCCATCAAAGGTACGGGCTTCTGATCGCCATGGTATAGTCGAACCTCGACCTCCCGAAACCACACAGCTTGCCAAAGGAAAATCTTAGAGTTTGGATCCTTGAACAGATGGACCCATTGCGTATAGTGCAAACTCTTAGTTTGATCTTGTATTTGTTTGAACCTTAAAATAGGGTTATCAGTCATGCATATTTCAAATACAGTCATATCTTTCCCAAATTGAGAAAGAAGTAAGAAAAGCCAGATTTGTAAAAGCTCAATCGGGGCTCGAAAAGTTCTATTTTTTCCTTTCTTGAATCATGTCAGAGATATGAAAGTCTCTGCTAGAATTGTGTTTATAAAACCAACTCCACCACATATTAGTTTACCGTCCAAGTTATGACAGGATCAATAGCATTTTGACGGAATCGAAAAATGATGAGTCCAAAAAAAGCTAAGATAAAAATTTTAGATCTCATGAGGACGGAGTTATTTTCGAAACATTCAATAAGAAAAGATAATGGGCATGCTTGACAATTACCCCTTAGCACTTTTTCAATTTCCTTTTTAGTCAAATTCAAAAATTCAGTAAGCACTACCACATGATCTACCTTAATGGGTGGTTCGACTATATCCAACTCAATCGATTTTCCAATGACAATACTGTATTCTTCCAGAGTCGGTGTGAGCTCAAACTTACCTCCTAACACAAATGTGGTTGTCTCGGGGCACTAAAAATGAGCGAATGCCTGCATGATCCCGCTCTGAACATCTATGTCTAGGATTGGTAGCATGAATCCAATACGTTTGAGAACGTACTGCTCTGCTAACCATCTGGCTTCAACTGGCTCCATAACTTCTTGAGCTCCAGCTTCGGAGTAAGCACAAAACGGATATCGAGGCGACCCATTCTTATATAGACCACGTGCCAAATGACTCAACCTAAATCATAGACCGACTCAAAATAAGATGAAGAAAACCAAAGATAAAGCTCAAGAAATTACCGTCTTTGGGGAGAAAATGTCAATCACAGAGACATGCACATGAATCGTGAGTTTAAATCTTAATGTCACGCCCCGTACCCCACGAAGCATGAACATCCACGTATAGGTCGAAATGAGGTGCGACGCTCCCAGGTTACGTTACCGACCCGAAAACCCAAATCAGAGAAACACGACACATGCGGAAACGACGTATATATAATACATATATACACCCGAACAAAAAGACAAAGTAACCATGAATAGCATCAAATAAATAATTTACAAACGATTTAAAACGAGATAAACATTCTTTACTATATTTTATATACAATATCCATTAACAACAAAAGATACAACGATAGGGCCACTAAGACAAAAAGGGATCAGCGGCTGGGGTCAAATACCAATAGGAGGGCTGCAGTCAAAAAGCATCAGCCTTCACTCTTACAACTAAAGTCTAGTCTAGGGTACCCAGTCGGGATCAGAACCCGACGAATCTAAAGAACTCTCATATGACTCCTGCTCCTCTGCCTCAGCTATATCCATCGACTCTGGGACCTCAGGATCTGCCTGCTCCGGGGGCGGGTCCATAACCTCTGGCTCAAAAGCTAACCCACCTAGCTGCTCATCCTCCTCCTCCTCCTCCAAAATCTCATACTCTATTTCCAGGTCTTGGTTATCCTCCATATCCACATCTACAATATCGCCGTCCGGACACTGTGGGTCCAACAGACCCTCTCCAACAAACGGGACATCAGCAGACCTAATGGGACCGTACTCGGTTCCAAAACGGTCCCGGAAACACCAGGCTAGGTACTCATGAGCCTCATAGTGATCTAAACCTACGTCTACCCAAACTAGCGTATAAAACCGTATATACACTTCATTGTTCCCCACCGGGTGAACTATCCTCGAGCGCTCTATGTCAATAGGGATCCCAAAACGTAATGGCGCGTCATCAAAATTCATGGTCGAGGATCTGAAATATCGGTTTTATAACAACCGTGAGAAACTCAGCAAGTATAAAACACTAATCCTAAACTAGGCTAATGTGCACCTCCAGAAGGGTAAATAAAACACACAATTAATGAACCAGTAAAACAACATAAATTTTTTTTTTTTACTCCGAGCTCACAGCCCAATATATTATTTCAGCCCTGCAGGTTAGGCATTTAAATTCATTGTGAATCATGCACAATTATAACAACCCGAAGGCCCACAATTGATTATAGCGACCTGTAGGCCCGACCCGAAGGCCACAGTTAATAAATCGACCCGTAGGCCCGACCCGAAGGTCAACATTTGGACAAAGCTCAAGCATGCACATTATTATACTTAATTTCAAATCAATCACAACCTGGCATACAATATATACACTCGGGAATTCATGCTAATACCCAAGGCGACATGTCGAATACAATTATTCCCCAAATCAATGTATCTAACACACTCTCGGCACAATCAAATTATTCCCAATGTAATCCAAACATTTTAACACTTATTCCGTGCATTCATTACACCAGTCATTACATGCGCCTAGGCCCGTCACGAGCAAATCAATTCCGATAGTCAATCTCACAATTGTGGGGTCATCAAATAGGGTTTATTTAAGTCACAATCAACCCCCGAGAATACCCAAACTCAAGCCAATAGTCCATGAACCAATTAAATCTCAATTTGAAACAAAAAGTGAAATTCGGTTTTGATGAACAGTACCAGAACCGAATGTCCAATATGCACTAAACCACCCTTAAACAATTTCATTAAGTCTTAATCAAATACTATAATCATCCAACCACCAAATATACATAATTAAGCCTCAAATAAGCTTAATTAATCCCTATAATGACCCATCCAAGGTCACTAACAATTAAACCCAATTAGTGTCACACTTAGACAAATTGCACAATTTCGGTACTGAATGAACAGTACCAGGGTAGGACACATTTTGTCAACTAAACCACAATTAAACACTCTCATTAAGGCCTAATCACCTACCCCAAACATCCAACCACCAAATACACATAATTAAGCCTTAAATGAGCTTAGTTAACACTTGAATTGTCTAATTCCAAGCCTTGAATCATTGAATTCAATTAGTGCAAAGCTTAGACAAATATGCATATTTTCGGTACTTTGTGAACAGTACCAGAACAAGGGCTGTTTTGGGCCTTAATTCATCATTAAATCATCTCATCAGGTCCTAATGACCCATACAAAACATCCCACACACAATTAAGCTTAATTAAACCCCAATTAGGCTTAATTAACCCCTAAAAAAAATGCACAATTAAACTAATTAGGGGTTTAGGGGTTTATACTCGCCTATTAATGACTCGGGACGACGGGAACGGGTGGTCGATCACCGACACGCGGTAAGGATCGACGGCGGCGTTCCGGGTGCAAGCCGGCGGTCCGCGGCGACACCGACGGAGGGGATTTGCTGCTGGTTTTTGTTCTGTTTGGGCTGAAATTGAGCTGAGGGTGGCTGTTCTTGAGCAGAAAGGGCTGCTGGTGGTGGCGTGAGGTGGCCAGCAGCTCCGGCTGGTACTGTTCCGGCGTGAACAGTACCAGAATGGGCAGAATGTAGTCCACGAAGAAGATGAAACAATGAAGAAGAAGAGGAAGAAGGGAGGTCTCGACTGGAATGGGCTGAAGGAGCAAGGGTTTGGACCAAATTGCCCCTCATCCAAAGGCTAAAATACACCATAATCCAATAATGTATGGACAAAATGGTTATTTGTCCTTAACCACATGCTGACCAGACCTGGTTTAGCTCTAACCAACCTTGGTTAACCCCCAAATTTGGTCCAATTTTCGGAATTAAAAAAAATGGCCTAGGGGCATTTTCGTAATTTTCCGATCCCGGACCGAAATTCCCATTTTTGCACATATGCGTTCCATATGTGTGTGGCCAACATAATATGGCGTCGAATTCGCGAAATTCACTTTTTAAGCTCTCAAAAATCGACTGTGAAGTTCCGGGAATAAAATAATATTATTTTTTGCTCCCGAGCCAAAATTTCAATTTTTGATCGTATGCACTCCAGATGTGCGTGGCCACCCCAAATGGCATCGATTCTGAAAAAAAAAATTTCATTTGGCCTCGAAAACGAACATCGAGGTCCCAAGGGGCAAAATTGTAATTTTCCTCAATTTTCATCAAAATTTCTATTTTCAGCCGTTCTTGTCCCAAACTTATTTGGCGACTATAAAATGACGTCCTTCTTGCAAAATAGTCGTAATTACCCTTGAAATTTTGATATCAAAGTTCGGGCTCAATATCGCGATCAAAATAGCTTGTTTTGAAGTCTTAGGGCCTCTCACTAACGGGCGGCTATTTAGGTGTTACGCGTATCGACCTAGGATTGTCCGAGTCATGATGGCTTCAAATTTTAAGAGAACGAAAGGAATTATCACTAGCACCGGGGTCGCGATCGTTCGGATTAGAATTGGGATTCATTTATCAGGCGTACTTTCGATCATGCGGAATCACCCGCGATCCGATCGTACGTTACTGACGATATCAATCCGTCATTTTCTCAAGATCGGCCTATATTGGTTCAAAATATTTCCTCGGCATTTATCGAACTCGGCACTCAATCGCGATCGGGTCCTCAGTCCACGTACCTGTTCCTATTTAGCCTTTCCTAATTGGTTAGTATCCCGTGATTGATCAGGTCCGGGCGAGACTTACTAATATCAAACGAGAATTAATGTACACTTTTTTGGTCCCGATAACAGGTCAAAATTCAGGATGTTACACTTAATCTATCTATCCTAATGGCTTTTGCAAAGTGAAATGATGAACGGAACGACGCGTCGCAGCCTCGCATACAATTGTCATGACTAGTCGCAGCCTCGCATACAATAGTCATGACTAGTTGGGTTCAATCACTTCGGCTTGGTTCGGTCGACAAGGGCAACCCCCATGTGCTGTAGCCTCATGTGCATGAGGACGACCCTTGAGCCATTTTTTGGAAAAATTTTTGGGATTCAAATGTGATAACCTTTAGCGAAGCCTTACTGCCAAGGTTAAAGAACCACTTAAATATCATCTTAAAACTATGGGTGTGACCCAGGTTCGGTCACAGGTTGTGTGTGGTGTAGTGTAAATACTGTAAATCATGCACAACAATTATATTCAACCATCACTTCAATAGTACGAAAATTAAACCAAATTTCACTCCATCAAACCTGCAAAACAAAGGGTTAGCCAATCACTACTCCCTTTGTAACTCCCATCCTGCAAAAACATTTAACACCTAAGAATAAGAATTCAATTAAATTTTGTCAAATCGAGTGATTTCTGTTTGAAAATTTTTTTTTGGCCTAAGGCCTCCTTAAATTTTCAAAAAAATTCAAGTTTTCCCCAGCGGAGTCGCCAAGCTGTCGCGACCTAAAAAAATCGTGTTTTTGATTTTAGGCTAATGGATTACTAGATCAATTAAATTAAGTAATCTAACTCGAGTTCTCCTAAGCTCCACCAATTCGCAACTTAGGTCCAATTATGAGCATGCAAATATTTTCAATGGGAGTCGCCACTAATCATTTAAGGTAGGTTGATTAGAAACCTAAATAAAATAGCGGGAGTACTATTTTATTTCTACGAACCAGAAATTATGAATTCGGGGACTTGGTTACGCTAGATTCCCTAACGCCCTTTCGATACTAATTTCAAGAAAAATACTCAATTTAACAATTTTGATAAATCCTGACGTAGAGTTTAAAGGTGTAGAAATTTCTTTTTTTTTATTTTTTATTTATTTAAATGGAAGCTAACCTATATGTAATGGCGTACAAAAAAAAAAAATTGACATGCGATTAATGCAACCTAACATACAAACTATATGTCGTGCGACGACGTGACCTACTTCTAATGACATGCCTATTATTTTTTGTATTTTTTTAATGAAATTCGGAATTAAAAATGCCAATTATCTAAACACGCAATTTTAAACTAAAGAAATTAACCTATTCTAGAGTGATCTTTTGGTATTTTTTTTTAAATCAAAATTCGAAATTAAAATCAAGTAAAACAAATAATCGCTAAATCTTTCGAATTAAGTTTCGATCTGAAGTCTGATAAATCGATCCTAAAATTCGAAATACCCGCTATGGAAATAACTCTATCTAAAGCCTGATAAATAGATTTATTTCCACGTGTGCGGTTGCGGATTAGGAAATTTTCCTGATCGATCACATCTTGAAAAATTCTCGATATCTTAAATATCTTATATATATTCAAAAGATTTTGAAAATTTTAAATTCTATCCAAATTTGAAAAGTAATAGATATCCAAGATTTCAAAAAAAAAAAAGAATAAATCCTAATTAAAATAATGCCTATTATCTAAATATGCAAGATTATATATCAATAAGCACAAAATAGGCAACCAAATATTCAAATCAAATTGGGATAGGATAATTATTTGATTTGCATATTTCTTTCCTAATTTGAATTTGCAGCGGATCGGGATTGCGGATCGACGGTGCGTCGGGAGTGGCGGTGAACGACGCGGCTAGACTCGGTGACGGAGACGGCGTCATGGTGGCGCTCGATGATCACTTACTAGCTTCGCAAATCCTGCAAAGATAGAAGAGTGGCGCAGCAAGGTACCGCCCCTACTGCTGGTATGGCTCGGGTTGAGAGCAGATCATCGGTGGGGTCCTCAGTCGCGACCAGAGGGGAACACCAACATCAGGTCAGAGAAAACAGCAATGGGGCCGACCGGTACAGGGCTCACTTCGACCAGGAAGTAGCTCGGATTGGTGCAGGTGGCATGGTGGTGATATTGTTTGCGAAAGGCGCAAGACGACGCTGTCCGAGGAAACCAGGAGTCAACGAGAGAGAACTCCAAGGATTGTCTCTCGATATCGTTACATTCGAAACGTGGGGGTCTCACATTGGTGTTTTGCGTGATGTGGAGAAAATGTGTTGAGCTAGTGAAGTGTCACTTGAGAAGAGACTTTCTCCTCCCTCTCCCTTTTGTCTTTTCTCTGGCTTTTCCCTCTTCTACACGTTTTCTCTTGTGTATTGTCTTTGACCAAGAAAAATTTGTGCTTCAATAAGTGCTGACCTTCAGAACCTACGGGAAGAACATAAACTTTTTCTCTCTTACCCTTTCTCTCGCTCACGTGTGTCTCTCTAAAAATCTGATTTCTGAAATTCTAAAAGCTCCCCCTTGATTATGAGACATAAACATATATTTATAGTGTAAACCTATGTCAATTAACCGGGCTTTTTAGTCTTAATGGGCTTAGATTTAAGCTTTAATTTAATTCTAAGTGGGCTGAATTAATTTGGGCATTTCTTTAATTAAGCATAATGGGCTAATTTAAGCTCAAATTAAAACAACCAAGTCGTTTTGCGTGTGATTTTCGGCCCATGCTTTTCGAGTGAATCGGGTCTCGTTCGATGCCCGAGCTCGATTCACGTGATGAATTTTAAGCTCGCTTGTCACCGCCGATCCGATGCAATTAATCTAAATGAACATAAACTATATGTTATGCAATTTTAATATTTTTGTTTAGGGGTTAAAATTTAATCTCTAATTTTCTATGCAATTAACCACTAAATGATGTGCTAAAATTTAGGTGTCAACAAACGCTAGGTTCCCTCCCGACTTATTCAAAAAGTGTACCTAATTGGCATTCTTTTGCTTTTTTCAAACATTTTTCTTTTCAAATCATTATTTTTGCTTTAAATTGATCACTCATTGCTTTGAAATAATTCGATCAGATTGAGCTACTAGCTTAATTAATTTAGAGGCCTGTTCGTGGAGCTATTAGGTAAATCCCATTGAGATTGGACCATTCTCTGGAGTTGGAAAGGATTCTTCGTGCCGCTACAAGGTTAATCAATTCAGAGGCCGATTCCGTTGCAAACTGGACTTGAGATCCCATTGGCTGTAGCTCTACGACTGCTTACTTTACTTAGGTGACTAACCTATTTCTTGGCACAACAAGAAACATATCGTAGTATCTTGATCAATTACATAAGCTGAATACCGAGCCATTTCGAAAGTACTCAAAGCTTAATTCCACATATGGAATAAAAAGTTTTACTGTTTGACTCAGCAACCACTCCTAAGCGGGTTACAACGTTCTTGGCCTCCCTGCGGGAGACATTCTGAATTTTCTTTAGGAGAATCTTGAGAAAAACAACTCTTTTCGGCCAACCATCAGCGGAAATAGAAAATTGCATCTTTTTCGTAGTGTCTGCTTAGGGTCCCCACGTACGTGCGACGCGATATGTTGATAATTAATACACGAGATGAATCAATGTAAAATAACAATAAAATAAATAAATAAATTCACAAGTAGCCGCGTCTCCTGTCTTTTCTGCCTAATTTTCCCTTTTCATGACGTGTATCCATACCCTTTTTTCTCGAGTAATTTCTCCATAAATACATGTAAACAGTCACAGGTGCATTGAGTAAGACTTTACGCACAAAGTGATGGATGTAATTCCCGATGTTAACACTAGCATCCCCATCTTAAATTAGTGAGATATTGATACGACATATATACCGTGAATGGAAATGGTACAATGGCATATGCTTTTAGTTTTGCTAGGAAGTGAAATTCGTTTATTGACTCATTCTCGTGGCATGTTAGGCCTTGTGTTTGCTCACATCGGTCCCTCATTTTTCGTGAGCTTAATCTAATCGTCTTGCTTATCAAATCTCTCATCCTAACTGTTCTCGTTGTGTTTCTATTACTGAACCAAAAATGCCACGGCGCTGCGGTTTCTGGGACTATAGCTGCGATTGAAACCGTTGTCATAATCTTTACCGGCCGACTCCCAACTATATAAGGACATGTTCGCATCGGGCACTAGCAACCAACATGATGGGATTTGGATTCACTTTAAATAAAGGTTCACATTAACTCTAGCGGAGAACAGCATTTAGAGAAATGTGGCAAGAATATTGTCTTCAACCTGCGCAACACACGGGCATCTTGCTAGTTTATAAGGTTTATGTTGCAGCAGGAAATTGGCGTAAATTGAGTCATTATGGAGGCATTTGAGACTTTAGGCACCAGTGTATTGGATTAACTTTCCTAAGTGGCTTAGATAATTGAATGATATCCAAAATGACATTGGATAAATTCTCTCCCACCACTCCATCCATGGACCACAAGACCTGCTTTAATCTCCTGAGCAGTAATTGGCTTGACCAAGGCACGTCTCTGCTCTTCAGTAAGCCTGAAATCAAGCAATTGCTGCAACTGAGCCATCTCAGAATTAATCTTCTCAGCAGATCCCAAAAGCTTTTTAGTACAAGTTTACAGCTTCCTCAACTATGCTTTTGTTTTTTTTCGCGCCAACAAGCTTCCTAACATCTTTGGTGTACAGTAATCTAAGTGAGTTCTTGGAATTGCAGACTACATATTGTATTGTGCTTTTTTTTTTTTGTAAATTTCTCCAATACTAAGTTAGATTTTCCTGAATCAAGTCAGCAAATGAGCAAACTTTGTTAGTAACAGTTGCTCTAGTTAGGGTGAGTGCAATGTCAATTGGGTTTGTTTCTTTTTCCCTTTCGTTTCAATGATAGACGGTGAAAGAAAAGGCACTCCTTCTGGTTTTTTATTCATTGATAGCTCTTACCAATATAAAACACAGATCACATTCGAACACATAGATGCTATGAATCCCAGATAGGCAAATCTTCGACTCAAGCGATATTTTATGCAATGGAGTCAAATATCAATGACAAAAATTCCTTATTTTTCTATAATTTTAGTGTCTGAATCTTGGATTTGACATATTCCTGTGCAAATCACGGCGATCAGTCCATCAAGCCTTCATCGATGAGGTGGTCAGCGTGCACGTAATTTGTTGCATCTGTAACAAGGTTTGGACCACTCAATCTTCGAGCGAAGACAATTTCCCCGTTCCACACAGTATACAACTAGAAAATGTAATTCGATATTTGCATATCTTCTGTTTTCTTATTGTATAGTTTTGCCTCATTTTTATGCTAAAAACTTGTGTACCATGTTTTAGTGGTTCATTCTATGAGAAAAGTAGACGTTTCTTGAATTTCACATCACGCCGGAGCTTTGTCAAATTCCCTAAAATGATCCTTACCTAGCCCAACAACTAGTCGCCATATTCGTATTTTCTACTTTAACCTCTGTTTTGGCTTTGAACACAATTGAATCAACTCAATCAATCCACCCCATGTCTGCAAAAGGTGAGACTCTGGCATTGCAATTCATCCAAGCTCGCCTTTCCTTCCTCCTTCTGAACTTCGATCCTAGTCACATATTTGTTTGTTTCTTTGAATGTTGATAATTACCCTAGGTGGAAGCTGTTGATACAGAATGATTTCAACATGAAATTGAGATGAAATCTATGACTTCTCCAAATTTTTCTGCATAGAGTAAAATAATTCTACTGTTGTTTCTTCGTAGTTGAATGCCATACCTGTCAATTTGCATGACCCTGTTGCCTATTCAGCTCACGTACTTTGGGTTCATTTGCATGATCAGCTTTCAAAGGGCAAGTACTTCCACTTCGCGCAACCATCAACTTCGTCAAGAAACCGGTTGATCTTTAGAGCTCGATTTCACCCACTGCCACAATCTTGAGCAATTTTGTAGCTTTGCCACTTTTGTGCACTATTTCTAGTTTCCTGAATCTCGAATTAAAAAATTCAACAGTGTCTCCAACATTTTTCATCAGACGGTATGAGAAAAAGTAGGTACTATAGAAGTAGCTTCAAGATCTCTTATAGCATCAAGCTGCATTGATATCTATCTTCATACCAGACTCACTGTGACAGGAAGAGTTGCATATGAAGTAATTTTTCTCCCTCGAACAGCTTAATTTTTCCATCGCCGGAAATTTAAATGCCCACATCTGCCGGAGTTCAACAACCGGTCCAGCCACCGATGTCAACGGCAACCACATTGTGGCCTGAAGGGTCATATACTTGAATGAAAACTGAAAGGCTTTCAGGCAATTAAAAGAGCCTAAGGGCTTGAAAAATTGTGTGGTTACTCTTATGACCTATGCGGAAGCACATGCTCATGACAGTCATTGATTCTTTCCTTATAATGAGATTCAACAACTGTTTCAATTATCGAAGTGTGTAGGAAATGTAACTAAAAGTAGCAATCGATAAACGTTTTGTTGAGATTTAAGGCGTAATACTCAAAAGTGAAAGCCTCGATCGTCGATAACTATCGTTGGCAATTCTCGAAGGTGAACGACTTTAATTGGTAACTCTCAAGGAAAAACACTCGAGGAGAGGAGAGGAATAAACTATTTTATTATGACTTGATCACCTTACAAATACTTCAACTAAACTTGCTTTTATATAGACATAATACATGACTCTTGATATAACTCATAAATGACTATACATGTATCTGACATTAACTAGATATTGAAACACGAAAGGTCAAGACCAAAAACAAACAATCACATTAATTAGTCATTGAAATACGAAAGGTCAAGACTAATCAAGAAAGATCTAGAGAGATAAGGTGGTGATATCTTCAATACTCCCCCTCATTGACTACTCTCTTATAGGATAGATTTTGAAACCATACCAAGTTGAGTTCGAAACTCTTCAAACTTTGCAGCTCCAAGACCTTTGGTGAAGATATCAACAACTTGATCACCTGTCTCGGTGTACTCCATCTTGATCTTGCCCTCCAACACGTTCTCTCGCAGAAAGTGATAGTGGACTTCCACATGCTTAGTCCTAGCATGGAAAACTGGATTCTCTGCCAAGCTTATAGTGAATAGATTATCACAATACAATATTGTCGAATAATCTATCGATTGAAAAAGATCATCCAATAACTGCACTAGCCACGTGCTCTCCTGAGCTATCATTGTTGTTGCTCTGTATTCAGCTTCTGCTGTAGACAAAGACATAGTCGGCTATCTTTTACTACACTAGGATACTACTGCTAATCCAAGATGAAACGAGTATCCAGTAGTTGATTGCCGTGTGTGTTGATCTCCAGCATAGTTGGCATCACAATGACCGACCAACTCACCCGATGATTCTTTTTTATACAAAAGCCCAAAATCAAAAGTCTTCTTTACATACCTCAGGATACACTTGGTTGCATCCAAGTGAGGCTTCCTCGGCTTCTCCATGAATTGACTCACTACTTCCACTGCAAAAGTGATGTCAAGTCGAGTTATGGTAAGGTAGATTAGACTACCTACCAGCTTCCTATACATAGACGAATCTTCTAGCTCTTGACCTTCTTCAGCACATAGTTTTGCCTTCCCATCCAACGGAGTAGATATAGGTTTGCAATCGAGCATCCCGAATTTTTTTAAGAGATCTCATGCATACTTCTGTTGACATAGTAATAATCCTTCTTTTGTCTTATCAACCTCGAGCCCCAAACAGTGTTTCAGCTCTCCAAGCTTCTTCATTTGGAGCTGCATGGAAAGGTTGGCTCTAATTTGACATATCTCATCTTCATCATCTCCAGTAATGATGAGATCATCCACATAACCAGCACAGTTGCAACCTTTCCATCTTCTGCCTTCACAAACAAGCTTGAGTCTGCTGGAGCTACATTATAATCGCTCTTCAACAAGAATTTTGCAATTTTTCCATACAACACTCTTGGTGCTTGCTTTAAGCCATACAACGCTTTCTTTAGCTTGCAAACATATTCTAGATAAGTTTTGCTCTTGAAACCATCCAGCTGCTCCATGTATATCTCTCGCTCAAGTTCTCCATGCAGGAAAGCGTTCTTCACATCCATCTGCCACACATTTCACGACTTTCTTGCTGCAAGTGCTAGTAGAACTCGAACTGTGGTAACTTTTGCTATCGGGCTAAAGGTCTCTTTATAATCAACCCCACATTTTTGCGAAAATCCTCAAGCCACTAAACGTGCTTTGTACATCTCAATCGATCCGTTTGGTCGAGTTTTAAGTTTATAAACCCATTTGCAGGAAATAAGACGTACCTTTTTAGGTTTCGGTACCAAATCCCACATCTCATTCTTCTTTAGTGCGAGGATTTCTTCTTTTATGGCCTTCCTCCATTTTGTACCCTTCAAGGCTTCTTCATATGTTGAAGGCTCGACCATGCCAACATCTACAGTCAATGCCACATTGACATACTTGGGGTTTGGCTTCCTTTGCCTCGTTGATCTCCAAAGTCGAGGCTCCTCCTCTTCAAGTTCTTCGACCTGACTTGGTCGAAGTTCTTCTGTCTACCTTGGACGCTCATCAAATGAACTTGTCGATCTTGGTGATTGTGTGTTGACATCTTTTTCGACATCTTTTTCAACAGGGTGATTCTCATCGAATTCTTTCGGCCTTTCTTCGACCTCTTCGTCAAAATGCTGTAAATTTGGCAATTCGATAGCTTGGGGTGACCACCAAGATGACAACTCGTTGAACACCACATTCCTTGAAGTATAGTACCTCCCTGTTGTAGGGTCGTAGCACTTTCACCCCTTTCATTGATCATCATATGTTTTTATGCATCATCACCTTCAACTTGTGATAACTTACATGCGCAAGCCGCGCATGCCATAAATCAGGTGTATCATTCTTTCAGGTTTTGTTTACATATGCTGTTTGAGCAGACGTCACGTAAACGGACTCTAGCCGACGTCCCTCCATGATTGGTCAACCAGTGGGACTCACACTTTGGTACACCTTAACATCTCATGGACCGAACACCACATAATTATCTAAGTCTGTGAGTTGGGACATAGACAATAAATTCTTCTTCGTACCCGGCACATGATACACACTTTTCAATTGAACTAGCTATGAATGGAATCGAGGAGTTATCATCGTCTTGCTGATATGAGTAATCGGCAACCTTGAGTCGTCTACAGTAATAACAACACATCCTCCCGGTATATTCACGCATGTTCAACAGCTTGCCTTGATCTCTAGTCATATGACTCGAACACCCTGAATTAACAATCCAGTCGAAATCATAATTAATCGACTTTTCACTTATAGAGATTAATGCCATCACATCGTTTGACTTGACTGTGGAAGAGGCAGCGAGCTTGTCTGATACCACCGTTGCAACAGATGTTTGGAAATCCCATTCCTTATCTTCCTCGAAATCATTCTTCTTCGATAATGCTACGACATTTCCTTCAACTTTCTTCGCTCGGCAATCTCTAGCAAAGTGGCCCTCCTTACTGCAGACATAACATCGTCCACTACGTCTTTTGCCATCGCCTCGCTAGGCTCCCCCTAGTCGAAGACTCGTCTCTCCTAGACGCTTTTGCCATTCTTCACGAGTTGGTTGCTTTTGCCATTCGACATGGCTTTTCCTCGACTTGCCATCTTTATTGTCAGTACAAATTCGCCTCTAACCCTTGAACCCTCTTTTATCACTGAAGAGGGCACTTTCTTATCTCTTAATCGAAACCTTAGACATTTGACTATCTAAAGTCTCTTGGTTAGACAGAATACTCTCTAGATCGATCAACATAGGTTGAGTTGCCCATCCATGAGTAGCCGTAATAATACCATTATACTCCGACTTTTACTCGTGAATAATAATTCTTCTCATTTTTGTTTTTGAGATGGCATTAGTGGGATCCAACTTTGAAATTTCGTCACAAATAGATTTAATTTTGGAGAAATACTGACTCACTGTCATATTTTGTTATGACAACAACAAGAGCTCGTTCTCCAGCCATTGTAGCTTGGCATCATTCGACCTTGCGAATAGCGCTGCCAAGTTATCCCATGCCTCTTTTGGAGTCCTCGTGCTCTTTATGTGCTACATTAAATCATCTTTAACAGTCACAGAGAGAGCATAAAGAGCTTTACCAGCTTTGATGTTCCATCTCCTTAATTCGCCATCGTTGTGGGTGGTGTGGTGGTGCCTCTGCCAACAATATCCCACAAATCTTGTCCCGGCAAGTAAAATTGCATGCGGGAACTCCAATTATTATAATTGGAGTTGTTGAGCTTCTCGACCCTGTTCATCGAACTTGAAATATTCACCATCGAACTTGGATATAATGCCTAGCACTACACCAATTCAACTTGGTCCTAGACTAATGAATCACAATCCCTGTCTTTGCAATGACAAAATTTCGATGTTCTCCTGTCCCTGATCGGTTGCTCATGTACAATGGTCCTCGGCTCCTGGGCTCTGATACCACTTTTTGAGATTTAAGGTGTAACACTCAAAAGTGAAAGCCTCGATCGTCAATAACTATCGTCGGCAACTCTCGAAGGTGAATGACTTTAATTGGTAACTCTCAAGGAAAAACACTCAAGGAGAGGAGAGGAATAAACTATTTCATTATGACTTGATTCACCTTACATATACTTCAACTAGACTTGCCATTATATAGGCATAATACATGACTCTTGATATGACTCATAAATGACTATACATGTATCTGATATTAATTGGATATCGAAACACAAAAGGTCAAGACCAAATACAAACAATCACATTAACTAGTCATTGAAATACGAAATGTCAAGACTAATCAAGAAAGATCTAGAGAGATAAGGCGGTGATATCTTCACATTTCGCTAAGTGGCTCCCCATATTACACTGTTTCAGGTCACTCAAAGAAAATTTGCAACTCATCTTTCCACATGCTTGAATTGCATGTTTCATGGCTTGATCTCGCACATTAGATCGTCTAGAGTAATCAAACCATATACACGTTCTCTTTTCGCCAGCAATCAAGTCCACGAAAAGGAAGATCATGGTGAGTGAGGCCAATTCATGCCATTCGAACTTACAACATTCATCAGACTGGCGCTCCTAATTTAGAGACTCTTCCTGAGATTGACTAAATTCTAAAGTTAAACTTTCACCAATGACTCCACCTTTCTGTGTCTTTTTGGGGGGTTAAACAACACTATACATCATTAACATGGAAAGAGAATAGGGAAACTCAATGAACCTATTATATTAAACAAACCCAAAATGAGCAGTATTATTGTTGAATAGAGCAAACCCTAAATGGGATATTCCTCAAATGACCCTATAAGACGTTCTTAAACTAGAATACTAAAATCAGACTCTCTTGAACACTACTTCAAAAGAATAGGGTAAATCTCACCAAACCATGCAACCAAATATTATGATCTTTTTCTTTTATCCTATATTAGCCAGTTTTATTAGAGTTTATTTTAATTCCCTCATCGCAAAAGACATGCATAAAGTCAAATACTTCTAAAATTTACATCTCCGCTCTACAACGATTTTATTTCCTAATTAATTTTGACTTAATTTTGCGAATTTTATCATGAATACTTAAAATATACTTGCTTTCTCAAGCATATTTTTTATGGAAAGGATCGGCGCAGTAAGCTCATAGGATTGGTTTGACTTTATTTCCCCTTTCAATGTAGTCATCAATCATCATCTAATTAAGCGATCAAATTCTTCAACCTCCTGTTCAAAAGAGGAAACAATTTCCTTTTTTTAAAGCAAATATTCACAACATCTACCCTATTTTTGTTCGTTCGCGCAATCCTGTACTGCAGATAACAGATCTTCTATCTCATAATTTTAACATTACAATGACATCATGACATAATTATCTAAAACAATTAAGAACTTCATTAACTTTTCTTTCCTTGCCTAACATCGATCAAATCTTCTCGTATAATATAAAGATTTATTATACCTTTCACTGCAAATGGAATCCGAACTCCCCCATTGGAGAATGAACCAACACAATGGGATTTGGATTCACTTTATATAACGATGCGTTTGTTTCGTGGAAAATGAATGATTTGGAATACATTTTCAAAAATTGATTGCTTGTATCTGTTACAAAAATGAATGAATGAAAAATATTTCCATTATCCATGAAAATGCTTAGGTATAAATTGTTGTCAGTAATGAAACAATTTTCAATGATTAATTATTTCAAATTATACAATCGATCATTTTTAGAAAAATATTTTCAAATTATCTATTTTTCACAAAACAAATGAAGCCTAAGACTTTACCCGAATTCTAGCCGAGAATTTGACTGGCGTGTATTTTATTTTGTCATAATTTTCCACATTCTTTTTCTTGTGAAAATTTATGTTGATAACAACGTTGGGAATAATCTAGCAAGTATAGTCTTAAACTCAGGCAACACACGGGCATCTTTGCTAGTTTATAAGGTAATGTTCCAGCAGGAAATTGGCCTAAATGGAGTCATCATGGAGGCATTTGAGACTTTAGGCACCAGTGTTACACTTGAGGATTCACTTCTAAGCAGCTTAGATCATTGGAAGAAATCCAATATAACTTGTAGGTTCACTTTTCTAAGCCTGAAATCAAGCAATTGCTGCAACTCAGCCATCTCATAGTTAACCTGCTCAGCAGATCCCAAAAGCTTCTTATTGAAGTTTACAGCTTCCTCAACAACACTTTCATGGCCAACAAGCTTCCCACCATCTTCTGGAGTACGGTACTCTACGTGAGTTTTTGGAATTGCTTACAACTTATGTGAAATAAACAGCAGACATATTATATTATGCTTTCTATGCCTATTTTGCTTGCTAAATCAAGTCAACATATAAACAATAGTTGTCAGTAATTCTGGACCTAGTTAGGATGAGTGCAATGTTAATCGGGTTTGTTTCTTTTTTCCTTCTTTTCAATGATAGACGTTGAAAGAAAAGGCACCCCTGGTTTTTTTTTTATCTATTGATGAATTTTACCGGTATAAAACACAGATCACCTTCGAACACATGGATACTATGAATGCCATATAGGTAATTCTTCAGCTCAAGCAATATGTTTTGTAATGGAATCACATAACACTTACAAAAATTCCTTCTGTTTTTGATAATTTGGTTGTCCGAACCTTGGATTTGACATAGCCCTGCAAATCATGGAGATCGGTCCGTCCACAAGTTTATTCAATCAGGCTTCACCAATGGGGTGGTCAGCGTGCATGTAATCTGTCGTACCTAAAGCAAGGGTTAGACCACTCAATGTTTGAGTGAAAACAATTTCCCATTCCACTTAGTTGACGACTAGAAAACTAGTGTAAATAAGGAAACTTGCACATATCCTGTTTCCATTTTGTATACTCTAGTGTAAATAAGGAAACTTGCACATATCCTGTTTCCATTTTGTGTACTTTCTCAAATTTCCCATTGGATGGAAGCTGGTTCAAATTCCCTAGAATCATCATTTTCTCACCATCTTCGCTTTATTTTCTAATTCAACCTTTATTATGGCTTTGAACGCAAAAGAACCAACTCCCCCCATGTTTGCAAAAGGCGAGATTCGGGCATTTTAGTTTATCCAAACTCACCTTTCCTTCCTCCTTGCGAGCTCTGATCCTAGTCGCATATTTGTTTTTATTTCTTTAAATGGTGATAAGTATCCTAGGAGGAAGCTGTTGATACAAAATTAGTTCAACACGAAATTAAGGTGAGATTTACCAATTCTCCAAATTTTTCTGCTTAGAATAAATGAATTCTACTGTTGTTTCTTGGTGTCAATTTGCATGACAAGGTTGTCTATTTTACTCACATAATTTGGGTTCATTTGCATGATCAATTTTTGCAGGGCAAACATCACACAACCATCAACTTGGTTGAGAAACCGTTTTATCTTTAGTGCTCGATCACACCCACAGCCAAGATCTCGAGCAATTTTTAAGCTTTGCAACTGTTTTGCACTATTTCTAGTTGCCTGATTCGTGAATTGAAAATTTCCATAGTGTTTCCAACATTTTTTAGGAGATAATATGAGAAAAAGTAGGACGATATAAATAGCTTGAAGATCTCTCATATTGTCAAGCTGTATTAATAGCTATCTTCATACCAGACTCACAATGACAGGAAAAGTTGCATATTAAGTAGTTTTTCTTCCTTGAGCAGCTTTATTTAATCATCGTGGCATCTGCCAAGGTTCAACAACCGCTGTACCCACCGATGTCGACTGCCACCACGTTGTGTATTGAAGGGCGCTTGAATGAAAACTGAAAAGTTGTCAAGCAAGTGACAGAGCCCAAGGACTTGAAAAATTGTGTTGATACTCTCGTTACCTATGTGGAAGCACATCCTCCTGACAATCATTGATTCTTTCCTTATAATGAGATTCGACAACTATCTCAATTCTCAAAGGAAAAGTAACTAAATGTTGCAACCTATAAACATTTCGCTAAGTAGCTGCCAATAAACGCACGGAACTGCTTTGTATTGTCCTCTGGTTAAGCACGTAGCATGAATCCAGAAGCCACTAGCTTCAGCAATCCTTCTCATTTTCGCAAGTTATATCTAGATTGCATGCATTTGCAGACATGAACAAACATAAAATGCATCTTGACACATCTATATCAACATCATGAACTTCGAAAGGGCAACTGTTAACGTTAACAGCATATGTTGGTAAAGTGGGTCATCTCTGTTCCTCCTCCTTCACAAGCAATTTTTTTTCACAATCTCTACAAGTCTTGAGTTGCTCATCTCATTATGAAGAACCCAAGGATGCAGTTCTTTTTCTCAGTTACTTCCTCCTGGAAATCACATCACGGCCATTTACTTGCATTCATAGCACACATATGAAGTGCGTCTAATATAGAAAGAGGAGGTCATGGTTGTCATCCAAAGACTATACTTTGCAGAAGAGTCTTGTAGATGCCCAAGAACCCTAAACGGATATTCCTCAAATGATCCCATAAGAGTTTCTTGAGCTAGAATGCTAAAATCAGTTTCTCTTGAATACTCCTTCAAAAGAATAGGGTAAATCTCACCAAACCATGCATCCCAATAGTATGAGCATTTTTTCTATATTAGCCTGTTTTATTAGCATTTTAATTCCCTCAAAGCACAAGACAAGCATAAAGTCAAATACTGCTGTAAACTGGGATCTCCGCTCTACAATGATTGTATTTCCTGATAACTTTTGACTTAATTTTGTCAAAGTGTAAAATATGAGACATGCACAAAGTCAAATGCTGATTAAATTTGACTTAATTTTGTCTAAAAAGTAATATATGACTGAGTTTGAGAATTTTATCGAGAAAATGAATTTATGTGTCTTCTATCCGTGAATACTTAACTACTGAATTTTCAAGCATTTTTATGAAAAGAGTCGTAGCTATAAGCTCAAACGATTGGCTTGACTTTATCATAATACTTTTAGTTATTATCTAAGTAAGCGATCAAATTCTTCAACCTCATGTTCAAAGGAGGATAACATTTTCTTTTTGTAAAGCAAATATTCACAATGTCTACTCTAGTTTTGTTCGTTCGTGCAATCCTGTACTACATATAACATATATTCTATCTCAATTTTTATATCACGATTACATCATGGGATAATTAACTGTAACAATCAATAACCACTTCATTAACTTTTCTTTCATCCCTTAATATAGATCTAATCTTCTCGTATAACATAAAGATTATCCACCGCCTGTGGAATCCGAACTCCACCATCGGGTATAATATATGGAAACTTTTGTTTGTGTTGATGTAGTTACCAACAAATTATGGCAAAAGGTATATCTGCCCATATATGGAAATAATAAATTGACTCTTGTTTAAGCAATTATGGGATTATCGATTCAAATAGACGACGTGAGGGGAAAAAATGATCAAATGACACGAATTGCCACTCTAGTTATCACATATGGATACATTTTAATTAAAATCATATCAGAGTAACTAATTTAAAAAAGAACAGTGTCTAAGTCCATTTTTTATCAAAACAAATTCTCAATACAAGGAATTAATAGCGTTACAGAGAAGGTATGTCCTCTTTATTACCGCCCTTGCAACTTTCCCCTGTCCTCTCTCAACAAGAGATAGACCAACTAGATAGGAGTAAAAAAACAGAAGGCAAAACTGAGTTTTGAATCTGGGGTTGGTGCTACCGAGGCGATGGATCGACCCACTTATCTTGAAACCCTTCAGGGCAAAAACACTGAAATTCCTATGGACTTGGAAAGGAAGTCTACTGATTGGGTTGCTTCTAATGAGGAGGTTTCAGATATTGATGATTTTGACTGCCCAATAGTCTGAATTTCTTAGGCGCAAAGCTTTGATTATCAAACTGCTTGGTCGCAAAATTCCGTACGACCTTCTCAGTCATAGCTTAATGGCGTTTATTGAAGCTAAGAGGGGAAATTTTGATCATTGATATTGGTAATGGTTTCTTGGTTGCTAGATTTAATCTGGTTGAGGATCGCGAGTCAGTTTTGAGTAATGGGCTTCGTATGATTTTTTAACACTACCTAGCGATTCAACCTTGGATTCCTAACTTTAATCCATATATGGCTACTGTGAGCAATGTAACATTCTGAATTTTCGACCCTTTTTCCGAAATTTATGAAATGAATATTTCGGTCAATGCACTTATAGTGAGATCTCCTCCGGAACCGCGCATTCTCGGGACGTTAACCTTAGGGGTAAGGCCATTACGGGATTGAGTTCGCACGACCAAAGAACTCGATCTTGGCTCGACCTTTGACTATAAGGATTGACGAGAAAATGCTTTGGGCCAATAGAGACTGACCTATTTGATTGATCGTGTCCGAAGGGAACTAGCGATAGACTCTCGCAATTATATGATAACCGAGATCGTCTGGGGTAGAGTAAACTTAAACGTGATTTGACTTAATATCGGTCATGAGTCGAGAGCGCGAAATTCTAATGAGCCACTCGTTAGCCATCGCGATTGTTCGATTCTAGTCATTTCTTGGAAATCGGGTCCGGGAATTGAGAATTTTCAAAGTGATAATTTTGAGTGGCTGATGACTTTTTTGGTGTGGCCAACCTTGGGGCTACCCGTTTCTATAAAAAAATGAATTTCGGTTCGGGATCAGAAAAATGACCATTTTGCCCCTGGGATTGCGAACGAATTTTAAGGGCTGGATTGAGTCGGGGGACTGATATTTATCCAGTATGGTCGAAATTGAGAAGACAAGAATGCCCCTCTCCCTTTATGAGTAATTACCTTTTTGCCCTTTGACTTTTTGGATAAGGTTAAATGTGGGCCGTCGGATTTCGGATAAAATCAAATCTTGGCCATTGGATCGGAGGGGTAGTTAGATGGGTATTTTGGTAATTTTCCGGTGGGGCTTGAGTGCAATTAATGGGGGGCACCATTTAAATATCAATTTCTCTCTCTTTTTCTCTCATTTTTCACACACACACACACTCTCTCTCTCTCTCTCTCTCTCTCTCTACCACCACCGACCGGTTCTCTCTCTCCCCTCTCCCCCGTGCGTGAGCCACCTTGGCTAGCCACCAGCTCGCCGCCGGCGACGCTGTTGCTGTTGCTGCTGCTGGACCGCCTATTCCAACCCCTGTTCAGCCATGTTGTCCTGTTTTTCTTAAGTAAGCGACTTCTCCAAACCTTCCTTAGGACCTCAGGTATTGTTGGACATGCTAGGAATGATTTAAAGGCTGTGGATAGTTGATTTAGTGGCTGGTGGTGCTTGCTTTGTTTGGTGGTGCATGTTGGTTGATTTCCGGTAAAGTTGTTGCTGCATTGCTGGATTTTGCCATTTTTACTGTGACTTGTGTGGCCCGAATTTGAGGAAGTGTTCTTCATAAAAATTGTTTATAACATCTTGAAATTTGACATATATTAAATCTGGAATTTTTGGAGATCATTTATTGCCATTCGTAAATCCATTTTTGGACCAAATTCAGTCTGTCGGATTTACTGTTCACCCGACCTTCTGGTCTCTCCGATTTTCTATAAATTTTTCTAGATCTATTTTCATAATACTTCCTTCACAAAAATTGTTAGGGACACTTGTGTCTATGACATAGAAAAATTTCAAGGCTTTCCAAAGTAATTTGGGTACTGGTTGAGATGTAATTTGATGATCAGGCAGACTGACCAGACGGGTTGATTTTCATCTGTATTCAAGTGACAAAAAGAGGTGGTTCTAGACAGAAATGGATTTTGTGTTCTTCATGAAAAATGTTCATTCAGATGTTTTGTACAACATATCCAAATTTCATAACTTTTGGAGTTGGTTTACTTTTATTTCAAATGGATTTTTGTCACTATGCAACTGCCCAGTTTGGACCCGATTTTATATATTCTCGTTTTTCTCTCTCTCTCGAGAATTATTCAATGTTATCGTGGCATTTTGACGGGTAGTTTGATGCTTGAATGAGCTCGTATGTGTGATTGTATGGCTGTGAGAGTGTGGTGGGGTGACCGTGCAATGAAACCGTGTGCTGAGTATGTGTGGCTGTGTGGCGTGATTACAAGATGGTGTTATGTGTGGCCATGCGGTATGAGTGGCTTGATGATACGAGATGGTTGGAATGATTGGAAAAGTGATAATCTGAGGCGTGTTCGTTTACGCAGGGTAAGGTTCCGTCCTGAGGCGTGTTACGCGGGACGATGCTGTCTGTGACGAGGTGACGATACCCGGCCCGACGGGGTGACAATGTTTGATGTGGTCAGAAAACCGTTGGCCTGATGCGTTTTACGCGGGCGCGGTAATGAAGGCAGTGTGAGTATAGGATTCTGTCTTAAGGCGTGTACGTTTACGCGGGACGATATCGTCCCTGACGAGGTGATGATGCCTGGCTTGACGGGGTGACGATGCCTGACGAGATCAGAAGACTGTTAGCCTGATGCGTTTTACACGGGCGCGGTAATGGTGGAAAAGTTGAGAATGAGCTGGACTGGATTTGACATGTGCAGTTCGAGAAAGTGATGCTTGGTGTGAGTTAGTGTGTGAGTGTGTTTGTACCGCGTGATGTAGTGCTTAATTATGGGGTAAAAACTACTAGGTACGGTATGGGACGTGCCCAAGTAGATTTTGTCTTATAATTGAGGCACGTGCGCGACTGCGATTCATTGATGTGATGTGTTGGCTGTATTACTGTCTAATGTGCAGGGATACGCATGAGGGGTTTCAGGTAAGATTGTGTGTGTTTGTTAGTTTTGGTGGTAGATTGTGCATTATGTGTGTTTTCGTCTGGCGGTACATAAGAGCCTATGTGGGGTTTGGGGTTGTACACTTATTGAAATTCGTCTCATGGTTGTATAACCACCACTTTCAAATTCTCTGTCGTAAACCTATGGAGCTCGCCTCCTCTTTTTGAAGTACGAAGAGCCACCATAGTGCCCAGTGGAGTTGCAGGCAATTTTCAAGAAATCTTCCGGAGGATCGAACCAGATGAATTAGGAGCATCTTGGAAGGAAGACGACCAATAGGCTTTCCCTAAACTATTTTAGGGGTTGGTTAGAATAGGTCGACCTATAGTGAAGTTAAGTTAACTAAACCCCTGATCCTTTTTGTTATGTCGGTGATTATGAATGGGTGTTTGTTAAGTTTGGTTGTAATATGATGGTTGTATGCTCGGTGGGATGGTAATGTAGAAATGTTGTTGTTGTTGTTGTTTGATTGCTCTTATGATCAACCCCGTCATCATCTTTTTAGTTTGAGGTTTTTATATCCGCTTTCGCATGTGGCTCTAATGTTTGGGTTGGGTCAGCGATGTTCCTGGGACGTTGTAACTATTCGACCGGAATGAGATGTTGTGAGCTCGATGGGGTTCGGGGTGTGACATCCCCGTTTTGAATTGGTATCAGAGCAAGGCTCGCTCGATACCGGTAATGTCGAGACCTGGAGTGATAAGGAGCGACGACTTCAAAGTAGTCAGTTGGGGAGCCCTTCATAGAATGCGTGTTTATGTTGATTGTGCATGTTTTGTGAGTACGCGCCTGTGATTGCTGAGTGGTTTATTGTGGTTGTGAGGTTGATTGAGACGAAGGTGCGGCAGGACTTGAGGTGAGTATGAGAACCCTGTTGGTTGTTTAGTGATATTGATTTGATGTTGGTTGATCGATTTGAGGATTGGTTGGGTGTTGGGTGTCGAGTGTTGGTTATTGAGTTTTGTGCCTAGGGCTTGGACTAGTGTAGTTGGCCTAGGTCCCTAATACTCGTATGGAATTATAGCAGGTAGGAGAGTGGTAGGAAGCTGATACGATGAGCAGCGAAGGAAGAGGTGTAGGAAGAGTCCCAAGAAGGAGCGCAGGAAGAAGAATAAGAGGTGGAGATCGTGCTTGAGTTAGAGTTGTAGAGGACCTCGGTATAGGTGCTAGAGTGGTAGAAAACTCTGGAGTTGATGTTGGAGCTACATGGACCCCAGAGCTGATGTTAGACCTGCAGAAGATCCACGTATGGAAAGAGTCCTCAAGGTGTTAGAGAGAATTGGGAATATGTTGGATAGATAAGCTCAAGGGCAAGAGAATGCGATTGCCCAAGCTGCTGAGGTTGTAGCTGTGGTAGTTAATGAGAATGCTGTAATGGATTACAGCAGTATGGTGATTTAGTTTAGTCCGGCTGGATACCTTAGATGTGAGTTTGTAAGGAGTCGAGGAAGAACCTCGATAGTCGCGTTGTTGACGGGATTACTTACAAAGGGTTTGAAAATGGATAGTACTAAGAGGAAACCGAGCTTCTAATGTCACGCCCCGTGCCTTCCACGACGTGCCACATCCCTCCTCTTGGTCGATATGAGTGTGACGTCCCAGGAACCGTCGTCGACTCAACACACAACGCAGAGATCATACACAAGCGGAAGCAAAGCAAATAATAATAATACCCAGACAGAAAACAATATGAGAACAAGGATAGCATCACAGAAATTACTGAATACAAAATATACATTTTATACATAGGCAAAGCTTTTACAATATCCATTTACAAACCAGATACACAAACCCAAAATACATACAACAAAAGCGGGCCACGGCCACCACACTAGTCAAAAGGGGAGAGGTGGCTAAGGAGGACTAAATCCCAAAAAGTGTCAGTCCTCGGTCTACTAGGAGAGGGAATCTATCATAGGGCTCCCAGTCGGGATCTGAACTCGACGCCTCCGATGAACTCTCGGAAAACTCCTGGCCTTCATCAAAACTGGCTACCTCGGACTCGGTCTCCATCTCCGGGTCCTCATCAACCTCCATCGGCTCCTCGATCTCCACATCCATCGGCTCCGAGGCCGGATCAACAATCTTAGGCTCAAAGTCCACTCCTCCCAGCTCCTCGTCCTCCTCTCCTAACTCTGGTCCCTCGTCAATCTCCCAACTCACCTCCATATCTGAATCGGAATCGACTATGTCCCCATTGGGACACTGCGGGTCTAACTGACCCTCTCCGGTAAACGGAATATCCATGGAACGAAGGGGTCCGTACTCCTCCCCGAATCGGTCTCGAAAGTACCAAACTACATACTCGTGCGTCTCAAAATGGGTGGTCCCTACATCTACCACAACTAAGGTATAGTGTCTCAAAAACATCTCCCCATTCCCTATGGGGTGAACCGACATGGTATGCTCCAGGTGCTGAGGGATCCCATGTCGCACCGGCGCCTCTGGCTCCTGCGGCATCGTCAAGGTCGAGGGTCTGAAAGGTTGGGTTTTTCAACCGTAAGACGAATCTCAGCAAGTAAAAACCCACTAAACCTAAACTAGGCTAACATGCACCTCCTGACGGGAATAAAACGCACCCAATAACAACCATAGACCTAGGCCCTCGGGCCCAAATCGTACTTACCGTCGACCCTGCAGGTTAGGCAATTTAATATAATGATCAAACACATCCTCGGGCATACACGGTCACACTTGTGTCACACGCATGCTCAAGCTCATAAATGTTTAGTTCACATACTCATCACCGAGTCTCACAACTAATCACAACTGTCCATGCGCATTTATGCATGCCAATGCATCAGTGTGGTACAAGCGCGCGTATTTGGATTATAAAATGGAACCGCTTGGACACGTCCCATACCATGCCCAGTAATTCCACCACATAATCTAATACTTAACATATTTACTCGATATCTTATCTTTCCACGGCCCACTGGCCCGGCCTCTGGCCCAATAACAACACTTCGTGGCCAGCGTAAAAACGCCCTCGGCCCAGTGTCTCTAGCCTGCGTTAAACGCATCAAGCGCAACACCGATCTCCTATGAACCAAGCCTGCTACAAAGTGCATAAGACTGGTCGTCTTCCGGACACGCCGGGAATCGACCCGAAGGCCACGACCTGAAGGCCTTAAGTGATCACACGGCACACTTGCCCAATTTTTATCTGAACCCGTCAACGAACGTAACGGGCAATTACACGTGATCACATGCTCATGGCAGACTCACATTCTTGCACAATTTTCATCACATGCCTCACACTCGGTACACACGTAATGCGCAGCCATGTATGCTCATGCTCGGGCAATATGTAATACTCATGAGCACAATCAATCCATGGACACATTTCAAATCCAAACCAATCAACGTGCTCATAGCTCAAGTCACAATCTGCACATTTTGATCACACAATCAAGCAACGTGACAAGGTCTAATTAAACCTCATAGCATATAAATCAATCAATTCAAGCATTTCAACCAATCGATCAATCACCCGGGCCATTCTAGCGCCTCAATCAAGTTAACCCAACAACAAATCAATACTTAATCCCTTGATTGGCCTCATGGACAACCACTACTAAACCTCTTTCTATCCTCCAATTCACTCCAATTATTCCTCAAACAACCAATAACATCATCCCGACACTTACCGATCAAACCACATTTCATAATCCATCATAATTACACTACTTAATTACTAACTACAACTAATCCCGATCTAAAGGGCATAATTGTCCTAATTAGGGTTTAGGGGGTATTACTCACTTATACTTGGGTCTACGACGACGGGGAACGGCGGCCAACTACTGGTGAACGGCAAGTCGGCGGCGGATTCCCGAGGGACGGCGGTGGACGGCAGCGGACGGTGGCTCATGGATGGCGGCCTCCAAGCGGCGGCTCACGGCTTGGTTAGCCTCCAAACGGCCAAGGAGAGGGAGGAACGGTCAGTGAGGGTGGCGGCTAGGCGTGGACGAGCGGACGGCGGTTCTCCGAGCGGCGGACGGCTCGGTGGGCGACGGTGGTGAATGGTTCGGCAACCCTACGGCCGAGAGGGGAGAGAGAGCACGGGAAGAGAGAGAGACGGTGAGAGGGAGAAAGGAAGTGGTAATGGTGATGGCGGGATGGCGAGGTGGTGGTGGCGGAACGGCCACGGCGGGCGGCGAAGTGGACGGCGGGAGAGGGGAGAGTGGCCGGCGAATGGAGAGGGAGAGAGAGAGAAGAGAGAGACTTGGCTTGAAGAGAAAGCTAGAATGGGGAGAGAGAGAAGAAATGATGGGTTTAAGTGGAGTTGGTGAGAGTTGGTGCCACTTGTCACTAATCCAAAGCCCAAGACAATCTACCCCTAGATCTAATGGCTAGAAATCACTCAAGACCAATAATTGAAGGGCTCAAATGTCATTACTAACTCCACTAACTCAAGTCTCATTATCCACTAAAACTAAATAATAATCAACCACTAAAAATCCCAAATTCGGAACACTATTCTAGGCTTAGGGGCAAAGTCGTCTTTTGTCCGATTCCGGGCCGAAATTCCATTTTTCGACCAGACTAACCCCCTATATAAATGGCCAACCAAAATTGACGTCGTCCTAGCGAAACTAAACCAGTAAACCCTCGAAAATCAACCTCGAAGTCCGAATCAAATTCCACGATCAAGCTAGTTAAATTTCAATTCTCGAATCTCTTACTAACGGGCAGCTGTTTAGGGCTTACGCGTATCGACCTAAGGTTATCTGAGTCGTGACGGCTTCGATTACCGGGAGAACGAGAGGAATTATCACTAGTTCCGAAGATAACAATCGTTCGGGTTAAGCTCGGGACCGGTCGGCCACGTGCACTTTCGGTTTTACAGAATCACCTGCTATCCGATCGTACATCGTTGGCCTTGGCTGATCCGAGTCCGCTACCTTCCGAAGATCGATCTACTTGGCCCAAAATATTTCCTCGTCGTTTCTCGAAATTGATGTCCAGTTCACGATCGGGTCCTTGGTCCACGTACCGTTATCCTAGTTAGCCATTCCCATCTGGTCAGTATCCCAGGAGTGATCAGCTCCGGGCGAGACTTACGAAAATGAAATAATCGAATAGACTCGTTTTATTGATTTCCGGAAATTGAATCGAAATTCAGGATGTTACATCTAAGTGTCGAGGATGGAATTTTGAAGTTTTGAGGGTGATTGTACGTGCCCGATGATTTAGAACTCAAGGAAGAGATTTTATCGGATGACAAGTCTGAAAGGATTATGCAGACTTAAGAGGATATGCTGTGAGTACGTGTACGGGATATTCGGAGCAAATGGAAAGGAACAAGTTTTAAGGATTAAGACGGTCTTATGGGTCAAAATTGTTTGGGAATATTGCGAGATATAAGGTACTACTTGGGGAGAAAGGAATAATGAAACGTCATTACCCCCATCAGTTTGGGTAACTGGGTATAGTTGTAAATTTTGAGGACGAAATTTTTATTAAGGGGGAAGAATTGTAACATTCTGAATTTTCGATCATTTTTCCGGGATTTATGAAATGAATATTTTGGTCAATGCACTTATAGTGAGATCTCCCCCAGAACCGCGCATTCTCGGGACTCTAATCTTAGGAGTAAGACCATTACGGGACTGAGTTCGCACAACTAAAGAACTCGACCTTAGCTCGACCTTCGACTATAAAGATAGATGAGGGAATGTTTTGGGCTAACAGAAATCAATCTATTTAATTGAGCGTGTCCGAAGGGAACTAGCGACAGACCCTAGCAATTATATGACAACTGAGGTCGTCTTGGGTAGAGTAAACTTAAACGTGATTTGACTTAGTGTCGGTCATGGGTTGAGAGCGCGAAATTCTAATGAACCACTCGTTAGCCAGAGATAAGCTAAAGTTGCGATTATTTGATTCTAGTCATTTCTTGGAAATCGGACCCGAGAATTGAGAATTTTGAAAGTGACAATTTTGAGTGGCCGATGATGTTTTTGGTGTGGCCAACCTTAGGGCCATCCATTTCTGTAAAAAAATGAATTTCGGTTCGGGACCAAAAAAATGACCATTTTGCCCATGAGATCGCAAACGAATTTTAAGGGCTGGATTGAGTCGGGGGACTAATATTTATCTAGTATGGCCGAAATTGAGAAGACAAGAATGCCCCTCTCCCTTTATGAGTAATTACCTTTTTGCCCTTTGACTTTTTGGATAAGGTTAAATGTGGGCCGTCAGATTTTGGATAAGATCAAATCTTGGCCATTGAATCGGAGGGATAGTTAGATGGGTATTTTGGTAATTTTCTGGTGGGGTTTGAGTGCAATTAATGGGAGGCACCATTTAAATATCAATTTCTCTCTCATTTTCTCTCATTTTTCACTCTCTCTCTCTCTCTCTCTCTCTCTCCCCCGTGCGTGAGCCACCTTGGTCGGCCACCAGCTCGCCGCCGCCTGGCCGCCGGCAACGCTGTTGCTGTTGCTGCTGCTGGACCGCCTGTTCCAGCCCCTGTTCAGCCATGTTGTCCTGTTTTTCTTAGGTAAGCAACTTCCCCAAACCTTCCTTAAGATCTCGTGTATTGTTAGACATGTTATGGATGATTTAAAGGCCGTGAATAGTTGATTTAGTGGCTGGTAGTGCTTGGTTTGCTTGATGGTGCATGTTGGTTGATTTCCAGTAAGGTTGCTGCCGCGTCGCTGGATTTTGCTATTTTTACTGTGACTTGTGTGGCCCAAATTTGAGGAAGTGTTCTTCATGAAAGTTGTTCATAACATCTTGGAGTTTGACATATATTAAATCTGGAATTTTTGGAGATCATTTATTGCTATTCGTAAATCTATTTTTGGACCAAATTCAGTCTGTCGGATTTACTGTTCACCCGACCTTCTGGTCTCTCCGATTTTCTATAAATTTTTCTAGACCTATTTTCAAAATACTTCATTCACAAAAATTGTTAGGATCACTTGTGTCTATGACATATAAAAATTTCAAGGCTTTCCAAAGTAGGGTATTGGTTGAAAGGTAATTTGATGATAAGGCAGACTGACTGGATGGGTTGATTTTCATCTGTTTTCAAGTGACAAAAAGAGGTGGTTCTAGATAGAAATGGATTTTGTGCTCTTCATGAAAAATGTTCATTCAGATGTTTTGTACAACATATCCAAATTTCATAATTTTTGGAGTTGGTTTACTATTTATTTTAAATGGATTTCTATCACTGCGCAACTGCCCAGTTTGGACCCGATTTTGTATATTCTCGGTTTTTCTCTCTCGAGAATTATTCAGTATTATCGTGGCATTTTGACGGATAGTTTGATGCTTGAATGAGCTCGTATGTGTGATTGTATGGTTGTGAGAGTGTGGTGGGGTGACCGTGCAATGAGACTGTGTGTCGAGTATGTGTGGCAGTGTGGCGTGATTGCGTGATGGTGTTGTGTGTGGCCATGTGGTACGAGTGGCTCGATGATATGAGATGGTTGGAATGATTGGAAAAGTGGTACCCTGAGGCGTGTTCGTTTACGCGGGGTAAGATTCCGTCCTGAGGCGTATTACGCGGGATGATGCCGTCCCTGATGAGGTGATGATGCCCGGCCCGACGGGGTGACGATGCCTGACGAGGTCAGAAGGCCGTTGCCTTGATGCGTTTTACGCGGGCACGGTAATGAAGGCTGTGTGAGTGTAAGATTCCGTCCTGAGGCGCGTACGTTTATGCGGGACAATGCCATCCCTGACGAGGTGACGATGTCCGACCCGACGGGGTGACAATGCCTGATGAGGTTAGAAGACTGTTGGCCTGATGCGTTTTACGCGGGCACGGTAGTGGTGGAAAAGTTGAGAATGAGCTAGACTGGATTGACGTGTGAGGTTCGAGAAAGTGACGCTTGGTGTGAGTTAGTGCGCGAGTGTGTTTGTACTGCGTGATGTAGTGCTTAATTATGGGGTAAAAACTACTATATACGGTATGGGACGTGCCCAAGTAGATTTTGTCTTATAATTGAGGTACGTGCGCGACTACGATTCATTGTTGTGATGTGTTGGCTGCATTACTATCTAATGTGCAGGGATGTGCATGAGGGGTTCCGAGTAAGATTCTGTGTGTTTGTTAGTTTTGGTGGTAGATTGTGCGTTATGTGTGCTTTCGTCTTGCGGTACGTGAGAGCCTATGTGGGGTTTGGAGTTGTACACTTATTAAGATTTGTCTCATAATTGTATAAACACCACTTTCAGACCCCCTGCTGTAAACCCAAGGAGCCCGCCTCCTCTTTTTGAAGTACAAAGAGCCACCATAGTGCCCAGTGGAGTTGTAAGCGATTCCCAAGAGATCTTCCGGAGGATCGAGCCAGATGAATCAGGAATAGATTGAAAGGAAGACGACCAATAGGCTTTCCCTAAACTATTTTAGGGGTTGGTTAGAGTAGGTCGACCTATAGTGAAGTTAAGTTAACCAGACCCCTGATTCTTTTTGTTATGTCATTGATTATGAATGGGTATTTGTTAAGCTTGGTTGTAATATGATGGTTGTATGCTCGGTGGGATGGTATTGTAGAAATATTGTTGTTGTTGTTGTTTGATTATTCTTATGATCAACCCCATCGTCATCTTTTTAGTCCGGGGTTTTTATATCCACTTTCGCATGTGGCTCTGATGTTTGGGTTGGGTCGGCGATGTTCCTAGGACGTTGCAATTATTCGACCGAAGTGGAATGTCGCGAGCTCGATGGGGTTCGGGGCTTGACAAGCAAAGGGGCTGCATGGTTCACATTTCTTGTTTATTGATGGAGTATTTGATGAAGACTTTTTAATGTGTTTAGGCAACTAGATTGGCCTCCCCTTGAAGGCGGATGCTACAATACTTACTACAGAAAGAGGAAATTATGCACGACTATGTGTTCAAGTTGATATCTCTCAACCCCTTGCGCCCATGCTCACTATTGGAGGTCGTCCAAGATTGAGTATGAAGGCCTCCATCTCATTTGCTTCTGTTGTGATTTAATGGACATCAAACTATAGAGTGTGAAGATAATATTGTTCCGGAGGTATCTAAGCATGGAGAAAGGTTTCCTAATGTAAATGTTAAAACTAAAAATGAAACCTCCGGTGCTCCAAAACAAAATGAGAAATTTGGAGACTGGATGGTGGTTCAGAAAACGTGAAGGCCTTGAAGGCGTCAAGATTTGGAATAATGCCGAGGGAAATCAAACATGTTCTTGCTTTGCTGTGTTGCAGCCCCAATCAGTGGATGGAAAACACATAAAACGTGGCAGTTGTGGCTCTAGTGCTTTCTCGAGTCGTGATTATTCATCCTACTCCTCCTAGAATAAAGTCTCGTTTAAGCGATGATGAGCTACTTGATCAATTTGCTCAGGAATATAAAACTCCTAGTCAGCAGCATTCAGAAAATACTGAAATTGAGGTTGCTAGACTAAAAGGCTTGCTTCTTCATAAAGGGAAGATGATAACGAAGAAGGAAGGCTTGCAACTGCAACTAAAGCTGTTTCACTAGTTGACTATGAGGCATCTTGGAAACTTGGTGGATAATGTTTGCAATCAACTTAAACATCCTGACCCCATATTGATTAAAGATAATGGGGATCCTCATGGTGATACAGAAGAATCGGGTTCAATGGTACCTAATTCTTTTGATGTGAAAATGGATTAAGTTGACCACCAAATTGCCTTATTTTTAATTGATGATGAATATTTTGGTTTGGAATCGTCAACGAGCTGGAAATGAAAAGTTGCTTCTCTTAATGAGGGATATTGTTAGATTACATGCATTGGATGTCCTTGTTGTGTTGGAATCTCGAATTAGTGGTGATAAAGCTGCCAAAGTTATAGCATATCTGGGGTTTAATCATTCTGTTAGAATGGATGCACAAGGTTTCTTAGGAGGTATATGATTTTTGTGGAAGGTTAATTCATTACAAGTGGATTTGCTCTGTCCTGTCCAGCCCCTCAATTCCTGCACCTCAAACTGACTGCAAATAGGCGCTCCTAGTGCTTCACAGCTATTATGCGAATCCTGCAGAATGCAAGAAACGAGAGTTGTGGCTCGTTATTACAGATCTAGCTAACTCTATGACTTTGCCCTAGTTGCTTGCAGGCGATTTTAATGAAATTGCTTATCCCCAAGATAAATTTGGTGGCGCTCCCATCTCTATAGCCAAATGTGATAATTTCAGGAACTGGATTGATTCCTGTCATTTGTTGGATCTAGGTTTCAAAGGTTGTAAATAAACCTGGAGAGATCCTAAGTGGTCGGGACTTGCTTGAGTTTTCAAGAGACTAGATAAAGCCCTATGTAATACAAAATGGCGAATGTTGTCTCCTGTTGCTTTTGTCAAGGTTCTACTGAGGATCAACTCAGACCATAGCCCTCTACTCATCAGTCTTAATGTTGTGATTACGCACCATTGCCCTAATCGGCCATTCTGATTTGAAGCTGCTTGGTTAACACATTCTCAATTCTCCCAATTTTCAAGGATAATTGGTGTAATGATGTTACACTTGGAGCTCAAATGTGTTCAAGAGTGGAGTAAAATTACATTTGGGAACATCTTCAAACGTAAAGACAGCTTCTTGCTAGAACTAGAGGTATCAAACGAAATTGAAGCAAGGGCATAATCGCTTTCTTGTGGAACTTGAGCAGAAGTTAAACATGAATATATGGAAACTTCGATGAAATAAGAAATTTTGTGGATCCAAAAGGCCAAACATAAACATATCTCCTTTGGGGATAGGAATACTAGATTCTTTAATGCCACGATAATTGTACGAAGAAAGCCGAAATTATATCCTATCTCTGAAGGATGATGACGGTAATTGGATTGATGAACAAGAGCATTTGAAAAGTTCGACGTTCTCCCATTTCCAAAATATGTACAAGTCAGAACAGCAAAGAACTTTTTCGACTTAATGGGCCAACCGGTTTAGCAATTTATCCGAAGCTCAACTTCTTAACTTATCAAGGCAACAATGCATGGAAGAAATTCAGAGTACGGTGTTTGAAATGGGGCCCTTTAAAGCCCCGAGACCAGATGGCTTTCAAGCGGTTTTATGTCAACACTAGTGGGCAACGTTAAACAATTCAGATAGTCCTGAAGTTGAGAAACTTCGGCTTGGCGATAGAAGTTCGAGAAGCGTCAACCAAACTTTAATTACCTTGCTTCCCAAAGTTCATTCACTCGAAAGATTGGAGAATTTCGGCCTATTAGCCTATGCAATGTCTCCTCAAAGTAGACACTAAGATTACAGTGAATCAATTTAAAGTAGTTATGCCAAACTTGACTTCAAAAAACCAAGTTAGTTTCATACCAAGCTACTGTGTCCAGAATAATATTATCATTGCTTAGGAAATCATTCGTTCAATATAAAAATGGAGGGGAAGAAAGGTTACCTGATGGTCAAGGTCTATCTGGAGAACGCATGCTATAGGTTGAGGTGGGATTTCATCCGTGATCCTCTTTGCATGACTGGACTTCCGAATTCTCTAGTGGATCTCATCATGCGATGTATTATAATTAATTGTATGCAACTTTTTTGGAATGGGAAACATACATAAGTGATCCAACTTTCGTGAGGTGTAAGACAAGGGGATCCGCTTTCTCCGTATACATTTGTCATTTGTATGGAACGACTTTCTCATCTAATCATGCAATTGGTTGATAAGGGTGACTGGAAGTGGTTTCAAGTTCATTGAGGTAGTCCTGCCATATCTCATTTGATGTTTGTAGATGATCTCCTTTTGTTTGTTGAAGCTTCTGTTGAACAAATGCAAGTTATTACAAAGTGCCAAGAATCATTCTGCAATGCTTCTGGTCAGAAGGTAAATGCCACCAAGTCTAAACTTTTTTGTTCTAAGAACGTTCCTCGACACAAAATGCTCCATATTCGTTTTGTCGGAGGCTTTCCTCTTACAAATAAACTTGGCAAGTATTTAGGAGTGCCTCTGCTCCGCGAACGAGTTACTCGTAGGACTCACCAACTTCTTGTTGATCAAGTGCATAGTAAATTAAGTGAATGGAAAGCTGAAAATTTATCTCTTGCAAATAGCCCTGGTTAAATCTGTTACTATGACCACGTTATTATGACCTTGTCTTTATATAAATCTATACCATTTCAGTAGTTAATTAAATGGATCGCTCCAAGCATATGATCAATTGTATTATATATCATGGAATCTCTTTTTCGGATTGAGTCATACAGTGAAGAAACAACTATCGATGGATAAGCCACGTAAGATTCACCACAATCCATTCCTCAGCTGCCACGTGTACACAGTGGGTCCCACTCTGACTTTGTCAATTTCTCATTTTTCGTCTCTTTACAACTCTTGTTGCTCCGTCTCTCTCTTCCTCTGGACTAGGGATGAACAAAAGAACTTGACCGAACTGGAAACCGCCCAAACATGCCGGTTCTAGGCGATTCCATGTTCAAGATATATATATATACACACACTCACACACCCACTAAGCCTTATGTTTTAAAACCCTAACTACTAATTAGAGTACCATACCCTCGCGCTCCTCGTGCTCTCTCTCAAAACCCTAATGCCTCTCTTGCACACACTCTCTCTCGCTGCCCGCTCTCGGTGCTCGTAGGTCGCAGCCTCACTCACTCACGAGGCACGACACTCGTCTCTTCTCTGACAGCATCGCTGGCTCGAAAAGGAATCAAAGCAAGATTTGGGTCTTCGTCGGTAATTCTCGGATATTTTCTTCCCATCACCCTCAAATCCGCCATTCGGCGGTCACAATGAACCCCCGTTCGTCCCTGTTCTTGGCTGTAGGAACTCAAACCAAGCTATTTGCATCTGAAGCTTCCTAACTGTTGCTCATCTTCACAAGTGACGCTTCTTGGATCTTCCTCGCACCAACTAAATCGCTGATGCTACTAGGAACGCCTCCTCACAAGATCTCTGTCCGATCTTTATCCGCGACCGAAAATCCTGTCTCCGAAGCAGCCACGACTAGTCTCTATGTCTTCCTCTATTTCAAGGCCGAAAGTTCCGAATGATTTAAGAGTCACTTATAGCCTCGGTTCCACTCATTAACCATGGAGGATCGAATATCTTGTTTTACTTTGTCTCATTCTGTTTGAGAAATCATTTCTCTTCTTTTAGGCTATTTCGTTCATGATCCAAGTGTATTTCATAGCTTTCCTGCACATCGAGTTGCTTTTGTATGAGTTAGGATTCAAAACTAAGTTTGTTAAGGCCTTGTTTTAATCCTCAGACAATACACACAATGTGTTTGACGAAATGTGACTTAGAACCGATAATACGATAGTTCTTGAATGTCATGGCCGGTTCTATAGACTCACTAGGGAACCGGACTCGACTAGATCGGTAAACTCATTCTCGAGTGGGTCTAGGAATCAGTTCTCGAGTCCAGGGTGGGAATTGGCCCATCTCAAACCAATCATCCCTACTCTTGACAACGGCAAACTACTAGTTCCACAACTTAGCGGGAGAAAATATTTAATGATATCAAATCACCATATTATCGGCCTACGTGGCATCTATGTGGCATGATGAAGCTTGCATGGCTCCACTCAAAATGTGACAAGTGTCATCCGACTTGAAATAAAAAATTAAAATCGGAAGCCTTTTTCTCTCTCCTTTAGTGCCCCTGCCGAAAACACGCAACCTCACATTATTGTGATCATTTATTGCCTCTCTCGCTCTCTCCTTCTCTCTCTTCTTCGGAGCAAAACAATGGCTTCCCTTTCATGTTTGGACTCCCTTATGCAATGAGAGCTTCCATCCTCCTCCTTCGCCTTCCTCCTTGTCGCCATCGTTGTCTTTCCTACTCCGGCTCGAAAAACTGTGTCGCCATTGATTTTGAAGCGGAAGCGAAAGAGGCCGGTGGCGCTGAGTTTTGGGTTCCTCCATCAACGCACATTTTCCTCTGTTGACAAAAGAGAACATAAAAATCGTAACTTTGTTCCGTCTCACTCAGACGCTCCTTCCTTAACTCCACCCACTCGCTGGAGCGCTCCTCCCCCGACTCCAAGAATGACAAAGATCGTAACTTTGCTCCTCCTCGCTCGGATGCTCCTGCCCAACACCAGCTCCTCGCTCGACTCCACCTTCATCCTCTCGCTCTCGCCTCTCCGTTCCCCTCCTCAATGCCTTGCCCTTGCAAGACTCGGACCCAACTCGCCCAAGACCCCTAGACTTCTCAGGGTAAGGAAACGGGGAGCTTTGGCTATATCACTTCCTGATAGTGGACCTTTTCTATTAATATTAGGAGCCTAGGATTCCCTCCATGTATGAGTTGGTAGTTTCTATAGCATTAGTTCTAATTCTGGGGAGCATTCATGTGCATGCACTATCTATTTATTTATTTTATTGGAAACATTCATAAGTTTTATGACTATCATGACATAGAAATTATCTTGTCGACTCTTGTAGTGTACTCTTGGTACACCATGACTACCACTGAGATTGATGTATATATATGCCAGAAAAAAAATGTAAAATTTAATAACATAATGTGACAAAAAGGAGTAAAAATGTAATAAGACAAGAATACTTACTTGTAGACTTGCTATTCATAAGGGGGCCGTAGCTGTATTATTTGCTGCTTCTATGCTCAAATTTCAATGCCACTTGTGAAAAAAAAATGTTAATTGAGTCATAAGAAAAAGATATGCACACTATAGCAATCAAAACTTGAGCAACATATGCACCTCTACAGCTCTTGGCCCAGTGGTAATATCACTTGAAATTCCAGCAGAAACACATCGGCCAACATACATTTTGCCATAACCACCTTTTCCCATTTTTCTTTCTATTTTGTACGCTGGGGAACCACCAACTTAGACATAAGATAGAATTTATGAATGTTTCCAATAAAAATAAATAAATAGATAGTGCGTGCGCATGAGTGTTCTCCAGAACTAGAACCGGTGATATAGAAACTACCAACTCATACATGGAGGGAATTCTAGGTTCCCAGCATTAATAGAAAAGGTCCACTATCAGGAAGTCATATAGCCAAAGCTCCCTATTTTCTTACCCTATGAAGACCAGGGGTCATGGGCAAGTCAGGTCCAGGTCTTGCAAGGTCGAGGCATCGAGGAGAGGAGCGGAGAGGCGAGAGTGAGAGGATGAAGGTGGAGTCGAGCGAGGAGATGGAGTTGAGAAGGAGCGTCTGAGCGAGGAGGAACAAAATTACGATTTTGTCGTTCTTGGAGTCGGGGAGGAGCATTCGAGCAAGGAGCTAGAGTTGAGGAAGGAGCGTCTGAGCGAGGAAGAACAAAGTTACGATATTTATCGTTATCTTTTGTCAACAGAGGTAAAGGTGCATTGACGTAGAAACCCCAAAACTCAACGCAACCGGCCTCTTCCTCTTCCGCTTCAAAATCGTTGGCGATATGGTTTTTGGAGCTGGAGCCAAAAAGGCAACAATGGTGATGAAGAGGAAGGCAAAGGAGGAGGATGGAAGCTCCCGTTGCACGAGGGAGTCCAAACATGAAAGGGAAGCGATTGTTTTGTTACAAAGGGGAGAGACGGAGAGAGAGAGAGAGAGAGAGGCAATAAATGTGAGCAATAAATGTGAGGTTAAACGTCTTGGTTTCCGCAAGTGCATCAGAGGAGAGAGAAAAGAAGCTTTCGATTTTAATTTTTTATTTCAGGTCGGATGACTCTCGTCATATTTTGAGTGGAACCACGCAAGCTCAATCGCACCACATAAGCCGGTGACGTGGTAATTTGATATCTCAGGAAGCGAAAGTCGGTAAGAGAGATGCCGGCGACCACCGCCACCCGACGACGGAGCCTCTGGCGAGGGCCCAAAGGTAGCGTGGAAACAGCCCCCAACGGTTCGAGACGGAGTGCGAGAAGGCTGGGCTTGGCTTCCCACCTCTGCGTCTCCTCATTCCAACGATCCAGGACCAACGCTGCTGCAGTGACCCGGAAGAACGAAGCGATTCGCTGTCCTGGAAGAAACGACAAGGGAGTCTGACGAAAGTCGGAGCGGGGCCCAGGTGTACACGCGTCAATCTATGAATGGGCTCAAGCACCCAAGATTTTGTCCGTCGAGCCCATCGTAGCTCGTTTTCGGCAGTCCCCCCTCCAGTGACAGGCTGAAGAACAAAGGCTCCGCGCTCACGTAGTTGAAGTTGAAACCCCCCGAACCATCTTCTTCTTCTTCTTCTTCTGTAAGGAGTCAGGGGACGCTGCTGTCCATGGCTTGTAGTCGTCGTCGCCGCCGGAGAGAAGATGGAGCTGTGGAGCCGGGGGTCGCCACCGGTCCCCGTCGTGGGAGCCGTCGCTTCTTCAAGATCGTACCCTCCGACACCCTTGAATCAGGAAAGCTTGTGAGTTGTTGATCAAATCTTCACAGTCTGTTTGATATGACTGAGCATCAGTTGTTTAAGAGTTTCTAGCACTCTGTCACTGTGTACCCATCAACCTGGAATATTGTGTACCCATCAACCTGGAAAACTGGTCTGTGTGTTTGGTTTGGAATGAACTTTTCTTTTCCAGCTAAAGAAAAAAAAGAACTGGGTATTGTCTAACATGGCCTGTAGATCGAACAAAATTTCTCCTCTTTCATACTTCAATAATATGGATATCTTCATCGGATGCGCGACCGGTTGTCCTGTACCATGGTGATGGTCGGCGTCATGTCCTCTTTGCTGCCATTTCTTCTGCTAAAGTTTTCTTATTTATATATTTATTTTGCGATTTGGATCGAAATGGCTTTCGGAATGAAGTGTACTGTGCATGGTTATGGTTTCCACAGCATCCTCTGAACATTGCTCTTCGGAAAAGAAGAGTAATTTCATGGATACAGAGTTAACTGACAAAAATGGATACGACAAAGAAATGGGCTTTTCTGGGGTGCCTTGCTTCTTTGGGCGGCAAAATTGTCGTGCACGATCTCAGTCGTGGGATAAAAGAAAATCTTTGTCAGCTGCTGGATGACAAAATTGTCTTGGCCATAGGATCAAGATAAATTTATGTCAACAGTTGGATTTGGCACGACAAATTTCACTGATCATAGTGTAGATGATAGTTTGGATTATCAAGCTTTACTCTTGTCAAATGAAGACTATCCCTAACATTCAATCCACAATTATTCTGGGCACACACGTGGAAACTGATTTTGCATCCATGTTGCAGAATTTTTAATTTCTTAGTCTTCTTCCTTTTTTCTGCACTTGAGTTTGACTATGATGAGTTATTATCATGGACCTGAAGCTTTGATTTTTCATAATAGGGAATTCCAAAGAGTTTCTTGAGAAGATGTGGAAAGGATCTCTCAAACTCGGTGCTTCTTAAGGTTCCAGGCGGTTCAACCAGGACTATAGAGCTAGAAAAGTGCAACAATGGCATGGTTTTGTTGTGGAAAGGGTGGCGGGAATTTATGGAGCATTTATCCATTAGTCACGGTCACCTCATAGTTTTCAAATATAAAGGGAACTCCACTTTTTGCGTAATAATATTCAATAAGAGTGCTTCAGAGATAGATTATTCATCGAGCAGTGGCAAAACATCATACCTTGGGAGTGAACTTTCCTCACCAAAAACAGAAGATGTCATAGAAACAGAAGATCTGGAGGACGTCACACCCCGTCGAAGAATGAGGATTGAACCAAATTTACCTTATTCTCAGCTAAGTCCAAGCTACTCACTGCGAGGGTCTGAAGGTGTGACTCTTCATTTCAGAAGTCACGTTTCTTCTTACATCGCTCTCTTTTGTTAGTTCTTTTCCAAAAATACTTCAAAATTTTTTATAATCCAATGCCACCAAAATGATATGGTATCATTAGATAAAAAAGAAAGTTCTCTGCTATGGAACGGAGTAGCTTTGCTATTTCTATTTGTAGTAATGGGAAGTAGGTCGATTGAATCGATTCCTATCCCTACCTGTTTTGGAACTAAATGGATCCTGTTCTCCTTGGTATGTAGTTACCATTGATACTGACCCTGAAGAACCACATTTGTCTCAACCTCAAGCTGGCCTGATAGATGGAATTAAACAGCCTATATGCAGAGTGAGCCATTCTGAGCTGGTTTTTCATGGTCCTGCACTTCCAAGGCCTCTCACAACTCCTGGATTAGCCCGCAAAATTGATTCCAAACGTCCCTTTTTCAAAAAGGTTATCCGGCGATCTTATATGAGTAAACTGGTAAGTCTTGAGCTCATCACCGGTATACTTCAACTATGATTTGGTATTACCTACAATGCCATGATCACATTAACTGTTTTTTTTTTTTTTGATAACCCAGGGAACCCCCGCACGGCCGGTAGTCGGAGGGTAAACCCTGGGAGCGACACGTGCTAGCCACCACACACGCGCCACCAGTTGAATCACCCTGCGACGCGCTGGATTCGAACACTCAACCTTTTGCGAGAGGAAGAATGCACGAACCAGATACGCCACCCAGGCGGGTGGTTGATCACATTAACTGTTGATGTCCACTTGTATGAGATTTTTTTTTTACCATCCATATATTGTTTATTATATAATCCAATGGATTACTACAACGATACTCATTCCTGGGATTTCTCATTCCACTTAAACAATTTCATGTCTTGGTTGTTCAAACATGTACATGTGCAGAGTATTCCAAGTGGATTCATCAAGCAGCATATTCAGGAAAAGCAAAGAGCCACTCTTAGGTGTGCCAACAGATCGTGGTTAGTGAGGCTCGTCAGGAGCAACAAACTTGTCAGAGGGGCTCTGCATCTGTTTTTTTCTGCTGGTTGGCCTGCATTTGCAAGAGAAACTCATCTGCGCATAGGAAATGTCTGCGTGTTCAAGCTAATTAATAGGAATGATATTGTGTTCAAAGTCTCCATTTTGAGTGGTGAGGACTTCATTTACATTGTTGAAAATGAGTACTTGAAGTGTAAATTTAGGCTGGTTATAGCGTAACTTGCATTCTGGGTTACAATTATGCCACCCTTATTTGGTTGTCCTGCATCACTGACAAGTACACTTTCTTTTCTAAGTTATTTTAAGATATAATCATAACACTTTTATAGGACTTTTGTGCGTTGATTGGTATCATAATGATCTAGGCGGGATTCTAGTTGATTTGTCTCTTCCGATGTGAAGAGCACTTTTGTCAATTTGTCTGAATGTTTCATTTCATGGTAATCACAATTTCCAATCTATTCATAGATCTTATCATAGAAGATCAATTGAAGAAACGCTCACACTGAAGTCCTTTTTTTTAGTTCAGCGCAGGAACGAACTGTCTAGACACAGAGTGAATCACTATGAGCCGGTTTTTTGTGGTCCTACACCTCCAAAGCCCCTCACTACTCCTGAATTAGCCAGTGAATTTGAGTCAGAGCATCCCTTCTTCAAAGTGGTGATACATCAATGTCATGCAAAAGTGGTAATATCTCAAGCATAATCCACCAATGGCATATCTCAAGTTCAATTACAATTTTATTAATCACCCCGCGATATTGTGTTGTCCCAAGTTGATTTGGCTTGTATTGGAACTTAATGATATTTTATATTTCTCAAGTGTCCATGGGGAATCCTAATGATGGAGTAACGTGGAACCAGGAAGATGAATAAGTAATGACAGTAACCGGGTTGGGACTGTCCTTTACTTGGGTATTTTCCACACGCTGCTCTATTCACTATACAAGTGAAAGGATGGACAGTCACTTGAATGGTAAACTAACTGAAGATAGACAGTCACCTCTTGAATAATGCTTTACATTGCAGGTTAACATCGATGACTTTCATAAGCCCCTCAAGGCTATTGATTAAAACTATTGAACTAGCAGTTATCGGCAAGAATCTACATCATGTGCTTTTTTTTTTTTTCACGTGAGTGTATGCTTTTGTGATGTCCTTTTTAACATACAGTGGTTTGTTCACACGTGTACGAATGTGCAGTGCGTTCCTGGTCAATTTGTCAAGCAACATATTCAAGAAAACAAGGAAATGGCGACTCATAGGTTTTCAGACAGATCGTGGCCGGTGAAGCTCTTACGTTATTCACATGAAAACCGACTGTTCTCTTCTGGTTGGCCTGCATTTGCAAGAGAAACTCGTCTGTGTGTGGGAAACATCTGTGTGTTTGAGCTCATTGACAGGGATGATGTTGTATTCCAAGTCTCCATTTTCAGTATTGCCAGTAAGGGTTCCGATTCACATTGATTGAGATGAACATCGGAAGTGCTACTTTAAGCCATTTGCTGCGTCGTTATGAATTCAGCATTCCCAATTATGCCTCTTTTATTCGGTAGTTGCGAATCAATGAAAAGTAGACTTTTTTATGTTTCTGTTTTCTTCTTTTCTGCACTAGTCTCTTCATGATAACAGTAATTTCCAATCTATGCTGGATTTTTTCATACCAAGTCAATTAAAGAGATGTTATCCAGCCAAAAACGTTCACACCAATGTTTATTAAAGTTGTTATTGTTTTATTACAGGTGGGATAGAAAAATCTATACGCAGAGCAAGCCATTCTGAGCTGGATTTTTATGGTCCTACACTATCAAGGCCTCTCATGTCTGCCGAATTAGTTAGCGATATTGATTCGGAGCATCCCTTTTTCAAACTGGTGAACCCACAAAGTTATATCAATTGCCTGGTAAGATCTAAAGCTTAAATCGTCACTCACATATCTCATGTTCATTTGACAGTTTTCGTGCATTGGCTATTCAAAACATGTATATGTGCAGGCTGTTCCGGTTGGATTTGCAGAGCAACATCTCCTGGAAAACAAACCAATGGTAACTCTTTGGTATTCGGACAGATCGTGGCCAGTGAAGCCCATTAGGAGCCATGGACAGGCTAGAGGTACTCCGAGTCTGTCCTTCTCTGCCAGTTGGCATGCATTTGCAAGATAAACTCATCTGCGTGCAGGAAACGCCTGCTTGAGCTCATCGATAGGGATGATGCTGTGTTCAAAGTCTCCATTTTGAGTGGTGCCGGTAATGACCCCATTCACGTTCATCGAGATGAAAGTCAGAAGTATTACCTCAGACCATTGCAGCACCGACATGATTCCAGGGTTCCTAATAATGCCTCTTTTCATTAAGCAGCATGGCAGCGAATCAATGAAAAGCGCTCTTTTCTGCTGTGTTTCTTCTTTCTTCCTTTTTTGTGCTGGTTTCAATTCCATGACTACCTTGCTCGGAAAGAACCTCTCAAATTCGGTGAATCTTTACGGTGCTCAACCTGACCAGTAGTTCTACAAAAGAGTAAAGATATCATACTCTGACATAAGTTCATGGAGTATTTCTTTTTTGTTTTACACCGGCGGTAAATGGTCTATGTTTCTTTTTGCTTTGGTGGTACAAAGAGGCAAAAGCCTGATATGTAGAGTGGTCGGCAATGGCGAAAATTTTGTATACATTCGGCTGGCTATGAACCCGATGAATCTTAACAATTGATGTGTGTCGCGACCTAAAAAATTTTCATTTTTCGGGCTAATGAATTATTAAGACTAATCTTAATTCGGGCCCTCCCAAGCCCTACCAATTCGCAACTTAGGGTTTAAGTCTTTAACATGCAAATATTTTTATGCCTGGAGTTGCCACTAATCAATTTACGGTAGGTCGATTAGAAACCTAAATAAAACATAGGGAGATATGTTTTATTCCTACGAACCAGAGATCCTAAGCCCGGGGACTTGATTACGCTAGATCTAGTCTAACGCCCTTTCGGTACCTTTTCTTTTCAAAAAATGTTTTGGTAGGCAGTTTGGATCCATTTCAACTTAGTTACTAACATGTGAGGTGTTCATGCATATGCGCAAACCACTAATTTAACACCCAGGAAAGTATTAAATAAATTGCAAGTTTCGAATAATTACTTATCTCAAAGCAACGCAAATATCTGCATAGTTAGCTAGAAAATCACATTAACATCCTAATATGATTTCTAATTAACAAGCAATTCACTCAATTTCTCTTTTGATTTTCACTTATTTAAATGAAATCTAATCTATATGCAATGACGTGCAAAAATGACATGCAAGTAATGCAACCTAGCATGCAAACTATATGTCATGCGACGACGTGACCTAATTCTGATGATGGGTAAATGATTTATTTTTGATATTTTCTAATAAGATTCGGAATAAAAATATGCCTAAAATAACATGCAACCTATGATGACTTAACATATCCTAACATGACTTATTTTTTAGATTTTTGTTAAAATTCGAAATAATAAATTACTTAAATTAAGAATGTAATCTATCCTAATCTACCATAAAGCAATTCATTCTTTTTTTGGGGTTTTCATGAAAATTCGGGATTAAAAAATAACCTAAATAATCTAATAAGATTAGAATATTGCTTAATTTAAACTAGGAAATAGATTATCTCAAGTCATAATTTAAATTAAATAATTACTCTATCTTCTATATACATTTTTTTTTTTGGTAAGGAATCTTCTAGATACAATTAGGGTTCCATAAACATGCAAAACTCAAATTCAAATCCTAACTGATATTTTTTGAATTTTCTGTTTAAAGGAAAGCAAATAATAAAAAAAAGACAATGATAGCAACCACATTCAAATCGTCCACGCGATCCGCCAAATTTGTTTCAAACTCGGATTAGGCACAAAAATCGAACTATCGGTCATATCTATAGGGTTATAGATATTAACGAAAAGTTGATCGTTTAAATTTGGAAAGCAGATAAAGATCATTATCGTATCCAAGTGATTATGGATAGGATAATAATTTTCTGTATCGCCACGTATCGTACCTTAGGAATAAGGTCAGATAGTCGTCCAGATACGTTGCTAAATTAGGAACGATTCCTAATTTTGAATATTTTCAAATATTAGGGATATATCGAACATTATCCTAAGATATCTAAATATCCACATGATATTCATGAAATATTCAAAACATGCAAATTAGGAAATTAAATATTCTGAAAAATATAGGATAATGTTCAATCACCTAATTTGCAGATAATCTCCAACTTTATCAATTTCGGAGAAACATCTTCTGAATTCTAAAGGAATGAAAATCAGATCTGGACACAGATACTGATCAGATTGTGAAAATTCCTTTTGAAAATCCAAATGACCTCCGATTTTGATGAAATTAGTATCAATGGAAAGATCTTGATCTCAGTATAAACTTTCATGAAGAAAACTTTTTCAGATTTCGAACACACAAATTTATGAAAATTGAAGAACACACGAAGGTCAATCTGGAACTGATCTATCATCAGATTCATGCATATATGACGTTGCAGATCGTATCATGTTAACACGCTTGGAATTTTATGAAAATTTTATGGTGAACAGACAAAGATGTGATCTACAATTTTCGTGAAGAAAATTTTTTCAAAAAATGATCATAGAAAATCATAAAAATCACGGAACAACACAACATCAGTCAGAACATTATTAGAACAGACTTCAACATCATATTCCAGATTCTGATCCTAACTTCTGAAATAGTTTTGACATAGCAAATCAGGTCCGATTGAGGCATATGATATATCAAATCAAAGCTTAAGACGTGCTTTACGATTCTCTAGTTCATCACTTCACAAGATTTTGACATTAACGAGCTGAAATCGGCATCTCAAGCATACTGGTTTCTATGTACACGATTTTACAGAACAAAGTCCAAGTACACTTACCTTGTTTAACGATGCTCCGGCACGAAATCGAGCTGTCCGGCCTCCGTATTCAAATCAAAAACAACACGGAGAAGTCTCGGAAAGCTCGGCCGACCTATGATAATAGATTGCACAAAATATAGTGAGAATCGATTCGATTTGACACTAGTGGACTAGTAATGAAGAATCAAGTCAAGAGATGTGATTCGGCGGTCGTTTAACGAGAAACCGGCCACCACAGTGATGTGAAAACGCCAAGGAGTGTTGCCGCAAGTTTTGGATCGCCGGAGGAAGTCGCCGATCAGCCGGTTCAACCGCTTGAACCGACTGATCACATCATCGGCAGTAGCGTTAGCGGAAGGCAGCAACGTCGGCGGGCAGTTGAGGTGCGACGACGGCGGTGCGGCGGCGTGCGGCGTGCCCCCGGTGGTGGTGCGCGACGTCACTTTCTCTCTCACACTTGCCTTTCTCTAAAAATCAAATCTGAATTATGTATTGTCCCCTCAAAATTCTGACCTAAATATGCTTATATAATACTAACCTAGGTCAATTAGATGGGCTCTCTAGTCCTAATGGGCTTAGACTTAGGCTTAGGCCTTAATCTAATTTCTGATTTTATTTAATTTCTAAGCGGGCCGAATTAACTTGGGTTTTAATTTAATTGAACATAATGGGCTGAATTAAGCTCAAATTAAAACGACCAAACCTATTTGACTCATGATTTTCGGCCCTTGCCTTTCCAAGCGAACCGAGTCCCATTCGATGAAATTTAAGCTCGTTCGCCATCACCGGTCCGATGCAAAATGCGATTAAATTAAAATGAACCTAAACTATATGTTATGCAATTTAAATATTTTTGTTTAGGGGTTAAAAATTAATCCCTAATTTTCTATACAAATTACGACTAAATGATTAGTAAAATTTAGGTGTTAATAGCTGCCTCTGTTTGAAGGTGAGCTCGCAGAGGTTGCATTCAAAGACTAAATGATACCTAAATTTCAACTATGCAAATGCAATGAATGTTGTTTTTGTCGGGATTATGAATCCCATTTTTTAAAATGCAATAAGAAATGGTGCATGCTGACATGAATGGAAAACATACCTGGAATTGCTTACCTGATGTCGCGAGATAATGCAATTCGAGGCATGACTCTGACTTGTATGTTGTTCGGCAAATGTCTGGGCTCAGTCCCATAGGTTTTGCCTGATACACTGTTGATGAACTTCGGTGATCTGCAATTAAGTCAAAACACACGAAGAATGCTCGACGTATCCAATTATCATCTGGATTCGTGAGAACAGTTCTGACCTTTACAAACTACCTATACATCTCCATAGGTGTTTGCAAAGATTTGGCCGCTTTACTTATACCTGCTCATAAGTGAACTGCAGGGGAACTTTTGAAGTCAAGAGAATATTCCGACCTTTACATATACCTGCTCATATGCAAAGATTTGGCCGCCTCACTTATACCTGCTCATAAGTGAACTGCGAGGGAATACCTGGAGTTGAGAGAATATTTCGACCTTTACATATACCTGCTCATATGCAAAGAGTTGGCCGCTCCACCTATACATCTCCATAGGTGAGTAGCTGGGGAACATCCAGGACAGGGAGAATATTCCGACCTTTATAAGATACCTATACATCTCCATAGGTACTTGTAAAGATTTAGCCGTTTCACCTATACATCTCCATAGGTGAATCACGGGGGAATCTTCTCGAGATTGTGTAAAAATCTGTGATTTGGTGAACAAAGGGGCTAGCCCGAATGTTCGAGGGTTTCTTGACAAAGTACCTGGACATCATCGGAGGTACCTGAAAAGGGCTTGATCAATAGACACCTGAACATCATCAAAGGCATCTAGAGATCGCAACAAAAAGATCAAATATGGGACCTGACGATTGCTCGAACAGGTTGGGAATACCTAGATAGTCGTAAACATCCAAGGAATAGAGATATACTTACCTGGTGATATCTTCGACTTTTGAGGGTGTGTCTCCTACTAGACACGGTTTTAGGCAACATGTAATATGTATTCGCATTATCAAGAACACATATACACATGCACTATGATTTCAACTGGTTTTTCATGCACGATGATTTCGTCAAATCGGCATTACAAACTTCGCTGAGGATAAAACATGACAAGACAATCCGAATTCACAAGCGGGTATCTTGAAAATGTCGAATGAGGGACTTTTAGTCCGAAAGGTCTTTCACTCATTCTCATTGAAAAAAGCTGATTTATGAGAATCTCTCTATCTCACCATCATCATGTGGACAAGGGTCCGAGTATTCTCGCAAGCGGTACGACCTTACCAATATGAGAGGTCTTTGCTAGGAATGTAACATGGCTTGGTCAATGGCTTAGAAAAAGGGACTCTTCGAGTCAAAGCTATTGAAAGAAAATACTCCACAATTGTCTCCGGGTTTCAAGTCAAGAACCCTGCAAAATGAGATAGAAATGGACTTGCTCTCACTTCTTTGAGCTAAGCTTATAAACGTTTGAAATTCTACGTTACTTCAAGTGCCATAATCTGAAGAGACTTTGTAAGGGACGTAACGTAGGCTAGGCTCATGGGTTGAGAAATGAATGGATCATTAGGCTCAAAATGTGTATAATTTGGGTGAATAAGTTGGTGATCATCTTGGCATTGTCACCAGTCTTCTTCTTCACCAGGGATTATCTCCTCGGTAGATGTTCCATTAGCTTCAAGAGTTCATCACTTGATTCCTTTGAGACTTGTAGTATTGCTGCTCTACTAGGGATGATTTTGATATGTTATATCCTAACACATTTTTTGTTGGGCATTGGCCTTACTTTTATCAGGTACACTGCTTTTTCTTGCCCTTCCTTCTCTCTTTTTTTTTTGACATTTAATACATGTTGCTTACAACGTAAACACTGGCCAGCTAATCTGACTGATTGACTTGCTGCTTGAACTCAGAAGCTCCTCGTCTTTTGTCTTCTATCGACACTTCGGATATGCTGTGGAGACAATGACGACTTTTGCCTTGCCCCAGTGTGGGGAATGATCACCAACTGGGTTTAAGAAATGAAATTGTAGGCTCAATTGGGCTTAGCAAAGGATAAAATGTGTATAGGATAGAGAAAGAAATGCTCTTCGTCATCCTAAGGCACTTGAACTTTCGTGTGAATTCATCTGAAAAAGTAACACTCGAAGATTGATGCAAGTGAGAGCAAGAAAATTTCAATTCATTTTTCACCTTATGATACTGATTTACCTCCAGTTTGCCCCAATGTGGGGTGGTTCTTGACAGGGGTAATTTGAAAGAATTTATCCAAGCATTTAGGCTCAAAGTGGTGAAACAATGGATAAACTGTAGTGTTTGAGATAGAGAAATGAAATGCCTCTTATCATCTCGGTCGTCGTACCTTTTGCGAGATAACTCTTTACCTTGCAGACATGGAATTTTTTCAACTCAACTCACTGGGGATTAATGCATGGGACTGTGTATAGGATATGGCTTGCCTTTCATCATCCCAATGTACCTCATTCAATGCATTCAATTTATTCCACATGAGTTATCAGATTGTCTAAATAGACTTCCCCTTTGAAGCTAATGATACAGACCGACAAAACCATGCAGAAATTAAAGCCAATGCAAACATCATAGCTTGAAATTGATCGAAATCATTTATTCATCAATGAAATGTTTGCAATTCGGAAGTATAAAACCAAACATTGGAAAACTTTTGCTGCAGAATGTCAGGTTTTATCAAGGATAATACATCTTTATAGCATCAGAATTAACAGGGTTGGAGGACTCACGACCATCCATTTCTGCGAGAATCAGGGCACCTCCGGGAAGTACCTTCTTAACCACATATGGACCGATGTAGTTTGGAGCAAATTTTCCTCCGGGAACAGGGAAAATTGGCAGCACCTTCCTTAGGACTAGATCATTTACCTCGAAGTTTCTTGCACGCACCTTTTGGTTGAAGGACCTAGCTATCCTCTGGTGATAGGTTTGATCGTGGCAAATGGCTCTCAACCGCTTTTCATCAATCAGGTTTAACTGCTCAAGCCTTTGTCGCATCCATTCCACTTCAGACAACTCCACCTGGGATAAAACTCGCAAGGAAGGGATTTCTACTTCGACAGGCAGGACTGCTTCCATGCCATACACCAGGGAAAAAGGGGTCGCACCGATAGAGATTCGGATGGAAGTCCGATATACCATTAGTACAAATGGAAATCTCTCATGCTAGTCACGATAATTTTCAGCCATTTTGGCCAGGATTTTCTTGATGTTCTTGTTAGCGGCTTCAACTGCTCCATTCATTTGTGGACGATAAGGAGACAAATTCAGATGCCGAATCTTAAACTCATTGAACAACTAATCCATGAACTTGTTGTTCAAATTTGTCCCATTATCAGTGACAATAGCCTCAGGGACACTAAAACGAGCGATTATGTCTCGCCTGATGAATCTTACAACATTCTTCACAGTAACGTTGGCGTAAGACGTGGTTTCAATCCACTTTGAGAAATAATCAATCGTAACCAAGATGAAATGATATCCATTCGATGCCTTGGGATTGATTGGGCCAATCACATCGATGCCCAACATTGAAAAAGGCCATGGCTCAGATAACTGATGTAACTCTGTGGGGGGAACATTTATTTTATCCCCATAAACCTGACAGCGATGGCATCTTCGAACATGTTGGATACAGTCACTTTCAAGACTAAGCCAATAATATCCCAATCTCATTATTTTCTTAGCTAGCATATGGCCATTCATGTGTGAACCACATATCCCCTCGTGTACTTCTTGCATGATTCTGGTAGCTTCAGCTGCTTCTACACACCTCAACAGGATCGAATCATAAGATCTTTTGTATAGCTTTTCACCACTAACAAAGAATTTTAAAGCCAATTTCATTATGTACTTCCTGTCAGCCGGAGTGCTTCCTTCAGGAAACTCTCATCTCTGGATATAATTCATGATGTCGTAATACCATGGCTTCTCGTCCGGTTCTCCGGTCACAACCATACAGTAGGCCGGCTTTGTTAGGACTTCGATTTTCAAGGGTTCTACCTCTATTCCACCAGTCACTTGCAACATGGATGATAATGTCGCTAGCGCATCAGCGAACTGATTATGGGACCTCGACAAGTACTCAAAAGAGATGTCTTCGAATTCCTCTATGATTTCTTCGAGGTATTCATGGTACGGCACTAGTTTGGTGTCCCTCGTCTTCCATTCTCCTACAGTTTGGAGAATAATCAGAGCGGAATCACCAAACACTTTCAATTTGGTTATCCCTATTTCCACTGCGGCTTGAAGTCCGAGGATGCATGCTTCGTACTCGGCTATGTTGTTGGTACACGGGAACACCAACTTCGCTGCTATTGGATAATGCTGCCCATCTAGGGATATTAAGACAGCCCCAGTGCCGGAACCATACAAGTTCACGGTTCCATCGAAAAACATGGTCCATGTGTCTTCCTTTATTACCAGAATGCGGTCTTCTAGGAAATATCTATCATCATCCGAGGTTTTGGGATTCTCGGCTAACACATCGGCGATTACTCGGCCTTTAACTGACTTCTGTGACATCAACTGGACATCAAACTCTGAAATTAAGATCTGCCATTTGGCTAACTTCCCTACCAAAGCCGGTTGATCAAGTAAATACTTGATGGGATCATTTTTAGTCACCAGGAAAGTCTGGTGATGCAGTGTATGCTGTCTCAGCCTATGGAGCACCCATACTAGTGCAGCACAAGTCTTCTCGGCTTCAGGGTAATTCAACTCCGAGACGGTGAACTTCTTACTCAAGTAATAAATGGCTCGCTCCTTTCCATCTTCAGGACTTTTCTAGGCTAGCATCGCTCCCAGAGACTTGCTATGAATAGTGAGGTAAAGGATCAAAGGCTGGCCCGACATTGGAGGGACTAACACTGGTGGTTTCATCAGGTACTGCTTCAGTTCATTAAATGCTTCCTAGCAATTATCGTCCCATTTCACTTGAGCATTCTTCCTTAGAAGTTTGAAGAGCGGATTAGCAGTTTCGGAAAGCTAGGAAATGAAATGGGCTATGTAGTTCAATCTACCTAGGAGGCTCCGCACTTCTTTCACGGTCGACGGGGGTTGTAGCTCACATATGGCCTTCACTTTGGAAGGATCAACTTCAATGCCCTTACTGCTTACTATGAATCCGAGTAATTTGCCCGAGGTTGCTTCGAATATGCACTTCGTTGGGTTAAGACGGAGTTTAAACTCACGGAGTCGGTCGAACAATTTCTTCAGGGTGTCAACATGACTCTCTCCGGGTCGAGACTTGGCAATCATGTCATCAACATAAATCTCGATCTCCTTGTGCATCATGTCATGGAAAAGAGTCACCATTGCCCGTTGGTACGTTGCCCCGGCATTTTTGAGATCGAAGGGCATGACCTTATAGTAGAATGTACGCCAAGGAGTGATGAATGCAGTTTTCTCCTTATCACTGTCCTTCATTCTTATCTGATTATAACCCGAGAAACCATCCATGAAGGAGAACAGTTCAAATCCAGCAGTACTGTCTACCAGAACGTCTATGTGCGGTAATGGGAAGTCATCTTTAGGGCTGGCTTTGTTCAGGTCGCGATAGTTGATGCAAACCCGAACTCGGCCATCCTTCTTCATGACTGGCACAATGTTGGCCACCCAGGTTGGATATTGAGTGACTTCGATGAATCCCACTTTCAAAAGCTTCACGACCTCCTCTTCTATTTTCTTCGATAGCTCAGGTTTGGTTCTCCGTAGCCTCTGCTTCTTGGGCGGCATGCCGGGATTAGTAGGCAAGCCATGCTCTACAATAGAAGGGTTTAAACCCGGCATATCGGCGTATGACCAGGCAAAGATATCCTGGTAATCCTTCAGTAATTGGACTAAGAGTTTGGCTTCACCTTCAGGAAGGGTTGCCCCAATTTTCACCTCCTTGGGTTCTCCGGAATCACTCAGATTGATGGTGATTGTGTGATCTACCGTTAGGACTTTAGGCTTTTCATACAGCTCTAGGTCGCGCTGAATGTCAAAGGAATCATCAAGTTCTCCGGCATCATCGGGATCAAGCTCGGTTGCATATAATTCGTCATTTTGGACTGTTCCCATACCCTCACGTGCCACAAGATTGGTCCTGAAAGATAAAGTAAATGATTCAGAAGGGCAAACAGGGCTAAACATTGCATTTTTTTTGTAATTTTTGTTTTTTTTTTAAATTCTTTTTGAAAAAATTTTAACACGAGGGAGCATGAAGAAACCCAGGCCTCAGAATTCTCCTTGGACTATATTTTCTTTTATCGGTTGGATATCATCACCGGGCTGATTTGATGTACCTCAACATGCCCTCAAAAAACTGAAAATAACTTGTAATTTCATTGATCATTTCGAAATGAATTACATTTATTGAATGGAAATTGCAACAACCAAGTCCTAGAAACGAGAACGGAAAGCAGCACCCGAGATGAGGCAAATCCTAAAAAGTAGTAAAAACTCCCATACAGGGGAGTGTGCGAAAAAGTAAAGGTTTTACTCTTGTGGGCCAGTGCCCATTCCCTCTAACGGTCTTTCTTCGATAGCTCCAATGAAGACATCATCGAACAGGGCAGTAATTCCTTCCATTGCATCATCAGAATATCCTGTCATTTGAGGTGTTGGATCATCCATACCTCCCCATCCGTCAAAGATAATGTCACGGGGGTCAACATAAAAACTCGGGGGTGCTGAGTACTTCACATAATAGTTGAACTTGCCGCTCAGTTGCCCCAAAGTATCGATCACTTCCTTCTCTTCGTTAGCTTTAAGCGTGCTCTCTACGATCTCTTCATCATCGATCGCGTCGTCGAGCGGAGGCATGTCTTCAGGCAAAGGATCAAACTTGTCCTTCTCAGTGTTCAATGTAGCAAACTCCTCGTCCCAGTTAATGACGACCTCGAAGATAGCGGAAATGATGCTAGTGTGGTCAGCATAAACGATCAACCCAGCTTCCACCATCCTTGAGATTCTCTCCCTCATGATAGCCAGGGAAATGGCCTCATTACTCGAGTAATAACCGGCTTTCACCAACTCACCGTAGACATCGGTGGTGTACACCCTGACATTCTTAACTCGACCAATATTGAAACTGAATATGGCATTCACATTGCTCGCGTGATCAGGGAGCGGGTTGCTCTGAACATTCAGCTTAGCGGGTTGGAACGAGAAAGCCTTCATGTCCAGGAGGTTCTAGATTCGGTGCTTGAGGACATAGCAATCGTCGGTTGAGTGCCCCAATTCGCCCATGTGATAATCACATTTCTTTGACGGGTCGTAATTATAGAACTGCTCAGGATTGGGCTGCTTTGGCTCAGTAGTAAGCAAGCCTTTCTTTCGGAGCATTGCTAATACTTGAGACAACAATCCGGGGAGGGGGGTGAATTGCCTCTTGTTGTTTCTCCTCTGAAAAGGTTGACGACCCGGGTTTTGGTGCTAAGTTTCTGCTATTTAAATTGCCGGAGTAGGATTAACATTCCGCCGGCTCGATTGGGTATAAGTCACATTTACCTCAGCTACCAGTTCCTTCTCCTTTCTTGTACTAAATCTTTTGGTCAATGAAGACGGCTCCACAAACCACCCATCCTTCAGTCATATCTCAATCTGTTCGCCTATGGGGATAAGTTGGTTGAAATTGTCAGCCGGAATGACAACCATCCGAGTACAGTACTCGAACGGGAGAGTTTTCACGAACATCCTCTTCAACTCACTATCTATGGGTTCCGGGATGACCTGAGCGGCTATATTCCTCTATCTAATGGCATAGTCTTTGAAGGACTCAGTCTTTTTCATCTGAGCGCGTCGAGGTCATCACGGGTGGAAATAATGTCTGTTATGAACCTGTACTACTTTAGAAATGCCTCACTAGCTTCCTTCCAGGTTTTGAGACCATTTATCTTCTTCATAAGATACCAGTTCAAAGCAGGACCCGTCAAACTTGCTTGAAACGCATGGATCATCAGAAGTTCGTTGTCAACATACGAAGTCATCTGTACATGGTACAACTGCAGGTGGGTCTTTGGCCACGTTGTGCCATTGTACTTGTCAAAGTCCGGCATCTTGAACTTCTTTGGGATTTTGATCTGTGAGTACAGGGACAGATCAATCGAGGGTGAACCCTGTGAACCCTTCAGCTGCTTCACTCTCTCTTCGAGTTTGTTAACTCGTTCATTCGGTTTGTCTTTGTTGACGATGATTTGGACGGGGTCATCTTCCAATTCAGGCATATCGTCATCTTCCTCAAGATCAACATTCTTTTCACATTTATGCTTTGGAGCTGATGCCTCGAGGGATGTTGGAACGGGGATCGACCGAAGAGTCTTGATTTCAGCGGACATCTGCTGCATTGCGATGACGAGTTGCTTCATCTGGTCTTCCATACCAACAACACGCTCTTGCAAGTCGGTTTGATCGGCCATTCTGGCTCTCGACCGTGTACGAATTGGCGATCGTGATCGGTTCGTAATTACCTAATTTGCATGAAACAGGCATACATAAGTGTCAAGCAAAATCACACACCGATCCATGACATTGGTCTAACCGTCTCTTTTTATTCCCATTTTTCATGACATTTTTCATTATTCCATGTATTTGTGAAAATGGTGACAAATTTCTTAGGAAATAATGACTTATGATAGACCCAGAAAAATAATGATAAGAATTGAAAGTAATTTTTTTTTTAGCTTTATTTTTTCTTTTTCTTTCCCTTTGAAAAGAAATTCAATGATTATTACTTTCAAAAATTACGATCGACTTAGACCTATCATGGACCGACCACATGTACGAAACATAAATAAAGTGCGAGAAAAAGGTTGAGAAAACTTACTTCACCGGGTAGGGTAATGGCAATCACATAGACATGCGCATGGAATGTGAGATTCGATTTCTACCTAGACTCTGGTTTACAAAGTGGAGACAAGAGGATTATCGAGCTAAACCAGTCATGGTGGTGGTTAGGCTGGGATTCCCTTGACTCCGGCTTAGTCAAAGAGCCGATCCGGGTTGCAAAGGGCGCAACCGTGGTGGGTATTCAATGACACCATGAAAGAAAATTTCAAGACCGAGGAGGGCGACCCGTACCACATGATTTTGGTTGGGGTATCCACTACCTCAGTACCATCCTAAACCTATGCCGCCCAGGTTCGATAACGGGTAGTGTGTGCGGTGTAGTGTAAATGTAAGGCATGCACAGCAGGTTATATCAAACAGCGCTTCGTGCATAAATTAAACCATACATCCAAACACCTCCCTGCAAAACAAGGGTTAACAATCACGCCTCCCCTTATACCTCCCATTCTGCAAGAACATTTAACATCTAAAATGTTAGGGATGTACCTGGGATCCTCGCTGCCAAACAAAAAAATATTTTTTGAAAAGCAAAATTGGCCTAAGTCCACTAAGAGTTTTAACTCAAGTCCCCAGCGAAGTCGCCAAGCTGTCGCGACCTAAAAAATTTTCATTTTTCGGGCTAATGGATTATTAAGACTAATCTTAACTCGGGCCCTCCCAAGCCCTACCAATTCGCAACTTAGGGTTTAAGTCTTTAACATGCAAATATTTTTATGCTTGGAGTCGCCACTAATCAATTTACGGTAGGTCGATTAGAAACCTAAATAAAACATAGGGAGATATGTTTTATTCCTACGAACCAGAGATTCTAAGCCCGGGGACTTGATTACGCTAGATCTAGTCTAATGCCCTTTCGGTACCTTTTCTTTTCAAAAAATGTTTTGGCAGGCAGTTTGGATCCATTTCAACTTAGTTACTAACATGTGAGGTGTTCATGCGGGTGTGCAAACCACCAATTTAACACCCAGGAAAGCATTAAATAAATTGCAAGTTTGGAAGAATTATTTACCTCGAAGCAACGCAAACATCTGCATAGTTAGCTAGAAAATCACATTAACATCCTAATATGATTTCTAATTAACAAGCAATTCACTCAATTTCTCTTTTGATTTTCACTTATTTAAATGAAATCGAATCTATATGCAATGACGTGCAAAAATGACATGCAAGTAATGCAACCTAGCATGCAAACTATATGTCATGCGACGACGTGACCTAATTCTGATGACGGGTAAATGATTTATTTTTGATATTTTCTAATGAAATTCGGAATAAAAATATGCCTAAAATAACATGCAACCTATGATGACTTAACATATCCTAACATGACTTATTTTTGGGATTTTTGTTAAAATTCGAAATAATAAATTACTTAAATTAAGAATGCAATCTATCCTAATCTACCATAAAGCAATTCATGACTTATTTTTGGGATTTTTGTTAAAATTCGAAATAATAAATTACTTAAATTAAGAATGCAATCTATCCTAATCTACCATAAAGCAATTCATTCTTTTTTTGGGGTTTTCATGAAAATTCGGAATTAAAAAATAACCTAAATAATCTAATAAGATTAGAATATTGCTTAATTTAAACTAGGAAATAGATTATCTCAAGTCCTAATTTAAATTAAATAATTACTCTATCTTCTAGATATATTTAGGGTTCCCTAAACATGCAAAACTCAAATTCAAATCCTAACTGATGTTTTTTGAATTTTCTGTTTAAAGGAAAGCAAATAATAAAAAAAGACAAGGATAGCAACCACATTCAAATCGTCCACGCGATCCGCCAAATTTGTTTCAAACTCGGATTAGGCACAAAAATCGAACTATCGGTCATATCTATAGGGTTATAGATATTGACGGACAATTGATCGTTTAAATTTGGAAAGCAGATAAAGATCATTATCGTATCCAAGTGATTATGGATAGGATAATAATTTTCCGTATCACCACGTATCGTACCTTAAGAATAAGGTCAGATAGTCGTCCAGATACGTTGCTAAATTAGACACGATTCCTAATTTTGAATATTTTCAAATATTAGGGATATATCGAACATTATCCTAAGATATCTAAATATCCACATGATATTCATGAAATATTCAAAACATGCAAATTAGGAAATTAAATATTCTGAAAAATATAGGATAATGTTCAATTACCTAATTTGCAGATAATCTCCAACTTTATCAATTTCGGAGAAACATCTTCTGAATTCTAAAGGAATGAAAATCAGATCTGGACACAGACACTGATCAGATTGTGAGAATTCCTTTTGAAAATCCAAATGACCTCCGATTTTAATGAAATTAGTATCAATGGAAAGATCTTGATCTCAGTATGAACTTTCATGAAGAAAACTTTTTCAGATTTCGAACACACAAATTTATGAAAATTGAAGAACACACGAATGTCAATCTGGAACTGATCTGTCATCAGATTCATGCATATATGACGTTGCAGATCGTATCATGCTAACACGCTTTGAATTTTATGAAAATTTTATTGTGAACAGAAAAAGATGTGATCTACAATTTTCGTGAAGAAAGTTTTTTCAAAAAATGATCATAGAAAATCATAAAAATCACGGAACAGCACAACATCAGTTAGAACATTATTAGAACAGACTTCAACATCATATTCCAGATTCTGATCCTAACTTCCGAAATAGTTTTGACATAGAAAATCAGGTCCGATTGAGGCATATGATATATCAAATCAAAGCTTATGACGTGCTTTACGATTCTCTAGTTCATCACTTCACAAGATTTTGATATTAACGAGCTGAAATCGGCATCTCAAGCATACTGGTTTCTATGTACACGATTTTACAGAACAAAGTCAAAGTGCACTTACCTTGTTTAACGATGCTCCGGCACGAAATCGAGCGATCCGGCCTCCGTATTCAGATCAAAAACAACACGGAGAAGCCTCGGAAAGCTTGGTCGACCTATGATAATAGATTGCACAAAATATAGTGAGAATCGATTCGATCTGGCACTAGTAGACTAGTAATGAAGAATCAAGTCAAGAGATGTGATCCGGCGGTTGTTTAACGAGAAACCGGCCACCACAATGATGTGAAGACGCCAAGGAGTGTTGCCGCAAGTTCTGGATCGCCGGAGGAAGTCGCCGATCAGCTGGTTTAACCGCTTGAACCGGCTGATCACTTCATCGGCAGCAGCGTTAGCGGAAGGCAGCAACGTTGGCGGGCAGTTGAGGCGTGACGACGGCGGTGCGGCGGCGTGCGGCATGCCCCCGGTGGTGGTGCGCGACGTCACTTTCTCTCTCACACTTGCCTTGCTCTAAAAATCAAATCTGAATTATGTGTTGTCCCCTCAAAATTCTGACCTAAATATGCTTATATAATACTAACCTAGGTCAATTAGATGGGCTCTCTAGTCCTAATGGGCTTAGACTTGGGCTTAGGCCTTAATCTAATTTCTGATTTTATTTAATTTCTAAGCGGGCTGAATTAACTTGGGTTTTAATTTAATTGAACATAATGGGCTGAATTAAGCTCAAATTAAAACAACCAAACCTATTTGACTCGTGATTTTCGGCCCTTGCCTTTCCGAGCGAACCGAGTCCCATTCGATGAAATTTAAGCTCGTTCGCCATCACCGGTCCGATGTAAAATGCGATTAAATTAAAATGAACCTAAACTATATGTTATGCAATTTAAATATTTTTGTTTAGGGGTTAAAAATTAATCTCTAATTTTCTATACAAATTACGACTAAATGATTAGTAAAATTTAGGTGTCAACAATGTGTTGCGGAATTTCTTGCTTGTACCGAGTCCATTGGTTGAGTCCACATCAGTGTCGAAACCACGCAGCATAATCCATACGTCAAAACCAGCATAATGCCATGATCTACATGCCAAAATAAGCCTAGCAACGCAACTCCGGATTTTAAAAGGATTTTCACAAGCAATCAGCCTAAGTTCTCTTGGACTTTCAACTTCAACACTCCCTGCGAGAACGGAGTGAGTGCACTCCGGAAAAATAAAGAAATCGAAATGATATAACGTTGGAAATTCAAGCAGAACCAATCTGAACGCAACCCGGAATCAACATTGATCGGTCACAACATGTACATATGTAAATGTAACCTGAGCAAGAGCAAATCGATGGCTAAGGACGTGAATGATAATCATTTTATTTCTCTGTTTTTAAATTTTTTTGTTTGCTGGATTAAGTTTGGAACAAAAATCCATTTGGTAATGCAATTTCATTTTTCTATTTATAGGATAAATATTTAAACCAGAAATAGGCTTTGGAACAAAAAGGGGAGGTATAAATTTTCTACTTTTATAATACTGGAACTAAAACAGAAATAACAATTCTTCTAATTGCTCGCCCTCGCCGCCACCGCCCATCGATGTACAAATTCTACATCGATGCTATCAAATGAATTTTTATTCCAGGAACAGAAATTTTTTATTGTTATCAAACACTACTTTCGACTCAAAAACTCGTCCAGGGAATATAAATAGATTCTGCTATCTATCCAGAAATTATTCTAGGGAAGAGAATGATTGTCATTCGCATCCTAAATATACAATATCATGACGGGTGCATGAATTAAACTCCGTAACAAAAGAGGAAATTAATGGTGAGGCGATTTACCACAAAACTATGAGCTCAAAAGAACCTGATTATTTGGCCAATGACTTAAAGCGTGAATGATAACTATTATGCTCTAAAAATCAATTTCTTCCCAAAAATAGCTTTTTTATTTTTATTACATGGATGAGTTTCTAAGCTAAAATGCGCGTTTAATAACAAAATAAAATTTCTCTCCTGGGCGAGAGTCGGTGGATGGTGGGCGGTGGTAGTGGAGAATGGCAAACAACGGTCGGTAGAGGATGGCAGGAGGCAACCAGTGGCAGCGGCAAATGGTAGTGGACAGCAACGGGAGGTGGCTGCTGACAGTGGGGGGCGGCTGGCATCAAGCAGTAGAGGGCAGTGGGTGGCGGGTGATGGCAGCAATCGGTGACGACAGCAGGTAGGCGGCTGACTAGTAGCAAAGACGAGGGATAAAAAGAGGTTTTATTTCTCATTTCTGTTCCATGAATAAAAAAGTAGAAAATTTTTACTTCTGTTCCAAATCTATTAGATTTTGCAGGATCATAGCCAATTATTCTAAAAGTTTAAGCTATTAAATGAAGACGTGGTTTAACATTTAATTACTTTAACACTTTTCCTCACGCTTGTCTAGTCTTCTTGCCTAATACTAAGCGTGAATATATTTAATTGGGGAGGCAAATGGGGCCTGAAAAGATTTGAACTCAGAACTTCCAACTCTAATACCATGTGAGATTTCGTGGGACCACAGTCAACTGCTCTAAAAACTTAAGTTGTTAGATAAAAGCGTGGTTTAATATTTAATTACTCTAACAAAATCTATTTCTGGAGTAGAAATTTGTTTCAAAAAATGAAATTGCGTTACCAAACAGAATTCTGTTCCAAACCTATTACTGAAAATAGAAAAATAGAAAAACAAAAAAAAACAAAATGGTTATCATGCGCGCAACAAACTATAAATTGAAAACAGATAGGCATGTTGGCTTTGGTTTTAGTCATTGACATACTAGGAAGACATGACATTAGATCAGAACAAAATTATGTGACATGATCAGAGTACTGTGGAAAGTCAATCATTCTTGTACCTAGGAGGAGCAAATGATAGAAAGTTTCCTTGATAGCTTGAGGTTTGCTCTTCTTGAATCCATGAAAGAGAACAAGGGCACGAATGATAATCATTATATTTCCATATTTTTCTATTTTTTTGTTCCCAAAACAGGTTTGGAACAAAAATCCGTTTGGTAAAATAATTTTATTTTTCTATTTCTGAGACAAATTTTTAGCCCATAAATAGCTTTAGAACAAAAATGAAAATTTAAAATTTTCTACTTTTTAATTTCTGAAATAGAAACAAAAATAACAGCTCTCTTTTATTGCTCACCCTTACTGCCTGCTGCCACCTCTGCCCGCCAATGATCTGCTTTCGCCCACCCGCTGTTCACCACTGCCCGCCGCTAATCGTCTATTGCCACCGCCTACCTGCCTCTATCCGCCGCCCACCTACCCTACCTGTCGACTGTCTGTCGACACCTACTACCGCTGCTCACCACCCATTGCTATCTGTCCATCGCCCACCCCATCGGCCAGCCATTCGCTACGTCAACAAGCCGTTGGGAACAAAAATTTGAGAATAACTTATCAAACGGATTTATATTATGGGAACATAAATTTTGTGTCGTTATAAAATACTACTTTTTGCTCATAAACTCGTCCGAAGAACAGAAATAAATTTTGCTGGAAATAGGGCTAAGGAAGAGAAATTTTATCATTTCTGCCCCAAGCTTCCCATGCTCTCCTCAAAATTTCTCTCTAGATACGTGTATGTGCTCGGATGTGTTCCCAGGTTTTGGTGACTGAGAGAGATGATGAATATGAGAATATGAGAGTTCTTTTGTGTCTAACGTATTCTTCTGCAACTCTTATCATGACCTTCCAAGAGGTGAACCACCGAAGGAAAGCTAATGGATTGATGCTTAGTACAGACTCTCCCAAGCCCATACCAATTACAACTTTGGGGTTTTAATCTAATCAATTAAACATGCAAATTAATTTATTTTAGAGTACCACTAATCTATTGTGGTTCGATTAGAAACCTTACTTATGCATATTAGAAATTTCATGGATACGGGGACTTGGTTATGGTAAATAAATCTAACCCATTTTCAGTACATTTTCTTTTTATTCCAAAATTGTTTTGCAAACATTCTTGATCAATTTTAATCCTAAACCACTAATATGTGATGGATGATAATGCGAGTCCGTAGATAGTAATTTAGCACTCAATAAATCAAAGAAATAAATGGCTAGAAAATGGTAAAGGACCTTGATGCCTTACGCAAAGCAAAAAAGAACCTTTATTATCATCCAAAGCACCATTCGTTCAGCAAAATATTAACTAAAGACCAAACAATGCATCCATCCCCTAAGCATGATCTCTAAATGCAACATCTATTAGTTCTCTTTGGGTTTTTCGTTTCATGAAAACTAAACTATATGCAATGCATGAGAAGGGGAAATTACCAAAAAGGCCTAAACCTATTGCTGCCAATTCAGTCATGTACCTTTCAATTGTGTCAATTTAGTTCTAAACATTTTTCACGTTTTGCCAATTGAGTTCATTTGACCAATTTTGGCTGAAAATCGCAAACATAAACATTGGCCATCTTACAGGACACGGCCAACGCTAACATGGGTATTTTATCATAATATTTTAATAATATTTTGAAATTTTATATTTTCTTTTCTTTTTTTTTTGGACTGATTGTCGGCAAGGTCACTGGCTAACCTCGTTCTCTGCTCTCTCTCGATCGCTTCACCACATTCACTTGCGGCCTTGCAAGTCGCAGTCTCACTTCCAATAGGCTCTGTCACGCCTCAAACCCTACGAGCATGCAACATCCCACCTCGGTCTTTATGAATGCAGCATCCCAAAACGCATCACCGACCCAATTGAATTACTAACGATTAAACGCATGCGGAAGCGAACTTACACAACCCCAACCAAGTGTCATACAAAGGATAGAAAATGAAGCACTTGATACACAAACAAACGAAGCCACTTATATAAACATAAAGCCAACTTTAGGAAGGTTCATACATACAAACCTTACTAGAGGAACTTCCTAACATAAAGGGATTGGTAGTCGGGTTAGCTTAGCTTCGCTATCAAAAAGGGGGGCGGTCCAAAAAGTTGGGATATCCAAACCCATCGACCCTACCGATGGTAACTGGGAGGTGGCTCAAGATCGGACTCCATGCCGTCAGGGTCAAACTCTAGATCAGTCACTTCCCTATCTAGGGGATCAAGGTCCATGAGATCCCAAACCTCCTTCCCAATACCACTCACAGGAGGTCCATCCAAATCACAGATTGGACCAAAAACGATGTCTCTTTCTCGGATAAACGATGCTACAAACTGATGAGCCTTCCATTCGGGTAAACCCTCGTCGACCCAAACAGTGGACTCGTGCTTCTAGTAAGCCATGTTTGGACCAATTGCACACTCTGTAAACTCGGTGTCTATGTCCATAGGCACGCCAAAACGCAAGAGAGGATGACTCATGGTCGGGGGTCTGAAATAGTTAAATAACAATAATGAGATAAAACTCGATAAGCAAGCTCCCTAAGTCTCGCTTAGGATAACACGTACCTCTAGAATGCCCTAACATGCAATTTTAACCCAACCAAGCACAGCACACAACAATCATAGGCATTCTTACCTTGTCTTGGCACACATGCCCTACGCGTTACAACCCAACAAGACATGTCAAATGCTTCCTCGAGCGCACAACGAAGTCATAATATCACAAGTGGCATAACATAGCAATTGCTTCCTTAAATACACGAGATACATGCCATTGCATAAATATGCATATATCAATAATTAGTAATCAGACATGCTCGGCATCAATCTCAGGCACATAGCATTCCCCAATGCATATCACATTTGTAATCATCTATATTATTAAACGATCTCTCAAGTCTACAATCGAACCTTCGCTGGTGTCTTCCGACATGACCAGGTATCATCCCGCTCAGTCGGGCAAGGCAATGTTTGAAACCCCTACCTAAACGACACTCCATAAGGAGCATCGGTCCGGCATCAACCGCGACATGGGATCATCTAGAACTCCTGCCTATACGGTATCCGAATCTCCACTGGGCATCGTCCAGAACCCTCGCCTAGATAGCACTATCATGACCATACACGCAATTCATCACTCATTACCAATTCTTATCTTCGAGAATTAACTAATGCAAGTGTTTATGACATACATATCTCTACGAATAAACATGTCATAAAATGCACTCAACTTGGTTCAAATACCAATAACTAATCATAATTAGCCATTATTAAGCTAAGATCAACCATTGAACCGTATGATCAACCACCAAACAACATGATCAGCCATTGAACTAACAAGATCAAACACTAAGTCAACAAGATCAACTATGATCAATCAAGGTCAGCCACTAACCACACGATCAACCACTAAACCAACATGATCATCCACTAATCAAATAAGCTCAGCCACTAATTAATCAAGAAATCAACCACTAAATTATAATCATGATGAGCCTCTAAATCAATCCGAATCAGCCACTAAACTAACACCAAATCAACCACTTAATTAGCCCCTAAACAGCCCGTAAACCACATCCATTAGTCACCCATTGTCCTAACCAAGATTTAGGAAGTCACTTACTACTAAACCTAAGCAAAGAAGCCAAGCAAGTGACAGCAGCAGCCACAGCAAAGCAGCAGCAATAGCCACGGCAAAGCAGTAGCAATAGCCACGGCAAGTAGCAGCTCCAGTGGCTCGGTGGTGACCTGCGGACAGCTGAGGCGGTGGTGATGCTGGTCATGGGTGATGGTGATAGATGATGGTACCAATGAGTGGTGACCGAACAACAAGATGAGGGAGAGGGAGTCAAGGTGAGGGTGGCGGTCATGGCGGTAAGCGGCAGTTGGTCATAACAGTTTACGGCGATCGGAGATGGCAAACAACTACTAGTGATCAGTGATGGTCATAAGATGGTGGTGATGGTGAACGGTGGTGGTGAGATGGCGGACGAGCAAAAGAGAGAGAGCAAGGTGGTAGAAGCTAGCAGCATGGCCGCAGCTATGGACGTTGGCAAACGGCGCTCCTCTGACAACTGGACAGCATGGATGCGGCTGGTGGTGGTGCTGACCGGTGAAGGTGGTGGTTGCCAAAGTGAGTGGGAGAGGGAGAGTGAGAGTGAGTCTTGATCAAATGGAACAGAGAGAGAGAGACATACATATATATATGTATGTGTGTGTGTCTAACTACCCCACCAAAACCCCACTAACAACCCCATTAACAATCAATGGTCCAAATTCCATGTTGTCCCCCAAGCCAAGATCTAAAGGCCAAGATTCAATCTTCCAACACAACCATGACAAATATCTAATGGCAAACTTGAAAATAAGAGAGAGTAAGAGGGGCAAAGGTGTCCAATATGGTCGGCCAAGAGAGGGAGGCAATGCTAACCAAATTGCCCTTCAACACAACAAAGGAATCCAAAATTACTCAAAGGTGAAAAGGTTTTTTCCAACTTCAGGTCCAAATTTTACTTTTCCAATAGTTTCCGAGTAAACCGATAATTAGACGAGCTTAACAAGGCGATGTCCAAACGATTAGTCTTGATATCCTTGAAAGTTTGATGTCCAAGTTCATATTCTAATTCATGGCCAAAATTGTCACATCCCGAACCATTCACGGTCAATACTTGTTGACCGACCATGATCGGAACGAGCCCGTGAAGCATAAATGATTGTTAGAACATCCTGTTAATTTTTAAATATGAAAAGCAAGAATGCGGAAGCAACTCAACGAGACAAAACCAAGCAAACAAAGCAAACGGTGCACGTTGTATTTACATTATGAACTCGTGCTTATTTTACATGCCTTACCTCGGGCAAGCAAGCCTCAAACGATATTTTTCATATGCTTATTTCAAAGGAACTTCCAAAAACAAGTCATATAAATAACAAAATTTTGGCTTGGGTCCTAAGCTTCACTACAGCTACTATCTTCTCGCTCTCGCTCGTTCCTCCCTGCCCTCGTCGACACGGCCGTCCTCATACCCCGCCCATGGCCGATCTCAGAGTCAACCTGCCCATGCCATTGAAAGGACCGCTAAATCCATGAAGGGGCCCAACCCAGTTCCCATCGGCCAGGCAATACCAAGCCATGTACAAGTGTGGGACAAGATCTACCCGACATTCGTCAACCATCACGTAGGTTGTAATCCTGCAGTAGGCACGATTCTCACGGGCATCGATCACCGTCAGAAGCTCGGCTCTCATTTCGACCGGATTGCCAAATAAGGTCGGGGGTGACGCCATTCTTACAGACCTAAAAAAGAGGAAAACAACAGGGAGTGAGTCCAGGAGACTCAGCAAGTAAAAATTTTACTAACAAGCGATGACATATCGATCGTCGTTACACGAATCATTCTTGCTGTATCGGCCTTCGTGGCCGATCAAACAACGACGTGCACAGCAAGCATAAAACAAGAACTTCAGGCATGGCTAGGTTATGATTTACCTCATATGTCATGCCTCGGTTTCTAATTCGTGTTAAATAACATGCAAAAACACGAAATAAGGCAAACTCGTTATGGAAATCATAATATCGAAACACCAAGAACCGAGGACGGGAAAAGCTCATGATACAACGTATCTCAATACCATTTCCCGATAATAAAAATTTCACTTACTCTAATAAAACAAAAACTAGAGAGTGGCGAGAGGACAAGAAAGACAATGGCTTCGGGATCTCGGACAGCTCACGATGTCAGCCTTTTCTTTTCTTTCCCTCGGCTCTTTCTCTCTCTCTCTCTCTCTCTCTCTCTCTCTCTCTCTCTCTCTCTCGGCTTTCTCTTTTTCTTTCTCTCTCTATCTCAGCTCTCTCTCTCTCTCTCTCTCTCTCTCTCTCTTGGCCTGTTTGTGTGTGAAAAAGTATGGCCAAAACTCTCTTAATTACCTCTATTTATAGAGAAACAAGGCTTGGGTTGGATGGGATTTGCGCACATGTCGTGGGGGGTATAAGGTAAGCGCATGTATCATGGTTTCATTAATAGTCTAAGCCAAAAGTCATAATGAAGATGGCCAATAATTCTCCCTTTCTCTCTCCTCATCCTTGGCTGTGAGTCTCTCTCTCTCTCCCCCTCCTTGCCGTGACTTCCTCTCCCTCTCTTAGTCAAAGATTGGTGACCAAAGCTCATAAATGGCTTCATAATGGCTTAGTTTGAAAAACTATGCCAAACATCAATGAATGTAATGATGAAATGGATAAGGTTTGACTTGGTCAAACTTTCTAGGGTTTTCTCCAATTGGCTAATTCCTATCCCAAATTGTTCGAATCAAACGGTTCTCGCAAAAAAATATGCACTTAATGCCCAAAACGAACCCCGTATCCTAATAATTCCCAAGCTTTTCCCGACGGTTTTCTCACAAAATATTTCTAATAATATTATAAAAATATGATATTTAATGTGGAAAGGCCCTCACAATTGTCCAAACTTGGCCCTACAAAAGTCTAAGCCAAACTAAGCAATTTTGGCCTTTACGGGTGGCCTAGGCACACAATCGGGTCACCGGGCAAATTGGCCGGCTTGACCGGGCCAGTGGCCGGCTGCACGGGTGCATGGCCGAACTGAACGGGTGCCACCCCGGGCTGCACAGGCGATGTGCCGAGCGGCTCGCCGGGCCACACGAGCGACGTACCTAATGCTTAGCCAATCGCATGGGCACCTTGCCAATTCGTACGAGCAAGAGGTTGGTTCACAGCTAAACACGCACATCGGCCCAGGAATGGCACGACGCATGACTCATAGCCATATTTCTTGGACACGGAACGAGATCGGAACTGAATCTTATGGGCACAACTTGCAGTACAATGGTCGAGCACAATGGCCAGAGCACGAATGGGCACGTAGCCGATCCGTAGCTTGACTGACGAGCACAATGATCGGTCATGACCGGGCACATGGCCTTGGCCACCGTGATCGACAATTTTGCCCGAGCCGCAACTAAGCCACTAGGCGCATGGCCTGATGCACGTCTCGTCCATAGCCTTCCTGACTTAGCACAACGATCCATGGTCAATTCATGACCGAGCCACGTTCAAGTATCAACGATCCATGGTCGACCCTCAGTTGTCATGTAGCCTCGTAGAAATCCGGTACCCCAGAATTAACTCATGGTCATCCGGGACTAATACATGGCCATGCGGTATCACCCGCGACCAACACATGCCGATACCGGACCGATCCACAGTTATTCCAGACCGCTCCACTAACGACCCTTATGGTCGAAAGGTCATTCCACGGTCATATCACTCTAATCAGTTGTGTAGTCAGGGGATCATTCCACTGTCGATCTCTAGGTCAATTCATGGACAATCTTTCGATCGAACCACGACCAATCCTCAGTACACTCATTCCGATCATGCTGTCCATTCTAATACCGTCCCTCGACTCGACTTACCTGCTAATCCACTTATTACCAACCCTCAGCTTCCTAGGCCCGAAATCGGGGATGTCACAATTCTCCCTCTCTAATAAAATTTCATCCTCGAAATTTAAACACATACTTGGTTCCTCGAATAAATGCGGATACTACCGTTTCATGATTTCCTCACCTTCCCAGGTAGCTTCCTCTACACCCTGGTGTCGCCATAGGACATTTACTATGGGAACGGTTTTATTCCTCAATACTTGCTCTTTGCGATCCACGATCTGCACCGGCTCCTTAACATATGACACTCTGCTGTCCAATTCGACCTCATCGAAATTCAACACATGTACAGGTCGGGTTCATACTTTCTCAACATAAATACATGGAACATGTCATGCACCTGAGCAAGTTTCGGTGGCAGGGCCAACCGATAAGCAAAGTTTCCTATTCTTTCTAGAATTTCAAAAGGTCCTACGTACCTGGGGCTTAACTTACCTTTCCTTCCAAAACACGACACACCCCTCATGAGTGGCCTATCTAAAACTCTAGAGGCTTCCTACGTCTATTAGCATAACTTTTTTGTTGGTTTTGGGCAGTTCTCAATTTATCTCTAACCACTTGTACGACCTCATTGGTGAGTTGTACTAGCTCTGGACCCATGACCTTCTTTTCCCCGACCTCATCCCAACAGACCAGAGTTCTGCAAGCTCGATTGTATAATGCCTCCAATGGTGCCATCCCGATACTTTGCTGGTAGCTGTTGTTGTATGCAAATTCAATGAGATATAAATGTTTTTTTTTGGTAAGGAATGAGATATAAATGTTCATCCCAACTTCCTTTGAAATCCACAACACATGCTCGCAACATATCCTCAAGGGTCTAGATCGTTCTTTCTATTTGGCCATCCGTTTGCGAATGATAAGTAGTACCGTATTGTAACTTAGTTCCCATAGCAGTTTGGAGACTTTGCCAAAAACTCGCAATAAACTTAGGATCTCAATCTGACATGATTGTTACTAGGACTCCATGTAATGATACAATATGTCGAACATATAACTCAGCATGGTCTTCCAATGGAAGGTCTAGGAGAAAATGAGCTGATTTTGTCAGTCGATCAATGATCACCCACATCGAATCATTTCCTTGCTGACTTCTCGATAATCCCATTACAAAGTCCATCGTAATGTGCTCCCATTTCCATTCAGGAATTTCCAATGGTTGTAATAATCCGCCAGGCTTGCAATGTTGTGCCTTGATTTGTTGGCATGTCAAGCATTTAACCACATGTTTAGCTATATCCATCTTCATGCCGTTCCACTAGAAATGTTGTCACAAATTCTGGTACATTTTGGTACTACCTAAATGAATATTGTAATTGCTCCTGTGAGCTTATGTCAAGATTTCTTCCTTGAGTTGTTCATCCTTTGGCTCGCATAAACGTTCGTTAAACTTCAAGATTCCGTTGTCCGTCACATGGAAATTGGATTTCTTCTTTTCCGCTAATTCCACTAATTCCTTCCAGATTTTCTGAATTTCTTGGTCTGTCTGTTGTAGCGTCTTGATTTTCACAATGATGTCCGGCTTGATTTTGAGAGCAGTTAGTAATTTCTGATGGCGTCCAACTTCCAGTTTGAATTCTAAGTCTTGGGCTTCCTCAAGTAAGGTCCATTCCTTGACCATCAAATGAGCGATGGCCGATTTTCGACTAAGAGCGTCAACTACTTTATTTGCTTTGCCAGGATGGTATAATATCTCGCAGTCATAATCTTTGAGAAGTTCCATCCAACATCGTTGCCACATATTCAGCTCCTTTTGAGAAAATAAATATTTCAAACTCTGATGATCCGTATAAATAACGAATTGCTCCCCATATAAGTAGTGTCGCCAAACTTTCAAGGCAAACACGATTGCAGTAAGTTCCAGATCATGAGTTGAATAATTCAATTCATACGGCCTTAATTGTCTCGAGGCATAAGTCACTACTTTGCCATCCTGCATCAATACACAACCTAGCCCCTTGTGAGAGGCGTCGCTATATATTTTGAATTCTCCTGGTCCTTTAGGTATAGTCAAAACAGGAGCAGTCGTTAGTCTTTGCTTCAATTCTTGGAAGCTTCGCTCACATTTACCAGTCCATTTGAACTTCGTTTCTTTCTTTAGCAATCACGTTAAGGGGATAGCAACGCTAGAGAATCGTTCCACAAACCTCCTGTAATATCCTGCCAAACCCAAGAAACTTCGAACTTCGGTGACAGTCGTTGGTCTTGGCCAATTAACTACTACTTCAATTTTGGACGGATCCATTGATATGCCATCTCCCAAAATCACGTGGCCGAGAAATACCACGCGAGATAGCCAGAACTTGCACTTGCTGAATTTTGCATATAGTGAGTGTTCCATGAGCGTCTGAAGTACGAATCTCAAATGTTGTTCATGTTCAGCTGAATTCTTTGAGTATATCAAGATATCGTCGATAAAAACTATGACGAAACGATCCAAGTATGACTTGAATACTCAATTCATCAGGTCCATAAAGGCTGCTAGAGCATTCGTCAAACCAAATGGCATAACGGTAAATTCATAATGGCCATATCGAGTTCGAAATGCTGTTTTTGGAATATCTTCCTTCTTTATCCTTAGCTGATGATATCCCAATCTTAGGCTGATCTTGGAAAATACTTATACTCCTTGCAATTGATCAAATAAATCATCGATTCTCAGTAATGGATACTTATTTTTTATAGTAACCCTATTAAGTTACCGATAGTCGATGCATAGCCGTAACGAACCATCTTTCTTCTTCACAAATAATATTGGCGCACCCCAAGGTGATGCACTTGGACGGATAAATCCCTTGTCCAGCAATTATTACATTTGCACCTTCAATTCCTTCAGCTCGGTTAAAGACATCCTGTATGGAGCTTTTCAGATAAGCTCTGTTCCAAGGGCTACTTCGATAGCAAATTCAATCTCACGTTCTGGAGGTAAACCCGGTAATTCTTTTGGAAAAACATCTGAAAATTCTTGTGCCACCAGGATATCTTCCAACTTTAGTTCATCTTCCTTTACTGTATTTTCTACTATTGCCAGAAATCCTTGACAACCTTTCTACAATAGTCGATTTGCTTCTAAAGCAGAAATCAGAGGAGTAAAAGGTCCTCCTCCATTTCCCACAAATGTATAGCAGGGGCGATTAGGGGGATAAAACTGAATCACCTTGCTCTAACAGTCTATCTTAGCTCGCTGTTGACTAAGCCAATCCATACCAATGATAACATCAAAATCATACATGGCCAAAACCACTAGATTTATAACATCCACAAGTCCCCCTATAATCATTTTACACCCTTGACATCCTAGGGTAGCCTGTACTTCAATTTTCGTCAGAATGGAAACACTAAGTGCATTTTCTAGCGGTTTCATCTCAAGTTTGGCCAAACGTACAAATTGGCTAGATACAAATGAATGTGTAACTCCGGTATCAATTAACGCATATGCAGCACGGTTATTGAGGAAAACCATACCTGTAATCACTGCATCAGAGTTCTCAGCATCCACTTGAGTAAGTGCATATATTCGTCCTTGAGCCGGAGAACGATCACTGTTGTTAGCACAAGGTTGAACTCCAGTTGATGTTGTCATTTGTCTTTGCTGCAAAGGTATATTCTGTCGTCGTTGTGGACAATCTCTAACCATGTGACCTTGTTGGCCACACCCAAAGCACGCTCCTGTACGAATGGGGCATAAGGTATCGCCATGCTGTCTGGATCAAGCATTACCAGGAACATTAGATGACTACTAAAAATTCCGCTTCTTGTTAGGAACAAAGGGACGTTTTCCCCTTGTCACTGGTCTCTTGCTCGAACGTTGATCCATTCGGAGAGTAGAATAATAAGGTCTTGTTGAAGTTGCCTTTTCCAGCAAATCTTTCTCGATCATTTGAGCTCGTTCATATAATTCATTATAATCCTTCAAATTCAAAGGCACTAACTGACTTCGAATGTCAGGTTTGAGACCATCACGGAATCGTTTTGCCCTGTTGACTGGATTTTCAATAAGTCCAGGGGCATACCTTGACAATTGGGCGAACCTTGCTTCATACTGGTCCACCGTCATATTTCCCTGTTGGAGTTGCAGAAATTCTTTCATTTTACGATCACAAGCACACTCAGAAAAATACTTTCCATTGAATGCCTCAACGAAAGCATTCCAGTTCACCGCAACATTTTCTGGGAATACAGCTTCCTTGGTCACTTTCCACTAATAGTTGGTGTTCCCATGCAGTTAATAGGCTGCTAAGGCGACTTTATCTTCTTTAGAACATCGAAGAAGTTCAAGCGCTTTCTGTAACTCATCGATCCAGAATTCCGCATCTTCAAGATCTCCAGTTCCAGCAAATTTCAAGGGTCGCAGCTTCAGGAACTGCTCAACCAGTCCATGCATCGTACAGTCACAATTTCCATTTCCATTCGTCGCCGCTGCATTCTCGACAATAGGCAATCGTTGCTGTGCTTGCCGATGTACTTGTTGTCCCAGCAACTCTCCTACGGTCGTAAGAGCCTGCAGAATTCCGTCTATTCGGGGATCTTGCTTTGACTTCCCTTTCGAGGTCGAGGTCGGGTCCAAAGCACTCATACTGCCTTTGGTAAACGACTAAGGCTTTTTACAACGCAAGAACATGTCAACAATCAAAACTCAACAATCAAAGGTTTACTTATCAATCAATCAGGTGCACAATCACATAATCGCATGCACGAGGTGTTTCCTAGCTAACTACCCCAACTTCAGCGCACCTTATCACTCCAAGCCTTTATTACTGCTTGGTTTTCAAAACCGTTTTCCACTTTTTGGTGCACAGTTCGAAAATTCTCGTTCTTTAGTTATCCTAGAAGCCTGCCATGAGTCGCTCAAAGATCAGACCCTTCACCCCGGCGCCACTTCCTTTCAAAAGCCGCTCAATGATCAAGTAGTATATTTTTGTACCCCGGCGCCACTTCTTTCAAGAGGCTGCACAATGATCAGGTTGCCTGCCCCAGTGCCACCTCGGTTAGCAATCGCACAATGATTAGGTATTATTGCCCCGACGCCACCTCTGTAGAGGCCGCTCAATGTTCAGGTCGTATGGCCTTGGCGTCACTCCCCGCCCTCATCGGATCGTCCAATTGCAAGTTGTCACGAATTGCATCTACTAGAGGGAAAACCTGCTTTGATACCAAAACCATCACCGTTGTCACATCCCGAACCATTCACGGTCGATACTTGTTGATCAACCATGATCGGAACGAGCCGGTGAAGCATAAATGTTTGTTAGAACGTCCCGTTGATTTTTAAATATGAAAAGCAAGCATGCGGAAGCAACTCAACGAGACAAAACCAAGCAAACAAAGCAAACGGTACACGTTGTATTTACATGATGAACTCGTGCTTATTTTACATGCCCTACCTCGGGCAAGCAAGCCTCAAACAATATTTTTCATATGCCTATTTCAAAGGCACTTCCGAAAACAAACCATATAAACAACAAAAATTTGGCTTAGGTCATTAGCTTCACTACAGCTACTACCCGCCCATGCTATCGAAAGGACCGTTAAATCCACGAAGGGGCCCGACCCAGTCCCCATCGGCCAGGCGATACCAAGCCACGTACAGGTACGAGACAAGGTCTACTCGACCTTCGTCAACCATCACGTAGGTTGTAATCCTGCGATAGGCACAGTTCACACGGGCATCGATCACCATCAAGAGCTCGGCTCTCATTTCGATCGGATTGCCAAATAGGGCCGGAGGTGACGCCATTCTTACGGACCTGAAAAAGAGGAAAACAACGGGGAGTGAGTCCAAGAGACTCAACAAGTAAAAATTTTACTAACAAGCGAGGACATATTGATCGTCGTTACACAAATCATTCCTACCGTACCGGTCTCCATGGCCGATCAAACAACGACATATATAGCAAACATAAAACAAGAACTCCAAGCATGGCTAGGTCATGGTTTACCTCATGTGTCGTGTCTTGATTTCTAATTCGTGTTAAATAACATGCAAAAACACGAAACAAGACAAACTTGTTATGAAAATCACAATATTGAAACACCAAGAATTGAGGACGGGGAAAGCTCATGATACAACGTATCTCAACACCATTTCCCAATAGTAAAAATTTCACTTACTCTAATAAAACAAGAACTAGAGAGTGGCGAGAGGACGGGAAATACAATGGCTTCGAGATCTCGGACAGCTCAGGGTGTCGGCCTTTTCTTTTCTTTCCCTCGGCTCTCTCTCTCTCTCTCTCTCTCTCTCTCTCTCTCTCTCTCTCTCTCTTGGCCGGTTTGTATGTGAAAAAGTGTGGCCAAAACTCTCTTATTTACCTCTATTTATAGAGAAACAAGGCTTGGGTTGGATGAGGTATGCGCACGTGTCATTGGGGGTATGAGGTAAGCGCATGTGTCATAGTTTCATTAATAGTCTAAGCCAAAAGTCATGATGAAAATGGCCAATAATTCTCCCTTTCTCTTTCCTCATCCTTGGCCATGAGTCTCTCTCTCTCTCCTCCTCCTTGCCATGACTTCCTCTCCCTCTCTTAGTCAAAGATTGGTGACCAAGGCTCATAAATGGCTTCATAATAGCTTAGTTTGAAAAACTATGCCAAACATCAATGAATGTAATGATGAAATGGATAAGGTTTGACTTGGTCAAACTTTCTAGGGTTTTCTCCAATTGGCTAATTCCTATCCCAAATTGCTCGGATCAAACGGTTCTCGCAAAAAAATACGTACTTAACGCTCAAAACGAACCCCGCATCGTAATAATTCCCAAACTTTTCCCGAGGGTTTTCTCACAAAATATTTCTAATAATATTATAAAAATATGATATTTAATATGGAAAAACCCTCACAATTGTCCAAACTTGGCCCTACAAAAGTCTAAGCCAAACTGAGCAATTTTGGCTTCTCAGGTGGCCTGGGCATATGGTCGGATCATCGGGCAAATTGGCCGGCCTGACCGGGCTAGTGGCCGGCTGCACGGGCGCATGGTCGGGCAAGTGGCCAGGTTGCATGGGCGACATGCCAAGCGGCTCACCGACCTGCACAGACGATGTGCCTAGTGCTTAGCCGGCCACATGGGCACCTTGCTGGGTCGTGCAGGCGAAAGGTCAGTTCACGGCTAAACACGCACATCGGTCCAGAAATGGCACGACGTACAACTCATGGCCATATTTTTTGGACATGGGACAAGATCGCAACCGAATCTTACGGGCACAACTAGCAGCACAAGGGTCAGGCACAATGGCCGGCGCACGACCGGGCACGTAGCCGGTCCGTGGCCTGGCTTACGGGCACAATGGCCGGTCATGACCGGGCACATGGCCTTGGCTGCCGAGACCAGCAATTTTGCCTGGGCCATGACTAAGCCACTAGGCACATAGCCTGGTACACGTCTCGTTCATGGCCTTCCTAACTTGGCACAACGATCCGTGGCCGATTCATGACCGAGCCACATTCAAGTATCAATGATCCATGGTCGACCCTCAGTTGTCATGTAGCCTCGTGAAAATCCGGTACCCCGGAATTAACTCATGGTCACCTGGGACTAATACATGGCCACGTGGTATCACCCGTGATCGACACATGCCGATACCGGACTGATCCACAGTTATTCTGGACCGCTCCACTAACGGCCCTTATGGTCGAAGGATCATTCCATAGTCATATCACTCTAATCAGTTGCGTAGTTAGGGAGTCATTCCACTGTCCATCCCTAGGTCAATTCATAGACGATCTTTCGATCGAATCACGACCAACCATCAGTACACTCGTTTCGATCATGTTGTCCATTCCAATACCGACCCTCGACTCGACTTACCCGTTAATCCACTTATTACCAACCCTCGGCTTCCTAGGCCCGAAATCGGGGATGTCACAAAAATCGATCAATTGTGACTTTAGTGTATCTCAAACTAATGGGCGGCTCTTAGGAGTTACGCGTATTTGACCTATGGTCGATTCGATATCAAACCACATTTAAGCTTACCCAAGCCATAGTGACCTCGGTTTTCATGTAATTACAATAGTAAATCACTAGTTCCAAAGGACACAATTGTTCAGAATTGGTTTAAGGTCGTTCGCAATTCATACAATGGTTAAACTGAATCACCTGCAATCCAATTGGATACTATTGGTGAATCATTCTATGATCATCCCTTGATCAGTCTATAATAGCCTAAAATTGTTCCTTGTTAATCTTTATGGTCGAATTGTCAATCCATGGTCGAGTTCTTTGATCATGTGTACTTAATTCCTAGCTAGTCTTTCCCTATTGGTTAGTCATGTCATGAGTGATCAATTCAGAGCGACATTTAACTAATAGTGCATCGATAAAATAATCATTTCATATATCCCGAAAATGGTCAAATTTCATAATGTCGTAACCTCTCTCAATCGCCTCAATCTCTACTCTTCCTTTGGCCCTCCCTCATAGTTGTGGCCTTACCAGGTGTCTCCAGCCCTCCCTTGTTGTTGCTTGTGACCTCATCTTGGAATCTCCCTCGCAATCGTGGCCTCATTTTGGCCTTCCCTTGCAATCGCAACCTCGCCTTCAACCATCACTTTTGGTTTCAATAATTAGTTTCGATCCCTTTTTTCATGTAGTTCTTGAATGCCAATTCTAGGACACACCTGGGACTGGACTGGAGTGGGTCTTATCCGTTCCAGGACTAGGTAGGCCGGCTCTTAATTTCACAAACTAAGAACCGACCCTTCTTGACCGAGAACACTGGCCCACCTTGAAATCGACAACCCCTAAGCAAGACGGTAACAGATTTTGCCACGAAGACGCTGATGCATCTATTCGAGAGTTTGAATTAGGGCATATCCGTTTGGGGTAAATTGGCAGGAGAAGCCTTAATGTTTTGAGTGAAAGGAATCTGTTTGGTTATGTTACTAAAGAATTAAATGTATGCAAGTGTTGTGACTTAGTAAAATGGCAAAAATCAATACGACTATCTGAGAAATTATGGATATTGCATAGTTGGTTTGCTTGAATGTTCATAGATTGTCACGGTTTTCTTCGAAGAAGAGTGCTAGATTTATGCTAATAATTATGGATGACTTCTTGAGAAAGACATGGGTGTTTGTCTTGAGGCACAAGTTTGATGTTGTTGTGAGGACCAGGTAATTAAGAGTTTTGATCGAAAAAGAGACTGATAAGATAATTAAGCATGTGTAGACTAATAGTAGCATGGAGTTTTGCTTGGAGCAGATAACGAATTCTTTATAAAAGAAGGCCTAGTGAGGCACCGCACTAGTGCTAGTGAACTACAACAGGTTGTTAAGTTGATGAACAGAACATTACTAGAGATGGCTCACAAAATGCTCCCAGTGCCTAGTACGACAGAAGATTCCTAGCGTATGCATGAAGTATGACAAGCTATCTAATGAATAGATCTCTATCGACTACAATTATATTTCGGACTCCTAAAAAATTATAGTTAGAGTACGTTATTGATTATTCTGTTATTAGAATATTTGGTTACCCGTGTTATGTTCGAGTAAGCGATAGTAAGCTCAATGGGAGAGCAAGAAAGTGCATATTACCAAGCTATGTATAAGGTAAATGGGGCTATCGGTTGTGGTGCTGAAAATTAAATTTACCTATTGTTATTAGATAAGTTACATTTGACGAGTCTGTAATATTTCTCGCTAAGAGTGATTGCAAGAATATTTATACTGATTTGAACTGTGTTCAGCTCAATGTGAAGTTATAACCAGAAACTCCTAAGGTAGTAAGTAATATCATAATAACCGACATAGATGATACTTGTAGAGAGGTAAAGCTTGTAGAGCTTATGGTTGTTGTAGCTAATAAGTATAACAAAGTGCATATTCAATCTCCTAACGGATATTGTTATATTATATTTTGAGTTTAAGCCATTATGGAATCAAACTCGATTGGATAAATACAAAGATGATGGGCACAACTCTCATTCACTGAAAGACAACAAAAGAGAGGGGCACACTTGCTTTATTATATTTATTACATGGTCAAATAAGTGAACTTATTTGCTTCTCATTTGTGGGCTTACGGAATGAAGCTAGTGGGGCCAAGGAGAAAAAAAAAACAAAATGATAAAATAAAATAGGATTTCTTTTTGGGTTCTAGCCCGAGCACTAGGTTGTCTCTTTCTCATCAAGTGCGGCCACCCATTCTTTTATCCATGGTGTCTTGAAGAAGAGCCAAAACAGTGAAAGGCGTGGGTTTTTCAAAGGAGAGCACAGTAGCTCTCTCTGAGGAGCCGCACAAGGGCAGAATGAGTGGGTTCCTTTGTGTGTGAAAATGGCCGCGCAGTAGCCCTCAGAAAGAACCGGAGCCGCACATTAAGAGAGCATTGGACAGGTGAATTGTGCTGTGAGTTTCTTTTATCCAAATGGTTTGTTTATTTATAAATACTTGGGATTTAAATTTAATCTAAATGTGAAAAATACTTGAGCATTGTGACCGATTGTAAACTTTAGATTATCTTATTATTAATGGATTATTTGGTGTTGGCTCTCCATAAATGTAGCTATCAATACGTTGGACCAAATCACGTAAATTTTGAGTGTCCTTATTATTCCTCGTTATTTCTCTCATAATTTTCGCATTAACTTTATTTATAAGATCCAAGTTAGCTTCCGCATTAATTAATATTACAACAAGTTCATCTATGGTTGAGGTCGTTGTGTTAGAAAATTCTTGTGGAGTAACTAAAGGTGCTAGTGGATTGGTGATATGAGGTTCACGGTACTGGTGAAGTTCGAGCGAGGCTTGCACTTGAAAGATGTATGTGAAGATTGAGTCCATGAGGGGCTGTGAAGAGTAACAATGAAGTTCATATGCTCATGAATTATATTGGAGTGTTTTGAATCTGTGAAATCTCATGCTAAGATTTTGTATAATTCCTTTATGAGATTGAGAAATTATTTCTTAAATAATTACGGATCTAAATATTATGTGAGTTATTGTAAATAATTGAAGGTTAGAAAATACTGAGAGTATTTGAATAACTTGAGTGTAGTTATAATGTCTGTTGTATTACTTGATTTATAGTAAAATTCTTTGCTACATTTCCCGTAGACGTAATTCACCCCGACGAATCACGTAAATCTAAGATCAGATTTCTATCTATTTTATTGTTCGATCACTTGTTTTCACAACATTCCGGTCGCTCGTAACACTCATAGCTTCCTTTATTGTTTTACAAAAACGGGCTTCTATAAAACTCCAAAAACTTCATTCTCAGTGGTGTCTCATAACGAATGGTGGCCATTTAGGCAAAACTGATTCTCGGTGCTACTTTTTTCACTTCCCTTCCGTGACCCACTGACATTTTTCCTGGGGTCGGAAACCCACTGACATTTGCTTTCCACGTTATGAGTGGCTGTTGTCTGATTAACACTTTTCAGGAATCTTTGCCTAGGTCACCGAGCCATCCAATTTTAACAGGATGATGGCCTCAAGAACAAAGGCTCCACGGTCATGCAGTTGAATTTGAAACTCCCAAACCACCTTCTTCTTCTTCTGTATGTAGTCAGGGACGCTACTGTCTATGGCTTGTAGTCGTCGTCGCCAGAGAGAAGATGGAGCTGTCGAGCCGGAGATCGCGACCGGTCCTCGTCGTGGGAGCCGTCGCTTCTTCAAGATCATGCTCTCCAACACCCTTGAATCTGGAAAGCTTGTGAGTTGAGCAAATTTTCAGAGTCTGTGTCATCCGATTCAGCATCATTGTGAAGAGTTTCTCACACTCGTGCTGTGTACCCGTCAACCTGGACAACTGGTTTCAGTGTTTGGTTTCGAATGAACTCTTTACTTCCAGCTAAAGGCAAAAGAAAAATATATTAACAACAGGGTATTGTCTGCATGGCCTGTAAATCGAACTATAGTTTTCCTTCTTCACACTTCAACAACATGAATATCTTCATCGGATGCGTGACCAATTGTCCTGAACCATCCTGATGGTCTTTCTCATGTCCTTTTTGCTGCCTTTTCTTCTTCTAATTAATTTATGAAATGGGTCGAAATGGCTTTCAGAATGTAGTATACTGTGCATGGTTCAGTTTTTCCACAACATCCTTTGGACATTACTAAGAAGATTTTTCGGATTCTCTAGTTTTACTCTTGCCAAAAGAAGTCACTATTACTAAGATTCAGCCCACGCTTAGACTGCAGCACGCTTGTGGAAACTGATCTTTCCTCCACGTCACAGAAATGAAAACTTCTTAGTTTTCTTCCTATTTGTCTGCACTTCGGTTTGACTATGATGAGTTTTTATCATGGACCTTTTACTTTAATCTTTTCATAATAGGGAATTCCAAAAAGTTTCTTGAGAAGATGTGGAAAGGATCTCTCAAACTTGGTGCTTCTCCGGGTTCCTGGCGGTTCAACCTGGACTATAGAACTAGAAAAGCGGAACAATGGCACGGTTTTGTTGTGGAAAGGTTGGCGGGAATTCATGGAGTATTATTCCATTGGTCATGGTCACCTCATAGTTTTCAAATACAAAGGGAATTCCACTTTTTGCGTAATAATATTCAATAAGAGTGCTTCGGAGATAGATTATTCGTTGAGCAGCGGCGAAACATCATACCTTGGGAGCAAATTTTCCTCACCAAAAATAGAAGATGTCATAGAAGGAGAAGATCCGGAGGATCTCGCACCCCATCGAAGAATGAGGACCGAACCACATTTACCTTATTCTCAGCTAAGTCCAATCTACTCACCACGAGGGTCCGAAGGTGTGACTCTTCATTTGATAAGTCGCCTTTCTTCTTACATCACTCTCTTTGGTTACAATTTTTTTCCAAAAATTCTTGTAAACTTTTTAATAATACTTTGTGTTGACTGACAACATGATGTGTTTGGTATTTACAAGCCGTAGGTAATTAATTACAACAACTAAGGTGAAGAGGGATGCAAAATTTATTTGGTCAACTAATTCAAATTCTGACCTCCGGGACAGCATTAACTTCTCCACTGCGCTTAATCTTTTCAGAGTGAATCAATCAATTACCTAATGAAATTTACAAACCAGCGTCATTTAAAGTTCTCATTGTTTGTAAATTTACAGATGGGAGCAGACAGTCTAGATGCAAAGTGAATCGTTCTGAGCCGGTTTTTGGTGGTCCTACACGTATAGGGCCTCTCTCTGGTTTTGAATTGACCAGCGAATTTAAATCAGAGTATCCTTTTTTTCACGGTAATGACGCGGCCATCTTACCTTAAGCATCATATACTGGTAAGATCAGAAAACTAAATTCATCAGCATTAAGCGGCACATCTCCAATTCAAACACAATGCTCTCTACATCTTTGTTATATGCTAGTGTTTTCCTAAGCTGATTGGGTTTCGGTCGGAAATTGCATGACGTTATGTTCCTGAGAACTGTTCGTGCGTATCTGCTTAAAGGAAGAAGATGCTCTACCCAACGTTAGTTCGAGGAAACGTTAGTTCTAGGAACAGAGACTGACGTTTGGACTTTTATCCTGTTATGACTGTTGATTATAAGTCCTAAAAAGAAGAAAATACTGCAATCAATCTACATTTTTTGTGCTTGCAGTATAAGCGTATGCTTATATCGTGGTCTTTCTTTGTCATGCGGTATGTTCCCCGTAGACTTATCATGCAGCACATTCAGAAAATCAAGGAAATCGCAACGCTCATGCATTCAGGCAGGGCATGGCCAGTGAAGCTTAGTAGCTGTGGACATCGTGGGGCACGGTTCGCTTCTGGTTGGTTCGCATTTATGAGAGAAGCTTGTTTGCGCTTAGGGAATGTCTGCATGTTCGAGCTAATTGATGGAGATGATATTGTGTTCAGAGTTTACATTTTCAATGGTGCTGGTAAGAACTTGATAACCTTGTTTGAAATGCACACTTGCAGTGTCACTTTAGGCGAGTTTTAGATTGAGATCTGAATTTACAACTACGCCTCCTACATAAGTTGTGCTGCATCACCTACAGGTACATTTTTTCTTATTTGTTCTTATAAAATCTACTTGTAAACGTTTGACTAAGGTAACCTAATGATTTATGTGGTGCTAATTCTAGTTGATTTTTTTCTTTCTGTTGTGAAGGGCATTTACAATTGATTCAGTGAAATTGTCTGAATTTCGGTTTTTCTGATAATAGTAGTTACATTCTCTGCTAAACCTTTTCATAGTAAGTTAATCAAAGAAACATTCACACCAATCACTAGTTAATTTCTCTTCTTTATCCAAAGGTGGGAACAAACAGTCAATATGCACAGCAAGCCTTTCTGAGCCAGTTTTTCATGGTCCTACACCTTTGAGGACTCTCACGACTCCTGAATTTGCCAATGAGTTTGATTCAGAGCATCCTTTCTTCAAACTGGTGATACCTGGACATCAGGCTAAAAAGTTGGTAATTCTCGAGTTCATCCACCACTGGCATATCTCAAGTCTAACTACGATTGCTTCCCAAATCTTGCCTAAGTATTGTGTATTCCCAAGTTGCCTTGGTTTGTAACAGAAACATATGATATGTTACTTCTTGGAGTGTTTGTGGGGTACCTATGATGGAGTAATGGGAACCAGGCAAAAAGAAGGTTGAAATATAAGGACTGTCCATTCACTTGAATATTCTCTATAAGCTGCTCTAATCACTATCCAAGTGAAAGGATGACCAATTTACTTGAATGGAAAACTGTCTGTTAATGGACAGTCACTTGATGGAGAATTCTTTGGATTGCAGGTTAAAATTGATGAAGCTTTAGATCGGAGGTTAAGATTGTCCAATTTCGTGAGCCTCTTAAGGCTGTGGACTCCTGAAACTAGCAAATATTTCCATGAATATCTGTCAGTGTGCTTTTTTCTCAAGAGTGTATGCTGATAATATGGTCCTCGTTTTAGCATACATTTGTTTGTACAAACATGTACATATGTGCAGAATGTTCCCGTTGGATTCACCAGGAAACATATTCAAGAGAGCACGGATATGGTGACGCTTAGGTATTTAGACAGATTGTGGCCGGTGAAGCTTTTACTGCATAAGCAGGACCACAAGGCATTCTTCTCCAGTGGTTGGCCTGCATTTGCAAGAGATAACTGTCTGCGTGTAGGAGATGTCTGCATGTTTGAGCTCATTCATAGGGACGATTTTGTGTTCAAAGTCTCCATCTTCCGTAATGCTGGTACGGACCAGATTCACATTTATTGAGATTCACATCAGAAGTGTTACTCTAGGCCATTCACAGCGTCCATATGAATTCAGGATTCCTAATTATGCCTTCCTCATTTGGTAGCGGCGAGTCAACGAAAAGTATACTCTTTTTTCTTTTTCTATCGTCTTCTAATGTCTATTCTATAAGTCCCCTTTTGGAAAGAATCTCTAAAAATTAGGAACTTCTTTAAGGTTTCTGGCGGCTCCAACCTGACCTTTCATTTATACCGACTTGCCTTAACCCATATACCAACTCTGAATTTCGAGGCAACCCATGGTTTTACAAGCTCAATGTGAACATTCATCAGATTCTTTTCAATTTTCTTTTCGAATACATGAAGACTTAATAGGAAGTTTATTCGCTTATGGGCGCAAATTGAAGTTTATTAGTTTCTTTTTGTGTGAAGAGCATTTAGAATTTATTTCATCAAATTACCTGAATCTTGATATGCATGACAAGGCAATTTCAATCTATACTAAATCTTTTCATAGTTAGTCAATTATAGAAATTTTCACACCAATGTCTATTAAATTCCTCATTGTATAACTCAGGAAAAAGGATATCTACTCCCAGTCTTACCACTCAGCCATGCCGCCAAGATGATATGGTATCAAGTGAAACAGATTTAAAAAGTCGCCACTGTGGAACAGAGCAACTTTACTATTCCTATTTGCAGTAATGGGAAGTAGGTCCATTGAACCGATTGATCCCTATCCCTACCAGTTTTGGAACTAAATGGAAATTTGTCTCCTCGATATGTAGTTTGCATTGATACCGACCCCGAAGAACCAGATCTATCTGAAGCTCCAGTGGACTCGACTGATAGGATCCAAGAGTCTACATGCAGGGTGAGCCATTCTGAGCTGGTTTTTCATGGTCCTACACTTCCAAGGCCTCTCACTCCTCCCGAATTAGCCCGCAAATTTGATTCAGAACATCCCTTTTTCAAAATGGTGATCCTGCGTTCTTATAAGAGTTGCCTGGTAAGTCTTGAGCTTAATTTATCACCAGTATACCTAGAGTTACATCATGATAATGCCATGATCACATTAGCTGTTGATGTCTTGGAGATTTTTCCTATGTTTATAGAGCCTATGATACAATACAATAGATTACTCCAACCATACTCATTAATAACATGTATTAATAAACGATGCCAGCTGGCGATTTCTTTCATCCTTGAGCACTTTCAAAAGAATAAATACATCCATGGATTTCTTCGACCTCAAATTGTTACCTTCTTGCTTTTTTCCCTCCAATTTATCCGTGGATTTCTCATTCCACTTACACAATTTTATATCTGGGTTGTTCAAAGTGGTATGTGTGCAGAGTATTCCAGGTGGATTCATCAAGCAAAATATACAGGAAAACAAAGTAACGGTGACTCTTAGGTTTTCAGGCAAATCATGGCCAGTGAAGCTCTTAAGCTATACTCAGACCAGAAAAACAAAGAAGCTCTTAAGCTATACTCAGACCAGAAAAGAAAACCAGCTCTTAAGCTATACCCATGACACATGGGTGTTCTTCTCTACTGGTTGGCCTGCATTTGCAAGAGAAACTCATCTGCGTGTGGGAGATGTCTGTGCGTTTGAGCTCATTAATAGGGATGATGTTTTGTTCCAAGTCTCCAATTTCAGTAGTGCCGGTAAGGAGCTGATTCACATTGATTGAGACAAACAATCGGAAGTGCTAGTCTAAGCCATCTGCAGCATTGATATGAGCTCAGGATTCCTAATTATGCCTCTTTTATTCAGTATTTGTGAATCAATGAATAGTAGACTCTTTTATGTTTCTGCTTTCTTCTTCTGAACTAGACTCAATTATGTAATTTCCATTCTGGAAAGAAACTCTCAAATTTGGCACTTCTTTGAGATTTGTTATGGTTCAACCTGACCTATAGAACTAACAAAGTGTAATAATATCAATTACACTTTCCTTAAACAACCTGCGGTTTTGCAAGGTCAATTTCTACTTATATCACATTCTTTTTGTCATCTCTTTTCAAATTCTTGAAGATTTTATGGAAGTCATTTTGCATGTTGGTGCAACTTGTACTTTGTTAGTTTGTTCTGATATGAAGAACATCATGTGAGGCTTCCACGTCACCCCATGATGCTGACAGTAATTTCCAACATATGTGAGATCTTTTCGTAGCAAGTCAATTGAAGAGACCCTCACACCAATGTCTATTAAAATGCTCATTTTTTTTCACTACAGGGGGGATAGAACAATCTACGTGCAGAGCAAGTCGTCCTGAGCTGGATTTTCACGGTCTACCCTTCCAAGGTCTCTCACATCTCCCGAATTAGCCAGCAATATTGATACGGAGCATCCCTTTTTCAAACTGGTGATCCCGTGATCTTATGAGGGTTGCCATGGTGAGTCTTGAGCTTAAATCATCATTCTCACATCTCATGTTCAATTCAACAGTTTTCATGTATTTGATATTCGAAACATGTACATGTCCAGGGTGTTCCGGTTGGATTTGCCAAGCAACAGCTTCAGGAAAACAGACAAATAGCAACTCTTTGGTATTCGGATGGATCGTGGCCAGTAAAGCTCATTAGGAGCCATGGACAGGCCAGAGGGACTGTGTATGTTCTTCTCTACCGGTTGGCGTGAGTTCGTAAGAGAAAGTCATCTGCGTGCAGGAAATGTCTGTGTTTGAGCTCATCGATAGGGATGATACTGTGTTCAAAGTCTCCATTATGAGTGATGCTGATAATGACCGGATTCACATTGATTGAGATGAACATTAGAAGCATTACCTAAGGCCATTTCAGCGCCAATATGAACTCAGGAGTCCTAATAATGCATCCTTTTATCGAGCAGCCCAGCGGAGAATCAATGAAAAGCAATCTTTTCTCCTTTAGTTTTCTTCTTTCTTCTTTTTGTGCTAGAGTCAATTCTCTGACTACCTTGCACGGAAAGTCTCTCTCAAATTTGGTGAGTCTTGCAGGTGTTGCACAGCCACCTGACCAGCCTAGGTAACTGTAAAAATATCATGCTCTGATGTAAGTTCATGGAGTATTTCCCTTTGGTTATGATCATCTTATAGTTTTGGAATACGATTAAAAATGGACCTAATCTTGTCATGGGGCGAACCTGTTAGGACAAATAATGATTGACAGGGGTCGGTATACAAGGGTCAAGGGATTGTCCAAATCATCTTCGATGAGTCTCGCTCTGTGTAAATCAAGTCGTGATTCGTGCTCATTGCTTTTAAGCTTCCTGGCAGGAGGCACCACGATGTATGCTTCGTTTGAAAGCTCATGCGATTGCGTTTGCAGCCCCTTGAAGCCTGCTATGTTTTGCCCTTCTCATAATTCCTAATCTACCAAAATTGAGGCGACTATGGAACAAAGGTCTTCAAGGAACGTTGCGCTTTGATTCTCTTAGTGTTCCAACCCTATATAATTGCAGCAACTTTAGACATATTTTTGCTCCATTGATGGCTCGGCTCCTAAAAAGCAATTGAGTTAAGGAAACTTGTGGAGATCAACGGCAAATATCGTTCGACGATTTCTTTCTTTATCACTCTAGCTACTAACTCGTTGGAATGTTTAAAGAAAGAACGAAACGGTTGTTATATTATGTTCCAACACAACACCTTCTTTCACGGGAAAGCCGGTAAGTAGCCAGTGGAACTACTGTCAATTGATCTAAAATCAAGAGCATAAGACGTCGAAAAATGCAAGCGATGACGGAAGGGAGAAAGTTGACCAATGAGTCCAAAGGATTATGCTTGAGGTGAGGAAGATGAATGATGCCAAGGATTACGTGAGGCATGACTTCAGCTTACTGTCAAGCTCCAAACCAGATATTAAATTGGCTAACAGATACAACCATCTCTCTTCAAAAGTGCCCTTTCTAAATGTGCGAGCTCTAGATCTCGAAGCCACTTATAATGAGTTGACATTTGACCTAGGACGGCAATATTCCCCTCTTGACAAAGTTGAAGATGTATCAAGACTGGTTTTTCTAGTGCAGTAAGAGAACTCTACATCAAATTACCTTAAAAAGATAACGGACATGCTGATCTCTATATCCGCTTCCATGTCGATCCATATATGTTCTTATGTAACACCACCTAATGAACTAAAATATGCCTTATTGTTAGAAACTTCACACATCAGTTAATATTATTGATGTGGATGAGGAAACTGGTTAGTACTATTTTGATAACGGACGTTGTACTAATAAATCAATTTCTATAAATGATTTCAAAATAGAAAACCTATTGATTCAAACTTCAAAATGATACCAAATCAAATACTATTTTGAAATTGACGTGATGTGTTGATCTTTATATCCATTTTGACGTGAATACCTTTTCTATATAAGGTTTGTCTCACTTTAGTCTTCACTTTATCTAAAACATATGCTTATGTTCTTATATAACACCAGCGAATGAATTAAATACTCTTTATCGTTAGAAATCATTTTACACGTAAGTCGACATTAGTGATGTGGATAAATGAACCGCCCAATACGTAGTCCATTTCAAAATGTGTTTTTGAAATCGGAAACCTGAAGATCCTACTAATAGGTAACTGTTGGGTTTCGGGGGTTGAGCTCAACCTTAAACTATCACGACGCGTCTTAAAGCCGTGCAAGCACATTGAGCCATGTCCAAAGCGGACGAAATCATGTCTTCTACTTTCTGTTTCATTTTGTGCGTATTTTTCCTCTCCGTTCTCTTATTGTCCGTCAAATTCTATTACCATTGGTTGCGTCCCGGAAGGGGAAATCCAGTTTGCAAGGAAGATCTTGTCGAACCAATGTCACCATGGCTACAAATTGGGAGATGGACAAGAATCGCGTTCCTCGTTATCTGAAAGATGCAGCTTTTCATGGCCATGGAGTCGAGAAACGATGGGGTGAAATTGGGTGAGCCCCCCCTATGCGAGAGGTCGCTGAACCCCATATCCGGCTTCGACCGAGGCAACGGCCTTCATTACCTTCCTCATCTTCATCAGCACCTTATCATTTTCCGTCTTTTCTTTTTCTTTTTTTTTTGGTAAGGTAAGTAGTATATAACTTTCAAACGTGCACTTACATCAAAGAGGCCGAACACAAAAATCTCGTACCGAAAAAGACATAAAATGTCCCAACCGGTACAAAAGTGTTACAACTACTACAAATAGCACAATAATCGCAATAACAAGAAGGCTAACAGGCAGCCAGCAGGAAACACTATATTGATTACAACAGGATGTCAGCTAAAAATGGAGTCAAATATGCCCCAACTGGTTTGAGTCCTTCTATTCCAAGGATTGTTTTGGACTGGCTTGAGAGAAAGTCCTTTGTCTCTAACTACCTTGTCGAGATGATTGTGGAGAGCAGGCATATTATGGGTGCCATTCCTGAAGAGAATATTGTTCCGTTCAATCCAGATAAGATAGCATAATGCCCCAAGGGCAAACCGAGAAATACAGTGGTGAAAACTATCTCCACCAATAAATCGGGCACTCCACCAAAGATTCTGTTGCCAAGGTCCATTACGCCAAGAAAGTTGACATTTAGTAGCCCAATATCGCTATGGAACCCGTAGTAATGCACCCAAAAAATAAATGATCGACCGAGTCTGGTCTAAGGCGACAAAAGGCACATAAACCTTCAAATATTCTATGGTAGTTCAAAAGGATCACCTGCGTGGAGAGCCTATTAAGGGCCATCAACCACATCAAAAAACTGTGGCGCGGTGTAATATGACAATCCCAAATGAAAGAGTCCCAGAATACCGCTTGTCCTCTTGCCTGTATTAATTCCCAAGCCGAAGTAATAGAAAAGATTCCCGACGGGTGTCCTAGCCAAACAAAGTGATCTGGCATGTCAACATTAAGAATGGGGAGAGGGGACGCCCAAGAGTTGAAAGATTGTAACACATTAGACTGGTGCCAACCTGTTGAGAAAAAGTCACAAACCGAGATTGATCGTGGGATACTAGAATAGAACACTACAAAAAAATTGGATTTTTGCTACGAAAATTTGCGACGAAAAAATTTTCGTTGCAAATTTGCTACAAATTTTCCAACGAAAATTAAAATTCGTTGGAAATTTCCAACGAAAAATTTTTCATCGCAAATTTCGTTGGAAATTTCCAACGAAAACAAATTCGTTGGAAATTTTCAACGAATTTTGCGACGAATTCAAAAAAACCCGGTATTGTTCGGCATTTTTTATATTCATTGGAAAATTCGTTAAAAATTTCCAACGAATTTCAATTTTCCGGGCCATTATTTCAGTTTGTACAATTTTCGTTGGAAAATTCGTTGGAAATTTCTAACGAATTTTAATTTTCCGGGCAATTATTTTAGTGTGTACAATTTTCGTTGCAAAATTCGTGGAAAATTTCCCACAAATTTTACAACGAAAACCCTACTTCTTCCTTATTCAATATTTTCGCGCTCGTTATTCCCACAACTTTCAATTTCCACATTCACACACACACACACACTCTCTCTCTCTCTCTCTCTCTCTCTCTCTCTCTCTCTCTCTCTCTCTCTCTCTCTCTCTCCTCCTCCCCCTTCGCCTCCTCCCCCGCCGCCCCCTCTCCTCCTCCGACTCCGCCTCCGGTGCCATGGACACCAAGCCTCCAAGCCTCCGACGCCCCCGACGGCCCCGACGCCCCCAACGCCATCAAGCCTCATCGCCGGTGAGGCTAGGAGACGACGACGGACTTGACGGGCGGCGGCCCCGAAGCCTGCTCCCGCCCCTGCTGCTGCTGCTGCTTCTTCTTCTTTATCTTCGGCCATGGCGAGGGCCGAGCTCGCCATGGCCGGTGAGCTCGAGTTTGCCCAGATCTGGGCGAAGGCTATTTTTCGATCAAAAAAAAAAATTTCGACCAAAAAAAAAAAAATTTTCGATGGAAAAAAAATTTCCACGATTTTTAGCTCAACCAAAAAAAAATTTGTTATTTCCAACGAAAAAAATTCGTCGGAAAAAAAAATTCGTTTTCAATGAATTTAGCCACGAGTTTTCCAACGAAATTTTCCAACAAAAAAAAATTTATCGCAAATTTCCAACGACTTATTACCAACGAATTTTTATTCGTTGGAAATTCGTTTTCCAACGAATTTTTTCAAATTTTTCATTGGAAATTTTGTCGGAAAAAACATGTTTTTTTGTAGTGGAAAATATCCCTATCCGAGAAAATCATATGAAGTGGTCCTTTAGGATGCCAAGAATCAAACCAGAAGGAGGTGGTCTTACCATTACCTATTTGCCATTTGAATTGTGAGTGGAATGTCTAGCGAAGCTCTAGTATCCTTTTCCATGTCCAGAAGCAATGGTTGGAATGGGTACAACCCATAAATTTTTAGATTTGAAAAAATTAGAGTGAATCCATTTACACCATAATGATTCATTATCCGTGAAAAGGATCCAAATATGCTTGAGCATTGCCACTTGATTGCAATCAATGAGCCTACATATGCCCAATTCTCCTTCTTGCTTGGGAAGGCAAACATGACTCCAGGATACTTTGGCACCACCAACCCCTAAATCAGGACCTTTCCAAAGGAATTGTCTGAGAATTAGTTCTATCCTCACTAGGACTGATCGAGGGAGGGTGAATATAGAGGCCTAAAAGACATGTATGGCACGGAATACAGATTTAAGCAGTTGTAAGCGTCCCACAAAGGAGAGAAACCGTTGGGTCCAAGAACGAGCTCTTGTCGTAATAGCATTGACAAGCAATGTACAATAAGCCTTACTCAATCTAGAGGCAGAAATCGGGACGCCAAGATATCGAAAAGGTAACATGCCTTCAAGATATCCTAACGAATGCAATATTTGTTCTTGCAATTGAGGTATCCCTCCCGAGAAGAAAATTTCACTCTTGTTGACATTCAGTTTAAGGCCAGACCACCGAGAGAATCGGTCTAGGCCGTCCTTCAATAGTGTGGTCGACACCAGGTTTGCTTCCGTGAATAAAAGGACAGCCTTAGCAAAGAACAAATGAGTGAGTTTGGTTGCCTTACACAACTAGAAGAATTTAAAGCCTGGGCGCTGCGATTGAGCATTGAGAATGCCAGTGAAAACTTCCATGACTAGGGTAAATAGGTAGGGGGAGATGGGGTCCCCTTGACAAATACCTCTACCACTAGAGAAAAATCCATGGAGAGTCCCATTGATGGCAACCAAGAACTTCGGGGTAGTCACGCACTCCATAATAAGCCTGATAAACACTTGGGGAAAGCCAAATGCTTGCAATGTCAACTGCAGAAAGCCCTAGTCAACAGTATCATATGCCTTTTGAAAATCTACCTTGATGGCGCATTTGGGTAGATAAGGTTGGTGATAGAAACCGGCAAAAAGTTCTTGGGCAATAAGTATGTTATCACCTATTCTCCGCCTTTTGACGAATACATTCTGTGAAGGGCTAATGATCGAAGGCAAAACAGAAGCAATTCTGTTAGCCAATATCTTGGTAATGCACTTGTAGATTGTATTACAACATACAATAGGCCTAAAGTCAGTCATAGCCAATGCATTGGGAACCTTAGGCACAAGCGTAAGAATGGTGGCATTGGTCTCTTTAAGAAGTGTGCCAGACATGAAGAAATCATTGATCGCCAAGATAACCGAAGGGCCAATAATTTCCCAAGTTTCAATAAAGAATTCAACATTAAACCCATCCGGCCCCAAGGCTTTGCCCTTAGGAAGGGAGAATAATGTGTTTCTGATTTCCAATTCAGAGACCTGGTGAGTAAGAAATTGAACCTGGTTCTCATTGAGCAATCGGCCAATCACGGCCTGGATATCCAGAGGCAAAGGTAAGTGGATAGCTCGGAGCAAGTAAATTTTGAAAATGATTGACTATATAAGTGTGGACAAGTGTCAGTTCAGTAAGGATCGATCCATTATCATCTGAAACCGAAATTATACGATTGAGGATATATCTTCTATTAACAAAATGGTGAAAGTACTTAGTATTGCGATCACCTTCTTTCAGCCATCTAATCCTGGATTTCTGTTTGAAGAACGACTCCTCCTTCATCCTAAGGGCTGCGAAGTTCTGGAGCTGGTCCTTCTCTAGATCAGCTAGAGATAGGTTTAATGGGTCTCTAGTAAGAGCATCTTGAGTTAAATACAAGTCCATTCTTGCCTGTGCGATGCGGCCTGATATATCAGAGAATGAATCCTTGTTAAGTCGTTTGAGTCTTCCCTTGAGAATCTTCAGCTTACGGCATAAGATGAACATAAGAGTTCTAGTAATCCGGGAGTCCCATGTCTGAGAGACAATAGGCCGAAAGGACTGGTGAGAAATCCAGCAATTAAAGAACTTGAATGGCTTTTTGGACGGAGAGGGATGCACAATACGAATGATCATCAGAGTGTGGTCGGACACCCCTGAAGCAAGGAAAGTTGCCTCCGAGTAGGAGAAGGTGCTGGTCCACTTATCATTAACAGGACTCTATCAATCTTCCTTTGTTTCCGGGAAGCACCAGAAGATGTTGGCCAAGTAAATCGATGGCCAACATATTTAAAATCATCCAATCCCACTTGGTCTAGACACAATGCAAGTTCATCAAATGCTAGAATCCATGCGTTGGAGCTGCCCATTCTATCCGAGTGATCACGGATGGCATTGAAGTCACCAGCGACCAGCCAAGGCTCATTAGAGACAACCATACTAGTCTGAACATGATCAGTCCATAGAGACCGGCAAGTAGTAAATGTATGCTCACCATATATTATAGACACACGAATAGACTTATTCATAGCCAGCAAACACATGCACAGGTGAATAGCTTGAGAGGATTTTGAGCGGACATCCATTTGTATTTCTCGGGGATTCCAGCCAATCCAAATTCTACCTCGAGGGGATGAATTATAATTAGAGAACCAAGACCAGCCCGATAGTAACCCTGTAGAGATGCTTTCAAAAGAGCTTGGATCGACCTTAGTTTCTAATATACCAATGCAAGAAAGGCTTTTAGACCTAACTAATGATCTAATTTCAGCCTGTTTTAAGGGGGCCTTAAGGCCTCTAATATTCCAAACGGCAAAAAACATATGTACAGGAAGGGTAGGATTACCTCTTCTTAGAACCACCCCCTCTCCGAGGCTTAGGGTTGGTCTTCCTAGATGTAGTGGGACTGCTTCGAGGAGTAGGCAAAACCGTCTCAATCACGGGGGAGGACGAAAGAGGTCCTGTTTGAGGGTCTCCTCCTGGTTGAGGGTCTCCTTGGTGAATCTCAACACTTGATCTTGTACTTGGAGGAGCAAGGGAAGGGTGGGGAGTCATCATCAGCATCGCTACCCACATTACTGGCTGTAACAACTTCAACTTCCTCTGAGTCAGAAATATCGCCGGAAGAATCAAGGGAATTCAAAACTGGAATAGGAGGAGGTTGAGTGGCCAATGGGGCTATAATATTCCTGGGAACAGGGAGAATCTGCCCTTGGTTAGAGGAAGTTGCTTTGGCAGAGACTTTTGGTTGCACCCCAGCCTGTCTTTTGCCAATAGTTTCCCATTTACCTTCGCCTAAAGAAGGACCATCCTCCGCTTGATTAATTTGTGATTGAGGCTTCTGTACAATAGAAATATCTTGACTGGCAGGAGTGCATTTGTGGCCAAATGTACCACGTATCAAGCAGGATATATGTCGCAATTCATACTCGACCTTAATGGACCAGGTATCATCATTCAAAACTACGTCAACCGAGTCAAGAAGGTTATGCGTTGCTTTAATCTGAATGCATACTCTGGCAAATGAGATCATTCTCATCCTTTCTGTTTGGACATCAACATATGGGATATTCCTCGGTTTGACCTATATAGGAGGGGACTCATGCTGGTCTTTCTTCAGCTTGAGGTCCGGATGCCATTGCTGCAGGATCAAGGGGACTTTAAGGATCGTGAGAGGACCACTATCCAGGATTTTCCGGCGAAAGGAGCTGTCGGGGATATGGAAAAAGAAAAAACCATCCTCATTCGTAAGAACGTCCACGACTTGTGCTCCCCAAATATTTTTGACTGCATTTTCAGTCATCTTGAATGGAAGTTTTTTCCCAACGAAATAGCCCACAAGACATTCCTGCCATTTCGGGTTCGTGTCTCTAAGAATCTCTGGAGAGATTCTCACAGTTGGTTTTCCATCAACAATAGTAGGTGGGATGTAGGAGAGGTTGTAGCCTTTTCTTTTTCTTAGATTGCCCACAAATTGAAAAATAAAAAATAATAAGCAAAATTGATGTCAAACATGGATAAAAACCTAATGTGGACAAATCAAAATTAGGGTTTACAATTGGGCAAAGATGGAAACGGGATCATTCACCCAGTAAGCTACATCGATCAGGAAAATTGATAAAATATAAGTCAAATCAAAATTGACACTAAAGTAAAAAATATATATTTTTTAAAAAGTGACATTTAAATGATTTAATAAAAAAATTTTACACCAAAATGAGTATCGTATACACGTGTCAATTTATGAATGGACTCAAGCGCCCGGTACTTTTCCATCCGACCAGTCGTAGCTCGTTTTTTCCACACCCCTCCAGTGACACGCTGAAGAACAGAGGCTCCGTGCTCGTGTAGCTGAAGCTGAAACCCCCCAAACCGTCTTCTCCTTCTTCTGTGAGGAGTCAGGGGGACACTGCTGTCTATGGCTTGCAGTCGCCGCCGCCGCCGCCGCCGCCGGAGAGAAGATGGAGCTGTCGAGCCGGAGGTCGCGACCGGTCCTCGAATTGTGGGCCGCCGCCGCTTCTTCAAGATCATACTCTCCGACGCGCTTGAATCTGGAAAGCTTGTGAGTTGACCAACTCGCCACAGTATATTTCTTATGCTTGAGCAACAGCGTTTAAGAGTTTTCTCGCATTCCGTGACTGTGTGCCCATCGACCCGGAAAACTGGTTTTGTGTGTTTTGTTTGGTTTGGTTTGGAATGAACTTTTTTCACTCCCAGCTAAAAAGGAAAACAGGGTATTGCCTAACATGGCCTGTAGATCAAACAAAAATTTCTCCCTTTTCATACTTTAATAGTACGAATGTCTTCATCGGATGCGTGACCGGGTGTCGTGAACCATGGTGATGGTCGGCCTCATGTCCTCTTTGCTGCCATTTCTTCTGCTAAAGTTTTGTTGTATATATATTCATTTCACGATTTGGGTCGAAATGGCTCTCGGAATAAAGTGGAATGTTCGTGGTTCAGGTTTCCACAGCATCCTTTGAACATTGCTGTATGGAAAAAGAAGAGTAATTTCGTGGATACACAGATTTTAACTGACAAAAATTGATATGATTAAGTAATGAGCTTTTCTGGGGTGCCTTGCTTCTTTGGGCGGCGAAATTGTTGTGCACGATCTAGGTCGTGGGATAAAAGAAAATCAATGTCAGCTGTGGGATGACAAAACGTCTTGGCCATGCGATCAAGATAAATTTATGTCAACTGTCGGATTTGGCACGACAATTTCACTAGATCTTAGTGTAAATGATATTTTGGATTCTCGAGCTTTACGCTTGTCCAATGAAGCAACTATAACAACGATTCGATCCAAAAATATTCGGAAGCACACTTGGGGAAACTGATCGTTCATCCATGTTGCTGAATTTAAAATTTCTTAGTTTTCTTCGTTTTCTCTGCACTTTGGTTTGACTATGATGAGTTATCATGGACCTGTAACTTTAATTTTTTCATAATAGGGAATTCCGAAGAGTTTCTTGAGAAGATGTGGAAAGGATCTCTCAAACTCCGTGCATCTCAAGGTTCCGGGCGGTTCAACCTGGACTATAGAACTAGAAAAGCGTAACAATGGCATGGTTTCATTGTGGAAAGGGTGGCACGAATTCACGGAGCATTACTCCATTCGTCATGGTCACCTCATAGTTTTCAAATATAAAGGGAACTCCACTTTTCACATAATAATATTCAATAAGAGTGCTTCAGAGATAAATTATTCGTCGAGCAGCGGCGAAACATCATACCTCGGGAGCAAATTTCCCCCACCAAATTCAGAAGATGTCCTACAAGCAGAAGATCTGGAGGATTTCACACCCCGTCGAAGAATGAGGGTTGAACCACATTTACCTTATTCTCAGCTAAGTCCGATCTACTCACCACAGGTGTCCAAAGGTGTGACTCTTCATTTTATAAGTCACGTTTCTTCTTACATCACTCTCTTTTGTTAGTTCTTTTCCAGAAAAACTTGGTAACTTTTTTATTAAAGTTTTTCCTGAGCCAGTTTTTCATGGTCCTACACCTCTGAGGCCTCTCACTACTCCTGAATTAGCCAACGAGTTTCATTCAGAGAATCCCTTCTTCAAACTGGTGATATATCAGGGTACAAGAATTGTAAGATCTCGAGTTCCATCCACAACTGGCATGTCTCAAGTTCAACTACGATTGCTTTCTAAATCTTACCTCTGTATTGTGTTTTCCCAAGTTGATTTGGTTTGTAACAGGTACCATATGACATGTTATTTCTCGTAGTGTTTGTGGGGCGTCCATTGATTGAATAATGGGAAACAGGGAAAAAGAATAATTAAAATGTCAGGACTGTCCATTCACTTGGAAATTCTGCATAAGCTGATTTAATCACTATCCAAGTGAAAGGATGGACAGCATTTGAATGGAAAACTGTCTGTTCATGTACAATCACTTTTGGAGAATTCTGTAGATTGCAGGTTAAGATCATTGAATTTCATGAGCCTCTTAAAGCTGTCGACTGAAAATCCCGAAACTAGCAAATATCACCATGATTATTCTTCTTGTATGCTTTTTCCTTAAGAGTGTGTGCTGACGTTATGGTCCTTCTATAAGCATGCATTCGTTTGTACAAACATGTGCGTATGTGCAGAATATTCCTGTTGGATTCATCAGGCAACATATTAAAAAGGAAAGGGCAATGGTGACGCTTAGGTATACAGACAGGTCGTGGCTCGTGAAGATTTTAAGAAATTTGCAGCACCACCAGGCACTCTTCTCTGCTGGTTGGACTGCATTTGCAAGAGAAAACTGTCTGCATGTAGGAGATGTCTGCATGTTTGAGCTCATTGATATGGATGATGGTGTGTTTAACGTCTCCATCTGCCGTAGTGCTGGTATGGACCCAAATCACATTGATTGAGATTAACATCAGAAGTGTTACTCTATACCATTCGCATTGTCCATATGAATTCAGGATTCCTAATTATGCCTTCTTCATTTGGTAGTGGCAAGTCAATGAAAAGTAGACTCATTTATTTTTTTTTCTCCTATCATCTGCTAATGTCAACTCTGTAAGTGCCCTTTTAGAAAGAATCTCTCAAATTAGGCGTTTCTTTAAGATTTCTGTTGGCTCGAACCTGACTTTTAGAACTGTACAGCATAGTGACGTCGAACACACTTGCCTTGAGGTTTCTTCTTTCCTGCACTAGTCTCAATTATGTAATTTCCATCAAAAGAAACTCTCAAATTTGGCACTTCTTTATGTTTATAGTGGTTCAACCTGACCTATAGAACTAATAGAGTATAATAATATCAATTACACTGTCCTTAGACAACCTGTGGTTTTACAAGGCCAATTTCTACTTGCATCGCATTCTTTTCGTCATCTCTTTTCAAATTCTTGAAGATTTTATACAAGTCTTTTTGCATGTTAGTGCAACTTGTAATTTGTAAGTTTATTCTGATATGAAGAACTTGTGAGGCTTCCGCATCACACCATGATGATAACAGTAATTTCCAATTTATGCTAGATCTTTTCATAGCAAGTCAAAGAGATGTTAACATCAATGTCTATTAAAGTTCTCATTATTTCACTACAGGTGGGATAGAACAGTCTGCATGCAGAGCGAGCCGTTCTGAGCCGGATTTTCATGGTCCTGCCATTCCAAGGTCTCTCATATCTCCTGAATTAGCCATAAATGTTGATACGGAGCATCCCTTTTTCAAAATGGTGATCCCGCCATCTTATATGAGTTGCCTGGTGAGTCTTGAGCTTAAATCATCACTCACATGTCTTATGTTCAATTGAACAGTTCTCATGTATTGAAACATGTACATGTGCAGAGTGTACCAGTTGGATTTGCCAAACAACATATTCAAGAAAACAAACAAATAGCAACTCTTCGGTATTCGGATGGATTGTGGCCAGTGAAGCTCGTTAGGAGCCGTGGACGGGCCAGTGGGACTTTGTATCTGTCCTTCTCTGCCGGTTGGCGTGCATTCGCTAGAGAAACTCGTGTGCGTGCAGGAAATGTCTGCATGTTTGAGCTCATCGATAGGGATGATACTGTGTTCAAGGTCTCCATTTTAGCTGGCGCTGATAATGGCCCGATTCACATTGATTGAGATGAAAATCAGAAGCATTACCTTAGGCCATTTCAGCGTCAATATGAACTCAGGAATCCTAATAATGCCTCCTTTTATCGAGCAGCACAACAGAGAATCAATAAAAAGCATCTTTTCTGCTTTTGTTTTCGTCTTTCTTCCTTTCGTTCTAGTGTCAATTCTCCGGCTACCTTGCACATAAAGTCTCTCCAATTCGGGGTCTTCAAGGTTTTGCATAGCAATTTGACCAGTAGATCCAGAAAAGTGTAAATATATCATGCTTGCTCTGATGTAAGTTCATGGAGTATTTCCCTTTGGTTATGATCACCCCATAGTATTGGTATGTGAAGGGCGCTCTTTTTATGATGTAAAATGGCAGTTTGATATGAGTGCTCTGGAGAGAGGATCTTTCAGCTGATTAATGGCGACACATTGAATTCTAAGGGTGAAATTCTATCAATGAAAGGGAAGATTTCAAAGATGTTATGACTACATAATGATCGAGGAGGTGCAATATTGCAGTCAAATTGTTACATCTAACGTGAAAGTGCATTTAAATTTGAGGTTGTCAATCGAAGCAGTACCCCGAATGGATCAATTGAAGAAGACTCGATTGAAAGGCTTGTTCGCTGAAGTTATTGATCGTCGTAACGGGCACGGTAAGTTGTGAGAAGCTCTCAATGACCAATTCTTCTGAGGTCCCCCCATTGTGATGAATTCATCGGGGTTACTCAATAGTAAGAGTGGTAAATGGACTTATTCTTGTCATGGCGCGATCCCATTAGGAAAAACAATGATTGACAGGCGTCGGTATCAAACCCACTACAAGGGTAAAGGAGATTGACCAAATCATCTCCAATGAGTCTCGCTCCGAGTACATCAAGGCGTGATCCGTGCTCACTGCTTTTAAGCTTCCTGGATCGATTCAACATTCAAGAGGACGAGGCACCACGACATATGCTTTGTTTGAAAAGCTCATGTGATTGTGTCACGGATTATGATTCTCTCGTACTCTCGTATCTTGATTAGTGGAGTTTAGTGGCGTCGGGATAAAGAGTGAGTAAAGCAGAGATTGGATGATACAACTAGTTCTTAAAAGTGGTGTCCATTAGTTCTACTATAAGTTATAGATTAGAATGAATATATTCTTAAGAGCTATGAAAGCGAGATTAGCCTCCCGTGCACAAACTAGTTAAGAGCTGATAGTGCTCTCCTAATGAAGCCAATAAAGGTCAAAATCAGTTGTTGTCCCTAAAGCGTATCTCGCTCGAGGGACTAGATATCCAGGCTATGCTGAGCGTGTTACGATCTGATACGAGAATACTATTTGCCGTACTGTTCTTAAGAACAATTATAGAATGAAGGCTGGTCTAGGGTCTTATCGGCTCGCCAGGCACCGCACGGGCTATTCCATGGCCAAGAAATTGCTAGCCCGTGACAATGGCGTTTGCAGCCCCTCGAAGCCCACTATGTTTTTGCCCTTCTCCTGATTCATAATCCACCAAAGTCGAGGCTACCATGGAACAAAGGTCCTTAAGGAACACTACACTTCGACTCTCTTATTGTCCCCACCCTTTATAATTGCAGCAACTTGAGACATACTTTCGCTCCATTTCCATGGCTCGGTGCCTAAGAGGCAAATGAGTCCGGGAAACTTGCGGAGATCAACGACAAATATCGTGCAACGACTTAATTTCATCACTCCAGCTACTTAACTCGTTGGAATGTTTAAAGAAAGAACGAAATGGTCATCACACCGTGTTCCGACGCAACGCCTTCTTTCACGCAACAGCCGGTAAGCAGCACTACCGTCGACTCGTCCGAAGTTGAAAAGCATAGGCTGTCAAAGGATGCGAGGGATGGCGGAAGCGAGGAAGTTGACCGATGATTATGTGAGGCATGACTTCAGCTTGTTTGTCCGGCTCAAAGCCAAAGATTGAATTGGCTTAAAGAAATTATACTACCATCTCTTTGCGAAAGTCCCCCTTTCTATATCTGCGTGTTCTAGATCTCGACGCCACTTATAACGAGTTGGCATTTTGACCAAAACACAAACCGCCCGAACCATATTCTTCTTTTGACAAAGTTGAAGACGTATCCAGACTGGTTTTTCTAGTGCAGTAAGAGAACTCTGTATCAAAGTGCCTTATCATATTGAGCAGAATACCCTTTTGAAACCGACGTGCTGATCTCTATATCCGCTTCCATGCCGGTCCCTCTTCTACATTTGTTCTATCTGACTTTACATCTTTATTTATAAAAAATATATATATATATATGCTCTTAAATAGCACCGCCTAATGAACTGAAATACGTTTTATTGTTAGAAACTGCACGCATCGGTTAATATTATCGATGTTAATAAACAAACCGGTTGGTACTGTTTTTGATGACGGACGTAGTAATTATAATTTGATTTCTATAGATGATTTCGAGATTGAAAACCTATCGATTCATACTTCAAAATGATACTGAACAAAATAGTCTTTTGAAACTGATGTGATGATCTCTATATCCGATTTGATGCCAGTTTCTTTTCTAATTAAGCTTTGTCTCGCTTTACTTCTTTACTTTATCAAAAATACATACCTATACACTTACATAACACTAGCGAATGAATTAAATACTCCTTATCGTTAGAAAGTATTTTACACATGAGTCGATATTAATGATGTGAATAAACAAACCGTTCAATACGAATTTGATGAAAATTATTACAAGTAGTAATCAAATTTAGAATATGTTTTTGAAATTAGAAACTTAAAGATTCTACTCAGCAACTACTAGGTTTTAGAAGTTCCACTCAACCTCATACTATCACGACGTGTCTTAAAGTGGGAAAAGTACCAAAAAGGTCTTAAATTTATTATAATTGTGTCAATTCAATTCTAAACTTTTTAATTGTACTAATTGAGTTTTGAACCTTTTGACAATCAGTGACAACCGAGCTTGACTAGACTATCATATAAGCGATTTCCAATCAAAATTGATTGGATGGACTACATTGGCAATTGTAAAATGTTTAGGACTTAATTGATACAATTGAAAGGTTTAAAATTGAATTGTAAGTTTATAACTTTTTAAATATTTTTCCTGCTTAAAGCCGTATGGGTTGGTCCAAAGTGGACAATGTCATGTTGGCAAAAATGCCTAGGGTGGCCTCACTCGATATCACTGGTATTAGAACTTAGGACTATATGTATATAGTTGTCGTATAGTAGATATGATCAATAAGTTTAAGTGTCACGTCTTTCAAACATATTAATTATCAAGTCGCGTTACGGTTACTTACTGATCGATACACAAAATACTTCTCGGTCTGTCCCTTTCCAAGGATGATGCACAAATAATTTGCATTCGAATACTCAAACAATCATCGTCCCAAATCTCCTCATGAAATCAAATTTAGCTTTGTCAATTTTACTCACCCCAGCATTAAGCCGGACACGTGCACCGCCAGCACAAAGAAGAGAATGGATTCGAGAGGATAACCAACCAAACAAAAAACGAAAAAAAAAAAAAAGAAAAGGGGAAGGCGACGACATACGTGTCGAAAAATTGCACGTGAATAATCCACGTGGCGCCCCGCGCTGATCCCCAACGAACAACAGACGGACGGCTTTCAATTTGCTTGTCGGCTCGCCAACTACGTGGAAAGCAACCGTCACCCGAAAGAACGGTCCGCCGGACAGCGCCACGTGTCGATCGAGCGGTGGTGGTGGCGCGGGGGGTGAAGCGCGTCGCGTGCCGTCCGATCGGCGGTTGCACGCCGGTGCAGGATAAGCAACAGTGCGCGGGCGGAGTAGCGTAGTACCACCCCCCCGGGGGCGCGCGCTAATTGCGTGAGACGAGTGGACTAAAATCACTTGTCCAGCTTGTTTTTAGGTGTCTCTATTTGAGCTTCACGCGACAATGGTCATCACGACATTATTTGATTATGTATGAACATAATGCCCCCAAGCATAACTTAATATCGAAAAAATTGGCAAGACTAGATGCTACATGTGCATCGCGTTGTTGGTTTACTATGGAACGTGGAATTCATGTGATCTGAAAACCGAGTTCCAGAATAATTATCAAAATGAGTAAAGTGTCAATTATGTCTTTTATCTGATAAATGAGAAACTCGAGTAAATGTGTATGATTTAGTATGCAATTGAGAAGTAGCAACAGAATATGCGTGATTAACGAGCGAGAACGGAAGAAAAAGATAGTAACGCGATTACACATATTAGAAAATTGTTTCTCCAAAGAAAAAACTAAGAAATGAAGTTGTCGAAGGGAAACATGGTAGAATGGGGATTGAACGAATAACAACAAAATAGGTTCAATGAGTAACGAAGCACTTAATTCAAACGCAACAACTTTTCGTGTTTGAATCACGCCATCTACCATTTGAAGTGATTTCAAGGACCGCATTGATCACCCACTGATTAGAGCTAGACTTGTCAAAAGGAGTAGATCATATCAAAAATGATCCGATCCAAATTGAGCCCATTTAACTCGTTTTGATCAATTTTCATATAATACAAATCTAGTGACCCATACCCGATCCAATTATATTGCTAAAATACTTTTATATTTAATCAAATCTAGGAAAATCCATATTCAAACCAATGTGAGAGCACAAAGTGAGCGAGAGCAAAATCAAATAAGGGCAAAGAGAGTGAAGAAAAAGTCGTAAAGGCAGGTTAGGTCCGATTAAGTTGTGAGCACATTTAGCATTCATTTTATTTTGGGTTTTACCATCTAAACCCATTTATGATCAATTTATCAATATAATCAACATTTATAACAATTCAACTTATCAAATATGGGTTAAGAAATGCGCCTATGACCTATTTTGACAAGTTTAGTTAAAGCCGTATCAAATGCATGTCAGTGACATCAAAGATTAGAATAGTCCCGTGTCACAAAAGAAAACCTTACCACCCATCTACTCATCCTTTTTAACATCTAACATTAATTTCGTTATTGATCTTTTCATCGCGGACATTAATCAAGTAAGGACGCGTGCGGATTACCTCCGCAGCTATGGGCGATTCCTTTTCTTGACCTTTTTCTCTTTATTAGTGATTTACGAGCCCAATTAGAACAAGTTCCGTCCTTTCTTCTAATCAATTAAAAAATGCTAAGCAGCCAGCGCAAATGATCAAATTGCGAATACAACTTCGAGAGCGGACTAATCTTTGGGAGTGAGCAAAAGCGACGGCTCGTGGTGGCGGTTGTCACGATGCAATTGTCATCAAGCAGCCAACTACAACTACAACTACAACTACAACCAGAAAAAGAAAAACACAAAAAATATATATAATAATAAAAGAAGAAGAAAAAGATAAACGAGGATTAATCATCGGAGGATTAACTGCTAAACAAGTGGCCAATCATTGAGTTGCTTGTCACGTCCCCAAGATGAGCTGAGCTGTCTACCTAGATTCACGACAATTAGCTGGCCAATCATTACGTGATGCTGATTTCGAAATATTATTTGGATAAAGAATTGATACCACTAAAAATTTTAAATTAATTTTTTTGGATTGCTAAAACATTTAAATTTATACATATGTGATGAAAATATTTAAACATAATTTGTTATCGGTAGTAAAATATTTTTTATTAATTAATTATTTGAAGTAATATAAGTTGTTATTTTTAAAATATATAATTTTTAAATTATTTATTTTTTCGTGAAACAAACGTTTTTATACTTGGAAAGAGGGCAAAAAGGAGCATCCCCTCTTGTTTTTTTGACCAAGGACATTCTAACAAGTTGACTTATTCAACATTTGGGTTACTCAGCCTCACTAATATAATAATGGATAAATTGCTTTCACCATTTACCCATTCATCTTTGGATAGAACACCATTTGCTACAACATCAAAAATCATTTGTTTATAATATTTATATACTTTTTATATATATGCGCGGTTTTCTTTCATCTAATAATTTTGACTTAGAAATTGAACATGACTTTGCCCTAATTTATTTGACATATCTGACTTTATGCTCATTAAATTCCACACGTCGTCCTTAATCTAACTAGCAAATGAAAAAGGTTGTTAAAATACTTCATATCGCTTATTTACGATATTTATATGATCTTTATAAACATATTATCTCTTTTCATCTAATAATTTAATCTTTTTTTAATCAAACAGTCTAACACCGTCAAAACTTTCACAAATTGTGGGGACAAATTAACGTTCCTACGGTATCAAAGAGTCCCCCTTTTGGAAATTGTTGTGATGTGACCTTGTTCAGTTAAAATGAGATATATCGTCGATTATTACAGGTTGATTGACGGTTTAATCGAGGTGATGTGACATGCACATGAAATTGTTACTTTTTTGGGGGGCAGAAGTTGGTGCCTTATCCACGAAATTCACAAAGGGAAAATTGAAGCGTCCGAGGAAATTCGAAACTACATTACTTTTTTCTTTTAGTTGTGGGAAAGTCAATTGTCAATTATGATTTTTTTACCCACTAATAGTGATCTAATGGCTGAGGTGAGAGATGGATCTTGACCGTTCATCTATCATTTTATATTCTTTTTTTTTGGGGGGCGGGGGGGGGTGGGGGGAATTATAAATGAGAAATTGTCTTGAATTTATTATGATATATAAATTATTGTGATTAACACTATAGTACCACTTGGACCAAAAAAAACTATAGTGGAGGAGGTGATCCCAACGAGGGTTGGAATGACTTTTCTGAGGGCAGATGTAGAGGACCCAAATCTGTTGGCCCTAGAAAATCCTTTTTTTTTCCTCCATCTTTCTCTAAGAAAAAAGAAAAATTACATATTTCCCTTATAGTACTTATACAATACTTTTTAATTTGCACTTTTACCGGAAGCAGGACCGTCATTGTCCTATATGTGATTTGCCACAATCAATTCTATTTATGACATGAATCATCAAAATCAACTCAAAACGCGTGGTTCAGTGAATGCGCCAAAGCCATTTAAAAATCGATCCACGTCGAACCGCATCTTTTGATTTAGTGAGCTTTTACCCAATTTAGAGGACACTTTCAACGATTCAATTTGCAAGATCTCTCCTTGTAAGAAAGGGGGCGAAAAGGAAAAAGGAAAGAAGAAAAGGAAAGGAAGGCAGGCGTGCCATTGTGTTTTGACTTGACAAAGTCACTCAAGCAAGCTGAGTCCTCCTCTTCCTTCCCACTCCTACCTCTTCTCTCCTCCTTTCTCTCTCTAAAAATTCAGTTGACCGACCTCACCTCCAACTGATCTTTCCCCCCTATATAAACAGCCCACAAAGCGTCTACACCTACACCTCTCTCTCTCTCTCTCTCTCTCTCTCTCTCTCAAGCCAGTAGTTCTCAGCCACTGGACATGGCGCTCGAAGCCCTCAACTCGCCCACCGCCGCCGCCTCCCCTTTCGGCCATGACGACGCGGACGGCCAACCGTGGGCCAAGCGGAAGCGCTCGAAGCGGCCCCGCGTGGACCCCCAGGAGCCGCCGTCGGAGGAGGAGTACCTCGCCCTCTGCCTCATCATGCTCGCCCGCGGCGGCGGCGGCGAGAGCCATCACCCGCCGGATGCCCCGGCCGTGAAGCTCTCCTACAAGTGCTCCGTCTGCGACAAGGCCTTCCCTTCCTACCAGGCCCTCGGTGGCCACAAGGCCAGCCACCGGAAATCCTCCTCCGAGGCCACCTCTGCCGCCCCCACCGCCACCGATAACCCTACCTCGTCCTCCTCCGCCCCGGTCGCCATCGGCAGCGGTAAGCTCCACGAGTGCTCCATCTGCCACAAGGCCTTTCCCACCGGCCAGGCCTTGGGTGGCCACAAGCGGTGTCACTACGACGGCGGCAGCAGTAGCGGCGGCGCTGCTGGCAGTGCCGCCGGCGTCTCTTCCTCAGAAGCTGGCGGCTCGAGCCACATAACCATCAGCCACCGGGAACCAATAGACTTGAACTTGCCAGCCTTGCCGGAATTCTGGGTCTGCATCGACGAAAGCAGCAACCAGGACCCTAAAAGTCAACTCTCCGGCGAGCAAGAGGTGGAGAGCCCTCTTCCGGCGAAAAGGCCGAGGTTGTTCTTGGATCAAGAGGACATGGGGTCTCCCCAAAGATGATTTCAGACACTGACGTGAATTACAAAGATTACCCTTTACTTTACTTTTCGTTTTTTTTTCTTGGAAGGATCATTTGTTCATTAGGCTTTGTTGTAGCTAGGGTTGATCTGATGTTCTGTACAGAAAAAGAAACTGATGATGATTGTCATTTGTGAAATTCTTGCAGCCTCCCTTGGCTGATTACTATCAATTAGTTGTCACTGAACATTCTTTCGTTCTTTGAATAAATAAAACTACAGAAATACGACTTCATAAACCGATCGCTTTGCTGTACTGATCTCTCTCCGCAAGCTAGGGTTAGTGCATATCCAGCCAACTATGGAATCTCAATTCAACTTCTCGCAATTTGGACATAAATTATACGTAAGTCAAGGTCCACATTTTTTAAATCTTGGTAGTAAACGGGGACCAACACAGCTACAGCAGGCAAAAGAATGGGTAATCACTCAACCCCATGTTCGATGTTTTCAGAGGTTCATTCGACATTAATCATATACCTAAATAATCAGCACTGTAACATGTGTGCTTCGTGTCGTTGTTTTCATAACTTCAGTAGGCAAAAGAATGGGCAATCACTCAACCCCGTGTCGGATGTTTTCAGAGGTTCATTCGACGTTAATCATATAACTAAATAATCAGCACTGTAACATGGGTGCTTCGTGTCGATTGTGGTTCGTGTTCGATGCTACTCCTACCGTCATCAACGTTAACCCCTCACAAACTTTCAAACGTGTGTAGTTTCTCAGAAGCAGAAACTTTGGGAAAGCCATTCAAGTTACGTTACTGAGTGAAACTGAGCAGCTTCCCCACGTATTGCCAAGGGGAAAAGGGTTAACTTCAAGATCACAAAAACTTTTTTTCTGCAAGATGCGTGCCGTGCGGTGAAGTCTTTATGAATATGTACGTGAATGGATTGGTGTTTCTTTATTCTTATCACGATCGGTGGATGATTCTTGCCTTAATTAGCAGAGCAAGAGTGTGGGAATGTTCTTTCTTGGAGTTTTTACAGGTCAGGCTCGCCATGAAGATGCCTTGATTTGTTGGACACTTGCTGTGAGTTCGATCCTCGAAAAGCATAGTCAGTTGGGTTCTTGAATTTTTGGCCAAGGGAAAAAAAAAGTGGGTCCTAATGGTTGGCCTAAAAGAAGATTGGGTTCTGAAATCTGGAATGCTGCTAGGGTTAGAAACTCTTGAAGCAACGCTAGCCACGTACAGTAAATCTTATCGATTTTAATTTATTAAGTGATGCATCAAATTGCCCTTGATAGAAAGTTGTCCGGTTGTCGAGTTTCCCGTCCTCACTCTAATCCATATAAAGAAAACCTTATATCATCTAGTCTTACCTTCTCGATTGGAGATGGAGAACGATATAATTCTCGTTAGAGTACTTTCATATTTCGATCCCGGGATTTTTACTAGTTAGAGAATAGTTTAATCTCAATGTTGTTCACGACGTAATGCATTTCACACGCCAAAAATTAAAAAACCGTGAGCACAACATCAAACTAATCGGTGCTCGTGCAAGCGTTGTGAATTTCCATCATTTTTCTTCTCGGACGATACGGATTTTCACGCGTTAATAAGCCCGGATCATCATACTCTGAAAATGCACACAAATATCTCCATGTCACCCGTCTTTAATTCGATCATTCGGACATTTCAATTCGTAGATGCGGATCCTTTGACTCGACTTTGTGCATAGTTCGATACCGGAGCTAAACCAATTGAAGGTCACTAAGGAAAGTACAAAGGCTGAAGTGTTCTTTGCGTGTGGGGAGCGAATGTGACCATGTTCACATTGATACAAAAATTTATATAAATATATATACATTTAAAATTTACATTTGCGAATGGCTTGAAGTTGTCAATGAGATGGAGTTTAGACCGGGCTAAGCAAGAGTTTAGTGCACGGAATAATTCGACCTGCTTTCTCTGCTAATCACATGGGAGATACGCGGGAGATACGCCTTCATGTACACACAAAGCTCAAGAAACCCTAGAAGTATACGGCTAATTGGATTTATCTGTTGATCAATTTCGTGTACTGCGTTAATTAATTGGGACGTATCCTTTATTTTGTCCATGATCGAGGAAAAACAGTTTTGTGTGTGATTTTTCGAAAGATCGAAATCCCGAGATTGATTTTATGTACTCGTGTCAGTGAATTTTCGAAAGAAAACTACGGCGTATGCCGCCCGTATGAAGAACACATTACACAAAACCGACTAATCCTCTTTTGATCCGAGAATTCCGACTGCCCGATTTCTCACCGGCCATCAAATCGATGGTGGATAAGGTCGCTTGTTGAATGGTATTTTTTACGATGTCAGTGTATGCCGGAGTCACTCATTTTCAAATGCCATGGGTGGAGTCTTCTCTATTTTTCAGTTTCGCCCGCTTCATGTCATTAGTTATCCTCGCCAGGTACAACCTAATGTAATCTACGTAAATTGTGATACTAACAAACACAACGTGAAAAGGAGCAACAGCTAGGTCCTTCAGTGTATGTGCGTTGCAATTTGGACCGGTTGCACCGGATCAACAGTAGCGGGTCAGCTGCGGCCCGAGCCGTCCCCGATCGCAGCTTATGCACCAATCGATTCGAGCGCGGAACTTCCCGATGCTAAGAAATGCGCACCCAAATTCGCGGATCCGCAAGATTGTTAGTAAGCAAGTTAAAATGGTCAAGTAGTGTGTACAGTGCCTCATTAATTGTGACAACTAATCTAGGTGATTGTGAAAAGGTTGCCAAGTCAACGGCCACCAATCATCGTACCAAACCATCCGGAGAATAGTCGTAAGGATAGTCACCATGCGCCACATGTTGTAATAATATAGTCATGTTTCATAATCAGTATTAGGTAAAGAAATGTGTTTGGCCACTGGTCGAGCCCATTGGATTGGTTGTTTATGAAGTTAAAAGTTAACCATATTGATTAATTAATTTATATGATGCATAATTGTCTTTGTTTACATGGGAATTTCCACACACACACAAAAAAAAAAAATCTCGTTGCCATAAAGTAATATTTAATTGCTTGATTATAAAGATTTCCAAAGAAAATATTCGTATCGCAAAACTTTTTGGATATACACGTGCAAGCCCCTTCGTCTTCGTCTACATATTCCCAAGTTTCACCTGATCACACTGCCCAAAGCCCCATCGTCGTCGGGATATATTAATTCAAGCCTTGTCGTTTCGTCGGCTTTTGCTGAATTTTGACAGAAGAATTTCAAGAATCAATTTCCTTGAATGTTAATTCGAAATCAATAGCTGGAGCACTCGAATTAATGCTGAACAAGTTTCAAATTAGAGATTGTACTCATTTTTCTGATATTAATAAATTTGACACCAACTTTCATGTCATTAAATTTTTTGTCGAGTTGGGTTTATTTCTTGGGCTAGACATGAAGACTAACCTTTTCATTTTCATCGCTTTAGACATCGTTTCAATTTTATATATATATATATATATATATATATATATATATATATATATATATATATAAACACCATTTACTTTACCCATTGTGGTTGGACCACCACGGCAAAGGTGGCCAACCACACAACTGCCTGTGGGGACACGGGCGAATCGATAGGCCATATGGGATCTATAGTTGCTAGTTCTGACGACATAAATCACGGTTAAAAATCTGAACATATGAAGCCAAAAGTACCATTCATCTCACCTTTAATATGTTCCACAACTACCCTTGCATCGAAAATAATATAAAAAAAATCAGGAAAAAAATTACAAAAACTCCAAACTATGTCACTTATAACATATTTACCCTGAACTTTTTTTTTGTGATATCAAAAATTCCAAACTATACTATTTATAACACATTTACCCCAATATACTTTAGTCCATGGGTATTTTCGTCTTTTTTTTTTTTCTTTTCCGGCAAAGGTGGCCCTTGCCGGAGTTGGGCAAGGGCGACTCTCGTCAACGTCGAGCGAGGGTCGCCCTCGCTAGAGTCGAGCGAGGGTCATCTCGCCTGAGGCAAGCGAGGACGACCATCGCTCGACTCAGGCGAGGGCGACTCTCGCTGGCATCGGGCGAGGGTCGCCTCACCTGGGCAAGCAAGGGCAGCCCTTACTCGACTTAGGTGAGAGCGACCCTTGCTAGCATCGAGCGAGGGTTGCCCTTGCTAGAGTCGAGTGAGGGTCGCTCTCGTCGGAGTCGGGCGAGGGCTGCCCTTGCTCGCCCAAGCGAGGTGACTCTCGCCCGACTCAGGCAAGGGAGGCCCTTGCTAGATTTGGTGAGAGTGACCCTCGCCGGTGTTGGGTGAGGGCAGCCCTCGCCGGATCTAGTGAGGGTGACCCTCGCAGGCGTCAGGCGACCCTCGCCGAATCTAGCAAGGGCGGCCCTTGCCGAATTTGGCAAGGGCCACCCTCACCCAAAAGGAAAAAAATAATAAAAAATTAAAAAAGACTAAAATGCCCATTGACTAAAGTACAAGCAGGTAAATGTGTCACAAATAACATAGTTTTGGATTTTTAGTATCATAAAAAAAAGTTCAGGGTAAATGTGTCACAGATGACATAATTTGAGATTTTTGGTGATCTTTTCCCAAAAAATTAAAACTAGTTATTCTCAAGCATCAACCCAAGCATAGTCGAATTATTATTATTTCTTGGGTGGGTCGACCATAGTTGAAAAGATTTGAAATTATATTTTTAAGGCATTAATGTTAGCCAAGGCAAAGCCCAACGAAATGGGCCGCCCAAAGTCGTTGGACTACATTTTTTTTTTAGGCCACAAAAAAGGAATGGGCAATGAAGGCTCCAGCATGATATTCGAGAGTTAAGAACAAAATTAGTAAGACGTTGACACGAACTTTAGGCCTAGAAAACTCGAGGCATTCGGTTGAGGGTAATTACTAATATTTCAATTTATTACGTAATAATATTGATAGGATACATATATCTGTTGATTATGTTAATACGACAACGAATTGCGCGCGATTAGCTAGAGGCCGCTCCATGCCCTACACGTGTGCGGATTCCTCGGCATCTATTTTCACTCGTCCATATTAGTTTCATCCTTAGACAACCCAATTCAATCGACAGGATGCCATGCACGTGTTTGTAAATCGACTAATTAGAAGATATTGATGATGTTTGTGCTCGTAATCAATAGATAAGAAGATGGGAGAATTATTAAAATAGTCATAAATCTATAATAATTGTGTCAATTCAGTTTTAAACTTTTTTTTTTTGCCAAATGAGTCCTAAACTTTTTGCATTTGTTCTATTTCAGTCTATTCGGTCAATTTTAGTCAGAAATCATTGACATAGGTTTTAGCTATCTTACTTGATGTGGCTGACGTTAACGTTGACATTTTTAAATAATATTTTTATAATTTTTGACTTAATTTTTTTCCTTTTTTTTCCTCCACTGCCGAGGAATTGACGAAAAATATATTCTACCCAAAACCTCATTTAACCAAGAAAAACCATTGAAAATCATCATCGTCATATTTTTCCAATCCCAATCAATTCGAAACCCTATAACTTGCGCTCTAACGTTTTGAATCCCCACACCAACATTAAAATGTAAGATGATAATTATAATCATCATCATTATCGTTGATACTATCGGCTATGCATTTGCCTTGTATTTAGTACACAAAGGATGAACTAAAACTCTTCGAAGTACTTGCGGAAATGCGGGAATTAATACTAGATAAATGGTTTAAAACGAGCATTACGCAATTAATTAAATTGCCCCTAATTGAAAATGATACTGTAAAAGTGGCTTTTGGAGATCAAATGTTTCTAAAAGTCAATTGCTTTTTCCCAGCATTTCATTCCGCAACTTTTTTGCTTGCACGCCTTTTCGCTTTTTCACGATGCATGCACGTTCAACTCTAGAATCATGACATCCATGCATGCACATTATAGTGAGGAATAGTACTATGTACTAAGAATTATATACTAAATGGATATATTAAACGATGAGGCAGATTTTGAGGAAATCGTCCGATCATTCTAAACCTTTATACATATACCAATTCAGTCTTAAAATTTTTAATTTTATTAATTTAATCCTAAATTTTTGTGTGAAATTTTAATATAGTCATACTGGCTAATTTTTATCGGAAATCGCTAACGTGGCGATATGTCACGTAGAACGGTTAATGATGACCGGACCACTAAATCGGTTTCAAGAAAATTGTCCAATTATTCTAAACCTATTATACATATGTCAATTCAGTCATAAACTTTTCAATTTTACTAATTTAATTCTAAATTGTTGCACAAAATTCCAATATATAGTCATTCCAGCCAATTTTCATCGGAAATCGCTAACATTGCGGTATGTCACATAAAATGGCCAGCGATGACTAGACCACCAAATCAGCGATTTCTAAAAAAAAAAAAATTAGCCAGAAGGACTATATTGGAATTCTCATAAAGGTTTAGGACAAAATTGACAAAATTAAAAGGTTTATAACTGAATTAGTGTCCGTACACTAGGTTTATTATTAATTGAGTAATTTTCTGAAAAAATTTTATTGGGTGCTTAAACTGGCCCGCTAACTTAAATAATCACTTGCAGTTTGCCATATTATTTAATAAATTCATGTATTGTATAGATGTTAAGATATCTGGCATTACTCTGTTTTGACTTTTGCCTCGATTACTTTAACGTTGTTCCTCTTTCCTCATTACAAAACCTTTTTCTCCTCTCTCTCTCTCTCTCTCTCTCTCTCTCTCTCTCATGCATTTTATCCGGAGTGGATTAGTTACATTGCATGCAAGGAGTGCAATTGAGTAGAAAATGTTTATTGATTTCCTCCTAGGGGCTCTGTATTTGAGAGAGAGAGAGAGAGAGAGAGAGAGATTGTTATGCGAATGTGGAAAAAAAAAAGTCCCAACAGAAAAAAAAAAAAAAAGATGGTAAAGTAGTTGATTTAAATATGCAAGCATATACGTAAGTGTTATTTATAGGCATGGACTCTCAAGTGAAGGCAAAAGTGTCAAAAAAGTCCTAAACCTTTTCAATTTATGCCAATTTAGTTATAAATCTTTTTTTTGTGCCAATGTAGTCTTAAACATTTTGCATTAATACCAATTTAGTCCTAAACTTTTTTTTTGTGCCAATTCAATCCAAAACTTTTTGTATTTGTGCCAATTGAGTCTTAAACTTTTTTTTTGTGTCACTTGAGTTCTAAACCTTTTGTATTTGTGTCAATTCAGTCATAAACTTTTTGGCTTTGTGCCAATTCAGTTTTAAACCATTTTGAACTAAATTAACTGCAAAGACTGAATTGGCACAAATACAATAGTTTAGGACTGAATTGGCATAAATGCAAAAGGTTTAAAACTGAATTGGTACCAAAAAAAGGTTTTAGACTCAATTAGCGCTAATACAAAATGTTTAAGACTGAATTGGCACAAATACAAAAATTTTAGGATTGAATTGGCACAAAAAAAGATTTAGGACTCAATTGACATCAATACAAAAGGTTTATGACCTTTTTGACACTTTTCTCCTCAAGTGAATATTGCACATTGGATAGGCCTGATTATATCCATTCATGACTAGGTGCTTGGGTCATTTTAGGCTCGACTTGTCTGGAGAAGCTTTCATTTATTTATATTTTGATAAATGTTAATTGCTCGGACAAGCGTGACTGATGAAAGTTATTTGTTCAATCCAATCCAATCCAATGTAAACATGTTCCTTCGTTTAGAAAAGATTTTTCAGTTTTCATGTTTTTATGTTGACTGAGTTTGAGAGGCTAAGTGGTATTTTAAGGGATTTCAACACAGAAGCTAAAGTTCACCATTTCAAATTTCACCGACTGAGTGCAATCCACTTAAGCTGCGTTTGGTCATCCGGATTTCTAAATAGGATAGGACTGGATATGATAGCATAAGAAATCCTGAAATTTCTTCATATCCTGTTTACTGTTTTGTGGACTACGAATTTAAAGTCGGATAGGATAATTTTTATTTTGTTTTGCTAGTCATGGGTCTGGAGGAGTCGGTGAAGGAAAAAAAGCCGAGAAATTTTTTTGGTAAAAGCGCACAAGGTGTGTGGATGAAGATAACGACGAGTGGAGCGTAAAGTTTCTGGGAAAATATGCATTAGAAATCCTATCCGGGTCTATCCCTTCCCCCTTATGATTTTTTTGTCCGAGCTATATCCGGTTTATATCCGACCTTATCCTATCCTGGACTACTACTAAACACAGGATATGATAAAACATATTATATCCTGGTTTTTATCCGATCGATCAAACGCAGCCTTAGGATGTCTTTGATTCAGCATTCTCAATGGGATTTTGACCTCGAAAACCCATTGGGAAAATATTGAGGCGTTTAGCGAGTATTTCCAATGGGCTTTCGCCCGAAAGCTAGCATTGGGAATGTTGAAAGTCCAAGGTTGGTCTAGACCAACTTTGAGTTTATAGCATTTGCCTAATGCTAAAACCAATTTTTTTTTTCTTCACAAAGTACCATCCATAATTCTTAAAAATTTACAATTTTGCCTCTCATGACTATCCATCTTCTGTGGGTTGAAGGCGGTTGGCCAGAGCCGCCTGAGGCCAAATTAGGACACCGAAGCTCTAGCGAGGGGTCGGCGATGGCTTCTTGAGGTCTGACAACATGCTACGGCTGCCGGGGCCAGATCTGGCTTGCCGGCGGCCATAGCCCATCGCCGGTTCTGTTGAAAGGTAAGCTTTTTTTTTTTTAATAAAAAAAAATCCTAAAACCCTTTGCAATATAAGATTTACTAAATACTATTTGGGCCAAAAGTAGCTTCACAAAAGATTTTTTATCAAACACAATTTGTATTTACCCACTGGACTTTAAGTTAAAAGTATTTGCATTCCTCTAAACTTATTTGAGAATGCTGAACCAAACGCACCCTTAATATTTTTTAGGATACCTGTATAGGCCGAAACACGAACTCAATCGATTCACAGGATATTTCGGATGTTCCACAAACCTCCAGATAGAGGGGTCTTTTCGCCCATGCTTCTAGATCATAAGAGAAAAAAAAACCGTTCCTTGGGCGATCGATGTTGTAAACCAAATGGTTTACACTTTGTCACCGAATGTGTTGAAGCCAGGTGGCAGAGAGGGTTTGTAAAAATTAGATTTGTCTCTGGCTAATGCTAAAAGATCAAGTTGTTCTTCGTTCAACAAGCAAAAGACTACTAGAAATTTAGGGTTCTTGTGAATCAAGATTTCGCATCAACACACTCAGAATACTACTAGAAGAGCCCTTCAATCGACAAATGATGCTCCGGCGCACCATGAGCCACATACACAATAGAGAATAAGAGGGGCAAATGCTTGATGATGACGAAGACATTTCACAATCAAACTGTCCTTAAAAAACCCTAAACAGTCGCACATTGATAGTGTTGGGAGCAGTCCAACATGTTTGGGAATCGATTTAAAATATCTCGAAGATTGCTCATCAAGAATACCTAATAGGAACGAGCCCTATTATGGTAGGAAGCTGACAAGGAAAAAATCTACATAAGAAATCTTATTTAGAAAGAATACCAGGATGGAATCAATTCTAGTGATTGCCTAATTAGAAGAATTCCAATCAATCGGGGAGATTTCTAATTAGAAAGTGATTTTCAATCAATCAGGGAGGATTCTTAACTTGGGTAAAGATCTACCGCTATAAACAAAAGGGCTTAGGTGGAGGTTTCTATGTGCACCAAAAAATACTCCAAAGAAATCACAAGAGTTTTCAACAATATACATAAACACGAGAGATCTTGAGAGTTCATCAAGTGAGGATGTGTTTTGTGACAATTGTGAGGATTTATTATGAGAGAAACACCGTTAGAGTGTTAATTGTAATCCTTTTATTATAGAGGAGTAGTTCCTGGATCAGCGTCCCGTGGTTTTTTCTCATGTTGGATTTTCCATGTAAAAATTTCTAGTGTATCATTCTTTTTTTACTGTGTTATTTACTTTTTTTCTACAAAGAGAATATACAACGATATCTTGCGCAATTTTGACAATTATAATTCCGCTGCGATCAATTGCAATCCAACTTAATATACAACAGATAATTAGGATTAATTGTACGAATAAAAGAGTCGTCCAAACCCATTTTCTCAAATCGAGCTACAAACTCGACGTGTTTGTGTCAATTCAGCTCAGTCATACAGTTCAAAACAGCGAAAAACACACGACATTTGGGCATCAATTGAAAGAAAAAAAAGGAAGGAATCAAACCACAATAAAGCGCGATGCCAATATTTGAACGTAGTGCAAAAGTAACGGACTAGTGTCCTGGCATTACTCGTGAATTTTCGAAAGCAGGCGTACTTGACTTGAATTAGACACCGACTCGAGCACGGTGGCAGCGTCCGGAGTTTCTTCCTTGGATTAAGCTAGGGTATCTCGTCTTATTCGAGGAGCCGATCTGATAAATGCACTTTAAAATGGATAGGATAACATAGTCTAATAATCCATAGGTTTTTCACAGGTTTGGTGACGCTCCATTTTATAATAATTTGTGCTTCCACTTCAATTTATTGGAACTTGGGTTTGACCCCACTCTCAAAAAGGTAATCGACGCAACATACTCGTGCCGTTTTTTTGATTAGGCTCTAATCAATTGTGTTGTGGACCCCCTTTATTAGTTTGTCGACCATAGATTTATCGTGATCAGAGTGAATTGAGGTCATTGGTATTCCACATAGGCTAAATTATGTGCATCTAAAGTCGTTAACGATTGGTCCACGACGTTAATCCCGGCCTCCCAACATTAAACAAAAGGTTTATGAAAGATCATACTTTAATTTTTTCTGTCGGATACATTATTCAAATAGGGACACGATTGTCACTTTTCGAAAACTACAAGGGTAATACTAATGCATTCTGTTTTTATGTGCCATATGGAGATGCGGTGTACAATGATTTCATACAGCAAAGAGGAGATATCAAAGTTGGTTTCGGTTATTTAATCCAATGAACACTTTCATCTCTCTAGAGTGATTCGTATTCACATAACTTAGAAGAAGGATTATTGTATAAATTCGGTCGATTATATTGCAGTCACGTTAGATAAAATCAATCGTAAAGAACTTGGTTGGATATGGATCTTATTATACGTGTATATATTTCATTAAGCAGATTAAAGGATTAAATGTACAAAATTGAGGAGAATCATTTTATTCACATCTTATTATTACTTATTTTATATTTGAAATGTAATGAACTGGATATATTGAAAGGGCCGTGATAACGAGTGTTCTCGACACCAGTTAAATATTTCTTAATTTTCAGTTATTCAACTTTCAAAGCATTGATTGCACACAGCACGATGACAATTAATACATTAGAAATTGCAAAGTTTTCTTAAATAGCTGCCTAACGAGTGCTCTTGAGTACTTTTAACAAAATGCATACTAAAATCAGACGACCTGATCAATGGATTAAAATGATTTTTATCGTTGAAATTATGAACTCCACTCCTTGGCTCTTCATCTCTTATCCGGCCAATCAATGCAATGGACCGTTCTGACTGGCAATTATAATACCTAACTTCTATAAACAAATTCATTATTTGCTACTATGTAAAACAGTCTCGTACCTTTGTTCATATTTATTCATGAGAGAGAGAGGGAGAGGTATAATAATGTCGAAGGTGACGTAGTGGGGATTATCCTAACAAACAAAAGTAGTTTATAATTTGGGATCGTACTTGCAACTAGATGGTTGAGCTGGCAATAAGTACATTTTCGTCTTATTTTAATAATAATAATAATAATAATAATAATAATAATAATAAAGAGTGAATTTAAAACCCTTTAAACCATCGATATATGCAAAGAAGATAGTGGCATAATTTGTATTAATGTAGCAATGGTTTAAATTCATCTAGAAACAGGATTAAAGACTCGCATTTAAACTAAATAGCTTTCTCAGAGTATGAGGTTGCAATCTTCTAAGTTTGGGGATTAATGATCGTAATATTTTCTAATTAACTCATCCAGTGTCCTCAAGAGTCAAGACTTGCTTGATTAGTAAAAACCCCTTGACGTAGTGGCAACAATTTGTCTCGTGTCACTATATTCACATTGATTATTCAAATCAACTGGAGAAATTGTTCAATCAGTACAAAATCTGTTGTACGAATCTCAATTTAGTCATAAACTTTTGAATTTTAACAATTTAGTCTTAAACCTTTGCATAGAATTTCTATGTAACTATTCTGGCCAATTCTTACCGGAAACCACTGATGTAATGGTCCATAGATTTATGACCAATTAGGTATATTTTTCCCATATCAACTTGGGTCATCGTCAAAATGTTTCAATGTAATTGTAATTATAAAGTACATATATAGTTTTTTTTTTGTTAATAATGGGTGAAAACTTATAGATTCTTATCAATTTCAAGTCAAAGTCATGTAATATGGAGTAAGGGTAAGCGAATCTCAATTCAGTCCAGTCCAACTCAAGAATTGAGAACCGGACTAAGAGGACCGGTTCTTAGTTTCTTGGATTGAGGACCGGACCGGATCAAACCATTGGTCCGGTCCGGTTCCAATGAGACCAATCATTTATTGGTAAAGGCAAGGGGGAATTTGGGAAATTAGATTAAACTTTCTATTTTTTTCAAAAATTTTAAAATTAAATAAATATATATATGAAAAAATTAAAAAATATATATTTATTGGTTTGGTCCGATTCGATTCTCACCTTATAACCGGAAACCGGACTGCCCGGAAACTAGTTCCACTTTTAAGAATCAGGAATCGGGCTGATATTCCTAAGAATCGAATCAAACCAGTTAATCCAGTTTGGTCCGATCCGATCCCGATTTAGACAGTCTATCTTGCTCACCCCTAATATGGAGTCGAGATCTCTCTCGACAGATTGGTGGCAACTTGGATTCGTTGCAAGTAAGCTGTCTATCTTCGTTTCCGATTACAACAGTCCAACTCCATCATGTGCTAACACGAGGAAAAAAGAAGAAAAAGGAAAGGATTACTTCTTTCACTTTGATTGATCAAACCTCAACACATGGCACATGGCCACCGTCAAATAACCAAGCCAAAAGATCATCGCCCTTTATACGAAAACAAATAAAAGCCACCGCCGCTCCCATCTCCATGTGATGTTAGTACTGAAACTGGGTGAGCCGTGAAGAGATTCCATGGATGCTCTCTTTCCCTGTCCTAAATTTATTATTGGGATACCAATTCAATTTTAAACTTTTTGATCTTACCAATTTAGTTCTAAATATTTACACAAAATTTCAATATAGTTATTTCAACCAGTTTTTGCAGGAATCGTTGATATGATGGGGTGTCACATAGGATGGCCAGCGACGACTAGACTGTCACGTGAGCGATTCTTGGGGAAAATTGATCGGAAGGCTATATTAGAATTTCAAGCAAAGTTTTAAGATTGAATTGACAAAATTAAAAAGTTTAAGGTTGAATTAACATATGTACAATACAATAAATTTAGTAATTTTCATTTCTGTGGAAAATTAGGTTGGAGTCAGCACAAACATGATGAGCAAACTTAATGATATTTTCTCTTTCTTTGTGTCAAATAAACGTATTGGAAAGTTGCTATGATCATCGCTACCCCTTCGTTTTCGCCGTAATTACACCGTCGCCTGACCCGATGGGGCGAGGAAAAAGTACGAGCATTATAGCTCATGTCTCATTGATAATGACATTGCTATGTGATGTCCATTTTGGCCTAGGGACATTAGGCCAACAATTAATTGACACATTGCTTCCTTGGAACTTGGGCTATCTAATTTGTACGAATTTGAGAGAGATTTCACTTTAATGTTGGGAGAAGAATTATTTAATAAATTTGGGTATGCATGCCAAATAAGAAGCAAGTGCATGTGGCTATTGTGTGGATCAAAGTTGGCATGAGATTGACCAAAATGGTCCATTTCCAATAATAATGATTTAAACTTTTCAATTTCTTTTTTCCCGAGTCGCGCAGCTCACGTAATTTGACGTTTGTTTAAGGTTTTAAAAAAATGCAATTCACATGTAATTTTTATGACTTCTGAAATTTTAATTTTGGTATTTTAAATTTTGGCATTAAAAAGCATAAGGAAACTTTTTGCTTAAAATAAGAGAACACACGCACTGACTATAAAGACTGATTTACGATATTGATTTACAAAATAAAGCGATAAACTCTAGCTACATGCATATTATAAAAGTTAAATGTAAAAATAAGAAAGAGAGAAAATGGGAAATTTGAATATATTTCGATGTGCAAAAAATGTACATGAAGAGTCTATTCATAGGATTTAATAGATAAATATATAAGGAAATCAAATTATATATACATAATCAAAATAGATATAGAAAATCAAAGGAAATATCCTAAATATCTTTAAAAGATATCTAAATATCTTTAACAATGAAAAAGAAGAGTACCATTTAAGTATTTAATAAAAGTATTTGACACTTAAACAATAGATCGATCTTTTAAATAAGTCTATACTGTAAAAGTTGGTAATTATTCTAAAAGTCTAAACTATTCAATAATTGTGTACATACATATTTAAATATCATAACACTCTCTCTTATGCGTGGACTGAATTTTGATAATAACAAATAACTTGGAAAGATTAGAAATGTAAAATTTTTTGGGTTTGCTACTAAATGTTATAAAAAATTTATATTATTAGATGAAAACGTGATTTAATATTTACATATTCTAACGTGTATATCTCTTGCGTTAATCGTTTATTAACGGTGAAAACCCTAGTTCTCCTATAAGTCGTTGACGACAAATTCCATGGTCAAATGTTTCTCTGCGCGATGACTTTGCATTGAGTCATCCGACGTGAGCGATACCGGTTTGACTGAGATCGAAGATGGAGGAATCAAGTGTTTCACAAGAAACCATATGCAAATATTATTATTATTTATACATATTTTGACCCAAAAAAATAATAATATTATTAATACAATATTAAAAGATATTGTCAAAGCATACGCGTGCAGAGTCAGCACCATGTGAGAGAGTTATAAGATAACATGCAAGTCATGGAGGGCAAAGAGAGAATGAGATTTGATTCTCTCTTTGCGCGACAACAAAAATCAGAATATTAAATATTGTCGATAACCGATTTTTATGTAGTTAATCTTTTTTTGCATTTTCATTTTCTTATGGAAGAGTAAGTTTGAATAAATGCAACACTCGATTTCATACATAAAAAAAGCGGCCTAGAAATTTTTTTAAGAAAAGGGATATGGAAATTCAAGATCTCTTACTATAATATCATGTACAATTTTTGAGAAAATTACCCAATCTAGCATCTTTGCAAAAAGTTTAGGAGAGATTAGACCATTTCCCTGAAATTTTATAAAATTACTGCTAACTATTTTTAAATTTTAAGAACTTAGATAAATGTGTTTTTTTAAACTTAAATGCTGTGAGAACTTTGAAAAACAAAATTTGGCAAGTACCATTATATTCATATTGTGGTACAATATGAATGGCTATAGCTACTACATGAAGTTCTGAGTGGACATTATCTCAATTAATACCGAAAATTTATTGCTGAAATTTTTCGATAATGCCAAAGGAACGTTCAATACTCAAAAAGGAGGCTGCATGGTGTGCATGAAAATGATGGTATAAGCATGAGGTGTGTGTCCATATGTGCTTTGTTTCCATCCAATAACGATTTCATGGTGGTCAATAGTTGACCACATCGTCGGCATGAATGATCCAAACTCGTGCAAAAGTGGACATCGACATCTCCATTTGTAGAGTTATATTCTTCTTTCCCTATCAATGCTTCGAATCATTGACAGGAAAGGGGGAAAAGATGTTAATTAATCATGACGCTTCCCATCCCATGTCAATGACATGAAAACAGGTTGTGAATATACGTGATTCGACCCGACATTCCTGTGTTCACACAGAGAGAAGATACAATTCTAACTATCGAGAAAATGGAGAGAAAATGAAGCACCCGTGACCTAAATGCTCATAACAGATACTAGTGTCATCCAAAATAGGAGTCGTGCGCATATAATTAGCAACCATCAAAACTTAATTAGATTACAAAATCTTGTCTGCCCTAATTAGGATCGCAATCCATTCATGGTCCGACGGAAGTCTCCATCAAGCGATAAACTCAACACGGGTCTCAACACACACATCACTTTTGTACATTATGTTGCCTCCTTGATGCCTCGATAATATCTCATCGCAATAGGAAGAGGGCATTACTTCAACAGTTCAGGTTACGAACGGATGAATCAAGATCGAAATGAAAAGGCAAATCAAGAAACATAGACATCCACATCTCTTAATTAATAAATCAACCGTCATTAGTTCCAATTTGTATTGCCCTAATGATACCAAATCACATGCCCCCTTTTTTCTTTTATAGTTTTTTATGGCATGGATGATGTTGGGTTTCTTTGCGAATAGCAAGGCACACAAGATGTCACTACTTACGTTTCTTTTGGGCATTCCACTGCGGGGTGGGCACATCTCATTTTATAATATAGTTTTGCAAAAAGTGTGTGCATGCATGGAAGTCATGCACAAGTCCCGTCGCTGTCTCATCCCTATCCTCCCAAATAAAATTCAGTGGTTATCATGATATTACATATTCCCCTTCTTTTCATTCCCATGACCTGGGTATTTGGGGTTCTTACATATATATGGTAAAGAATTAGGATGATCGTTAGGGGCCAAATCGATAATCCCAATTAATTATCATTTCTTGTTAATTATTCTATAGTCAAAAGCTACCCATGATAATTGCAATCCCATGTTCGGGAAGATAGTAGGCTCCGTTTGTTCCATGAAAGAATGAATGATTTAGAAAATATTTTCCTTAAAAACGATCACTTGTATAGCTTGAAATAATTAGTTAATAGAAATACAACAGTTTATGTTTAAATGTTTTTGTGTACGATGAAAATATTTTTTATTTATTCATTTTTATAAACAATATAGACGATCGTTTTTTGGAAAACGTTTTTCAAATTATTCATTTTTCGCGAAATAAGCGGAACTTTAGTATCATATGACAGATCCATTTTCAGTTATGATCATACAATCTTTTTTTGTTTCTAGTTATAATACTTAAAGACCGTCACCACTAAAAAATTCAGCACTCAAATTATCAGCTCTTATTTTCCAGTTTTAACAAAGGAGCCCTTATCCTTTCTGTGAATATATTAGCTTGTTAAAAATGAAAAAAAAAAAAACTTTTACGCTTTCTTGTAAATGCAAATATAAGTTTCATATGTTCTCAAAGCAAACTTGTAGAAGTTGCATATATAAGGATGCAAGAGAGTTTAACCAACAAAAAAAATTATTTTTCTAAAACATAACAATGTACATATAAATTATCTTTTCGACATACCGTGTGAATTTTAATGGAGTATGATTTAAGGACTGTAATTGATATACGTACCACACCATTCACAACTTCAAAGGAATTCTCAACTTTCAATTTGGCATTTGCAAAATGAGGTAATTGTTTTTATTTTATTTTATTTTTTGGCTCGTAACTAGAAAAAAAATTGAAGGGTGAGAAAAAAGTTTATAGTGATTTCGGACCTAATTAAGCAAACAAACAATGGAGGGTCTTGTGGTCCCTATGGCTAGGAGTCCTAGCTGTTAATTTGAGCCTGCTTATGAACAATAATGCAAAAGCTTTTGTGGGCTAAGTTTGATGATAACGTTAGGGCTAATGTCTTTTAGTCGAGAAAGTCCAAAACAAAGCACCCACCATTTGAGCTGTTGATTTGTTGTGACACTAGTCTTATTTCAACTCATGTAGTAAAAGCATGTTCGTGTTTCTTTAAGAGACACCTCCACAGTGAAAATGTCTTGCATGATTCAACAATGCTAACATTTTCGCCGAGCATCTTTCAAAATGATGTAACAAATGCACATATGCGTGGTTCTCTTTGATTCTCAATTGAAACTTGGAACGTGAGTTATCTACTAAACGTGTTATAATAGCAAGTCTTTTTAAGCTCCTCTACCAACATTAGTGACTATTGAGTAATTGTTTCGGGTAAAAACTGTTGATTAATGTGCAACCTCTCTCTTCTTTTTTAGTGACATTGGCATGCTGCAATCTTAACTTCTGCTTAATCCGCCTCCCTATAACTAGATTGCGTCTTTAAAAATAGAGACTTTGTATTTTTTATGATAAGAATGCATGTTGTAAAGAAGAAAACAAGAAGTCTGTCTCTATCTCTCCCTTCTTATTTCTTCGTTTATATTATTTTTCCAAAAAGAGTCCCCAAAGGGGGATAAAGTCCTCCTCTTTGTGAATGACGAATTTCGCTTTCAACTTCAATGATCATTACTCTAGAGTCCCAGAGCTCTGTGATGCCCATCATTATTATGGGCGCGAAGACAGCAGTACTCCCTCTAGCAGAACTAGAGGCTTGAGTACCAAGCGTAGGGAAGAGGAGGAGGAGCAATAAAGTGGCCATTGATAAATAACAATAATAATAAAGCAGTGAGGGGGAGTGAGTGTGTTGAGGAAGATGGATAGGAAAGAGCTCTCTGCTTGACAGGTTTGGCGTGCCTAACTGAGCAATGTTCTGTGGAGAATGAAATGCCTCTCCCTGATAAGCCTCTATCTCTCTCTCTCTCTCTCTCTCCCCCAAAATTGAATGAACACCATCAGACTTTCCCAAGCTGATGAAAGTGACTAACCAAGCAAATGGAAAAGCGAAAAATTAAAAAAAAACAATGGAAAAGGAGAAAGAAAAAGGAGAAAATTTTAGTGGGCTAGACTGTAGAGAGTATTGACGGGTTTATGTGAGCTCACATCAAACTTGGGTTCATCAATTCAAGCATGAAAAGTCTCATTTGTTGGGAACCTTTTGTTCTTCCTCAAACTTGGGTACCTGCTTTCTTTCTTCTTTTGAGTGTTTGTGATTGGATTCTATAAAACTGGGGAACAGCTCATTCCCTGTTGGGTACTTCCTCGTTGTCATTATTCCCTTTGGGATTTTGTGTTAGGATCTTCTCTTCTCTTTCTTTCTTTCTTCCTTTTCCACGGTTCTGAAAGAAAATTTAATGCTGGTGCGAAAATTTAAATGAGTCTCGTCCTCTGGACTTGAAGTACTCATACATTATAAAGATCACCTTTCACATCGTTCATCAGCATCATTATGCCATCCGAGAGAAAAAGCCTTAACTTCGTTGACATGTCTCTGGTCCTCTTTGGTTGAGCTTGAAGCAATACATGTGATTTCCTGTCACACCCTCGTCTAATTGCAGGTTTTAGCAAAAGAAAATGGGGGGTTCTTGGGTTTCGATGGGTTTCACACGGAGAGTGGGTTTTGGGTTCTGTCTTACTGCTTCACAAACCAAATCTTGAAAATGAAATTGTCGCTTTTCTCTTTTGTTGTTGTTTGCCATTTTCTTTTTTTTCAAGTGGCGCTAGTGAAGTTTTGCACTTTACAGAATAATAGGATCTCTTTGGATCATTATTTTACTTGATTCCCGAGATATGCTCTCATGGGGGGTACTTCTCTCTTTTCTTTTCTTTTATTTTTCTTTCTTCCTGTTTTCTTATGAAGATTTCCGTTCACTGTTGAATTGATTTTGTTGTTGAGTCCCTGTTTGATCGTTCATTACTATACTAATTGACCGACCATATTCTGTTCTCTCTCTGTCTCTCTGTCTCTGTCTCTCTCTCTCTGATTTATTCCTGCAAAGAAAGAGGGGGAAAAAAACTTAAAGATAGATGCTTCTTGTCTGGCGCTTTGGTGGTTTCTCGCAACTAATACCGAGATGCTGTTTTCAGTTGCAGGTTCTTCAAAGCTCCAACGGTCGAAGAATGGGTGATATTAGTGGGAATTGAGGTCACACAGGCATGAATCTTGAGTACCCTCTTCTTTTTTCATCTCCTCTTTTTTTGGTTGCTGAGACTGAGAGTGATTCAAAGAAACAGAGTGATCAGATGGAGAAGTTTTTTAAAGGAAATAGTTGTAGAGATGGTGCTTTGCGTCAGAATCTGCTAAATGGTGGGTGCGTGAGTGTGAGTGACTCTCTGGTTTGAGAATTATTTTAAGTGTTAGTGGGGGAGGTCAGAGTGATGGCTATGTCTCCTTGGCTCACAAGGTGCGCCCTTACTCTGTGGGCTTTGCCTTCAACCAAGGAAACAAACTCTTTCCTCTGCTCTCGGTCTCTTCCCATTCAAGAGAACCTTCTCTTTTAAAATATTGCCACTCTCATGCTCTCTCTCTCTCTCTCTCTCTCTCTCTCTCTCTTACTCAGACTCTGAGCTCTTGGTTGGTGTCAAGATTCGGTTATCGCATTTGAGCATAATATTATCCCCCCTTTGGAGCCCAGAAATCGGCCACATTCGAGAGCTTCTGGTCCCCCATGCTTGGAGTATCCGCCTTTCCGCTTCTGGAAAAAAATTTCGCGTCGGGTTAGGAATCATGTGAGCTTGTTGGACAGTGTTTTCCTGGGTGGTGTTGTCCTTTGAGTTTATTTGATCTAACAACGATCAGTTGAGTGGTGAGGGGGTTTCATTTTTGGAGGTGATCCTTGTTTCTCAAGATGAAGTTTATGAAACTTGGGTCGAAGCCCGATTCGTTCCAGAACGAAGGAGACAATGTCAGGTAACATCTTCGGAGCTCTTGCATTTTCTGCATTTCTCTTTTGATAAGAGTTTAAGCTGAAAGTTTCAGGATGCTCTCCATTCTCCTGCGGTTTTAGATTGATTTGGCTTGGCTAGTTGGCAATGAGAAAGTGGTCCTTCATTGGTTTCTAATTCACATTGCCTTGTGCTTCTCAGACACTTCCTTCCACTTCTTAACATTTTTTTGGGTGCTCATAGTCGGCTCTTTGGTTGGAAGAAAATTTGAGATTATGATCAACGTGGTCTCTTACTAACGTACAGATTTACCGAGTTGGGTCCCTTTTTTGAGCTTCCATAGCTTCTAGAAGACACGATTTTACAAGTAGGAAGGGCTTTTTGATGAAAAATTTGCTCCTTCAGTAGCAATGCATATGCTCTGTTATCATATCTCTTCATCCTTCCGAACCTGCGTCAGAGTTTAGTATTACTGGACTCCATCGCTTGATTTTACCCTTTTACAGCGAACCTGGGGGATTTCGTGGGGACATACCGAGACAAGCTTCACATAAGTGTTAGGAGAAAATTTTCTTTCACCCGTTTTAATATCCTATCAATGTTTTTGCTCTGTCTATAGAGAAGTTTAAATGTAAATGTTGATTTGAATTGTATCGTTGTCCTTGTTCCATATTTGGTTTCTCTTTAAGTTCTTACGAAGTGTTTAGGAACTTTAATAGATGCAGTTTGCTTTTTCGGCTAAATAGATGGAAAATAGAAGCTGTATTAAAGTGCATTAGTTGGCGTCGCAGCAGGTGATGGTCGGGCACAAGCAAGAGGCACAGAAAACTAGGAACTTTGCCACATTAACTAATCATTTATGATAGGCATATGTTGTTCAATGCCAAGCCATCTGATGCGCAGTGGTTTACAGTTCAACAGACTAGGTTCTCAACTAAAGGGAAAAAGAAATCGATTCTCAAGGATAGAATAACCAGACATGTTTTGACCTCAACAGGAAAGTGTTGAAGCTCAACATATACATTTTGGCTCGTTGTAACTTGCGATTTCTTAATCTGCAATCAGCTTCCAGTCAGTCATAGGACTGATTTCACTTCAGTGGTAATTGTTGTTACAAGTGAACTGTCATCGACAGCAGTTTACAGTATTCAACATTTGCACAAAATTTCTCTTCGAAAGACTTGACTTTTGTGTTGTTTCATGGGTTTTCTCTATCTCAAGCAGTTCAATTAACGAGTAAATTGAAATTGTTCTGTGTTTTGTAAGTGGGGGAGATTCTTGATAGGCCAATGCATGCCTTTGCAACTTCATGTGGAGTTTTTTTTTATCAGCCATGCCTTGAAGTGCTCGACTTTCGCGCATTATGTTGTGAACGTTCATTCTGGAAATCATGTCTGCATGGTCGTATCGGTTTATTTGCTCTTTTGAATAACGCTATAAGGGGGCATGACAACGTGCAGATACGTTTCAAGTGAGTTGGCAACTGATATCACTGTCAGTGTTGGGAGTGTAAAGTTCTACTTGCATAAGGTATGGTCAACTCGGTACCCTTTTTATACAACTACAACAAAAAAAGCAATAACTTTGCGACTTTCTCGGCTTATTTTGCCTTGCATAATCAAAGTGCTGAAATTACCTTTTAAGGTTCTGTTGCCGTCACGTTAATGTCTAGCCATGTCATGATAAAGTAAGAAGCAAAGTTTTGGCCTACTTCTCTTGCTACTTTATTTGAAATGAGGTTGCCATACGTAATTTTGAACAAAGCAAACACTCGTTATAACTTCTTAGCACTACAATAGGTTTCCTATCTAGCTTGACTACTGCGTTGGACTCCTCAGATTCCCGTGGACAATGGTATAGATTAAATTTCTTCCATCAAAAACCAATTTCCATGGCAAGCCGGACCCTATAATTTGTTTCCTTAGTTGAAAATTGGCAGATTAAGCAATTGTAATTGAACCATGAATTCTTCTGATGAACCAATCAACGCATGAACTTGCCCTTGCATAAACTTCAACTTTGATCACATAGAGTAGTCTAGTCGTTAATGTATCCTGTAATGACTTGGAACTTCTATCTTAGTAAGGAATTTACCTGCTTGTTGCAGTTTCCTCTTCTGTCAAAGAGTGCACTTCTGCAGAAACTGGTCGCAGCTACCAATAATGATGATGGCGATGAAGTCAACATCTCGGACATTCCTGGTGGTCCTGCCTCATTTGAGGTCTGCACCAAGTTCTGTTATGGCATGACTGTCACCCTAAATGCCTACAATGTTGTCGCTGCGAGGTGTGCCGCCGAGTACTTAGAAATGTACGAGACAGTTGAAAAGGGGAATCTTATCTACAAGATTGAAGTCTTTCTTAGCTCTAGCATTTTCCGTAGTTGGAAGGATTCGATCATTGTTCTTCAGACCACAAAATCCTTATTACCACATTCTGAGGAATTGAAGTTGGTGAATCAAAGTATTGAGTCGATTGCTGGGAAGGCCTGTGTTGACATCTCCAAGGTCGATTGGTCCTACTCCTACAACCGGAAGAAGCTGGGAGAGGAAAATGGGTTGGATTCCAATGGTGTCCGAACTCGTGTGGTTCCAAAGGACTGGTGGGTCGAGGATCTTTGTGAGCTCGAGATCGAGTTATACAAGCGTGTTTTGATGAATATCAAAATGAAAGGGATACTTCCTGGCGAAATCATCAGTGAAGCACTGAAAGCTTATGCTTTCAGAAGGTTGCCTGGGTTCAGCAAAGGTATGAGCAAGTGCATAGATACACCAAAGTATCGGCTGGTGGTTGACACAGTCGTGCGGTTGTTACCTGGAGAGAAATGCAGTGTCTCCTGTAGTTTCTTGCTCAAGTTGTTAAAGGCGGCCATTTGTGTCGATTCAGGGGAGACGGCGAAAAGGGACTTGATTAGGAAGATAGGACAGCAATTAGAGGAGGCTAATGTGAACGATCTCCTGATACGGGCACCAGAAGGAGAAAGTATGATGTACGATGCTGGCACTGTAATTGCTGTAGTTGAGGAATTCTTGTCACGGGGGAGCCAGGAGATCGAGTCCATTGAAGAAGAACATGAGCTGCGAGGCATGAGGAGGCTGGGAATCTTGTCCGATGCTTCCAAGCTGATGGTGGCAAAACTAATTGATGCATACCTCGCTGAAATATCGAAAGATCATAACCTGCCTTTGTCCAAGTTTGTTGAACTTGCTGAGATGATGTCAAGTGTTCCTCGGCCTTCCCATGACGGACTTTACCGAGCCATCGACATGTATCTCAAGGTAACAGTTTCATGCTGTTCTCGTTTTTCTCATGGACTTTAGGATGTACTTATATCTGAAGCACATGGAACATTTCGAACTGTTGAGTTTATTCCAAAAAGATCTGATTTCGATCTGTCTTACCGAAGAAACGCGAATTCTGATTTGGGATCATTAATGTTGATGATTTGTGTTGAACTGACATCAATGCAGGAGCATCCTGGGATCACCAAGAGTGAGAGGAAGAGGATTTGCAAACTGATGGACTGCAAGAAGCTCTCAGTCGACGCGTGCATGCACGCTGTGCAAAATGAGAGGCTCCCTTTGCGCGTCGTCGTGCAAGTGCTCTTCTTTGAGCAGGTCAGGGTGGCTGCGTCATCTGGGAGCAGCACCCCAGACCTCCCCAAAAGCCTTCGGGAGCTGAACAATGGGTCCCATGGAAGCTCGAGGTCCGCCACGACCAACACAGAGGAAGACTGGGACGCCGTGGCCACGGTGGAAGAGCTCAAGGCCCTCAAGACCGAGCTGGCCTCGCTGCGGCTGAGCATCGGGGCCCAAGGAGGGTCCGAGAGGAACGGGGACGGAAAGCCCAGCATGGACAAGGCCACGATAACCAAGATGAAAGGGCTGCTCCGGTCGAAGAAAGTGTTCATGAAGATGTTCTCTAGCAAAAGCCAGAGCGAAAACAACAGCGGATCGGATTCCTCCGAGAGTCTCGGCTCTGGCAACGGTAATGCGGACGAAGCGAAGTCGACACCTTCCCAGAACAGGAGGTACTCGGTATCATAGTCGAAATCGGCGAAATCGGCAAATCGGAGGTAGTTTTTAATGTCTTTTTTTGGCACCCAACTTAATAGGATTAGGGACATTAGTGTCAGATAATGTCCCATTGAAGTGAAAGTGAAGTACATATGATGGCTAAGTCATACAGGTAAGTGCTGGTCTGCCGAAGAATTTGTATTTTGTTAGCAGGAGTTGTTCAAGTTGATAGTGACTTCTACTTCAGGAAACAAAAACAAAAAAAATGTAATTTGCCCTTTATAGGAAGTGTCAATTATGATGTCATTATTAAGTGGGTTCAGCAGTGAGTAGCGAGTCTCTTCGGCATTGGATGATGTCTACAGGATTATCGTCTGAAGTTACCAATATCTGTAATAGAATGGGACTCACGCATTAACAAGTCCTAGGACAGGCCCTGGCCCCGGCCTCCCTGAGCTTTTGGAAACTTTAATTTGGCCCCAACTTTTAAGTAATTTTTTGTAGATTTGTCCTTGTAAAGAAAGATAGTACTTTTGGACCCCTCACTCCAACAAAGATTAATGTCAATGACATGCCTTTGAAAAAAAAAACTTAAAGCCACTCTTCACATTCTGACGTAACACAAACGAGTAAGTAGTTTAAGAGAGAAATAACAAAAGAACCGGATTGACTACCCCTCCTCCTTAATTAACAATAGAGCAATGCTATTCTTATCAAATTTGATTTAAAAAATTAATTTATTAAATGATGTGTTAGGTTGTGAACGACTGTTAAAATAAATTGATCATATTCAAGAACTAAAAACAGTTTGACACATCTTTCAGTAAACCAACTTTGTAAACCAGTCTTAGCAAGTTTAGTGTTTCTCTTGATAATGAGTTAGAGTTAACCTGAAGCGAAGATCATTTCTTGTTTATAATTTGTTTATTAAGACCTTGGAAGCTTATTACCTCCATTTTTTTTTAAAGAAAAGCGATAACCAACAATTCTCCCCAAGCTATGAGGCCAGCTGAACATGAGGGACCCCTTTCTAAGATAGGGGCACCGGAAAAAAATAAAAGTTAAATGTAATATCTATTATATAGAGTTAAAGCCGGAATTGGAAAAATACTCGCCCCAGTGCTCACCATGTGACACTTCACTTTGTGTCTATGACTGCCACATGGCATGACATCTTGCCATGTGGCTCAAAATCGACCAACAGGTATTTGTTTGTAATTTGCTAACATTAAACTCTCATCTAAATATGGATAAAGAGAAAGTATTTCACATATGTTTAAAATTCTATCTATTATTAGCTTAAAACTTGAAAAATGAATAACTAGAAAGTTTCTTTAAGTAACGTATAACAAAGTCTCATCAAATAGAGAAATCTACTTAATTTAAAATCAAAACAACATTACGTATATTTTTTATTACAAAATGTTTATAATGTAAAGTAAAACTTAATTTACTCAAGTAGATGGATTCAGTGAATCAAAATATTATATATATATATATATATATATTTTCCACGATACCACTACTGTTAATCTTACACTTGTAGTATATAAAGTTCTACCCTTATTAGGTTAAATTTAAAAAAAAAAAAAGGATAAGGAGAAAGCATCTTCTAATTGTAATTTATATATAAGTCTTGTGAAAATTCATTTTATGTAATAATGGAAAGAACATCACTTAAAAATAAATATATGTTTATTAATAAATGTACAATTTGCAATTTCAAGTGCAACCTATTCCATTACGTCAATTAATCTTGCTTAACTAAAAATTTCGTTTAGTTTACGTAATACTACTTCTACGTTGTAGCATAGCTTATTTTATTACATGAATAGAGTTTAATTAATTTTCATATATTCTAATTATAGTTTCCATAGAAAAAATTGAAAACTATATATAAATTTATTAAATCAAAATAACAAATAGAAAAATCACATCGTCATTAACTAAATGAATTATTGCTCCTGTGCTTGCCACGAGGAATATTATTTTACCTTTGTGATTGTTATGTAACAAGACACATGACATAATTTTGCCAAGTGGGCCATATTCAATCAACAAGCTTTTTAGTTTAGGAAAAATGAGATAAATAGTCCCTGAACTTTGGCCAAATATGTAATGTGGTCTCTGAAATTTTGTTACATGTTCAATTTAGTCATTGAACTATATGAAAATATTTAATGTTGTCCCTTAACTTTAATTAATAGAAGGATAATATTGAATATTTTAATATTGTTCAGGAACTAATTGAACATGGGGGAAAGTATCAATCTAGGGTTGACCCTGGACCGACCCAACCCGGCTGGTCTTGGTCCGATTCCTGGGGGATTGGGCCAGTCCTTAGTCTTGGGGCTCTTGGACCCTGCACTGTGCGGGTTGGTCCTTGGTCTTGAGATTTTAGAGTCGATCTGGGCTAGATCGACCCTGTATATATTATATATAATTATTATATATCATATAATATATTATATATTTTTGTTTACTTTAAACCTACCCTAGCAATCGTGCCTCTGTTTTTTTTTTTTTGTTTCTTTATGCAATTCTGTCGTGTAGAATTGTAAATTAGAAAAGAGAAACCCACTTTTTTTTTAGTTAAAAGAAACCTACTTAATCGGTTAAACCAGCCCTGATTTAACCCCAAAAAAAAAAAAAAAATAGAGACCCTCCCCTTCCTCACATGTTGCCTCACTTTGTTCACTCGCCGTTCGCATGGGAAACCCTATTCCTCGCCTCATGACGCTCACCTCTCTCTCACCTTTGTTCGCTTGCCTTGGCCTTGCTATTCATGTGTTTGTTTTTTATGGTTTGTTACATTTAGTAAATGGAGATTTCTATTGTTATCTTATCTTAGATTTATGTTTGATACGTACTGGTGTCCATAATTTGATTGTTCAATGTTGCATTGTTAATGGATATAAAATTTGGAAGAGTATGTTTTTACTTTCAAGAATACAAAAAATGAAATTAAAAAAATCGATTAGTCTCGGATTGACCCTGGAATCAAACTGCACCCATATTGTTAGTCTAGTCCTTGGTCCTAGGCTCAATAGGGTCGTTTCTCGGTCCCAAAAATTAAGGATCAACACTGTGCGGGTTGGTCCCATGGTTAGGTGCAAGACCAGCCTAACCCAAACCATGCTCACCCCTAATTGAACATGTACCAAAGTCCAGGGATCATATTGAGCAAATTAAAAGTTTAAGGATAATATTGCACATTTGGTCAAAGTTCATGGATCACATTGGACAAATTAAATGTTCAGGGATCACATTACATATTAGGTCAAAGTTCAGAGACCATTTGTGTCATTATTCCTTTAGTTTATTATTGATTTATCATCTATATTCTATTTGTTATTGAGTTTAAGGAATCTCCAAATATAATCTTAACACACATGTCTATGGGATAATGATACAAACAGTTCCTGAACTTTGATTAAATGTACAATTTGGTCCATAAACTTTTAATTTGTTCAATATAGTTACTAAACTTTAGCTTAATGTTCAATGTGGTCTATGTACTTTTGATTTGTTCAATATGATCTTTAGACTTTTGGTACATGTTTAATTTAGTCTCTAAACTATATGAAAATATTCAATGTAGTTCTTCCATTAATTCAAGTGCAATGACTACATTAAGCATTTTTAAGTTCAAGGATTAAATTGAACATGTATCAGAAGTCCAGAGACTACATTAAACAAATCAAAATTCATGAATCACATTGAACATTAAGGTAAAGTTCAAGGACTATATTGAACAAATTAAAAGTTTGGAGACCAAATTACATATTGTACCAAAGTTCAGGAGCTGTTTGTATCAATTTCCTTATGTCTATTTTGTGTAATTTTCTGAATTGAATAGGCTTGACAACTGGGCGGGTTTGCATCCTGCTCATGTAGGTTTGGGCCATTGCTGATATGGGTTGACTCACTTAGATTTGATCGACCCACACCCGACCCTATTCAAACAGAGTTGACACCTTTTTCGACCCTTTTTACTTTACATCAGAAGACGTACCTTTAGTATGCAAAAACTTCATTCGATAAGTATCTACGCCAAACTAATAAATAGAAAATTCATGTATTAATCGCAAATCTACGATTGCCTCTAAATAGCCATATAATTAGTTTACTCGACTCATCATAATATTTGAGAAGATTTCGCAATCCCTACAATTTAATTAGTAGTATTAAACAAAAGAATATGTTGAAACGATATGAAAACCGATCTTGTTAAAGAGGGGAAAAATACAAAAAAAAGTCTTAAACCTATTGCATTTGTATTAATTCAGTTCTAAACATTTTATTGGGTATTTAATATGAATATTTTGCATTTGCGCCAATTGAATCCATCCAGCTAATTTTGGCCAATAATCACCGACGTGGATGCCAATTATCCTACATGGTACTACTGGCGTTGACGTGCACAATTTTTAAAATTTTTTGAATTTTTAATTGTCTTTTTCTTTCCTTTTTTCCTTTCATTTTGGATAGTGAGAGCTAGCAAACCCTTGCCGGCCACTGGTGAGGGTCATGGCCCTCGCCCATAGCTAGCATGGTCATGAAGGCTCCTAGGGAGGGCCTTCGTGTCCTCACCAGCCAAAATGAAAAAAAAAATAAATTAAAAAATAATTTTTTGAAAAAAATTATTAAAAATTATCCATATCATCGCCGATCGTATCACGTAGGACACGGTTGACGTCTATGTCAACGATTTCTAGTCAAAATTGATTGGATGAACTCGGTTGGCACAAATGCAAAATGTTTATCATTAAATTGGCCAAATTAAAAGGTTTATAATTGAATTTGTATCAATGCAATAGGTTCGGAACTTTTTTGGTACCTTTCCCTGTTAAGGAGTATATCATCAACAGTAAATATTGTAACAAATACTATTTTTTCTTAGCTGAAAAACAAAAACACAATAACAACACTATGGAATAAACCCCGGCTAGTAATATGGGCCGTCCGATTTTAACTTCTGACATAACAGTGACACCTCTTGACATTATATAAAATATATATTCTTGATGAGATTACAGACGTACTTGCTAACAAGACAAAATATTTCCGAATTTTGACTATTCCCGTAACTATGATTTAAGCTAAAACAAAAATATTTCTTGCATATTGAGTCAAGTCGGTTTAAATCGACCTGACCAAATTAGTAAATTATTTGAGCAATGCTAGAAATGTCGAGACTCGTCTAGTAAATCAGTTTACATAGAAATGTGAAAACCTGTAGATTGTTATTTAAGCCAGTATGCCTGTGTGAGCAACCAACAGAAATATTATCACATGACTTAGCCAAACGAATTTACTATGTTTTTTAATATAACTACCATTATTGAATTACTTCGATTCATCCATCCAATAAAGGAAAATATATGGATTATATATTTCTTTAGAATATTATACATATGTTAGCTAACAAGACCGATTATTTTATCATTCTGACTTTTACAAAATTTCAACTATGATTCAACATATCAAAGATTCACTACAAAAAAACATGGATTTTGCCACGGAAATTTACGATGGGAAATTTTTCGTCGCTAATTTGCGACGGAATTTTCCATGAAATAAGAATTCATTGCAAATTTGCGACGGAAAATTGGTGGTCGCTAATTTGCGACGGAGTTAGCGACGGATTTATTTTCTGTCGCTAATTTGCGACGAATTTTTATTTCGTGGCAAATTCCGTTGCAAATTAGCGACGAAAAATTGGTTGACGCTAATTCGCGACGGATTTATATTTCCATTGCTAATTTGCGACAAATTTTTATTTCGTGGCAAATTCCGTCGCAAATTAGTGACGGAAAATTGGTCGTCGCTAATTTGCGACAGAATTAGCGACGGATTTATTTTCCGTTGCTAATTTATGCAACGAAATTTCCTATTTTGCGACGAAATTAGCGAATGATTTTTTTACTTTTGCTAATTTGCGACGGAGAAAAAATTCCTCGCTAATTTGCGACGAATTTTACGACGAAAACGAATTCATCGCTAATTTGTAATTTATGACAGAAAATAAATTTAGTGATATCCACCCCCACTGTCAATTTCTCTCTTTCTGTACTGATTTCTCATATCCCCCTCGCTTTTCTCCATCCTTCTCCCTCTTTCGTTTCTCTCGATAAACCTATCCGTGCACGCACAAATCAATCTCGGTAAAGCTTTTCTCCCGATAAGTATCATAGCTAAGTTCGTAACTAATTGGCGACGAATACGGTTCTTCACAAAACTATTCATCACTGGATTCGAATTTTTTTTTATTTTATTGACTTTTTTTTTGTTTTTTTTTTTCTAACTTCTTCACCGATTGCCTGTCCGACGACTAGCCACCGGCAAGACCTTGCCGCCCATGGGGGGAGGCTAAGCGGCCTCGCCGGCCATGGGTTGAGGCCGCTCGACCACCCCCCATGGCGGTCCACCTCGCCGTCACCTAGATCTGGGCGACGGCGAGGTCCACCGGCGGCCATGGCAAGGCCACTCGGCCGTCCCCCATGGCCATCAAGGTCGACTGCCACACCTAGGCGAGGTCGACGGCCATGGTGGGCGGCCGAGCGGGCTCCCCCCATGGTCGCCGGTCGATCTCGCTATCACCTAGATCTAAGTGACGACAAAATTGACCGTCACACCTGGGCGAGGTTGCATGGCCGGTGAGGTCGAACTCACCGACCTTAGTTGGTCGTTGGACCAACGACCGGAGAAAAATATAGGGGAAAAGATAGAAATTTTTTTTAAAAAAAACTTCAAAAAAAATTATTAAAAAATGAATCTTAGGTGATTTTTTTTTTTTTATGTATGTGTCTATTTGAAGGTTTTGCAATCCAAGTGAACGTTGCAATTCTCATCAAATTAATCACTTTCTAATACAAAGATTTCAGTCAAATATTTGGGTAAGTCTTTTATACATGGTAATTTTTTCATTGTTTTAAATTTCAAAGAAATTGTTGCATCAAAAACAATATTTTAATTTTCATAATTTTATGGTTTTAATTAAGAACAGTAGATATGATATTTTTAATATTTTATGAGATTTATTTTTATTTTTATACAGACACAATGCAAAAAGACAGGGTTTGGATGTATAATAAGAACTTACCTAGACGTCGAGAATTGACCGATGAGTTTCGTACTGGGTTGGAACTATTTTTAGACTTTGCTAGTATTAAATATGAGTTCATGGATGGAAATAAGTTAAAATGTTCGTGTAAAAAGTGCAGTAATGGTAAATTTCATGTGTGATAAAGTTAGAGAACATTTTTATAAATTTGGGTTTACTCCGAACTATTATAATTGGACTTGCCATGGTGAATCATTTATATATGATGAAGGATTGATGTAAGGATTGATGTATATAGTAGGGATTGTATGTTATATTGGAGAAATGATGAAAATGCAGAATTTTGCAAATTCTGTAGCTAACCTAAGTACAAGATTAACATGAGGTAGGGTGGTAATCAAAATCATAGACCATGCAAACAAATGTTTTATCTGCCCTTAATCCCCAGATTGCAAAGACTTTATGCGTCTCAAGCCACTGCTAAACACATGACTTGGCATGCAAATCATGAAACAGAAGAGGGTCTAATATGTCATCCTTTAAATGCAGAGGCATTGAAACATTTTGATAGAACATATCCTGAGTTTGCGATAGAACCTCGAAACATTAGGTTAGGTCTCTGTGCTAATGGATTTGCCCCATTTGGGAAATTAGGAAAAAGTTATTCATGTTGGCCGGTTATCTTAACGCCGTACAATCTTCCACCTGTTATGTGCATAAAGACACCTTATATGTTTTTGATATTGATCGTGATTGGCCCACAAAATCCGAAAAAAGTTAATAGATGTTTATATGCAACCATTGATTAAAGAGTTACAGTGGCTATGGGATGAAGGTGTCCTTACATATGATGTTTCTACCAATCAAATATTTGTAATGAATGTTGTTCTTCTTTAGACGATAAATGACTTTCCAGTTTACGGAATGTTAGCTAGAAGGAGTACAGTTGGGATCTTAAGACGTCTGATATGTTTAGAGAGATCTAAGTCATTTAAATTAAAACATGGAAAGAAGTCCAGCTATTTTGACTGTCATAGATAATTTTTACCGATAAATCATACATTTAGAAGGAATAAAAAAGAGTTCATCAAGAATAGAATTGAAAGAACACCTCCACCATTGAGGTTGACAGGTGATCAAATTTAGGAACGGGTGCAGGACTTTCCAACTGTTGTTCAGAACCTTCACGGCACGACTATTGAGTACGAAAGTACACATAAGCGTACTAAACGCAGTATATTTTGGGATCTACCATATTTGAAGGCTTATTTTATTCATCATAATGTTAACGTCATGTACATAGAAAAGAATGTTTTCGACAATATCATAAATACTGTGATAGATGTCACCGGAAAAACAAAAGACAACTTGAACGCAAGAAAAGATATGAGAGATATTTGTAATTGACAAACACTAGATGTGGATGCAAGTAGTAGGGGACCAAAATCAAAAGCAGTTTATACATTGAATAAGGATCAGAGACAATGGTTGAAATCTGTGCGGTTTCCTAATAGATATGTTTCGAACCTCGGGAGATGTGTTGATTTGAATGAATACAAATTGACAGGTTTGAAAAGTCATGATTGTCACATAATTATAGAAAGACTAATTCCAATAGCTTTCAAGGAAGTTCTACCCAACTTTGTATGGAGCGCCATTACAGAGTTAAGTAATTTCCTACATAATATTTGCTAGACAGTGTTAAAAGCATAACACATGAAGAAACTAGAAAGAGATATTCCAATTATTCTTTACAACTTAAAAATGATATTTTCTCAATCATTTTTTTATTCGATGGAGCATCTCTTAGTTCACTTGCCTTATAAGACCAAAGTTGCAGGTCCTGTCTAATTTCGATGAATGTATCTATTTGAGAGGTAATTTTTTTTTAAAAATAAAGTCCAAATTACTTTATTTTATATTATGTTCCGATAAGCTTCTTTCTATTGCAACTAGATTCTTATATCATTTGAAGAAAAAAGTGAAGAATAAGACGTGTGTTGAAGCTTCAATTTGTAATGCATATATTATTGAAGAAGTGACAAAATTTGCATCATACTATTTTGAGCCGCACGTGCAGTGCAAGAGGCGGAGAACATGTAGAAATGATGAGGGCCCATTGATCCTAATTGCAAATCATTCTTTATTTTCAATTATCTAGGTCGACCAAGCGGCACATGTAAGTTTCGTTACTTAACATGCAAAGAATGGCATGCAGCCCATACATATATTTTACTGAACTGCTCAGAAGTCGAGCCATTCTTCGAGTAAGTATAAATTTGCAAATATATGTATTGTGTATTAAATATTTGCTAATATATAAATGGTATTTATTACTAGGATTTTCCAAACTTTAATGTATAAACTACCATCAAATGAGATTGATCGTTTGTGCGATGAACAATTTGTAGCATGATTCTAAACATATATAATTTGTCTATGGACCAAAACCAAGTTTTTATTATTTTACTCATCATTTATTAAAATATATATTATTGACTTTGCGTGTGTAATTTTAAGTTCATAGTAATCATGATGAACTTGGAGAGCAAAGATTGCTATATCATCTGTCATGGGATCCAAAGTTAAGAGTACGAAGTTGGCCAGCATATTTCATAAACGGATATAATTTTCACACTCAAGAATATGGAATAGGAAAAGCCATAATGAATAGTGGTGTGTATGTTCGGTCATCCAATGGCGGCAGCTTAAAAGATGATTTTTATGACTCGTTGGATGAAATCATAAAAATAGAGTACCATGGACCATTAATACAGGTTGTGTTATCTAAGTACAAGTGGTTCGATCCCGTTAAAGGAATGAAGGTGCATACAAAATTTAATTTGGTTGAAACAAATCACAAGAAAAGATATATGACATATGAACCATTTGTTTTGACATAACAAGCAATTTAAATATGTTATGCATCATATCCTAATTTGAAACGTAACAAAACTAATTGGTGGGCTGTATGTAAAATCAAAGCACGAAGAAAAATCGAGGAACACTGGAAGGATATAGTCCATCAACAAGAGGAAGTTTGTAATATGGTTGAAATTGAGGAATATAACATTCCAACTTTACGAGATCCATGTAGAGCAATAATAGATGTAGATCCAACTAAAATTTGCGAATTAAATGTAGAAGATGGTACATAATCTGATTTTGAGACAAATGATGAAGATGATGCTCATGAAGAAGATGAAGATGAAGATGCATATCAAGACGAGGACGAAGATGCAGATCAAGATGAAGACGAAGACGAAGAAGAAGATGAAGACGAACATGAAGATTAAAATTTTTGTGACAAAACACTAATGATGTGTAATTATTATTACAACATGTGTTATTTTGGTTGTAACAATAATTGTTATTGTTCTTCTTATTATTGTTATTGTTATTATCATTATTGTTGTTATTATTGTTGTTGTTGATTATTCTTATTAATGTAATTGATCGTCAGAAAATTCGTCGCTAAATGATGATAAGTCAAATATTATTCGTGCGATGACATTTGCGATATTCTATTTTCCATTGGATTTGGAGCGTCGCTAATTTCGTCGCTCATTTTGCGAAAAAAAACTTATTCGTGATTACTATTCATTGAAGAATTAGCGACGGAAGCGAATTTCGCGGTCATTTTCGAATTCGTTCCGAATTTTGCAACGGATTCAAAAATGGCATTTATCAGAATTTTCGTTGCAAGATCTGTTGCAAATTTCGCGACGGATTCCAAAAAGGCCTTTATCAACATTTTCATCGCAAATTTGCGACGGATTCTAACATTGGCCTTTATTACATTTCCGTCGCAAAATTTGTTGCAAATTTGCGACGGATTTCAAAATTGGTCCTTATTACATTTTCGTCGCAAATTTTGCGACGGAAATGTAATAATCTGGCTTTTTTGTAACCCGTCGCTTGCGACGGAAATGAAATAAAGCCACATTTTTTAATTCTGTCGCAAATTTACGACAGAAATGAAATAAAGCCCCATCTTGGAATCCGTCGCAAATATGCAACGGATTTTGCGACGAAAATGTAATAATGGGGTTTTTTTGTAATCTGTTGCAAATTTGCGACGGATTTTGCTACGGAAATGTAATAATCAAGCTTTTTTGTAATCCGTCGCAAAAAAAAGCCACATTATTACATTTTCGTCACAAAATCCGTCGCAGATTTTGCAATGAAAATGTAAAAATGGCTGCACACGTTTTGTTTCTCTCTCTCTCTCTCCCCTTGCCAATGCACATTTCCCCCCCGATCACGTCCACTTACACCCTCTGCATGGCAGACCTTTCCCCTCTTCTCTCTCTTTTCCTTTTTCTCTTCTTTTTCTTCTTCTTCTTCCATTTCTCTTCTTCTCACTCGCTCGCCTCTCTCTCATTGCCCAGCCATCGCACACCGTTCGTCCTGCCGCTGCACACCGCCCAACCTAGCCGTGCGATTGCTTGTTGCCGGTTCGCCAAAGCTGCACACGAGTGCTGCCGTCCGTTTGGACTAGCCGCCATAGCCATGCATCGCCGCCACCGCTTGTCTGGTCGCTGCCCCAGCTCGAAGGCGCTGACGAGCTACCACTTGCTGTTGTCCGCCTTGCACCGCCGTTCGTTTGAACGTTGCATCATTGTCCAGCCGTGTGCCTTCGCCTAGTTGCGCCGCCCGTCCGCCGTCGTGCCCCCCTTTATTGATTGCCTTCCCCCTCCCCTCCGCGAGCAAGCAGCAACTCGCTCGCCGCCTTGACTCGGCGCTGCCCAGCCATCGGGCGTTGTCCCCACTGCCAGACTGCTAACCCGCCGTTGCCTTTGTCGCCTGTGCGCCCGGCAACTAGCAGCTGCGAGTGTTGCCGCTCTGCCTGCGTACTCGCCGCTCGCCTGGCCGAGCTTGTCGTCGCCCAGTTCGCTCGCGCGCCTCGCCTGAGCTTGTAGCCGTTGCTGCCTGCGCGCTCGTCAGTTCGCAGCTACGAGTGTTGCCGCTCTGCCCGCGTACTCGCCACTCACCTGGCCGAGCTCGGTGTTGCCCAACTCGCCCACGCGTCTCACCTAAGCTCGTAGCCGTTGCCGTTGCCGCCTAACGCCGTCACTACCTAGCTCCACCGTCGTTCGCCATCACCGCTGAGTTCCCCTATTCTGGTCAAGCCTCCGTTGCTTGCTCGCCCATCGCTACCGAGCCGTCGTCGCTTGCGCTCCCGGCAGCTTGCTTGTGGCTGAGTCATTGCTCGTGGTCTAGCCTCTTGCCCAGCCGCTTGCCCGTTCGTTGCGCAGCTTGCCTGGCCACTCACCCGTCGGTCGCCTAGCTCGCCCGGCCACTTGCCCGGCCATGGCCGAGCACCGTGCCAAGTGCCTGGCTCACTAGCCGCCACTTACGCCCGGCTGACTAGCTGTCACTTGCGCCCACGCCCGCATCGAGCCCGCCACTAGCTGACCGGCCATTTTGCCCTATTGTTTAGTTTTTCTTGGCCATGAACCAAGTAAGCGACTCTCTAAACCCTACATAGTATAATAGGTATTAATCAGACTTATTTAGAAATTGTTTAGTATTAGATTGGTTGGCTAAGTTAGGGGCCGATTTCATGATTATATGTGGCTTTGATCGACGTTCGCCTGATTAATTTGTCGATCATGTGGCTGGTTAAGCATTCAATGGCGATCGTGTGGTTGGTTAGGGTGCGCATGGAATACATTTCAGAACAGAATGACGTTTGTTAAAAAATTTCCGGAATGTATTCTAGAGCGTTTTTTGCATTTTGGAATAAAAATGCGTTTGTTAAAAATAATTGCTTCCAGAATGCATTGTTGATTCCAGAATGCATTTTTGATTTCAAAATGAGTTTTCAGCAAGAAAAAGAGAAACTACTTTTTATAGCTTCTTGAATCCGGAATGCATTCTCCCTATTTTCTCACAAATTTATTTTTTCAAAAAATGCATAAAAATTGAAAAATTCTAGAAAAATTCATAAAAAAAATTCTTGAAAATAAAAAAGTCAGATTTCAGGAAAATATGAAATTTGGTGAATTATTTTTTAAAAAATAAAAAAATCAAAAATTTCAAAACTTCACAAAATGTCTTAAAATACCTGTGGCCATCCACTTTGAATGAAATTTAAATTTTTTTAGGTGCCTAAAAAAGTTCAAAATAATAAAAAAATAAAAATTTTAAAAACCTCACAAAATAGCTTAAAATACCTATGGCCACCCACTTTAAGTGAAATTTTAATTTTTTTAGGTGCCCAAAAAATAAAATAAAAAGTTTCAAAACTTCACAAAATAGCTTAGAATACCTGTAGCTACCAACTTTGAGTAAAATTTAATTTTTTTTAGGTGCAAAAAAAAAATAAAAAATTTCAAAACTTCACAAAATAGTTTATAATACCTGTGACCGTCCACTTTGAGTGAAATTTAAATTTTTTTAGTTGCCCAAAAAAATTTAAAAAATAAAAAATTTCAAAACTTCACAGAATACCTGTGGCCACCTACTTTGAGTAAAATTTAAATTTTTTAGGTACAAAAAAAATCAACAAATCAAAACAAATTTCTATTCCAAAAATTAATTTCTGGAGTTGAATTAGTCATGTTTGACTAAACATATTTCTCCTCCATGAATCAGTTTCTGTTAAGAATTTTAGAAATCAATTTCTGGCAAGAATTTGATTTCTAGAGCAAAATGGTAACCATTCGCACCCTTAGTTGTTTAATGCCAATTGTATGGTTAATTAGTTTAATTGTGTCGTTGATTTGCTTAATTTTGGCTGATTAGTTAACTATGGCCCGATCGTATGGGTTGATTGATAATCGTGTGACCGAGAACGAAGATCATGTGGCTAAAATTGATGTTTCATGGTTGATCTTGTACTTGATGAATGATCGTGTGGTTTGAAAGTAGATCGTGAGGTTAATTATGGCTATTGTTAGCTTAGCACAGCATATCGTGATCATATATTGATGTTTGATATCAAAATGAGTGCGATTTATAGTATATTTGTTCATAGGAAATTGCTCGTCATAAACACTAGCCATTGGCTAATTAAGAGGATACATTTTTTGCTTCGGAAAAGCCTCAACTTTATCTCTTGCTCTTTGAAACAAAATGGTAAGTTTCGTCACGTACATCATTATGTGTCCCTATTATGTGTTCTTATTTTTTTACATTTTTGTCTAACCTTTCTACTTGTCAATATAAACGTGGAGGTTACATGCATAGAAGACCAGCCCCTTTCTCATCCTCGTCCCCGTCCCTTTCCTCTTCCCCTGTTCTTTTATCTAACCCTCAACCACTATATGTTGATGGACAACATGGACACGTTAGCCCTTCCTCCAACCCTCAAGAACATGTTAGGGGATTTGGACACATGCGAACTGAATCTCCTTCAGATTCTCTCCTTCCGTTCCACCTTATTGTTTAGCGCAACAATTGAATAATGAGGGAAACACAGGTGCATAAGATAACTGAATCATGATATGGCTATATGGAGATTCGTAAGTACTTCATTTTTTTAAGTATATGTAATATTTATGATTTTAGATATGGATATCAACTGAATTGTTGATGTTGCACAATATTTGTATGTTTGCAGATTCACGGATGCTACGTTTGTTGTGATGGAACTGAATAAAATAGTCAAAAACTATTGAATGTGGCAGTATGTTAATTACACAGTGCTCCACAAGAAGTAAAAGATTTGTTGTGGAATGAGTTCAAGGTAAATTTTAGATATTCTATTTTCTCACCAACTAAGTTCGGTGTAGTATATTGATGGTCAAGAATGATGTAAAGAGATCAGGACAACTCTTAAGTTTTCGGTACTGAAAAGACCAGATATGTTCCTTGAGATGAACTTTACAAAATCTATCGCCGAATGGTCTAGTGCATGGTAATGGATATGTGACCATTATAATAACTTTCAGTTGTTTTTGTATTGATTGCAGCAGAAGTTTAGGTGGGATGAAGAGGAAGAGAATGAAGTGAGAAGAATTTTTAAGAAGAAAATCAATGATCACATACGAAATGTGATGAATAGAGCGAAGATCAAGCAAGTGAAGCCAGCGCTCATTACAGCTGACAATTGGACGGAAATTAATAAAATTTGGCAAACTGAAAAGAATCAGCAAATTAGTGAGCAGAATAAAAAGAATCGATCTTTTAGTTCTAGCGAAAGGTCTGCCACATATGCTGGGAGCTCTATTAATATTGGGGAGCATAAAAAATGAATGGTAAGTCTATTAAATAAGTTATAAGTTAATTTAATTCAATTACATATGTTTATATTTTGTAGGCACATGAATTGGGGACGGAACCGATATTTGTAGATACATTTGAACGCACATTTCAAAAAAAAGATAAGACATGGACTGGCGATCGAGCAAAAGCTATTAAGGTATGTAAGGTTATACTTTGAACTTTATGGAAACTAGAACGAAAAATGTGAATGCTTTTAATAGTTATGGTAGTTATATATATGAAGTTATTTTATTTTCATCTATATTGTTAATGTAGGAAAAATATGATGAACTTTTAATGAGTAATGCTAGTAGTGGTGATGGTGTTGCTGCGTCTGAGCCATCAGTTGACAGTATGGCATTATGGGTGGAGGCAACGGGCGGAATGAAAAAAGAAAAAAATATTTGGGATGGAATCTTTGTCAAGGGTATACACAATGAATCATGCTGCAACTTCATCCTCAAATGCGGCTGTTCCAAGAAGGACATGACTTGATAAGCAAATGACCCAAGAATTGAACCAACTGAAAAATATACTAGTAGAGAATGACGAAGAAATAAATGACTTGAAACAACAAATGCAAATCGTTATGTGACACCTCAACCTCGATCACGATGAGGTTCCTCCTGTACCTCCCGCCAATCCAATAGGTGATGGGTATAATGATGAGCGACACAATGATGCTGAGATTGCTAATGATGATGATGATTTTCTCAGTCCTTTCTAGTTAAAATTCCCAAAATCATGGGTAAGCTTGCTTTACAATCTTTTATACCATAAGTGCCCCAATATGTTCTTGCCCTACAATAACTTTCTGTGCACAACTTTCTTACAACTAGGTTCTTTACTTGTGAAAAATTGAAAATTTAGAGATCCCAGGATGACATGCTTGTTACAAAAAATCATGATATTTGAACATTGTAGAAATACATGCCTTAATTGACTTTGAGTCCTCTCTTCCTGGGAATTGGTATTGGTAATTCACCTCTCTAAGTCATTGAATTGTTGAATGCTGTTTGGAAAATGATGTAATTTTTCGTAGGTGACAGAAGTACCGCTTACAAGGGTGAAAAAACTACAGTGAATGTCAAAGTTCACTCACGTTCATATGTAAGAACATTGATGTTCGTCCCAAAAAGTTTTTTTGTTAACCCTCCTACTTGTTTTTTTATACCTAGTTCCACATTCATGCATAAACGCTTCTTTTATATTCTGGACTGATTGAATATCTTTATTTATGTATCAACATTTCATCAGGTGTCGACAAAAGTGACTACTTCTGATATCTTGCCAAGTACCAAAGCTGCCAATTTTATGTCTGGTTTGTCGATTTTTCGTTTTTGAAATAGAATCTATGGTTGTCCTCCCTCCTTTGAATGTTTTAAATATATTATAAGATTAGATATCAAATAACATCATGTCAGACTTTGCAACTTTGCATATATCATTATTTTTTGTGGGCTAGCATTTCAGTTATTTATGTATCCACATTTCAGTTATATTTTTCAATTATATAGCATTGTGTCTGATTTGTTCGTTTTTTGTTTTTGAAGCGAAATCAATGATTGTCTCGTGAGAATTAATTATTTTGAATGTATTACATTATGCTCATTAATGCGTAACTATTGCCATGGACAATATTTGATGGCCCAAATGGTGTATAATTTGCGACGAATATTTAGCGGCGAATTTTGTGATGAATATAGTTCATGGCTAATTTGCGATGAATACAATTCGTGGCTAATTTACGATGAATTTTGCCACAAATAAGTAGTGACGAATTTTGCGACCAATTTTGCGACGAATTTTGCGACGAACTAAGGTTGTGGCTAATTTGCGACGAATAAAGTTCGTGGCTAATTTATGATGAATTTTGCGACGAATTATTTGCAACGGATAAAGTTCGTGGCTAATTTGCAACGAATTATTTGCAAAGGATAATAGTCGTGGCTAATTTCCAATGAATAAAGTTCATGGTTAATTTGCAATGAATTTTGAGATGCATTATTTGCAACAAATTTTGCGACAGATAAAGTTCATGGCTAATATGTGACGAATGATTTGCGACAAATTTTGCGATGGATAATATTCGTGGCTAATTTGCAACAAAATTTGCCACGAATAATGTTTGTGGCTAATTTGCGACGAATTTTGCTACGGATAAAGTTTTTGGTTAATTTGCGACGAATAAAGTTCGTTGCTAATTTGTGACGAATTTTTTTCCGTCGCAATTTAGCGACGGAAATTGAAATTTTCCATCGCAAAATTTTGTGACACTGAATTAGCGACGGATTTTTTCCGTTGCTAATTTTGTCGCAAATTCGATTAGCGACGGATTTTGCTAAATTTTTCGTCGCTAATCTCTTGTTTTTTTAGTCATTCCTTCACGTCACAATTAAATCGGGTTGTCGGGTTTCACTTTTTTTGTTTTTTTTCTGGCCAGATCTAAATTTGATTAATATTTAAATTTGGCGGGTTTGTTTTAATTTAAGTCCAAACAAATAGGCCTTTGCACTTTTACAACGAGTCCACTTCCAAGAACAAATATTTTGATAATTTTTTTTATTACTTTGGGGGTCGAATTAGAACTGAGTTTTAATTTGTTTTCCCAATTGTTTGAAGTCAGATTTCATGCTGGCGCAATTAGTCCACTTCAAGTCCATGTAATTGAGCATTTGATGTGTGTACAAATAAAAGAAATTCCTCTATAAGTTCTCTCTTTGAATTTCTTCTTCCTCCAAGTTGTGTGAGTGAGTGACTTCTACTTTTGAACAATCTAGGCTGCTGAACAAACTTCTCTTAGCGCTCGTCTGATAAAACTGAAAAATTAGATGCTGAAAATTTAGCCACTGAATTTTAAGTGTTGGCAATTTTAAATGCTAAAAATAAAAATTAAAAGTTATTTGACAAATATTGAGAATTGATGAGCGAATTTTATTTAATTTCTTGCTATATATGGAGTTTTGATCATTATTGATATGTTTTAGCAATATAAATGGTAAGATTCTACTTGTCCTCAATTACTTTTTCTACTTGACAAGCTCGTGAGCATGATCATCGACCACCTTCTCTCTTGGACGTTCAAATTCGCCTATCAGACAGCGAAATCCTTCGCAAATCTCTCTCGCTCGGAAATGCACACTCTCAATTCCCCAATCTCTCTCGCTCTTCATTTCCGCTGGCTCGTGCTCCGACTATCGGACGATTCACGAGGAAACCATGAATCCGCCTGCAAGCTCGAGTGCAGATCCTCTGGTGTTGCCGATGACGTCACAGTCGCTCACCGAGACCATGAACGGTGAACTGAGGGATACCCGCACACGAAGGGCATGGGTGTGGGTAAAAGCACATTGCAAATCGAAATTCAATTTGGGGTTTTTGGTTTTTAGGATTTTACCCATTTTTATCCAATTGCAATTTTGGACTAGGGGGAGCAGCGGTCCTGTTCCAATTCGGGAATCGGACCGAACCGGCTGGTTTCCATGGGAACTAATTCGGTTTGGAACCTGTGATAATCGGTGTAGTTCCTCGTTCCGGGTGCGGACCGAACCGAACCGAGAATTTGTTTTTTACAATTCTCATGATTACAGTTCCCAAAAGATGATTGGTGGCATAATGCCACCAGCATGGTATGTCAAGGGTTGACATGGACCACGCCCTGTGCTGGAAAGATATGCCAAGTGCATTGAAAGATCATGTAATGGTCTTTCTTCTTTATTGTCGTCATCTACTTCAATCTCTATCAAACGATTTTTTCTCCAGAGGATCACCAAAATCCTACCATGACCTCCGTAATTCGCTTCACTCACGGTCACAGAGGACGACTCATACTTCTCGTGTTCAACAATGAAGCTGAAGTAGCCTCCAACCACCATGTCTGCCCCGCCTCCTTCAGTCTCTCCTCTTCTTCTTCGTCTTCCTTCTGTCCTTCTCTGCCTTTACATCCTAAAGTTTAATCTCTCCAACGCTCGACACTGCTACGACACAGGCGACTACACCCAGAATCGCAAACTCCTCCTCTCTTCTCCCCCTTGCGACATGGCTTCGAACGGCAGGTTCTACTCTGGGAAAGTTGGGAATGGCACGAACGACGATTACATGGTCAGTTTCTGCAGAGGCGACTCTTTGAACGACACTTGCTTCAAGTGGCATAGGCTCTGCTGCTGAAGATTTGATGATGAAGTGTCCGAACCAGAAAGCTGCGTACTCATGGGGGACAGGAGATCCTCCATGCTTCATCCGTTACTCCAATGGTCCAATGTATGCGAGGCACACTTGGAGCTTGTAGGGGATAGAAGAAAAATTATCCAGTCGTTCTAGGATTAGGTGGGCCCGTTCCCATTACCACAAACCTGGTACCGGCCCTACCTGGTCCATTTTTAGATTCCAACCTTATTTTGGACAGAATTTTCCCAGCTTTAGCTGTCTGAAAAAAACCAATCAACAAAGATTAGACCGGCTAGTTTAGGTCCTTATTTGAGACTGGATTGATCACTTTAGGTTTTTATTTGAGACAAGGTTTACTCTCGACCCTCTTTTGAAAAAGAGATATGTCCATTAGAAGTCTTACAACTTATCATGGAATTGCAATTAACTCATAAAACTTGCAAAAAGTGTAATCAAGTCCTAAAACTTATCCAATTGATACAATCGAGTCATTTCGTTAATTTCGTCGAACTTGGCTAACGGAAAATGTTGATATGACCTTTTTTACTATTTTCTCTGTCATACATGGAGATGATATGGCTTAAACGACGTCGTTTTGATCCAAATATGATTAATACACATTTTATTTAAATTAAATTAAAAACAAGCTAAAAAAAAGTTAGAACCAAGCGGCTAGGGCTGTCGCCTCCGCCCCACCATTGTTTTTTAAAATTTAATTTAAATTAAATTATATTTGAAATCAGAGTCGGACCAAAACGACGTCGTTTTAGCTTTACGTTTCATATTTTAGCCATATCATCGGCACATGTAAGAGAGAAAATATTTAAAAAAGCCACGATAACATTTTTTGTTAGCTAGGTTGGACGGACTTTAACGAAATGACTCGATTGCACCAATATAAGTTTTAAAACTTGATTCCACTTTTTGTAAATTTGAGAATTCAATTGCAATTTTGTGATAAATTTTACGACTTTCAGTACACATATGTCTTTGAAAAAATGGTCTTATTTAAAAATTTTGTATGAATTAATTAGTAACCCCTTCCTTACTGACCCATCAAGTGATCGTTTTACTTAATTGAATCTTTCAAATCATTAACAGTTGGTTACGTGTAGAATTTAATTAAGTGTTCACTTTTTTAATTTTCAGGACTTAATTAGGGGAAGAGTTATCCAATTAGTCCTAAACCTTTGTATGGATGCTAATTTAATCCTAAATTTTTTTATTTTTTCAATTCGATCCTAAACCTTTACGTGATATTCAAATCTAGTCCTTTCAATTAAACTTCTCTAGAAATTGTTGACATATGTAGTCCAGTTATGACCGGTCATCCTACCACAATAACAATGCCATGTTATTGATTGATTTATAGTTTAGTTAGAGTGGTGGATGAAAGGATTTGATTGCACAAATCGAGAAAGCTAGAGTACTGAATTGCACAAAATAGAACTTAGAGGACCAAATCACACAAATGGTAAAAGTTGGAGGACTTGATTGAACAAAATAAATGTTAGAGGACCGAATTGTACAAACATTGAGACCTAGAGGACTGAAATGGTACCTAACCTTTGAACTTTCTAAGTGATATATGCAATCGAAACATGAAAAAAGATTTCAAATTATTGATTTTCCTCCAAACAGATGTACACGTTGAAACTACTTGAAACCATTTTAGATATCACTTGTGAATTAAAGATATCCTGAAAATCTAACTAGACAACCAAATTTATGAAAATTTTCACTGTCATAGGGTTACCTCTTCATTCCTTGAAAAGATCAAATTGTTGAAAAAAAGAAGGCCCAATGTGAAAAAAAAAGGATCTTGGAATACCATAGGCATAAAGTAACCTTTAGCTTAAATCAATTTTATTTATTAAGATGAATTATTTTACGACAATCGACACTGAGAGTCTATTTGGTAACCCAATTAAAGGGGGAAATTGTTTAATCAGTCATCAATCTATTGTACAGATATCAAGTAAGTCCTAAATTTTTGCCAATTTAGTCTTAAATATTTGCACAAAATTTTAATGTAGTCATTCTGATCAATTTTCACCAGAAATCACTGACATGAAGATGTATCATTAGAAAATGGCATGCGATGTTGACATGGCACTAAATGATAAGCAAATTAGCAAAAACCAAACTAAGAAAAGAGAAAGAAACCCCAATTCGATAGGATTAATAATTGTAGGTGAGCACTTGATTGTACAAATCAAGAAAGTTCAAAGATTTGATTGCGTAAAAGACCAAATCGCACAAATTGAAGACTTGATTGCAAAGAATGAATGTTAGAAAATCAAATTGCTCAAATGTGGAAATTTGGAAGATTAACACTATACTTAACCCAAATAACAATGACAAATATATTATGATTGACAACAATCTATGCCTAAAATTTCATCCTTCGTAAGTAAATCTCTCTAAGTTTGCAAAGTAATATAGGCCAAAAGTATCCCCAAGATCGAAAGCGGAGGGTAGAAGAAAATGGCAACGGGGAACGATCGTTGTAGAAAAGTGTTTCAAAAAAAATATTTCTTTTTTGATCTCCCGCTAATAAAATAAAATCGTCAACTAACCTCTGTGTGAGTCAGAAAGAGAGGCTCAGAGATTGACTTGCCATCACAGCTCGGTACAGCTCTTCCTTTGCTAAAACTTCACTCAACCCGAATTCCAATGAACATTATTAACAATAATTTATGTCTAATTTTCGTCTTTCATCAACTAATCTACCCCCAAAATAATGATCTCTCTATCTGACCCCGCCCACCGCCCAAAAGAAAAACTAATATCTCAAAGTTAGCAAAGTACTAAGGGCGAAAGTATCCCTATGATTCAAGACGACGGGTAGAAGAAAATAGTGACGCGGTATAACTGTGGTAATGTATCTCAAAAAGTTTGCTCCTTTTTTTTTTTTTTGTTTTATAAATGATCCTTGATATTTGGTTCAATATGCAATATTGTAAGGGCGTGCACCGATCCAATGCACAACTTCAGTCCAATGATCCAATCATATGGAACCGGCAATAAGTGGTACGATTCCTGATTCCTTGAGCAAAATCGGACCTACGTGACCGGCTGCCCTAAAATAAAAATTTGGGCTCGTGTCTTCATCTCCCTCGGTTCATTTCTCTCAGTTGCAAATGGATCTATATACGGGACTAATCTTGGGGAACAAAAGGATTGGTCAGTGTTCGTATTGTTCAAATCTTTATTTGCCCAGTAATCTTTTTGAGATAATTATAGAAGGGTTATGGTTTTATTAGAATTGCTTTTCTTTCTGCTAGTAATTGAATGAAAAGATATTCGTTCATGTGCTCAGCCTTTGACCCTTTGTTGTCTTTGGTGGCGATCACAGGTTCGCATGAATGATGACATATTTGCATGAATAATGAAAAGAGATTAAATGACTGGCCATATATTTGCAGGTATTATTATAGAAGAAACGAAAAAAAAAAAAATCTACATAGCCGGTTTTGATCCAACTCGAGAACCAATCCTGTCCGGTCAAATTCCTAGGTTGATAGGGTCGGTTCCCGATTTCAGGATAGGAACTGACTCACCTCGAAACCGATTACCCTTACAATGCCGTTTCTATACTTTTAATTAGTTCAATTTCATTCGTGAACTATTGGCAAATATCAATGTCGACTTATCATTTTTGAACAATCAACTCAACATACAATAACTCATGTCATTAGATAATGTCTAATTTGTAGTTTGAGCAAATAGAATGACTATATTGAAAGTTTACCAATAGTTTATGGATCACACCGAACAAATTAAAAGTCAAGAGACAACATTACACACCAAACCAAAGTTTTATCTGTCATTTTCCCTTTTTTTTTTCCACATTATTTGAGAAGCTCTTTCTTATTCACTTTATTAATTGGTTTATTTTATTTTATTAGTAGTAGCAAGAAAGAGGTAATGACCTCGCGCGCAAAAAATGGGTTGAACTTTGTCCATTGCGTGTGGAATTTTTAATGATGCGAATTTAATGTGTGAGAGCAATTCGAGATGGCATTTGGTATTAATATTATAATGAGCAGGGGGAGAGAGAGGGCTCAAAATGTGCTACAAATAGTCAAGAGAGCTTGCATTGTGAATGAAATCGGTACGTTTTTACTTTGATTTTGGGTGTTCAAATGCCAAATTGGAGTAAGATGGTGATCCGATTTGGCCAACTCAAGCGCATGCTTTTCCCGCCTTTTTCTCCTCCTCCATTGTATCCATGCCTCCTAAACAATAGAGCACCACAATTGCAACTGCAATCCCCTCACATCTCTTTGCCCTCTTTCTTTCCACTCCACTTCTCTTCTCTCAAACATACCCTCACAGCCAGGCCACAACTCTTCTTTCCCCCCTCCTCCACCGCTCGATGGATGCACGATACATTCATCAGTTATAGACAGGTCGAGATGCGCAACTTCGTTAGTCATCTCCACGATGCCCTCGAGCGGAACAAGATAAAGGCCTTTGTCGACCGCAATCTGGAAAGAGGACTAGAGATCGCACCGGCAATCAACAAAGCAATCGAGCATTCAAGAAGTGCCATTGTGGTCATCTCTCGCGCCTACGCCTCCTCGCCGTGGTGCCTGGACGAGCTGGATAAAATCCTCGAGTGCAAGGAAAAGAAAGGCCAGCTGGTGTTCCTCATTTTCGTGGACATTGACCCTAGATGGATGCGCGAGCAGTCTGGACCATTCTCGCATATTGACCAAAGCGAGAAGGGTTTCGGGCAAGAGAATCCTGACAAGGTCCTTAGGTGGAGAGATGCTCTCCGCAAAGCTGGCAATCTCACCGGTTGGTCTCTTGGAAATAGGTACTTTCTCTTCCTTGAGTGTTTCTTGAGGGGACTCTAAAGGAAGTTGTTCTGACCGGTGCGGAAACTACAACGACATTAAACTAAGAAGGATAAAAAAAATACATAGATTTACGTGAAAAACTCTTGCGGGAAAAAGCTATGACGAGAGGAGAAGCAAAACCACTATGAAAATTTAAGGATTACAAAAAATAGCTCGAAAAACCTTAATACTCTTTCTGTCTCCACTTAAAACCTAATTACTTGAGAAAAATAATATTTATATGGCTCCATACCATAAGGGTCATGCCCCCATTGAGGGTTAGTGTTGGGCTACGGGCTTGACCCATTAGGCCCAAGCCTTCTGCTATCTACACTAAACCTCCAAATTTTTTTCTTCAAGTTAGGTTGCTAAAATTTCAATTCGGATTTCAAAACTCGAAACAGAATTCAAGACATAATCAAAGTTAGTAATTTTGTCCATAAAACAACAAAACTTGCTTTTATAGCCTAATCTTTTGGTCTATGGACAATAGGAATATTTGGAATGTTTGGAACCCTTTTACTAGAAATCGAATCTTCCAACAATAGGGCTCCAACTCAATAGTTTGGCTCCTCAAAGAGATTTAATATCAACACTGCAGCCTGCTATTTTCTATGACCATCATTTTTTAAAGGCTAAAAAAACAGAAAGAGAATTGATGGATGTCCCTTTCTTCGAGTTGTAACCCTTATTTCATATTTTGTATTTCACAAGTAAATATACAGATGAGTTTATTCTCCTCACTTCTTCCCTCAAGCATAAAGAAATCTCTAGTGAACAATGATTTTCGCCATTGCCCATTTCCTTCACGCATCATTTCCCTCACTTATACTGAGTCGTACTGTTGAAAACATACAAGTAGGTGAATTCCAATGCATATGAGCTTCGTTTTCTGTAGGAGGTTATCAGAAGTCTCATGCTTTCTTTTCGTTAATATTAGAAAGAACGAAATGGGCAAGCCCGGACATCTTCCACGGCCAGTAAAGGGTAAACCCTAGTCGTGATGCAACCCTTCCCTTCAATGATCTATCTGAGGCAAAACAGAAAAGAAAAGAAAGCTGTTGTCAATCTTTGTATTGTTTGGACTGTGATGCCGAGCTAGGGTTTATAAGAAAGTTCAGCCTCCAGTCTGTTTCTCTTCTATCTTTGTATTGCCTGCTCTCTCTCTCTCTCTCTCTCTCTCTCTCTCTCTCTCTCTCTCTCTCAACTTTTCATATTATATCCTTTTTTGGCCAAGAAACTTTCTTTAGCAGAACCTCTTTTTCGGTGAGTAAAGAGGAATTTTTCACCTACTTGTTTCTATCCCTCTTCATTTAATTTGTTGATTAAACGATTAGCCAAAAGATTTTCTGTTGTTTCTTATATATAAGATTTTGTAAATATATAAATAACCAAAAAATTGCTATATTCGGAATGCCGACCTTAAATTTAGCCTGAATTTTTTGAAGAAAGCATCAGCTATTAAAATAACAAAAGAGCTCGCTGGGTGTTTGAAAAGATAAATTTGTCTGACAGTTATATGGTACTTGTTGAAGAATAATTTCTTACTACTTATTTCTCTTGTAATTGTTAAATGTACTGCTTGCACATACAAGAGCCAGATTCAACCAAAGAAATATCCCTCGCCAAAAAAAAAAAAATAGAAAATAGAAAAAATTGAGCCATAATGTTCAAACACACGACCCCTTAACAAAATTGAGAAGTGGGGGTCATGGGATGAAGGTTAAAATCCGATTCAATCTGAACTCAACTCCAGAAAGGGGTCAGCTATTTCAAACCCTAATTAATAAAGTCCAGAGCCAAACCGGATCGATGAAAAATCCAAAGTTGACCAAAGTCGGAACAAGAAAAAAACAAATTAAAAAAACTTAGAGACTCCGATTTAAGAAAAGAAGGAATACTGGGCAACCCAAGGCTTAACCCAAAATTATTTCATGTAGTCAACAGGTATAATCTTGACATTTAAGTCAAAATACGAGTCACATTAACAATTGGCATATTTTACTGTTGAGATATTTTTTTCTTGGGCAAATGTTGAGATAGTTCAAATGGCATATTTTATGGTCGACACATGTACAAGGCAGACAGTTAAAATAGCATATTTGTTGTGACACATGTAAATTTGGGATGTTTGACTTACCTGCTTTGTGCAAAAAGAGGGGGAGGGTCGGTTTGAGGGGGGAGATTTTTTAAGTTAAAAGTAGTTTTTCAAAATTCAAATATTGTTTAGTAAAAGTAATTTAAAATTATATTCAAAAACAACTTTGATTTAAACAGTGTTTGAAAATATCACACTTTGTAAAGTACTTTTCTTTAAAAAAAAAAAAAAACTCAAAACTAGTGAAGATTAGCTTTTGGTGAGGCCAAATTTGATTGCCGATGAGCCAAATCTGGCGCCGATAGCCTCACTTGAGGTTGCGGACCCCAACAACAATCCCCGATCGCATGGTTTTGCGCAACCTAGGCGATCGTCATGTGGGTTTGCGTGACCCAAGCAACAACCACCTGGGTTTGTTTGACCACAGGCTGCATCGCCTAGGGTTGCGTTACCCAGATGACAATCACCTGAGGTTGCTCGGCCTCATGCTAAGTTGCCGGCGCCAGATTTGGCTCTCCGGTAACCACATTTGGCCTCGTGGGAGTCTCGCTAGTGGCTTGGATCCTTGTTGATGATGTCACGTGAGGTAGAGCCATTTCCAAAATTATGAAAGTTGAGTGAGGGCAAAATTGAAAAAAATGTATTTGCATGCCGGTGATACTCAATCTCAAAGCACATCCGGACTTGCCTTGAGCCAAAGACCTCCTTTGGAGATGCAATTTTATCTCCCCAAACTTTCCAAAAAATTTACCAAACGACCTTGGAGGCTACAAAGGGCTTTGGCAAAGTGTTACCAAAGGAAGAATATTTTAGTCTCATAATTAAAATGAATTTTTCAATAACAATGTAGACAATGTTTTGAAAGGCGTGAAGATGTCCAGAAAACTCTTTAGTCTACTATGAAAGTGATTGAGCTGTTTACGCACAGGTCAACCTCTCACATACCATTACTTTCTATTATGTTGGATATTAAATTAGATTGGATGGACCGCACTCCTAAGTTCTAGAATACTACTTTATTAATCTTTTCTTCATATTTTACAAGCACAAATAACCGGAGTCACAACTTAGTTGTTGACCATTTGCAGACTTGAAGCTGAATTCATCCAATCCGTTGTGGAGAAAATCTCAAGAAAACTGGGGCACTCACGCACGGACTTGCTTGCTTTCCATCCAGTTGGGTTGGATTCTCAGGTACAAGCCTTGTACTCCTTACTCCAATTAGAGGTTGGGGAGGTCCGAATCATGGGAATTTCTGGCTCTAGCGGAATAGGAAGGAGTACACTTGTGAGAGCTTTGTACCACCGAATTGCTGATCAATTTGATCGGAGTTGCTTTCTTACGAACGTGAAGGATATATCGACCCAAGATGGCCTCGTCAAAATGCATGAGACCCTTTTTAGTAACACTCTTGGTGATGGAGTTTCGGAGTTTGGCGACGATATCCATGTAGCAATAAATTCCATGAGGAGTAAGCTTCACAACAAGAGGGTTTTGTTGGTGCTTGATGATGTTGAAGGGTTGTCGAGGCCACTGAGCCACTTGATCAGGGAAATAAACCTAGGCTTGGGAAGTAGAGTCATTTTGATCCCTCGGCATGAAGAAACCTTAATTGGTCTATGCGGGGAAATCTATGAGGTAAGAGCACTGAATGATAATCAAGCTCTTGAGCTTTTCAGTTGGAATGCATTCCAAGAAAGATATCCGAAAAGTGATTATAAGATGCTCTCTAATTGCTTCACCAGTTTTTCCAAAGGGCTTCCTTTGGTACTCACCGTGATGGGTTCTTTCTTGAATGGCAAAAGCGTCAAAGAATGGCAAGGATCTTTTGACCAGCTGAAAGAAATCCCGCAAGGAAAGGTTCTTGAAATACCGAAAATTTTTATCGATGGCTTAGAGGCTAATGAGAGGACGATTTTTCTTGACATTGCATGTTTTCTTAATGGATATAACAAAGAAGAGATCATCAAGTTCCTAGATCAATGCGGTATGCATACCGATAGTGCGATTGATATTTTGGCTAAAAAATTGCTCATCTACATCGATGAAAACAACAAAATATGGATGCATAATTTGCTTCAAGATATGGGTAGAAGAATTGTGATTCAAGAGTGCCCTAAAAATCCTAACAAGCGAAGCAAAATATGGCGTCATGAGGATGCTCTAGAAGTGGTTAAACAAAATTCGGTAAAAGTCTATGCATCTCCTAATATGTATATGTTCTTTTTGTGGGCTTTGCATTAACATGTGCAAAAAACTTTAGATTGCATGGTTAGGAGAGACACGTATGCAATATTTATTTTGCCAATTAGGGTTTAAGCAAGAAATTAGGGTTTAGGATCTTTATCATTCTTTGTTAATTTTCTCCTTAAAATGACGGTGTTTATTAATGAACCGATGGCGATATAACCTAGTATAAGTCCTCTCATTTGTCCTTTCATCATAAGATGAATATAGCTTCATTTAAAAACTGCTAGTGTTATAATGATTCTTAGACTAGGACAGTTTAATACAGATTTAAAAATTATTCTTAGAGTTAGACCTGTTATTTTGGGACATGCATAATCATTTTAATTTCGCTCTGACAGGGAACAGATGCCATTGAAGGCATTAAACTAGACAAGGTTGACATAGAAGACTTGATCACGAATGCAGATTCGTTTAAAAAGATGAAGAAGCTCAGGCTGTTCATGATGGCTGATCACGTCCCTCACTGTGGACCGGCCGGACACCTATCGGAGAAGTTGCGGAGGCGTTTTGCACGAAACAGCAACAATATGTTCGCCTGTTGGGAGGGGCTGGTGAAGCAAATTTCCAGGTTCTGGTTTGGCGGAGCCTGAAGAAGACGGTCAACGGATGCAAAGAGTTGAGCATGTAGGAATAAACTCTTTAAAGAAATGGAAATCTAGAATAAAAAATGGTACCCCAAAAACCCCATGATTGACAACTGTATGCACGTTGATCCAATAGCCCAATGTCAATGTCTCGTCAAAAAACATCGCGCATTTACTTTGTAAAGACCACGTCTCTCTCTCTCTTTCTCTCCGTACTTTGCCCATTTCTTTTTTCCATTGTAAAAAGGAAAATGGGAAAAGGAGAAGAAGAAGGCAAACCACGAGAGTTTTTTTTATCAAGGACGAGCAGACAAGTGAAGAAACGTGTAGTACTACACAAACAAAAGACCAAGAACACAGCGTGAACCTCCGCCCATTGATAAGAACTGGGGATGCAAGAACCTCAATGACCATTGTGATTTCGAGTTCTTTAACATGCCGAAGAGCAGCATCGAATCCAGCGGCTTCAATAATCCTGTCGGTTTACCAACTTCTTAACAACTTGATTACCTCTAAAAAGTAAAAGTCAACTCCGGTTCAAAAATTAAATAGTATAATCTGAAAGAGAGATCGCTAAAGATCTGGTACTTCATAAATGAAGCGCTTTTTGCTTATTTCTTTGGTAAGGGCGAGAAAAGTGACACTGTCATGACACTCCCAAAGCAGGTCCGAAAAGTGGGATTAGAGGGAATGTCGAGCTCAAGAAAACCGGTTCACAATCCATGCAGATTCTCCCAAATTCTTATCTCGCACGACATTAAGAGATTTATTTTACTTGATTAACTTATGAGATTTCTATTATGTGAGGAAATCACCACTAGTTTACTGGTGCCAGCTACAAGCTAAGTGAGATATGGGAGGATATTTCACTTCTTGCGCAACCAGAGATCTAAATACGATGACTTAATAACTAATTATTCAACTAATATCCTTTTAGTACCTAAACTTGATTGCTTATCGACTAAGTGTCATAGTGACCTCTTTATCCAAATATGAGTCCTAAATTTCTGGTCCGCTAAGGGTATGAATAATAACTATTCTCTTCCTTGGCTCTATTTCTAGCTAGAAATAGAAAATTTTATTTTTATTCCCTACAGCGATGGGCCGCGGTTGGGGGCAGTGGCGGGAGGTGAGGGTAAGCAATAAGAGATTTGTTATTAAGTAAAAAAAAAATTACTTCTTATTTATGTTCCAAACATATTTCTAGGCTAAAAATTTGTCTCAAAAATAAAAAAAAAAAATGAAATTGTGTTGACAAACGGATTTTTGTTACAAACTTATTCTTGAAAACAAAAAAAAAATAGAAAAAATAGAGAAACATAATAATTATCATTTCCACCCTAAGTGTTTATGCAATCTTTTTGGGTTTGTTATGATCCTAATGCGTAACCTAACTATCCAACTAGAAAATGAAAAATAGTAACAAAGAGCGAGTGAAAGGTAAAGTGCAGTAAAGTGGCTCGATACAATATCGGGTAAATAATATTACATGCCCTAAAACAGCAACCCCATGGGCGAAAATAAAAACAAATCCAACTTTTTCTAAAGAGACTAATATACCTAAACCTAAATTAAACCAAAGATTACTATTTTTATTTATAATAACTATTCTAGGTAACTACTCATAAGACTGAATTATCTAAGTATGATATTTATCTTTTACTTTTTTATTTAACATTTTCTATATTTCAATCTTCGTTTACGTTTTTTGTTTATTATTTGTTTGATCTAAAGAAAGGCTATCTAAAGATCAACTTTTCCTAAAATCAAGAAATGAAATTCCCTAAAATATATGAATACTAATGTTGACACCTATTTTTAATTTGCCCAAAATTAATTGCATAAAATTTAGGAATTAATTTTCTTTAATTCCTAAAACAAAAAATATTTTTATTAAATGCATGGCATGTAGAAATTAGGCAGATTTACATTAATAGAGTGTTTAAAAAATAATTAATTAATTAAAAAAAGAAGAAGAGAAATTCGCTCTAGGCTGGGCCGGAGCCGAGCAGGCCTGGCCCCTTTTTCTTTTCTCCTCTCCCCCCTCTCCCGTGGGCCCAGCCCGCTTCCCTTTCCTTTTTCTTTCTTTCCCTCTGCGCGGGCCTGGCCCGTTCCTTCCTTTCCTTTTTTCTTTTCCACCCTGCGCGACCCGGCCAAGCCCCTTTCTCCTTCCTCCCTTGCAGTTGTCGCTCTTCGATCCCCTGTTCTCCCCCGTTCTCAGCCGCAGACGACGAGCGGCCGAGCGCTTTCGTGCTGTCCCCATCAGGCCAGAGCAGGGTTGAGGCAGCACACCATAGGGACTGGCCTTGGCCAATCCCGTTTTCCCCATTTCCCGGGGCTCTCTCTCTCTCTCCTCGTCTCCTCTGTTGCACAGAACTGGCCCCCCCTCTGCACCGGCCTGTGGCCGCGGGATTCGTGGGGCAAAAGCCAGTGCAAGTCGTCGTCAGCCGACGTCGAGGAGCAGAATAGTAGCCCTCGGCCACTATAAAGAGCATGGAGAGAGACGGAGAGGCGGTTAGCCACAGAGAGAGAAATAGAGTAAGAGAGAGAGCAGAGCAAGAGAGAGAGAACAGAGGGAGAACGGAGAGAATAGAGAGAGAAAGAGCGTGAACCGAGGCCTCACCGGAGCACCAGCAGCATCACCACCGCCTGTGGAGTAGCCAGAAGTTGCCCAGCCGTATCGTCGATCGGTAGGTTTTTTCGCGCCCTCACCGCCCCTATTCTGCTCTGTTTTTCGGCATGGTCGAGCTGGGACTCGCACCGGCCGTGTCGAGCAATTCGCAGCCCAGGCAGTCGTCGGTCCCGACTCCCCCTCTCCGTCGGGACCGAACCGAGGCCGTCGGAGCCGACCCAGTCGCCAAAGGAGGTCGAAATTGACCGATTTCCATTGCGTCCCCCAAGTGCTAGACAAAATGCCCCAGAGGAGCCGAGTCTGGTTTGGTCGCCAGCCGACGAACCAGCGGCCGGACGACGACCCAAGCAGTTGGTGACGTTGGCGGTGGCTCCAGGGGCCATCTCGGGGGATGTCGCTGGTCTGGGTTGGCCGACGAACGGCCAATTTTGGCCTCGCCAGCATCCCCCCCTCGAGTCTGCGAAATTCGAGTCGAACTCAACCCGAATCAGCAAATCCGACCCTGGTCAATGCCCAGGTCAGATCCGTTGACTCAGATCAGTTCCGACCGACCCGGATCAGCCAGCCCGACTCAGGTCAACACCTGAGTCAGGTCCGTTGACCCGGGTTGGTTCCGACCGACCAGGTCAACGCCCGGGTTGGATCCGTTGACCCGGGTCAAATCTAATCAACTCGAATCCGCGACCCAACCCGATTTAATATTATATTTTTATTTATTTATTTTAAAAATAATTTTTTAAATTTTTTTTTGCTATATATATTTTTTCGAACCAAAATTTTAAAATTTTTTTATGTGGTTTATCTGATTGTTTTACTTTATTGTTGTATTATTATGCATGTTATTTTAATTGCATAAACTGTCATGTTTTAATTAGATTAGCCTATAGGACCATGTACTGTTGTAATCATGCATGTCTTTAGTTAAATTTTAATTGCATGAACTACCGTATTTTGAATGTCATCTGACTTAATTAGGGCTAAAATCTTAGGCTGCATATCCACTTTGACTGTTAATCGCTTCTGATTATACACTCGTTTGATCATCTCACATGTTAAGAGAAATATTCTAAAATCAATCCAAATTGCCTGATAAATGTTTTCAAAAAATGAACAGAATAAAAAGGTAATGAAAGGGCATTAGTCAACTAATGTAACCAAGTCCCTGAGCTCGGTCAATTTCTGGTTCGTAGGAATAGGATGATTCTCCCATCACCCTGTTTGGGTTTCTAATCGACCCACCTCAAATCGATTAGTGGCGATTCCTTTTTGTAAATCACTTGCATGTTAAAATCTAAACTCTAAGTCGCGATATGATATGGGTTTAGGGGAGCCTGAGTTAAGTCCTAAATTTAGACTTAGCACGTACCAAGCGAGCCCCTCGTTTTTTGAGCATGTTCGAAAAAAATCCCGGGAGGTCGGTCGTGACAACTAATTAAACGAAACTAAGCTAAATCTAATACTAAGGTGTAACTATCTAACCCATACCTATTTTTAACCTTTTTCCAAAATTCGTTTTATTTTTTAATTAATAATAATAATAATATTATTATTATTATTATTATTATTTTGCTCTTGCGCCCAAACACAATCTGCACAATCAAGTTTTCATTTTCATTTTTTGTGTTATTTTATTATTTTAATTATTTGCAAATTCCTTTCTTTCTTTTAAAGAGAACGTAGGCCAAGTTCCTAGGCCCAGTCCGATCATGAATTAAACTTGGACCAATTAAGTTTGGGCGGTAGTCATTAATGAGCTTATCAGATCGAGCCTTTGACTATAACTCGTTTAGGCCCTTTTACTATTTTCTTTTTCTTTTCCCTACTTTCTCTTTCTTTTTCTTTTATTTATTTTTCCAAAATTTTTATGTTTTTATTATCACTTTTATTTTTTTGTATTTTTATTTATTATTTTTCATTAGTATTATGTCTTTTCATCTCTTATTTAACCTCTCTTCTCTTACGCGAACTTTAAACATCTGAGCTTGAGGAGAATACTATAATTCCATTAAGTTCACCGGAGAAATAACGAGATTTTACATTACTCCACTAGCTCCTGTATCGACCACCATCGTCATTCAGCACTGGACCACTGCCGTTGCTGCCGGCCATTCATCATTTATAGTCACAATATCACGTACATGCATAGTGAATAAACAAAACCAATACACATTAAGAAGGAATCACTCACGAACACTTATTGGATATTACCAAACGATTTCTTGCTAACGACCACCATTAACTGCCATAGAAAAGTAGAACATAGAACAAAGATACATATAGGTTCGGTAACACGCCTGGCAACTTCAGTACATATCAAAACCACACCTAATAACTAATCAAACCGCTAGAGATATATTTAAGATATTCTGTGATTGTGTATATTTCTCTTGATTGATCCTGATTAATTGTGCAGAATATTTTGTTACTATATATAGTCATCATGTAAAACCTATAAATAGGCTTGTGCACTCTTCACTTGATATTGTACTGAACAACGTCACAATTCTCAACTTGATATCTGAGACATTGTTTTCATGAGGAAGCACATTGAATCTATTTAGTAACGTCATCTGCATCGGCTGTGTTTCTTCACGATGGTTGCCATGATGCCAGCCGCACTAATTATGTCGTTCTCCTTCAAGACCGAAGTCTTTAGTTGTTGTTTGGCCCACTTCTCTTGCTCATTTCAAAAAATCGACCCCATCATTAGACTTGTTGCCCTCAAATGAGTCAAACCCTAAAATTTTGTTGAAAAAGGATGTCGGACATTGCCACATCTGCCGCCGTATATTTCCAAAAACCCTAAAATCTCTTGATTGGTCCCGATTTGGATACCTTTCGTTGTATATTTCCAAAAACCAACGCCGACCCATGACTTACTTTCCTACACCGAGGCAACTCATGAATTTTCGTTGACAAAGACTGATGAACATACCCCCACGTGCCACTTGAAGGTCTAGCATGTAAGATCCACACACTTCCACAGAGACACGCTCTAGCACGTGCCAATGGTCCTTCGTGATTCTAGCATCGTTCACCACCCAATCTCTGACCATTGATTAGCATTGATCGACCGTTGATCGGTTCGATTCAGATCGGCCATAACGGTTTCATGCATTTCTAACTGGTTCAATCGTTTTCTGACCGGTTCCTAAGGTATTTTGGCATGTTGAGACCATTTATGGTCATACTTTCTCCATTCCAGGTACTGGTTTTGCCATATTATTGTCCAACCCTCTGTGCTCAACACGATAAACTACATATAATGGATAAAGTTAGTTAGCATTGTCATTGACATGGTCATGTGGCATCCCATTGCTATCAATTACGATTTAAGCAACCTACCAGGCCGAACAATCAACCCCAAAGCTAAGGTTCACATGCACATCCATTTGTCAATGCTACTACTATAGAGGCTTCTCCCAAAATATTATCTGTCACTCTCTCATAGAGGATTTTCATTATGTTCTTTGAGAATCTGGTACTTCTAGTTACATTGTCCCTTGTGCTATGTTTGTCGCTGTTGATACCTAAATCTTGACTATCCATTTAGGGTAATAAATTACATAGAAAATTAGTGGTTAAACTTTAATCCCCTAAACAGAAATGATTCTCATTAAATTGCAGAGGGCTCGGTCTCCTCACTTTCCATGATAGCAAAAACAAGTTCTCCCTCGAATAAATCCACTAGGCCAAGAGTGGCCCCCTTCTCTTCCTGCAATAGCTTAGGTGGACCTAGGAAGATTTCTTTCAACTTCCGAAGAAGTAAGCCCTTCTGACCTTCCTTTAATCCAAATAGACTTCCACGACCTCCGTAACCTCCATGATTAGCTGGACCTTCATAGTCACCATGGCCTTCATTACCTCCACGGCAACCGCGGCCTCCATGTTTACCTTGACCTCTGAAATCGCCTCGTCCTCCATGACCTCGGTCGTCAGAATTGCCTCCATGATAACCTAGGCCTGCCCTTTTACACCACTTGGAAACTTGAATAGGTTCTTTGATACCTTGGCTATGTATTCCCAGGCCGACTCCGGGGATATGACCATTTTCAAGTAATACCCTGCTCAACATCATTAAGGGCTTAGCTATTTCTGGGTTTCGCATAATAGTTCCAATAGATACATGAACCAATGAGACTAACTCCAAAGTTTGATAGCTCGATTTAGCCTTATTTTTAGGCTCTATGTAAGGGATTGCAGTGTCGTGAAAAACCTTGAAGTTGATTTCTCCATGAACAGCTATCAGCTTTCCATCCACGATGAATTTGACCTTCTGATGCAAGCTCGAGGGCATGGCTCCGGCAGTGTGTATCCAAGGTTGCCCCAATAAAAAATTGAAGGCACTAGGAATATCCAAAACTTGAAAGTTGACCATAAAGAAGACTGGACCAATCAAAAGTTCAAGCTTGACTTCATTAATAACTTCTTTCTTCATGCTGTCGAAAGCAAGAACGGTAGATTTAGATACCAAAATTTTATCTTCATTCACTCCCAAATGGCGAAGGGTGGCGAGTGGGCAAATATTTCATGCAGACCCATTGTCAATTAACACTCTCGCCACCATTTTATCATGACACTTAACCGAAATAAGTAGCGCCTTAGTATGATTGCGACCTTCCGGAGGAAAATCTTTATTGGCAAAAGAAATTTGATCTTTCAGCAAGATAGATCCAATAAATTCCTCCGATTTGGTGTCATTGATAGTTCCGGGAACATACATTTTATAACCTTGAGTAGTGCATTTTTATGTTTCTCTGAGGATTTGAGAAGATCTAGAAGTGATATCTATGCCGGCATCTTCCTCAACTGATTGACAACATCAAACTCGCTAGTCTTCACAACTATTAAAAACTGCTCGGCTTCTTCATTTGAAACAACCCTCTTCTCATCCACCTTGGTGGGATCATAACATTGATCAGAGCGAGTGACAACATTGATTTCATTCATCTTGTAGCTTCAAGGGACCGCCTTAGTATCGTAACTAGGGGCCATTTCTACTATTATGTCTTCTTTGTCCTCGAGTGAAAGTTCAACCACTATCGGTTCCATGGCATAATCCTCGATTTCTAGAGTAGCAAATTCTTCGGACGTAAGGTCAATGACTACATACTCAACATCTTGTTCATTGGGGTTTGATAAGTCTTCTTCGACTGATAGATCAATGATCACGAGGGTAATCATGTTGACTATCTCCTCCTCGGGCTCAAGTGGATCGTCCATACCTTCCCCTCCATCAAAAACAACATCTTTGGGATCAATGAAGAAGCTCAGTGGGGGTGAATACTTTACAAAATAGTCGAATTTACCACTAGGTTGACCCAGTGTGTCAACCACTTCCCTATTCTCACTGGCGATCTTCATGAATTCATGGTTCCAATCAACATTTCTAGGTTGAGGCTCGTAATCATCATATGAATTGTTTCATTCACTGTCGGTCACAATTAGATTCTCCGACGCGCCATCATTAGTCGGTTTATTAGTCTTCATAAGCTCAACATATGTCTCCTCCGACCATTGATCTCACAAAATGAATCTATAATAGCTACCAGGGTCATCATAACATCCTCCTTCATACTATAGATTACGCCTATGATCCGAGCGATATATTTCAGCTTATCTTCCATCAGAATATCCTCCCCCTCTTCAAAGTGTCCTGTTAACACCAATAGCTTATACAGTTTCTGAACATCCACCCTAAAAGTTTGCTTACTCTCATTACCCTTCTCCGTAATCACGTTGACATTCTCAGCATGATTAGACAACTGATTTTGTTGGATATTAGGGGGTGGATCCTTGAAAGATAAAATGCAATTGTCGAGTAAATTATGAACTTTATTCTTGAGAGTGAAGCAGTTATCTACATCATGACCTTTCTCGCCTCTACGAAACTCGAAGGACTTCGACAAATCAAATCTGGGAAATTTTGGAGGATTATCTCGAGGTACTTCTTTGGCTATCATTCCTCTTCTCAACAGCATGGGCAACAACTTGGATAGAGACCTAGATAGATGAGTGAATTGCCTTAGTGTCTTCTTTTTGAATTCATAACTTTGATATGCCCTCTCTCGAAACACAAACGGGCCTGGAGAGGATGAGGTAGGGGGCCTTATCACAAACGGCGCTTGTACATATGCGATCTCTACATCATTTTCTTTTATATTCGGAATCTTCCGGCTAGTCTCTTCGTTCAATCTACAATCATGCATGGTTCCCTCTACCCTTTTTTCGACATCTACCAACTAAGAAAAGGTTAAGCATCCAGAACCCACCAACTTCAAATAGAAATCATTAGGTAAGGTCTTGAGGAAGAGATCTAATAGCTCTCTTTCATCGAGCAAAGGACAAACTTGAGCAGCGAGAGTACGCCACCTTTGAGCAAAAGCTCTGAAAGACTTACTTCTTTTCTTTTGAGTTCGAGTTAACATTTTACGTGTGGGAGCTATCTTAGTATTGCATTTGTATTGCAGGATGAACGCTTCGGCCAACTCCTCCCACTTCTCAAACTTCTTGGGCTCCGACAACACATACCATTGCAAAGCAGGCCCCATCAAACTCTCTTGAAAAGTCTGGGCATATCTCGCCATTCAATTCAAATAGTATTTCAAGTGGATCTTTGGTTCTCCGGTCCCATCATACTTAGTAAAGTCAGGAATCTTCAGCTTCTTAGGAAAGCTCATTTATGCATATCGAGATAGATCCTTGATCATGTGTTCTTCATATTTCCGTAACGCACGGAGTTTCTCTTCTATTTTTGTTAACCTCTTGTTATGCTCTTCCTCCAAACGGGCCATGACGACTTCCGAAATGGGGTCTAGTTCGACCACTACAGGTGTAGAACCTAATGCCTCCTTAGCAACATTCCTTCTCGCAGGCCCTTCTACAAGCTCGGGGATAGCTTGAGGTGTGACTTGACTAACATTTGGTGTTGCCAACGTGGCCCTCATATCATTGGTGAACTGAGTGAGTTGAGCAGCAAGATCATTGATCTTGTCGTCGAAAGTGGTGAAACGAGCATTTTGCTCCTCAATATTCATTTGTGTGGCCCTTGATCGTGTATGAATTAGCAATTGCCTCGAAGCCGTAACTTTGGTTTGGCAAAGAAAGAGGATGTTGGTGGCGTGGACACCGTGATCGCCGGAAGGTCTCTCTCCCCGACCTCTTTGTCTCTTGATTCCTCTCCTCACGTGTTGAATGAGCTCAAATTGGCGAATACAGACGATTTGTGTTCACCTGAAAAATGAGCATATATGAGCACATGATTGGCCCATGGCTATGGTCTACGCATTCTATATTCCTTGACAGAAAACTTTCTAAACATCGAGATTAGGGAGGTTTTTTTTTTTATAGACAATAGAGACAATAAATGAAATGAAAACTCCTTAACATTGAAGTTAGAAAATGAAATTCCTTGATCATTGAAGCAAGGAAGGTACATAACAATTTCTGAACCTCGAAAATGAAAAGTAAGAAATTACCTAAATGTCGAAACTAGGAGAATACATGAAATTTCTAGAACATAAGAAAAATGGAATTCCCCAAACATTGGAATTAGAAAAGGAAATGGAACCTCCTAAACATCAAAGCTAGAGTGGAAGTGACTTTTCAAACTTCTCGAGGCAACTCATTCTATATGCGATAGGGAGTCCATGGCTTTGCAAAGCAGCTTGTTCTCTTGAGTTAATTTTGAGATGCGAGTCTTATCCATTTCCACCCTTTTTTGAAGATGTTCAATCCGCATTTTCTGGGTGGCTTTGTCAGTCACCTCCGGGACTACCGGTCGCAGAATGGCCGGAATTCGATGATTGAGAATGTAAAATGTGGATGCATGGTGAATCTCCTCTTGCTCCTTCAACTTCTTAGGCATGACAATTCTCTTAGGATGGCATTCATTCCATGCAATCTCGATGGCGCGGATTTTTTCAAAGTAGTCGTAGTCCATCCAGGTGAAGTGAGCCTGGAATAACTTCGTCTTGAGAGGTAATGGGATCTCTTGAAGAGCTCGGTACTGGTGGGCCACCCTGTACCGGTAATAGGAAGTAGCGCTAGAGAGACTAAGTAGCGGGATTGGATTGGCAAACTTGTGAGCAAAGCGGGCTTCCTCAACCCGAAACCATTTAGCATGCCATAGACATGCCTTAGGACTCGGGTCTTTTAGAAAATTTATCCAACGAGAATATTTTTTGTCAGGGGAATGCTTCTTTAAGACCTGAAACCTTTGTCTTGGGTGCGTAAACTCTTCTATTTGAAATAATTGCATAAGGTGTCCAAATCCCCTTAAATGAGAAATAAACCATATTTGCAAAATTTCCGGAGAAGCCCGCATGATTTTCTCTCCATTTTGTTTAAAACGGTTAAGGGACAAAAATGTTTTGGCTAAAATCATGTTGACATAGTTTAACCTTACACACATGTGTTTGACTACCCAAGCAATTGAAGGATTTATGACATTCTTACGATGAGGAAAAATGATGAGCTCGACAAATGCTAAAATGAAAATCCTACTCTTTTGAGCCATTGGTTGATTTGAAAAGCATTCAACCAAAAATGAGAATGGACACGCATAACAATTAGTTTTAACAACCCTCCTTACCACCTCGGCTCTAACTCTCAAGAATTGTGACAACTTAGACATGGAATCTATACTTACGGGTGGCTTGACAAGTTCAGTTCCAAGAGGCATTCCAATGGCAGTGCTATATTCTTCCAAGGTTGGAGTTAGCTCGAACTCATCAAATATAAATGTTGATGTCTGGGGGCACCAAAAGTGTGGTATTGCTTACATAACTCTAGAGTGGATGTTGATCTTGAGTAATGGGAGGAGATGGCCAATCCTTGCCTCGACTTGTCTTTGACCACCTTGATCCAACTGATCCCATCACCCTATGAGCTCTTTCTTGGGAGTGGAAATGAATTGGACATCGGCTCTCCCTATCGTATATAGATTGAGACTAACGACCAACCTAATTTGCCATATACCAACGAAAGGAAATAAATGAATGACGTAACAACAGGGATAAAAGGCTTACTCTATCGAGAACCATGGCAAACACAAGGACATGTGCATGAGGAGTGAGGCTTGATTTCTATCTAGACAATTTAACAAGATGAAGCTAAGAGGATGATCTGATCGTCACAGTCTCGCATTGGTGTCAGACCCTCTTAACTCTGACTCAGTCGAAAGAGATATTCTATAGTCACGCGATCTCGCGGACAAAAATAAACACTTGCAACACCAAGAGAGAATTTTCGGAGAAAAAAAAAAGGCAACCTCTACAATGCAATCTCGCATTTGAGGTTATATCTTTCTTAACACCATCCTAAAGTATCCTATTGCAGCCCGGGTCCGACAGCGTGGTTGTGTGTGCAACGGTGTAGTGCAAAAACATTTAAAGCATGCACAACAGTTTGTAAACAAACAATACTCCAAGAGTTTGAAGAAATAAACATTCATTCCCAAACCCCAAACCTGCAAAATAAGGGGTCAACAATCATTTATCACCTTATAACTCCCAACTGCAAAAACATTCACATGAGGGGCATAATTGAACAAGATAAATGGCCTAAGTCTACTAAGAATTCTATTCAAATCCCCAGTGAAGTTGCCAAGCTATCGTGACCTCCCCGAATTGGCTTGGTTGCCTAAGGGGTTTGGCTAATGGATAACTAAGTTAAACCTAGCTCGAGCCCTCCTAAACCCATTCCAACTCGCGACTTAAGGTTTAAGTTGTTAACGTGCAAATCAATTTCATCAAAGAGTCGCCACTAATTAGTTTTTGGCAAATCGATTAGGCACTCAAGTAAAGTACGGGAGAAATGCTTCACTTCTACAAACCAAAGACTCAATGGGTACGGGGACTTGATTACACTAATTAACCAATTAGTGCCTTTTCGATATCTAACTTTATTCAATTACCGCCTAACATATTCACACTAATTGAGAGTCTCAAAATTCCGAGCTAAGGAAAGCAACAATCAACATGCGGGTCTAACATGCCTACCACAGGCGAGGATAAATTAAATACGTAATTCAAGATGTGTGAATCAAGTAACGTGCAATCAAACATAATACTAATCACACAAAAGGGCAAGAAAAACCAATTACAAATCCCAAATAATGTTTTTTTGATTTTCCAGATTTTTTTTGGAATTTTCTGAGTTTTTCTAAATTTTTTTAATGTTTTTTTAAATTTTTTTAGAATTTTTAAATATTTTTTGGATTTTTAAACATTTTCAAAATTTTTGAAATTTTTAATATTTTAATATTTTTATTAATAAAGTAAGAATTCCGGACCGGGTCCCCTAACCCCGACCGCCCGACTCCTGAGCCGACTTTCTCTAGCCCGCCCAAGATCCCCTTTTTTCCGATTTTTTTTGTTATTTCTCTTTTTCTTTATCTTTATCTTTTTCTTTTTCTATTCTTTTTTTCTTTAACTCTTCTTCATCCCATACGTGCCTTTCGCCATGCACGTGATCTTCTTCTTCAACTCCTTCACAGAAAGCTCTTCTTTTCAGCGACTCACCAATAACCACGACACCCAACCAAAACCGACCTCCTCGACTAGCGCCTACGTCGAATCTGCTCCGGCTAGAATTGCGACACCACCATCGCCAAAAGACACCATCGCCAACCATCCCAAGCCATTGTCAGCCACCACCACCGCAATCACCAAAGAATTTCACTAGTCATTATCCGCCCCAAAGTTGACATTGTTTATCACCGCCAATCACTGACACCTCACATTTATGACCACAGAACAACAAATATATACAGAGCACGAACCGAGGAGACAAACCGATACATAAAACCTTAGACTCCAAAGGTTTCCTCACCGGCAAAGACCACAAAGACACGTTGGAAAATATGCAAAACAAGCAGTACATAGACAAGAAAATGATTGTTCAGATTTGATCCGACGATACAAGTGACACTCAACAAATAACAAGAGGTTTATAACATGCGAAACCTGTCTATATGCGTTCAAGAACAAAAGGGGAATCGGCAAAGCATGTGCACAAGCAGGTTTGGGCATATTATTACACATATGGTGAGCTTGAATTGAAAAAAAAGGCATTGACCATTTTTAGAACTCGGACTCAGAGTCAGACCCAAAGAAATCATTAACAAGCATCCAAAGATCAAACACATTAGCCCATTCAAACCTAGCACGCACGTGGACGAACAAAAAGAACGGTTCCCAGTTTCCCAATTTGGCCAAAACAGGGCGAAGCCGCCAAAGGTTTGCGGAGCGAGTGTTTGGTCGCGGAGGTCCCTACCTGGCTTGGAGACGACAGCTAGAGAGCGAGCTCGAGACAAATCGAGCATGGCCGGCAGCGTTGATGTCTCCGAGCCGAGATCCTGGAGGCAAGGGAAGTTCGAACCGAAAAAGAAACACACCAGAAATGATGGGATTTGGGAGCGAGAAGTCGTGTGCTCGAGGACGTTGGTCGGGGGTTGTCGGCTAGGGACCGGGGCCAGTCGCGAATGAGGAAACAACGCCGGAACTGGCCTAATTTCTCACGTCCGTCTCTCTCCCTCCCTCCGTCTTCAGATCTCTCAGTCTCTCGCTCTGTTTTTTTTTCTTTCGTTTCTCCCCCCTCTTCTTCGGATCTCTCTCCCTTTTAAAATTGACACCAGTTTCCTTTTTGTCTCCCCCATCAAACAGCCTTTGCCGGCCAACCATGCCAGCCACCTTCCCCTTCCATTTCCAGCTCAAAGGAGCCATTGATCAGCGCACCTTCTCTATCTTTCATGCGCCAGCAGCCGATCCTCTTCTCGGGGTTTTGTCCCGCATGGGATGCAGCACTAAGCCATCAGTGAGCCATCGCTTTCTCTCTTCTGGAATCACCATCCTACCTTCTCCGATGCGCCCCCTTTCTTCTGTTTTGTCGCTTCTGGTTGTCTTCTCTGCTTCTTGTCGCTTCCAACGTGAGGGAGAGAGAAGGAAAATGGATAAAGGGCTGGGCTTGAGAAGTAGGAAGGGAGAAAATAGGGCCAAGCCCAGAAAAGAAGAAAGAACAAGCAAACGGATTGGGTTTAAACTGCTAAAATAATTAAAGAAAAGGGGCCGGCCCTATCGGGCCCGATCGAATCGGCCCAACCGATCCTTTTAATTTTTTTTTTGAGAACTTAGTGTCTCTCTTTTACATTAATTTGGCCCACTGACAATTTAATTTAAGCATTGATTTAAAGAGGCGGGCAAAATTAGATGTCAACAATAAGTTAATACCAATTCTAACTATGTGATCTAATTGTGTGTGTGAGTCATCATCTTTTTAAATTATATGCAATCCAGATAAGTTCATGTCGATATGCAACCTCTCAAAAACTCTTTATAATGATGACCAAATCTCATATGTTTGCTTTTAATTTCTCTCTCCACTAATGTAACCTAATAATCCAACCAAAAATCAATAGGACTTTCCTCGGATTGTAATGTAAGGCTAGGCTAGTGAGATAATGGTAAATTTAGGCTCAAATTACCTATGAGCACATTGATTTCTAGGATCTAATTACAGCACATACCATAATTCCTAATTTGACACCTTCAAAATAATCTTTTTGCTGCCACTTATCATCATATTTTCTCCTTTTGTTTTGGTAAGGATTCTCCTTTTTTTTCGTTTCTTTTTTTTCTCTTTTTTTTTTTCATTACTTTATGGTGGAGTTCCTCCCTAGGTCTCTCCTAATATAACGTGAACATTCCCGATCCATTGAGTATCCAAAAGACTCACTCAATTGAAAGTTGGATAGGGAACCATAAAAATAATTTCTTTTTTTTTTTTTTAACGATACACCCCAAACAATGATAGTAATCAAATTATTTCCTTGCTCCATCCTTCCTCCCAAATTGCTATTATGCTCAAATAAATTTTTATCCAAAAAAATCAACATGTTCAGTGAGCGTCGGACAATGATATAATTTGGCAAAAGGCAAGCTAAAAATATGTGGGTGTCAATGAAAGATTGGATAAGATTTAAGGCTCAACGGGGTGACTAGGCATAAATAAACAGGATTGGCTTGAAATGCTCAATCGATCCAAAAATGACCTAAATCATTTCCTCAGTTAGATGTAGCCTAGAATTTTGCCTCAAGTGAAAATCAAACAAATTCTAAGATTTGGATGAGATATAAGAAAAGCACTAAGTTAGCATTTTCATTAGGTTGTGCAAAAGTATTATTTACCTAACATTATGTGCTAACATGTCCTCCGCCACAAAAATCGCATGTCATATTCTAAATTTTCATGACTGAAACACTCATATTATCTATCTTTTTGTTGAGTGCTTCAAATGGTGCAATAATTGCCGTGAAAGCATCTACCTCATGAATTTCGCTAGCTTTTTGCATTGATATCCTCTCAGTAGGCCACTGATAACTATTCGATGCCATTTCCTCTAATAATTTGTAGGCTTCTTCTAGTATTTTATTATTAAGAATTCCCCCTGCAGCTGCGTTAATCATAAAGCGGAGATTTGTACTACACCTATTATAAAAAGTTTGTGCCTGCATCCATACGGAATGTTTATGATGTTGGCATCTCCTAAGAAACTCCTTGAATCTTTCCCATGCTTCATACAATGATTCATTATCCATTTGCGTAAAATTAGTAATATCGTTACGCATTTTTGTAGATTTTGCAAGTGGAAAAAACTTACCAAGAAATTTTTGGGCTATATCATTCCATGTAATGATCGATCCTACAGGAAGAGAAGAAAGCCAACCCTTAGCTTTGTCTTTAAGGGAAAATGGAAATAATTTTACTCTAGTAGCATTAACTGTAACTCCATTATACTTAATTGTGTCACAGATTTTAAGAAAAATATCGATGTGAGCGTTTGGATCATTGCTGAGTAGCTCACTAATTGCATTGATTGTTGAAGCATCTAAATCAGTGATGGCTTAATCTCAAAGTTGTTTGCTTGAATTGCAGGTCTCCAGATGCTTAATGTAGTGCCCTCAATTGTTTGGTGCAGCATAATCTCTTGAGAGTTTACATGGATTTCCCCCATCGCCAACTCCCTCCATCTTTACAATGTGATTTCTCTATTCTCTCAATTGCCTTTTAAATGTACGTTCAATTTTTGGATCAAACTCAACAAGCTTTCCTTGATGGCTATGTGTCATATACCGATGTACACTCTGGAGAAAATAAGTTAAAAACTAGATTAAACTTAGAATTATCCAGTATCAATATTAATTGGTGTTAAACAAATAATCCCCAACAATGGCGCCAAAAACTTGTTTGCAAAATTTTGATCGTGTCAACGAAAGTGTTGAACAAGTAATATAATGATGAAAAGAGTCTCACAAAGATTGATGATTAATAAACCAATTAACCATTAAAAATAGACTAATTCTAAAATTTATCTAACACATCAAAATAGAATTGAGAATAAATAAACATTGACAATTTTAAAAAACAAATACTACAAAAAAACTGGATTTTTGCCACAAAAATTTGCGATGAAAAAATTTTTGTTGCAAATTTGCGATAACTTTTCCAATGAAAAGTAACATTCGTCAAAAATTAGCGATAAAAAATTTTTCGTCGCAAAATTCGTCGGAAATTAGCGACGAAAAATTTTCCGTTGCAAAATTCGTCAAAAATTAATGACGAAAAATTTTATATCCATACCTACCCCCAATTTCTCTCTCTTGACTGATTCGTCATATTCCCTCGCTATTCACTATCCGTCTCTCTCTTTCGTTTTTCTCGATTTACCTATCTGTACACGCGCAAGTCAATTTCGGTAAATCTTTATATTTCCGATAAGTGTCGTGGCTAATTTTGTGACTAATTGTCGACGAAAACGGTTTGTTACAAAACTATTTATTACTGGATTTGTATTTTTTTGTGTTATTGAATTTTTGTTTTTCCCTTCCTTACTAGCTTGGGCGGTTGCTGGAGATATCGCCGGCTATGGCCCGAGGTCTAGCGAGCTGACCATGGTCGCTGGTCGACCTCGCTGACGCCCAAGTGGGCTAGCCTCGCCATGGCCGGTGAGCTCGGCCCTCGCTAGTGCCAGCGAGGGCTAGCCTTGCATGGACTGACGGCGAAGGCTAGCCTCACATGGGCTGACAACAAGGGTCGAGCTCAGCTGTCGCCATGGCCGGCGAGCTCATGGCGACGGCTGAGCTCACCCACGGCGAGGCCAGGTGAGCTCGAGCTTGGCCCTCGCCATGGTTGGCGAGCTCGGCCTTCGCTAGTGCCGGTGAGGGCCAGCCTCACTGCCGGCAAGCTCCCCCGGAACTCGCCTAGGTTTGGGAGAGTTCTAGGGGAGCTCGCCAATGGCGAGGCTAGCCCTCGTCGGCGGCAAAGGCCGAGCTCAACAGTCGCCGGACCGGCACCAATCAAGAAGAAAGGAAAAAAAAAAAAAAAAAAAAAGAACGGAAAAAATAAAATATATTTAATAGATGAATCTCATGTAATTTGCTTTTATTTTAGGTACGTGTCCATTCAGAGGTTTTCCAATCCAAGTGAACGTTACAATTCTCATCAAATTGTACACTTTCTATTACAAAAATTTCAATTAAATACTTGGTAAGTCTTCTTGACATAGTAATTTTTACATTTTTTTCGAGTTTAAAGTAATGGTTTCGGAAAAAAACATAATTATAATGTTCAATTTGTTGCAAAATTCGTTGAAAATTTCGAATGAATTTTGCAGCGAATTTCAATTTTCGGTACATTAATTTAGTTGTGTACTAATTTCTTTGCAAAATTCGTGGGAAATTTCCCACGAATATTGCAATGAATTGAAAAAACACTTTATTGTTCGGGTTAATAGAAATTCGTTGTAAAATTCGTTGGAAATTTGCAACAAATTCAAAAAACACATTATTGTTCTGCATATTTGAAATTCGTTGCAAAATTCGTGGGAAATTTCCAACGAATTTTGCAACGAATTTCCTAGACACATTTATATTGTTCAGCATAATAGAAATTCGTTGCAAAATTCGTTGAAAATTTCGATTAACCCGAACAATAAGGTGTTTTTTCAATTCGTTGCAAAATTCGTTAGAAATTTCTCACAAATTTTGCAACGAATTCAAAAAACACATTATTGTTCGGCATATTAGAAATTCGTTACAAAATTCATTGGAAATTTTCAACAAATTTTGCCACGAATTTTAATTTTCGGTATATTAATTTTGTTGTGTACTAATTTCATTGCAAAATTCGTAAATTCGTGGGAAGTTTCCTACTAATTTTGCAACGAATTCAAAAAACACCTTATTGTTCGAGTTAATATAAATTTGTTGTAAAATTCGTTGGAAAATTTCCAACGAATTTTGCAACGAATTCAAAAAACCAGTTCATTAATTTTGGTTTTGTACAAATTTTGCAACGAATTGAAAAACACCTTCTTGTTTGACTTAATAGAAATTCGTTGTAAAATTCGTTGAAAATTCGCCTATATCTGGGAGAGTTTTGGGGGAGCTTGCTGACAACGAGGCTGGCCCTCGCCAGCATTGGCGAGGGCCGAGCTCGCCATGGCCGGTGTGCTTGACCGTTGCCGGATCGGCAAGCTCAATGGTCGCCGTACCGGCGACCGGCTAAGAAGAAATGAAAAAAAAAAGGAAAAGAAAAAGAAAGGAAAAAATAAAATATATTTAATAGATGAATCTTATGTAATTTGTTTTTATTTTAGGTATGTGCCAATTTGAAGGTTTCGCAATCTAAGTGAACGTTGCAATTCTCATCGAATTGTCCACTTTCTACTACAAAGATTTCAGTCAACCTATATAATTTCTGTGCAAACTGTCTTTGTATCAGAGTTTCATGGAAAGACTGTAATTTATTGAGAATTTATATTAAAGCATGAACTATTGCTGCTAATATTCATGTACTTGATATCAGAGGTTAGAAGGAACTCCGCAAGGCTGAGTTTGTGGTAGATATACTAGGTTTCAGCGGAGGATTAGATACAATTTGCATTGTGCCAGTTGTAATTACGATGCACATGGTTATCTTGACTAGTAGGAGGCTAACCTGTAATAAATTTTTGCCGCGCATTCGCAACTATTTTTATAGTTCGTCGCTAATTTGTGATGAATTAATAAAAATTCGTCTCTAAATTCGTTCCGAAACAATGTTCGTGGCAAAAGTAAAAATTTTTCGTGACAAATTAGCGACGAATTTTGTCACGAATCAGTTTGTTGCAAATTGCTGACCAGAAAAAAAAAGAGTTTCGTGGCAAATTTTTGACTAAAAATTAGTGATGAGTTTTGCGACAAAAAATTAGCGACGATTGTTGCGACGAAAAATTAGTGATGAATTTTGTGACGAAAAATTTGCGATGAATTTAGCGATGAATAAGTAGGGACGAATTTTGTGACGAAAAATTAGCGACGAATTTTTTTCGTCGCAATTTAGCGACAAAAATTGAAATTTTCCGTTGCAAAATTTTGTGATGACTTATTAGCGATGAATTTTTTCCCGTCGCTAATTTCGTCGCAATGAATTTTGCCAAATTTTTCGTGGCAAAATTCATCGCTAAAACCAACCTTTTTTGTAGTGAGTGTGCACTGGTCCAATGTACAACTTCAGTCCAATGTTCCTTGAGTGGAACCGGATGCCCTAATATAAAAATTAGGGCTCAAGCCTTCATCTTCCTCAGTTCATTTGTCTCAGTTGCAAAAGGATCTATCTACAGGACTAAGCTTGGTGAACAAAAGGATTGGTCAGTGTTCGTATTGTAAAAATCTGTATTTGCCCAGTAATCTATTTGAGATAAAGGGTTATGGCTTACATTAGTATTGCTTTTCTTTCTGCTAGTAAATGAACGAAAAGATATTCATTCATGTGCTCAGCCTTTGACCATTTGTTGTCTTTGGTGGCGACCACAGGTTCACATGAATGATGACATATGTGCATGAATATTGAAAAAAGAATAAATGACCGGTCATATATTTTTAGGTATTATTATAGAAGAAACAAAAAAAAAAAAGCCTACAAAGCCGATCCTAATCCAATTCGGGAACAGGTCCGATCCGATTCCTAGGTGAATAGGTCAGTTCCCGGTTCCAAGGTAAGAATCGAACCATCCTGGAACTTATCACTCCAATAATGTCATCCACGTGCTTTTAATCTGTTTAAGTTAATCCATGAGCTATTGGTAAATATTCATGTCGACTTATCATTTTTGAACAACCAACTCGGCGCATAATAACTCAAGTTCAGTAACGTCTAATTTGCCGTTTGAGTAAACGGAAGGATTATATTCAACAATTACTAATACTTCAGGAATCACATTAAATAAATTAAAAATCAAATGATGACATTGTACATTGAGTCAAAGTTAATGGATCATTTGTGTCATTTTTCTTATTATTTTCCTACATTATTTGAGAAGCTCTTTCTTATTCACTTTATTAATTGGTTTATTTTGCTAATTTAGTAACAGCAAGAAAGATGCGTTGACTTATTTAGCGAAAAAAAAAGAAGAAGAAAGATGCGTTGACTTGGCGTGCATTAAATTATGTCAAGCCAAAAGGTTGGATTTTGTCCCATTGAGTGCGAAATATTATAATGATAGAATTTGATGCGTGAGATCAGCGAGAGATGCCATGCGATATTAATATTGTAACTTTATAGCGAGCCCGGATCCGGTGAACCTGGAGAGATGGAACGCAGAAAATTATTATAATGAGCAGGGGGAGAGAGAGGGCTCAAAATTTGCCATAAATAGGTAAAGAGAGCTTGCATTGTGAATGTACGGTACAGCTCTTTCTTTACTTTGATTTTGGTGGTGTTTCAATGGCAAATTCTAGTAAGATGATGATCCAATTTGGCCATCTCAAGCGCAAGTTTTTCCTTCCTTTTTCTCCTCCTCCTTCGTATTCAAGCGTCCTATACAAGAGACCATCACGATTCCAATTGCAAGTCTCTCCCATCTCTTTGACCCCTTTCTTACCACGCCACTTCTCTTCTCTCCCACGTAGCCTAACCGCCAGGCCACAACAATTCTCTCCCCCCTCCTCCATCCCTCGGTGGGTACACGATACGTTCATTAGTTATAAACAGGCCGACATGCGCAACTTCGTGAGCCATCTTCACGACGCTCTCGAGCGGAACAAGATAAGGGCCTTTGTCGACTACAATATGGAAAGAGGACTAGAGATTGCGCCGGCAATCAATGAAGCGATTGAGCGGTCGAGGAGCGCTATTGTAGTAATTTCTCAGAACTACGCTTCCTCGCCATGGTGCCTGGACGAGCTGGATAAAATCCTTGAGTGCAAGGAAAAGAAAGGCCAGCTGGTGTTCCTCATCTTCGTGGACATTGACCCCAGAGAGATGCGCGAGCAGTCTGGACCATTCACGCAGATTGGCCAAAGCGAGAAGGGTTTAGGGCAGGAGAATGCCAACAAGGTCCTTAGGTGGAGAGATGCTCTCCGCAAAGCTGGCAATCTCACCGGCTGGCCTCTTGGTAATAGGTAGTAACTTTCTCTCTTCCTTGAGTGTTTTCTTGAGAGGACTCCTAAAGGAACTTAGTATGTTTGTCCATGAAGCAACAAAACTTGCTCTTAAAGCCCAATCTTTTGGTCTGTGGGCAGTAGGAATATTTGGAAATGTTTGGAACCCTTCTACTAGGAAACAAACTTTCCTAGAATAGGACTCCAACTCAACTGTTTGGCTCATCGAAGAGATTTAACATCAACGCTTCAGCCTGTTATCTTCTATAACCCTCATTTCTTCTCTTAGCGTATATCAGATTTTACCCTGGAAGCATATGTTCCAGCACATGCTGATTTCCTCCATATATAGCAAATTAGAATCGTTCAGCCCAATAAAACGACAAATAACCTTTTGTTAAACGTTAAAGGAATAGAAAAGGAATTGATGGATGTCCCTTTTTTCCAGTTGTAACGCTCATTTCATATTTTGTATTTCATAACTAGATAAACGCATGAATTTCTTCTCCTCACTTCTTCCCTCAAGCATAAAGAAATCTCCAGTGAACAACGATTTTCGCTGGTGCCCATTTCGTTCACGCATAATTTCCAACTCTGAGTCCCACTGTTGAATATGACCTTCGTTTTCTGTAGGAGGGTATAAGCCTCATGCTTTCTTTTCGTTAATATTAGAAAGAACGAAAATGGGCAAGCCCGGACATCTTCCACAGCCAATACAGGGTAAACCTTAGTTGTGATGCTACCCTTCCCTTCAATGATCTATCTGAGGCAAAACAGAAAAGAAAAGAAAGCTGTTGTCAGTCTTTGTATTGTTTAGACTGTGGTACCAGCTAGGGCTTCTAAGAAAGTTCAGCCTCCAGTTCGTTTCTCTTTTATCTTTGTATTGCCTGCTCTCTCTCTCTCTCTCTCTCTCTCTCTCTCTCTCTCAACTTTCCGTATTATTTCCTTTTTTGGCCAAGTAACTTTCTTTAGTTGAACCTCTTTTTCGGTGCGTATATTTCATCAACTTATTTCTATCCCCCTTCTTTTAATTTGTTGCTTAAACGATTAGCCAAAAGATTTTCTGTTGTTTGCATATATAAGATTTTGTACATAAATGCATAACCAATAAAATGTTATTTTCGGAATGTCAATCTCAAATTTAGCATGGTTTTTTTGAAGGACAGCATCCGCTATTGATAGCAAAAGATTTTGCTGGGAGTTTTAAAAGATAAATTTATCCTACAGTTTTGTTTTTGGGTCGAAATCTTCCTTACTACTTATTTCTCTTGTAATTGTTTTTTTTTTTGTCAAAATAAATTTCCATCCATTACCAAAATGATACATGATAGGAAATCTCAAAAGTCACAATAACAAAGCAAGCCCACAAAGCTCCAAAACAAGCCAAAAACCAAAAATCAAGGCACATCACCAGAGTATGGGTGGTAGAGATAATCACACTCTTGTAATTGTTAAATGTATTGCTTATACATACAAGAGCCAGATTCAACAAAAAAAAATGCAACATGCAAAAAATTGAGCCATAGAGTTCAAACACACAACCCCTTGAGAAAATTGAGAAGTGGAGTGGTGGTCATCGGATGAAAGTTAAAAACCAATTCAATCTGAACTCAACTTCAGAAGGGTCAGCTATTTCAAACCCTAATTAATCGATGAAAAATCCAAAGGTGACCAAAGTCGGATCAAAAAACAAAATAAATTCAAAAAACTTAGAGACTCCGATTCGAGAAAAGAAGGATTATTGGGAAACCCAAGACTTAACCCATAATTATCTCACGCAGTCAACAGATATAACCTTGACATTTAAGTCAAAACACAACTTACGTTAACAATTAGCATATTTTACTGTTGAGATAGTTCAAATGGCATATTTTATGGTCGATAAATGTAAAGGTTAGACAGTTAATATGGCATATTTATTGTCGACCCAGGTAATGTTGGGATGTTTGACCAACAGGCTTAGTTTTAAAAGAGGAGGGAGGTTGGTTTGAATATCTTAGTCTCATAATTAAAATGAATTTTTCGAGAAAAATGTAGGCGATGTTTTGAAAGGCGTGAAGATGTCCAAAAAACTCTTTATTCTACTATGAAAGAAAGACTGCCGCTTGCTTACCCGCACGCACAGGTTGACCTCTCACACACCACTATTTTCTATGATATTTGATATTAAATTAGACTAGATGGACGATATTCCTAAGTACAAGAATATAATCTTATTGATCTTTTCCTTATCTTTTACCAACACGAATAACCAAAGTCACACCTTTAGTTGGTGACCATTTGTAGACTTGAAGCTGAATTCATCCAATCCGTTGCGGAGAAAATCTCAAGAAGACTGAGCCGCTTACATGCAAATCTGCTTGCTTTTCATCTAATTGGGTTAGATCCTCAGTTACAAGCCTTGTACTCCTTACTCCAATTAGAGGTTGGGGAGGTCCGAGTCGTGGGAATTTCTGGCTCTAGCGGAATAGGAAAGAGTGCACTTGCGAGAGCTTTGTACCACCGAATTGCAGATCAATTCGATTGGAGTTGCTTTCTCACGAACGTGAAAGATATATTGAGCCAAGATGGCCTCTTCAAAATGCAGGACACCCTTTTTAGTGACATACATGGCAATGGAGTTTTAGAGTTTGGCAATGATACCCATGTAGTAATAAACTTCACGAGGAGTAAGCTTCACAACAAGAGGATTTTGCTGGTGCTTGATGATGTTGAAGGGTTGTCGGGGCCACTGAGCCACATGATTGAGGCAATAAACTTAGGCTCGGGAAGTAGAGTCATTTTGATCCCCCGACACGAAGAAACCTTAATTGATCTATGCAAGGAAATCTATAAGGTAAGAGCACTAAATGATGATCAAGCTCTCGAGCTCTTCAGTTGGAATGCATTCCGAGAAAGATATCCCAAAAGTGATTATAAGATGCTCTCAAATTGCTTCACCAGTTTTTCCAAAGGGCTTCCTTTGGTTCTGACCGTGATGGGTTCTTTCTTGAACGGCAAAAGTGTCAAAGAATGGCAAGGAGTTTTTGATCGATTGAAAGAAATCCCTCGGGGAAAAGGTCATGAAATACTGAAAATTGTTATCGATGGCTTAGAGGCCAACGAGAGGACGATTTTTCTCGATATCGCTTGTTTTCTTAATGGATATGACAAAGAAGAGATCATCAAGACCCTAGACCAATGCGGTGTGCATGCCGATAGTGGGATTGAGATTCTGGCTAAAAAATCATTAATATACATCGATGAAAATGACAAAATATGGATGCATGATTTGCTTCAAGAAATGGGTAGACAAATTGTGACTCAAGAGTGCCCTGAAAATCCTAGCAAACGAAGCAGAATATGGCGTCATGAGGATGCTCTAGAAGTGATTAGACAAAATTTGGTAAAAGCCTATGCATCTCCTAATTTGTATATGTTTATTCTATGGACCTCGCATTAACAAGTATAGACAACTTCTTTACCCAAAAAAAAAACAAGTATAGACAACTTTAGATTGCATAAATAGGAGAATCACGTATGCAATTTTTATTTTTGCCAATTAGGGTTTAGGATCTTTATTTCGTTCTCTGTTTTTTTTTTGTAAGGAAATTATTTCGTTCTTTGTTAATTTCTCCTTAAAATGACAGTGATTATTAAGGAACCAATGGCGATATAACCTGCCATAAGTCCTCTCATTTGTCCTTTCATCATAAGATGAATATAGCTTCATTTAAAAACTGCTAATGTTATAATGGTTCTTAGACTAGGACAGTTTTTTACGTATTCAAGCATTATTCTTAGAGTTAGACCTGTTGTTTTTCGATATGCATAATCATTTTTATTCCGCTCTGACAGGGAACAGACACCATTGAAGGCATCAAATTAGACAAGGTTGATGTAGAAGACTTGATCTTGTATGCAGACTCGTTCAAAAAGATGAAGAAGCTCAGGATATTTATAATGGCTGATCATGTCCCTCATTGTGGACCGGCCGGACAAATGTCGGGAAAGTTGCGGCGGTGTTTCGCACGAAACAGCAACAATTTTTTCGCCTGTTGGGAGAGGCTGGGGAAGCAAATTTCCAAGTTGTGGTCTCAAGGAGCCTGAAGAACAAGATCAACGGATGCGAGGGGGCATGTAGGAATAAATTCTTTAAGGAAATGGAAATCTAGAATAAAAAATGTTGCCCCAACCCAATGTAAATGTCTCTTTAAAAAGCTTTGCACATTTACTTTGCTAAGGCCACCTCTCTCTCTCTCTCTCTCTTAAAAAATTTGCACTTTGCCCATTTCTATTTCCACTGGGAAAAGGAAAAGAAAAAGGTCAACCATGATGGACCTATGCATGTCTTTAAATTGTTTCATTTGAATTATGAGACATTAAATAAGGGGGTATTCTCTAAGGTGAGAGAAGAAAAATAAATCCTCCAACTTAAAAGTCTGGATGTACGGGTACTAACACGTTAAAATAAGAAACGTAATCCTATTAACTCGCAAAGTGTATATATTTGGACAAACGGAGTGACCTCAATCGGAAGCTTCTGCTTTTCCTGCTTTTTCTACTTTGATGAGATATCCTCGGTAATCAGCATTGAGGATCCAAGGCACGCACACGTCCCTCTCGTTTGCTATTAAAAAATTTGTACTTTGCCCATTGGAAAATGAAAAGAAAAAGGTGAACCACGAGAATTTTCTATCAAGGACGATCTTCAGGTTCTCTGACTTTGCCTCTCTCGAACCTGACAGTCGAAGAATCGTCGGGAATCCAACAGCTGCGACAAGCCTGTCGGTTTAGCAACATATTTACAACTTGATTACAGCTCACAAGGAAAAAGGTCGAACTGTCGTGCTAAAATTAAACAATATAATCTCAAAAGAGATCTCTAAAGATCCGGTACTTAGTACAAGAGAGGAATATGAACATAAGCTGAACTAACATATTCGAAGAGCATATGGTGAAAGAGATTCTTTCCATACCAATCAGTTTGGCATCGAAAGCAGACAAACTAGTTTGGATCGGGAACAATCAGGGTCCTACACAGTAAAAAATGATTATGACAGAATGTGTTCCATAAATCTTCATTTCAACTCAAACCAACCTTCAATTTTTTTTCAGCCACCTAGAACCCTATGGACAAGAATAAGGAAAAAAACAGCAAGAGTATCATAATTTTCGTATTGTATTTACTTGAATGTCATAACTTTTTTTTCACTCACTTAAGTGTCACAGATTTGAAAAATTCATCATTTAAGTGCCATCGGCGATTTGTCTTGCTGGAAAATCCGATGTAAACACCGGTTGTCCTACGTGGCATTGCCGACGCCGACATATATATGTTTTGTAATTTTTTTCGCTCTTTTAAGTGCCATAATTTTTAAAAATCGATGACTTAAAGTGCAAAAAATTTGAAAAATCAATCACTTAAGTGCCATTGACAATTTGCCTCACTAGAAAATCCGCCGCCGGCCTCGCTTGAATCTGGCAAGGGCGCAAAGGCGGCCATTGGGGCCTTGCTAGCCGCAGGCGAGGCAGCCTCACCCAAATCTAGCGAAAGCTTTCGCGCCCTCGCCCGCAGTTGGCGAGGCCGCCATTGCCCTGGGTGAGGCCTTTGCGGCCAGCGTGCAGAAAAAAAAAACAGAGAAAAATAAGGGAAAAAAAATATGAAAAAAAAAAACCTGATCCGAGCTCAATTGTTGATGTCGCTCTCGCATTGAACAAAAACTTCATAAGGTGAAACCCAGGAACAGGAAACCAAGGTAAAAGTCGAACTAGCTTACCTAAACAACGGACGCTGGCGGCCAGAGGGTTCCTTGAGCTCAACACCGACGGCTCGTGGCTGGGCGGAGTTTTGGGTGAAACTGAAAATCCATGGGCTTTACGCGATATTAGCAAAGTATATCATAAGTAGTTGGTCCGGATGAAATCTGTGAAATTCATCCATTGTCCCCGTGAGGCCTATCAACTTGCAGATTGGGTCGCCAAGGCCCACTGTAGAAAAACCCTTCTTCTAAACTGGTTAACTACACCCCATTTGCCTCTTTGGAGTATTTTGTTTTCGGCAACTCATATTTTGTTCTCGCACTGCTTGCTTATGAATGCAAGAGTTTTTTCTGACCAAATATATATATGAATGGCTTTTTGTTTATTTCTAGGTTAAGGGTGAGAGACAGTGGAATCTAGCACATCGACGATAAGCAGTGAGCACATTGCTGCGTGCTCCAATTCGGACACAAAGCCTAACCGAAACAAACAATGTTAATAAGGTTAAGGAAAACAAAAATCAAAATGAATTACAGTGTAATTTAAAAGGAAACCGAATCAAACGGCTTTTTCACATTTCATTCCATTTTCGTCTTTTTATTTCTTATCCTTTTTGCTCATTTCATGAATCTGAATTCACTAAAATAGCTTAGAAAGGGCATTAATATCACTAAGATAGCTTAGAAAGGGCATTAAAATCTCTCTCTCTCTCTCTCTCTCTCTTCAAAATGGTTACAGTCAACTTGGAGGAGAACATGTCCCATTCATCTCTCCATCCTAGGAAAGGATGAACCATTAAAATCAATGGCACATGAATTTGTATGGCAAAGTTGAGAAACCAAGAGAAGATTGCAAGCATGATTAGGGACATGACAGACAGGAGATAACAATAAGGATCAAGAATCAGTATGCAAAAAGGCTTTGCTGACTTGCTTAATAGACCGAAAATTACCATCACCAACAGAGACTTTTATTAAATCGTAAAAATGTCTAGGATTTAGAATTTTACCATTGTCACTAGTCATGTGGGCTGACATTTTGCTGTCAAGATACCACAGTCTCACCAAATGAGAGAGCTGAGAAGTAATTTGGTATATCATTTGCGGTGAAGGCATGGTTGATTTGATGTTGGCATTGTAGCGCAATGTACCCGACGCCGCTACAAATTTGACAAATAAGGTGAGGCCTAGAGCCAAGAATTCCTCCTTAGGTGACTGGGGGAACATAGGACCTTTAATAACCAAGGGGTTGGCCGAGGGTGGTGCAGGAGTGATTAGCATAGGGAGCCGATGATGAGTGCGTACGGAGCCGATCAAAGGAGGATTGCAAGCCCGGTTGTTCACAAGAGAACCACCCACCATGTCCCTGACTAGATTTTTAGCTTCTAGAATTAAATCCACCCCGAGTCCCTCGAAAAGGGGGACTGGGTGAAGTGGCATGGCCAAGCAAAGCATGATGAATATTAGATGAAGATAAGGCAGTCAATTTGTGAAGACATCGTTGTTCCTAGATAAGGAGACATGACCATAGATTGCCAAAGGAGGAGCAATGTTAGATCGTTGGTAACCATGGTGACAAAGGGATCATACTCAGACGAGAGCCCATTGAGGAGTTGAATCACTAAGTCCTTATCGGAGACTCAATAATTGATTGCAGTGAGAGAGTCTGCAATTGACTTCAGATGTCAAAGATAGTTAGACATGAATTAGTCAGGTTTCTTGCCGACATTATGAAAATCAAGTTTTAGTCAAATTTCTTTTGCCGCACAATGATCTGTAAAGGATTGTCTAAGAGAGAGCAAATCTCTTTAAATGTTCAAAGGTCATTAACTTCATTGAAAATCTCAACTATGAGGGCCGAATTAATCACATTGTGAAGGCATTGATCTGTCTTGAACCAAGTGAAATAAGAGGGATTGACCACCACAACGCCATTGTGATCAATGACAAGCTTTAGCAAATACGAAAAAGAACCATCCACATAGTCCAGCAGATCATTATGGATTAGAATAGGCTCAAACTCAGATTTCGACAGAAAATAATTATCTGTGTCTAGCTTGATGGAGACGAGACTTGTGACATTGGGAAGAACAAGAGGTGGCGAGGTTGAAGGCAAGACTATAATTGGAGCAACAGGAATCAGAGCAGCAGGGTAGTGAGAAGAAGTGGTGAAAGTGGGTGCAATGTTGGGGAGCGGGGACGAGTAATTGGGGTTGACAAAAATAGAGGACGATGGGAAAAGAGGTTAGAGAAGAAGAAAATATTTGAGATGCATTGGGTTTATTGATTTAGAAATAGGAGCAAAGGAAGTGTTGATTTGGGTTAGAGATGTTGAAGAATTTGATGAGTTTTCCTGCTCTAATATCGTAATGAACTTCGGAGTCACATCACACAGAGAGTAGCGATATAGTATTTATGGTGGTTTGACCCTAATTAAAGTTGCTTGATATGTATTTATAATAGGCCTAATTCCCTTAAAGAGCACCAACGTTAGGTCCGATTTCAATTATGGCATTTTTTTCCTCATAAAAAAGCATAAACTTTAGGTCATGCTCTAATTCTTGTCCAAACTTTTCTATCTCATAAAAAACATAAGCTTTAGGTTGAATCCTAATTCTAGCTCAATCTTTTTCTTATCTCATATAAAAGCCCAAAATTTTAGTTGTTACCCAAATTCGGCTCGTGTTAAGTTTTTGTCTTATGATGTTGCTAAGGATTTGGTGCGTCATTCCATGTGTACTCAGTAAAAACTTGACGGAAACTTAACAAGGGTAATAATTAAGTACCAACTAAAAGTGGGTAAGCTAGAATTGGAATACGAGCCAAAGTTGATCTTTTTATTAGACAAAAAAAAATTAGGTCAGAATTGGGATATGAGATAAAGTTGGTGCTTTTTTATGAGATAAAGAAAAGTTCGGGCCAGCATTAGAACTTGAGTTAAAGTTTATGCTTTTTAGAGAGATTGGGGCATTTACAATAGTGGGTAATTACAGCCGGGGTACAGATAAAAACATAATTATGGTAAGGCCCCATAATACATATGAATTGCATATTAATACGTAGGAATAAACTCTTAAGTAAATGGAAATCTAGACAAATCCCATAATTCTATGCACGTGGATCCAATAGTCTATGTTTATTGGGCCTTTGCCCATTAATTGTCTTGTCAAAAAATCTTTGCACATTTAACTGTCTCATTTGCTTTTGAAAAGAAATTTACTTTGCCCATTGGAAAAAGAAAACGGAGAATGGTAAACTATGTGAGTTTTCTATCAAGGACGAGCTTCAATTTCGCCAACGTTGTCTCTCTCGAAGCTGACAATTGAAGAAACGTAGAGTATTATTACACACACAAAAGACCACGAACAAAGCACAGACCCCCACCGATTGACAGGGATGGAAATGTGGAGGCAAGAACCTGCATGACACTCGTAATTTCGATATCTCTAACATGCCAAAGATCAGCATCGGGAACCCCAAGGGCTACGGCTGCTATAGTCCTGTCGGTTTAGCAACATATTTAGAACAGTGTAATCTCAAAGAGAGATGTCTAAAGATATGGTGCTTAATATATGAAATGCTTTTTGCTTAGTTCTTTTCTGCCGGTTGAATCCGTGGCAAAATATCTTACCAAAGTCGTTCTTCAACTTTTATTAAAGAAAATGGGTTCTATGGCAACTCTGGATTGGAAATATCACAAGTAAACAAGGGAATCGATAGTTTCACTTCAAATGAAACTAAATACAAATTGTGTTGGAATTTAATTAACGATAAAGCCTGAAAACGCAGCCACTTCAACAGAACTGAACGTACACAAATTATGCCATAATTTAATCGACGAAAAGGCCTAAAAACGTGAAGATGCAAGGCCTGAATTTCATCAACGACAAAGGCATTTAGCAAAGACACACATAGAAATTTAATCGACGACGAGAATTTAGAATCTACGACGGAGAAACATGCTGGAATTTAATCGACAACGCAAGTCTGGAAACTATGGTAGCGAATGATAACCATTCTGTTCCGGAATGAGTTCCTGAACCAGAAATAAATTTTTCTATTTCTGTTCCTGGATGAGTTTCTGAGAAAAAAAACCCGTTTGATAATGACAAAAAATTTCTATTTCTGAAACAGAAACCCGTTTGATAACAGCACAAAATTTCTATTTTCTGAAACAAAAACCCGTTTGATAAACAATAGAAAATTCTATTTCCAGGAATAGAAATCCATTTTTTTAGAAATGGAATAAAAATAATAAAAAATCCGAAAAATTCATAAAAATCTTTAAAAAAAATTCAGAAAATCCCAAAAAATTGAAAAATTCCAAAAAAAATCATCAAAATGTCGAGAAAATAAAAAAAAATTCAGATTTTGGGAAAATAGGAAATTTGTTAAATTTTTTCAAAAAAAATCAAGAAATCAAAAATTTCAAAACTTTACAGAATTGCTTAGAATACCTGTGGCCACCCACTTTTAGTGAAATTTAAATTTTTTTAGGTGCCAAAAAAAATCAAAAATTTCAAAACTTCACAAAATAGTTTAGAATACATGTGGTCACCCACTCTGAGTGAAATTTAAATTTTTTAAGGTGCCCAAAAAAATTCAAAAACTCAAAAATTTCAAAACTTCACGGAATGGCTTAGAATACCTGTGGGCACCCACTTTGAGTGAAATTTTAATTTTTGGAGATGAAAAAAAAGAAAAAAATCAAAAATTTCAAAACTTTATAAAATGACTTAGAATACATGTGGCCATCCACTTTGAGCGAAATTTAAATTTTTTTAGGTGAAAAAAAAACATAAAAATCAAAAATTTCAAAACTTCACAAAATGACTTAGAATACATGTGACCATCCACTTTGAGTGAAATTTAAAAAATTTTTGATTTTTTTGCTTTTTTTTCGGCACCTAAAAAAATAAAATTTTGCTTAAAGTGGGTGGCCACAAGTATTTAAGTCATTCTGTAAAGTTTTGAAAATTTTTCTTTTTTGCTTATTTTTATTTTTTTTTCGACACCTAAAAAAATTAAATTTCACTCAAAGTGGGTGGCCATAGGTATTCTAAGCAATTATGTGAAGTTTTTTATTTTTTTTTTTCGGCACCTGAAAAAATTTAAATTTCGCTCAAAAGTGGATGGCCACAGGTATTTTAAGCAATTTTGTGAAGTTTTGAAATTTTTTATTTTTAATTTTTTTTCGGCACCTAAAAAAATAAAATTTCGCTCAAAATGAGTGGCTACAAGTATTTTAAGCCATTCTGTAAAGTTTTGAATTATTTACTTTTTTGCTTATTTTTATTTTTTTTGGCATTTAAAAAAATTAAATTTCACTCAAAGTGGGTGGCCACGGGTATTTTAAATCATTTTGTGAAGTTTTTAAATTTTTTATTTTTTACTTTTTTTTTATTTTTTTTTTGGCACCTAAAAAAATAAAATTTCGCTCAAATTGGGTGGCCACTGGTATTCTAAGACATTCTGTGAAGTTTTTAAATTATATATTTTTTGATTATTTTTTATTTTTTTTGGTATCTAAAAATATTAAATTTTGCTCAAAGTGGGTGGCCATAGGTTTTCTAAGTCATTTTGTGAAATTTTGAAAATTTTTATTTTTTTATTTTTTTAAATTTTTTCGGCACCTAAAAAAATTTAAATTTCACTGAAAGTGGGTAGCCACAAATTTTAAACCATTCTGTTAAGTTTTGAAATTTTTGATTTTTTGCTTTTTTTTTCTCACCTCAAAGGTCGTGACTTTCATATGAATGTGTGTTGAAGAAAATGAATTCCTCAGAAATGGTTCTCACTTTTGTTCCAGAAATGAAAAACCAACTTTTTTTTTGTTCTCATTTCTGGTTTCAGAATCAGTTTTGGAAGCAAACTTGTCCCAGAAATAGAAAAATGAAATTGCGTTACCAAACGGGTTTCTGGGCCAAAACTGATTCTGGGAACAAAAAACCAGTTCTGGGCAGAATCAGAATGGTTTTCATGCAGTACCTATAACAATTGTGCATGAATTTAAAAATAATTAAAAGATAATGTGTTTGTCGTTTGTGCTAGGGGTGTTTCCAAGTAGATGAACGTTGGTATTTATAATTTTCATGATATAATCGCCTGGGAGCAATTCTCCTGTATTTATAACCATGCCTTCACGAGAAAGTATTCGGTGGTTAGGTACTGTCACGTCATAAGCTGACGTGGCACATGCTTTTGTATTGAGAGCCAATAAAAAATCGATACGTGTCCATGACGTGGAAGTAAATAAAAAAAATCAAAACTAAGCTTCTATTTTTTCTCTCTCGTCTTCCTCCTCCGTCTACCGCCATCTCCTTCATTTGCTCATCGGCGGAGTCGCCGGCGCTTCGTCAAAGCCGACCATTACTGTTCGTCGGACGAGCCATCATCGCTCGCGACCTTCCATCCACAATGCACCGTCCCGTCCATCGTATGAAACTCCCTTTGTTTTTTTCTTTTTTTGTTCGGAATGAAGCTTCGGTTGGTATGAGACTTTCTGGTTTCCTCGACGAGCCATGGCCTCAAATTTGGAGCTCATCCTGGAGATGGACCATCAGCCCTTCTCTGTTTTCCTTTTTTTGGTTCGGAATGAAGCTTCCTCAGTGGGTATGATGGAACTTTGGGGTTTTCTCGAAGATGGACTATCAGCCTTCCTCTGTTTTTCCTTTTTTTTTGTTCGGAATGAAGCTTCATCGATGGGTATGATGAAACTTTTGGGTTTTCTCAAAGAGCCATGGCCTCGGGTTTGGAGTTCGTCCTGGAGATGGACCATCTGCGAGTTCCTCCAGATCTGGAGATGTAGCTCTTCGTTGGGAAGATCGAGCCCAGCGACTAGTTCCACGAGGCCAGATCTGGATTGACAAGCAAGAAGATGGAGCTAGGACAGGGCAGTGCTCTGTCGATGGAAGGCCGTGAGCGACTGGGCGAGCGACGACGGCTTGTCAGGTCAGCTTTGACGCAGCTCCGGAGAATCCGCCGGTGACAAGGAAGGTGAGAGAGAAAAAATAGAAGCTTAGTTTTGATTTCTTTTTTATTTTGCTTGCCACGTCATGGACATGTGTCGATTTTTTTTATTGGCTTTCAATACAAAAGTACATGCCATGTCAGCATGTGACGTGGCAGTACCCAACCATGTTTTGATCTTGGGCCCACCCCGACTCCATGATTTTGCCTTCAAGCGGTTGATTCCTTAAAATCATGTTTTGATCCTTCGTGTTTATAGGTGTCGCCTTGTCCAATCTTCCTCCATGATTTCCTGTGCTTCGCAGCTGTGATTTCAAATTCGAAATTTTATAACTACATATTGACGCCCTCTAGGTATCCAAGCTTCTCTTAGTGTTTCAATTGATGATCTATCAACCATTTTAACCGATATCCTTATCGACAATCGCCAACCATACCTTGTCGTATATCAATAGCCAATTAAAGGTCATCAATGTACATTAATATCGATAACCTTTTTTATATTCGTCGACAATGGCTCACGTGTTTAATAATAACTGGTATTCTAGTCGCGTATCTATCTTTATCGACGATCCGGTCAATTTTTTGTGCTAGCATTTCTAAGGTAAGGGAGAGAAACAGTGATACTGAGAAGGATCTAACAAATCGACGACAAGGGGGAGCACATCACGGCTTGCTCCAATTTGGACACAAAGCCAAGCCAAGCCAAGCCAAACTAAATAATATTAATATGGTTACGAAAAATAATATCAAACTGAAGCATGGTGTAGTTTAAACAGAAACCGAATATAACCGCTTTTTCGTATATCATTCCATTTTCGTCTTTTATTTTTGCTAATTTAATGAATCTGAAGTCACTAAAATGCCTTAGAAAGGGCATTAGTTGCTCTCTCTCTCTCTCCTGAAAATGCTTTGCCCATATCTTTTGGGCCTGTGCACTTGTATGTGTTGTCATGGGGCCTCTATAGCCTTGTGTATTCTTTGATATTTTTGGGCCTAGTGGGCCTTTGAATATTGTCAATTCGATTGTGTAGTTGGTCAATTATGGATCTAATCTTCTTCTATTTTGCTTTAAATAAAAGGGCGGGAAAAGGCCATCAGCACTAACGACCTCTCTAGATATCACCATGAAGGTCCTATGTTCACTATGGTTTGAGCCGTCACATCACTTGAGACCTAAGGGTTCGAGATTAGCAAGCCCTTTATCATAGCTCGACCAAAACGTTAGCAGCCAAAAAATCTTATCACTCGAGATATGACATAACTAGACAATTCGGTGAATCAACCTTGTGGAAGACAAGTGAACCATTTATGACTAGGTCAATCATCTTGGTGGTTTTTTTATCACATACGACTAGTCTAAAACTAAATATAGGTTGCGACACGTTTATATGTCATGGAAATTTCATTGCAGTGATTTCAAAGCCAATATCAGCCTAACTTCCACTCAAAACAAGGTTATTCAAGCTAAATTTCCAAACATTTCTATATATATTACTCGAGTTTAAGCTCCTGTCAACTACTTGAATCGAAACTTTTAACGCTTTGTTTGGGAAAAGACGGGAGAATAAGAGGGATTGCGAAAAATTGAGTGAAATTGAACTTTTCGTCAGAATGAGCAGAGGAAAATTTCAGAATTTTTCTAATTTTATCAACCTTCTGAAACTTGGGATATATCATCAAAATATTAGAATTATTAAAATTCACGGTCCATTGAAAACATAGTGTTTCTACATTCCATTTAGAATTCAAAATGATAACTAAGATAATTTAATGTCCAAATTCTCTTAATATGATACAACAATACTTCAAAAATACCGATAAGACAAAGTTCACGAACTTTACTTTGTTTTGCTACAACTTTTTCCTTTTATTTCACAACTCAAATCGATTTTAGATGATTGTTGAAGAGTTAGGGTGCGAAGCTTTAACTTAACCAAAGGTACTTTAATTTAACTAAGTAATATTTAAAGAAATGAGTTCAACAGGAAAATTGATAAAGAAATATAAAGATGGAACTTTTAATATATCTCTTAATTTAGCTTTTAGTGTATTAAATCATGAATAATTGACACATCGTCTTCCTCCTTCTTTCCTTGAAATAATTTTCACATGAGTTAAGTCTGTTTTTAACTTTTGATTTGTTTCGTTGTAGCTTAAGTTGATATGACTATCCGATCAAAAAAACAAGTTAATTTGACTATAATGTCATTCGGGATTTAGCTATCTTTCCCTATTTACAAAACATAACATTATGAATCTTTTCATCCCGATATAAATTTCAGGATCCCTAAGGGTATGGAATTCATATATTAATATAATAAATATTATCATTTAATAACTCTCAACTCCTCTTTTATATCACATTTTCTCTATTTGGCGATATTAACTATTCGAAATTGCGATTAACGACCTACCCGTGTTTCAGGCGAGCTGAGTAACTAGTTATTTGGATGGTTCATGAGCTTCAAAGCCTTCAAATATCCATGATATGAGAAGGAGTGACAATATGGATCATTAACCCGAATTTGAATACCTCATTGGATAATCCATCAATAAACCAACATTGAACAGCCCAAGCCCCTCCCCAAAATAGAACCCTCACCCACCCGAAACTTGTTGTATTTGAACCGAATCGATGACCCACATGGTCAAGATGGGCCATCTAGTCCAATGTAAGTTATATTTTCAATTACGACTACGAGGGTCAAAATTGGTTCTGGATGGTCATGAGTTTCCACTTATCGGGTCGAGTATGGATTAAGGTAAAAATAAAAAGGGTCTAAATGGATTACGTTAACAAGGCGATCGATGCCTAATCCAAGAATAAAACGGTCCCATTTTTGTCATATATTGAGTGCGGTTAATTCTTTTTGAATAAGTGTAGCGATAGCCTAAATCATTTTTCCCAAATTCAATTGAATTCCTAGCTTTTTATTTTGATCAACTATATCTCAAATATTCTCAATTCCGGTGAATATAGGATACTCACTTGGGCACACGGTTTCTTCCGACAACAAAATTAATCACGGAACTCACTTGTCGTCGTAGTAATCTAATACATTCCTTTTCAAATAGGGTATCTCGATGCTCCTTGAGTACTCGAAAAACTTCTCAACGCTTTGCCTTGATCCAAAACTCGAAGAAGGATTAGAAGGGAGGCTAATATAGCAATTTAAAATGAAATTGTACATAAGTTAAATTATAAAATTGAAAAGGTTCCGATTCAAGAACTATGCCTAGCAATTAATTACCACTTAAAAATTCATTTAAAAAGGCATTCTTATGGTTTGGTTAGCAATCTCTATCGAAAATTGAAAGCATCCTCCCTCACTAGCGGTGCAATTCATTTAAGAAAAAAAAAAAAATTCGAGAAGAAGATAATTCATAGAAATTCTCATTTCTTGGAAAAGAGCAGAAATCCCATGCGCAATATTTCTCCCCAAAAAAAAAATTCCCGAATTAATTGCATTAAATGTTTAAATTCTCAGGTCATGGCCAATACGGACCGTCGGATACCACCACACTCTCTGGTTGGAGCAGATCGGACGGATATAAATGCTTCACAGAAAAAAAAAAAACTCGAAAAAACAAAGGAAAAACAAAAAGGCCGCTTCCTCAGTGGGTGAGCAGTCTCCAAAATCCACCGGCTGTTCCGGTAGCCGGCGACCGCTCCGCTCACACGAACAGTCTCAAGAGCTTCGCCTCCCGCCTCCGGCACCCGCCCTCCGACGACCCGCTCCGCCACGTCGCCGCAGTCGTCGTCCCCGACTCTTCCTCCTCCTCCTCCTCCGGCGGGGTCGCCCGCCGCCGCCGCCGTGAGTCGGGCGACGTCAAGGACAGGCCTAGCCGGTTCTCCTCGACCTTCGCTGGCGTGTCGTCTACGGGCGGCGGCGGCGGCGGCGGGGGGCTCGGAGGAGGCATGAAGTGGTCGACCTCCGACACCGAGCTCCGGTCGAGATCGAGCGACGGGACGGCGCCCGCGGGCTCGGGGAGCGGGTGCAGCGCGCCGCCGCGGAGCACCGCGTCGACCGCCGACTGGCAGAGCCGCCAGTTGCCGGTCCACACCAGGCCCACCGCCCCTCCCACGGGGTTTATCGTCCTCCCCACGGCTTCGAACAGCAGCGACTGAAACAGAGCTGCGAAGAGCGCGCACGGACCAAACCCAGGTCAGGATTCGATATCCACAACACACAAACACCGACAACGCTCGAGAATCCCAACACGAATTTCACCCGGGAAGCTCGGGACACGGGCCAAAAAGATCGTTTTTTCTTTTCATCACACTCCGGCGAGCTACTGGAAGGCGGTAACAAAAGAAGCAGGGGGGGGGGGGATCGTACCGGGGCGGTGGGCGGCGGGGGCGGCGGAGACGAAGGCCATGAGGGCGGCGCGGCCGAAGAACTTGGCGACGAAGAGGGTGGCGTGGGACTGGGCCTGCGGGGAGTCGATGAGCTGGAGGCACTGCCGGAGCATGCAGCCGTCGCTGCAGCCCTTGCGGAGGACCCGGCACCCGTTGCAGCTCATCCTCTGATCATCCACACCGCTCCGAGATGGCCGTGGCGATGGCGGAAGTTTCAGGGGGGACAGGAAGGTCTCTCCATGGAGGGCCCGTATAAATGACAGAGGGGGAGAGAGGGTCCGAGGTCGGAGGGGGGGTTAACCATGGTTAGTCTCGTGGGTTAACCGCGGTTAAGGGGACGGTACGGATCGTGGGCGGTTCCTTTTGGGTTCCGAGGAATTTGGGGTTCAGAGAAACGGCTCCGTGTCTCCGCAGAAACGGCGCGGCGTTTTGCCCCACCCCCTCCTCTGATTCCTTCCTTCGGCGTGAGTGAATGCTGCCCCCCCACCCATCCTTTGCTTTGCTTCCCCAATTTGCTTCCCCTTTTTCTCCACTTCTTTTGGTTTTGTTCCTTCTTCTTCTTGAAATGAGGATTCTTATTACCCACACATTGTTAATCTTTCCTAAGTTATAATGGCGAGAAATATGCACTTTCTTTTTATAGTAGACAAATAAATATATATAAATGTACGCACGTCGGAGTTCTTTTAGAAATACTCTGACTGCTTGAATTGAAGCGAGCCGACCAAATCCATATATTTTTTTGGGTGTTTTCGGGTCGGTTCAGGGTAGTGACTAAAACGCGGGCTTCTGATAATTCGGTTTTTTTTTTTTTTTTTTCGGGTTATAAATTGAGACGGATCCGAAATGCATTACTGAACTTATTTTGAAACCAAAACGATTAGAGTGAAAAACATTCATGAACAAAAAATGAAAATCATTATATCTTAGATCATGCATAAGAGTAAGTTGGTACAAGCGCACAATTAAGCATGCACTAACCTCACTAAATTTTGGGTCAAGACAATCCAGGATATCTACACAATTCAAAAAAAATTAATAAAGGAGATAACTTGATCGATCAGAACTAGTTTTCTCCGTTCAGGTTCTATGTGGGTTAGGTCACAAAAAAAAGAAAAAAACATTTACCCTTCATGTCCATATCAGGTCGAGTATCAATTGGGGCTCAAATAGAATAGGTCAGTGGGCACCCCTAAATATAGGGTGTGACATTCGCATTCTCTTACTTGACTAATTTCACAATTCAAACTAAGTGTTGGACCGCTTGGCATTTTGCTTGTAACTACCAGTTTTGGTTGATGCTATTATGATACTTCTTTTAAGATACCGAAATAGCACTTAACAATTGATTTTGACGACTCATTCGATATGATATGTCGCAAATTCAAAACTAAGAATTGAGCCGATTATTCCTAAAAAAAGCCCAAATTGAAAGAAGGGGTAAAAATGATAAAGGATGGGGAGTCAACTATACTATGATGGACTTATCTTCGGTCCTCTTCTCTCTAGCAAAGTAAAACAACGTGGCACCTCTAGATTCCACAAATTTACTTGCCATGAAGCAACAAAAACGTTGAAAAATATGGAGTAGTCCGGCTGTGGATTGGTATTGCTGCCATGAAGCTCCGTCGTGTCTAATCCAAGATATTGCTGTCATGATATCTTGGATGAACTTAGACACGAGAGTTCGGCTGTGGATTGATATAACTTAATATGGAGTAGCGACGTTAGCAAACACAATTTTATTGGTTGGCTAGTATGTAGGGATAGGCTTCCGACAGCAGAGATCATATCACGGAGGATGACCTCAATCGATGTCCAATGTACATTCTATAGGGCAAGTATAGAGAACATGACTCACCTTTTCTTCCAATGTGAATGGACAGGTAGCATCTGGCGCAATATTCTTGTGCAACATGGGATCAGACGTAATGTATGGGGTTGGAATGATGAGCTTCAATGGATGGTTAGAGCAACTAGAGGTAAAGATTTGGCAGCGAAACTCTTCAAAGTATCTTTCCTAGCAACTGTATATTATACTTGGATGGAGCATAACCATAGGCGGTTTCAAAACAATTCAACTGACATTCAGATTATTTTGGCGAAGGTGCGGAAAAATGTAAGAAGTAGAGCTTCGCTATACTAAAAACTCAAACCTTCGCAAGCTAACTTTGTTTTAGCTACTTTATGGAGACTTTCTACCTCTATATTCTTGAATTATTAGTACTAGTTGTAATGCCGGAGAATGCCCCTAAGCTGCTGTACTCCATCTGTTATATACTACTTACATTTTACATAAAAAAAAAAAAAAACGTTGAAAAATTAGAACGACGATGCGTCGATTTGAGCTTACCAGTGTTGCCAAAAGCAAAAGTTAAAGACTTTGGGGTAAGTGGCTATGATTCCAAGGAACCGAAAAAGAGGACGAGAGAGTACACATCGAAATCATAGTCTTCAACTCAAGTACGTGGCATCTCTATCCAATTACCAATATGGACCACTCGAACACAAACAAATGAATTGATTAATTAATAAACGAAGTGAACTTTCCAACCCAAAATCAGCTTGTATTTGGGGAATGGGATTCCAAATCGACAAAGCATGTTGTCTGAATTTCATAGGCTGTCTCATTATTCATAAAGTAATCAATTTGATTTTCTCCCACATTTTCACGAAGTCCAACATGGTTTCCAAAGGTTTTTGTGGGGGATGGGGCCATCTCATGAGTTGGGTTGGCCGTACACGATCCCAATGCTAAAGATTGTTTGGAGGGTGATGGTTTTGGCCTTACTTAATTATGAAATTTTGGGGAATTTTGTTGGTTTTATGATGCGGCTCATCGCGGGGATAAGAGGGGCAACTTGGGGCCTTGGAAGTGGCGATTAGGGTATGTGATCATGATTTCAACAAGGGATGAGGGAAGAGAATCGCTTGGGTTTTGAGATCCCTTGTGATCATTCTTGTGTTGTGATTGAATTGGAGACTGTTTTGTCCACATTTCTAGAAGCCATGAAGATTCCAATGCTTAAAACACAAAAGAAAGGACATTAGAAGGTTTTGAGATGTGATCGTCTCTTTCCACAAAGGCCAACATCGGACCGCCATAGAAATACCTTTTGATTTTTCCATCGTCGTGGGTGTTGCCCGACCCCACCTTGCCAATGTAATCACTGTGGTGGAGGTCTAGATCCGGTGGTGGTGGTGGTGGATGAGATCTGGGCCTCTGGCAATTCCGAAGGGACGACCGAGTTTCATGGTGATAGTTGGTAACAGTAGCGGTGGTAGCCTGTTCTATGAAAGGTAGTGGTCGGTCCACGATGAAGAGGTAGTGGTGCTCAGTCTCGAGCGGTGGCAAGGACAACGGGGGGTGACTGTTGCTAGGGGTTTTATGAATAAATGATTTTAGGTTATACATGGAAGATGAGGAAGAGAGAGATAGTATGGAAACATCTCGACCATCCGATTTGCGTACGACGACATTGCATGATGTTAAGAAGACGATTGTGGCAACCAACATAAGCAGCTGCTGGAACTTGGCAGAACCATCCACATCAGCTAGCGTTGTTAACTTTCCTATCGAAAGTATCACACAAGCCAATATCAAAAAATTCGAATACCTAACTAAATAAAAGAAAGAATAGGCACTTGATTGCATAATAAGAAACTTCATATGCTTCTTTCATGAGAAAGTCCACTTTGAGCACGTAGTTTCGAGCTTAAGAAGCAGTCTGTCACTCTCGTGATCTGTCGCTACTGACCCCCCATTTTTTATTGAACATGCAAAAAGGGGGTTCTGCCTGGTATGTGTTAAGTCTAGATTCGGGACCTAACTTGGGCTTTCCCAAGTCCATATCATATCGCGACTTAGGGTTTAGATTTTTAATATGCAAGTAGTTTATATCAAAGAGTAGCCACTAATCGATTTAAGGTGGGTCGATTAGAAATCCAAATAAGGTGATGAGAGAATCACCTTATTCCTACGAATCAGAGATTAATTGAATTCGGGGACTTGGTTATGCTAGTTTGACAACTAATACCCTTTCGGTACCTTTTTACCCTGTTCATTTTTGAAAACATTTGTCAGGAAATTCGGATTGATTTTAGGACCTTTCTCCTAGTATGTGAGGTGATCAAGTGAGTGCAAAATAAAAAACGATTAGAAGTCAAAAATAGATGTACAGCCTAAGGTTCTAACCCTAACTAAGGCAACCAACATTTAAAACATACAATTAAAGTCTAATTAAAACATGCATGACAATAATAATAAAACAGTAGTAAAGACAACATGCAAAGTGCTACCGCATAATAATACAACTATAACGTCGATTTATGCAACTATAGGCTTGTCTAATTAAAATACGGCGATTTATGCAATTAAAACAATATGCAAAATAATATAACTATAAATTAAACACCCAGATATATTACAATAATTAGTGAAGAAAAAGAAATTTAAAAAAAAAACGAAGAGAAAGAAAAATACATATATATTTTAAATTTAATTTTAATTTTTAAAATTTTTTTAATTAAAATAAAATAATAATATAATATTAAAATCGGGTCGAGTTAACAGATCCGGATCGGTTGGATCTAACCCGGGTCAACGGATTCAACCCAGGGTATTGACCCGGGTCAAATTAGTTGATCTGGATCAGGTCAAAACCAACCCAGGTCAATGGATCCGATCCCGGTCATTGACCTGGGTCAGGTCGAACCCGCGTGTACAGACACGTGGGGGACGCCAACGGAGCCAAAATTGGCTTTTCGCTGGCCTACCCAAACCGGCGCTAACCTAAAATTGATCTCTAGAGATCGTTCTCGAACTCCTTCAACCATCCAACTCGTCGTCCGACCACTCACTCGCTGGCTAGCAACCTAAATAAACTCAGCCTCATTGAGGCATTCCATCGAACACCTGGAGTGTGTGACCAAAACAGAGGCGTTTTGATCTATTCCGAGGCCTCGCCACCCTCCGATGACCAGTCCTTACCTTTGGCGACGATGTTTGAATAGCGGGGGACGATAGTATGGGTCGGGATTTGCGTGAAATGGCCAGCGTGAGTCTCGGCCAAATTGAACGCAAAAACAGAGAAAAACAGGGCAGTCGGGGACCCGGGGAAGCTCGCCGGTCGACGGCGCATCTGGGGGCTTTTCGGCTGGTTTGGAGGCATCGACGAGACGGCTGGTCCTCCTCCTCGCTCTGGCGTGACCTCGGTTTGCTCTCTCTCTCTCTTTCTATTCTCTCTCTTCTCTCTTTGTTCCGTCTCTCTCCGTTTCTCTCCAAAATGGCCTACCCCGCCTCTCTCTCTCTCTCTCTCTCTCTCTCTCTCTCTCTCTCCGGCTTATATAGCCGATGACGATGCTCACTCCCTACTCCATTGCGTCTGCATGACAACGGCCTGCACCGGTCTACTCTGTCCTGCGACTTTCGCAGCCATTAGGCTGGTGCAAGGGGGGCCAATTCAGTGAAGAGAAAGTAGAGGAAGAAAGGGGGGAGAGGAGGCCGGGAATTTCGGGCGGACGGGACTGGCCATTAAGGCCAGTCCCGTTGACGTGCTCCCTTGGCCTTCCTCTGGCCTGATGGCGATGGCGACACTACTGCTCTGATGTTTGTCATGTTGGATGTCAGGAATATGGGTGAACGGGGGAAGGGAAAAGGACAGGGTAGCGGGGGGGAAGAGAAGGAGAAGGGAAGCTGGGCCGGGCCAAGCCGGGCCTAGCTGCACAGTGAGAAAAAAAAGAAAGAAAAAAAAAGGCAGGCTTGGCCCGCGCTGGAGAGAGAATGAAAAAAAAGAAATGGGTTGGGTCGACCCGGCCCAGTGCGGAAAATTCTTTTTTTTTTTTTTTAACATTTTAGTAGACCATGTTAATACAAATGTGTCTAATTTCTATATGCAATGCATTTAAATAGAAATATTTTTTTTTATTTTAGGAATTAAAGAAATTTAATTCACAAATTTTGTGCAATTAATTTTGGATAAATTAAAAGTAAGTGTCAACAGCTACCCCTCTTTGAAGGTGAGCTCGTAGAGGTTAAGCTTGTAGAGATTATGTTCAAAGATAAAATGACATCTAAATTTGGCCCATGCATGCTCAACGAATGCTATTTTTGGCGAGACTATGAGTCCTATTTTTTTTTAACATTTTAGTAGACCATGTTAATACAAATGTGCCTAATTTCTATATGCAATGCATTTAAATAGAAATATTTTTTTTTATTTTAGGAATTAAAGAAATTTAATTCACAAATTTTGTGCAATTAATTTTGGATAAATTAAAAATAAGTGTCAACAGCTGCCCCTCTTTGAAGGTGAGCTCGTAGAGGTTAAGCTTGTAGAGATTATGTTCAAAGATAAAATGACATCTAAATTTGGCCCATGCATGCTCAACGAATGCTATTTTTGGCGAGACTATGAGTCCTATTTTTTTGATGCGATAAGATGATGCGTGATAAAGTAAATAAAAACATACATGGGGCTACTTACCTTGCTGAATGATAGAGTAATTTTAGATAGTTTGTATCATGTGTCGAGGACTCGAACCTATCTTCGGTCGCCTCGACTAAATTTCCTTCGTCTAGGATTCGAACCTATCTTCGATCGTCTTGACGAGAGAAACTGTTTGTCTAAGATCCGAACCTTTCTTTGGTCGCCTTGACTGGGGGAAATCGCTTGCCTAGAACCCAAACTTATCTTTGGTCACCTTGATTGGATTTTGTTTATCCAAGACCCGAACCTTTCTTTGGTCACCTGGATTGGGGAAATCGTTTGCACAGGACCTGAACTTATTTTCGATCGCCTTGACTGGATTTTGTTTGTCTAGAACTCGAACCTTTCTTCGGTCGCCTTGATTGGGGAAATCGCTTGCACAGGACCCGAACTTATCTTCGGTCTCCTTGACTGGATTTCGTTTGTCCAGGACCCGAATCTTTCTTCAGTCCCCTGGATTGGGGAAATCACTTGCACATGACCCAAATTTATCTTCGGTCGCCTTGACTAGATTTCGTTTGTCTATGACCCGAATCTTTCTTCGATTGCCTTGACTGGGGAAATTGCTTGCACAAGACCTGAACTTATCTTCGGTCGCCTTGATTGGATTTCATTTGTCTCGGACCCGAATCTACATTCGGTTGCCTTGACTGGATTTTGTTTGTCTAGAACCCGAATCTTTCTTCGATCACCTTAACTGGATTTTGCTTTACCAAAGTACCTGCATCTTATGAGGGGTACTCGAAAAGACTTGATGTGAACAAAAGGGGTTAATCCCATGCTCAAGAGGGGTACCATAATAATTGTAGGTACATGGTGAATAGAAGGGTCAATCCAATGTTCAGTTGGTGAACAGAGGAGTCAGTTCAATTTTCAAAAGGTACCATAACAATCATAGGTACAAGGATTTTTGGAATCAAGCATGGATAGAATATACTTACCTAGGCACGTTCCTGCCTCTTAAGGGCATGTCTCCTGTCAGACAAGTTTTCTTTTGTACAAAGACATACATATTCATCAGAGAAATAGACAACTAAGGCTATTTTGGGATATCGTATGAAATATCTTGACCGCAAGTCAATATGTTTTTCTTTTTCAAAGAAACACCCGGTTTACCTTCCGGGTAGTTTGAAAAGAATTTTGATGAAATACCTAGGGTTTTTTACTCGGAGGCTTGATGCATCATCTGCTGAATAACCGGCCTTTTTCGGGGCATCTCTCTTGGGTGATAATAAGGGCTTCTCCAGCGCTCGAATTTTCGTGTCCTATCACTGGGTTCGTATGAAATGAAATCGTTGGCTCAATTGGGTTAGCAAGGGATGTAAGTGTATGAGATAGGAGAAGAATTGCTCTTCGTCATCCTAGGGCACTTAAATTATCGCGAGAGTTCATCTGTAATAGTAACACTCAAAGATTAATGCAAATGAGAGTAAGAAAATTTCTATTCATCTTTTTTAAGAAAATTTCTATTCATCTTTTTCATCTTGTGCGAGCTGTTGTGGTTAATGATCATAGAAAGTTTTAGATATTACGAATTCCTCATCCTTCTCATCTTGTTCAGTTCCTAGGTAGGAACATCATTGTTATCAATGACATGTTGGCATTTTGGATAGGTTCTAGTTAGTTTGCTGCTTCTCTTTTGACAAAGCCCTCTTAGCCTCAACCGTCCAGCCGTCGATGGTGTGTTTGTCTTGTAGGACCCTGTCGAGGATCACCAGATTCATGAAGATGACGAGGTCAAAGTCGCGGGAGGCGGTGATCGAAAAGGAAGGACAGTTTTCTTGCTTCATCTGAATTTGAATCCTCCTTGTGATGTCGATTTATCTCAAGCTGCCCCAATGTGGGGTGGCTCTTGATAAGGTAATTTAAAGGAACCTCCGGGTGTATGGGCTCAAAAATGGTCAAGCAAATGATCAATGATAGTGTATGGGGCAAAGAAATGAATTGCCTCTCATCACTTTAGCTACCGTACCTTATGCGATAAATTCCTTTACCTTATAGAAATAGAACTTTTTTGCTCATCTTACAAGGGTTTGGTATGTGAGAATATGTATAGACTTAGGATTGCCTTTCATAATCTTGACACTTCTCATCCAATACATCGGAGTAGTTCGACACTATTCGTCGTATTGTCAAGATTTTCATAAAAAATTGGTGAATTAAACAGGTAAAATTACCATGCAAAATTCTTTTCAAAAGATATGTGATGCACTTGGAGGAAGGTTAAACATTCATTCGTTTTAACATTTTTCATCTTTCTTTGTTTCTTTGTACTCTTATGAGAAGATAAAAAGATACTTACCTATGCTGTAATGGCGAGATAAACCTGCAAGGTAATAAAAAAGACCATGTTAATGAATGGCTCTTTGAGGGATAGAAATTGGGAATGATACAATATTACTCTTCGTGATTCCTTTCATTTGAGATTAAATTGACAACTCTTTGAGTTTTCTCATATGTCGACAATTCCCTTTTGACGAAAACATGAGTTTATGTTACTAGTGAGATAATTGAGGGTAAATTGAGAATGATACAAATTACCTTTCTTCCATTTTGTCTTCAAAGCTAGCAAAGACTTTTCTCCTCTCATGATTGGTCTCGAAGCTCGAATGAAATCCTTTATGATTAGGGGTGCTTCCAATTAGAAAGTCATATTGTTAGCGCATGCTACGTCAATACGGCTTCGGCATGTTGAGGAGTTTCTCGGGAGTCATATGATTCCTGATATGCACAGGACATGTGCAATTGCTTGCATGGGGATCTTCGCAGTAAAACTAATTTTTGCTTTAAAGGTCTTTGACGGATGTGGGCATGACTACCATCAACATTTCTATGGTTGTCGAGCTCAGCCTTGACGTCAATTTGTCATGTGCAAAATCCTTTTCTGGTTAGACTTACCACAGAAGTGTCCTTATCAATAATTTTTCTGCCAATTCCCTTGTTATCAATAGGAATATATAAATTATTTCAAGGATAGTGCTTCTTTACTACATTAGAATTGACCGGGTTGGAGAATTGGCATCCATCCATCTCAGTCAGGATTAGAGCCCCTCCAGGGACTGTCCTTTTCACAACATAAGGATCTTTATAGTTTGGAGCGAACCTACCTCTGAGTTCGGGGGGTAGTAGTAGTACTTTTCTCAGAACAAGATTACCTGCTTCAAAGTATCTTGGGCGTACCTTTCGATTGAATGATTTGGCTACCCTTTGTTGATAGCATTGCCCGTGACAAAGAGCTTTCAACCACTTTTCATGGATCATATTCAGCTGCTTTAATCTTTGCTACTTCCACTCTGCATCAGATAGTTTCACTTGAGACAATACTCGTAGTGAAGAGATTTCTACCTCAACAGGCAAGACTGCTTCTATGTCATACACCAAGTAAAAAGGGGTTGCTCCGGTAGATGTCCAAATTGATATTCAATATGCCATTAATGCAAAATGCAATCTTTCATGCCAATTTTAGTAGTTCTCAGCAGTTTTGGCTAAGATCTTCTTGATGTTTTTGTTGGCAGCCTCAACAACTCTGTTCATTTGGGGACGATAAGGGGATGAATTCAGATGATGAATTTTGAATTCACTAAGTAAATCATCAATAAACTTGTCATTCATATTTGTCCCATTATTTGTAACGATGGCTTCAGGGACGCCATAACGGGCGATTATATCTCGCTTAATGAATTTCATCATATTCCGAGCAGTGACATTTGTAAATGATGCGGCCTCGATCCACTTGAAAAAATAATCAATTGTGACCAAGATGAAACGATGTCCATTTGATGCTTTCGGATTAATTTGGTCGATTACTTCGATGCCCCACATTGAAAATAGCCATAACTCTGACAACTGGTATAATTCAATTGGTGGGACATTCATCTTGTTTCCATGGATCTGACAACTGTAACAATTCCGAACATGTCGGATGCAATCACTTTCTAAGGAAAGCCAGTAATAACCTAATTTTGTTATTTTTCTGGCCAACATGTGTCCATTCATGTGTGGATTACATACTCATTCATGCAATTCCTGCATGATTCGTGTTGCTTTGGTTGCATCCACGCATCTTAACAGAATAGAATCATAGGATCTCTTGTACAAGCTCTCATCATTGACGAAGAACTTCATTGCCATCTTCATTATGTATTTTTTGTCTGCAGAGCTAATCCATTCGGGGAACTGCTGTTCCTTGATGTAATTCATGATATCGTAATACCATGGTTTACCATTGGGTTCCGCGGTCACGGCCATGCAATGGGCCGGTCTGGTCAGGACTTCAATCTTCAAAGGTTTTATTTCCAAACCATTGGTAACCTGTAACACAGATGATAGTGTAGCCAGTGCATCGGCGAATTGGTTATAAGATCTAGATAGGTATTCAAACGAGATCTCGTTGAATTCCGAAATCGATTCTTCCAGATAGTCATGATATGGCATTAGTTTAGTATCCCTAGTCTTCTATTCACCCACAGTCTGAAGTATGATTAAGGAAGAATTGCCGAACACTTTTAGTTTGGCTATTTTCATATCAATTGCTGCTTATAAACCGAGAATATATGCTTCATACTCGGCAATGTTGTTGGTGTAAGGAAACACCAATTTCGCGGCTACAAGATAATGCTGCCCATCTGGGGATACCAAGACTGCCCCAGTACCAGAACCAGACAGGTTTACTGCTCCATCGAAAAACATGGTCCATGTGTGTTCTTCCGTTGATAAAATACAATCATCTGGGAGATCATCCTCATGTGTTTCCCTAGGGCATTCAGCTAGCATATCAGCAATCACCTAACCTTTCACTAATTTCTATAATGATGTTTGGATGTCAAATTCTAAAATTAGAATTTGCCATTTGGCTAATTTTCCCACTAATGTCGGTCGGTTAAGCAAATACCGGATAGGGTCATTTTCAGTTACGAGAAACGTCTGGTGGTGCAAAGTATATTGTCGAAGCCTATGCAATACCCAAACCAATGCGACACATGTTTTTTCTGATTCAGAATAATTCTGTTCCGAAATGGTGAATTTCTTACTCAAATAATAGATGGCTCGTTCTTTTCCATTATTAGGGTGGCTCTGGGCCAACATGGCTCCTAACGACTCACTGTGAATCATTAAATAGAGAGTTAGATGATACCCTGGGACTGGTGGAACTAGTACTAAGGGATTCATCAAATACTGCTTCAGCTTTTCAAATGCTTCCCAACAATCCTCATCTTAATTAATCTGAGGGTTTTTCTTGAGAAGTTTGAAGAAATGTCATGCAGTCTCAGAGAGTTGGGAAATGAACTGAGCAATGTAATTCAACCTTCCCAAAAAGCTTTTGACCTCCCTCACTATGGAAGGGGGTTGCAGTTCACATATTGCTTTGACTTTTGAAAGGTCGACCTCGATCTCCTTGCTACTCACAATTAATTCGAGTAACTTACCAGAGGTCGTTCTAAACACATACTTTGCAGGGTTCAGGCGTAATTTGAACTCGCGTAACCAGTTGAATAGCTTCTTCAAGGCTGCAATGTGGTCCTCTCCGTATCTGGTCTTGGCGATCATGTCATCAACATAGACTTCAATTTCTTTGTGCATCAGGTCATGAAAGAGAGTGACCATAGCACGCTGGTATGTTGCCTAGGCATTCTTCAAATCAAAAGGCATAATCCTGTAATGAAAGGTCCCCCATGAAGTGATAAATGCCATCTTCTCCTTGTCTTCATCGTTCATCCTTATCTGGTTGTACCCGGAGAATCCATCCATGAAAGAAAATAATTCAAATCCAGCAGTGCTATCTATAAGGACATCCATGTTGGGGAGCGAAAAATCGTCTTTTGGACTGGCCTTATTCATGTCACGGTAATCAGCACAAACTCGAATTCGACCATCCTTTTTCTTCACTGGCACGATATTTGCTACCCACTTAGGGTATTACGAAACCTCGATGAACCCTACTTTCAACAGTTTCATCACTTCTTCTTCGATCTTTTTCGACAGCTCGGGTTTGGTCCTTCATAACCTTTACTTCTTAGGAGGCATGTCGGGATTGGTAGGTAGACTGTGTTTAACAATCCGAGGTTGAGTCCAGGCATATCAAAATAAGACCATGCGAAGACGTCTTGATAATCCTTGAGAAGAGCAATCAAACGTATAGCTTTCTCTTCGGGAAGGTTGGCCCCAACTTTTGCTTCTTTTGGATCTTGAGTATTGCTCAAATTGATGGTAACAGTATCTTCGGTTGTAAGGGGTCTGAATTGTTCATATTGCTCTCAATTTCTTTAGATTTCAGCGGGATCATCACTTGAATCATCAAAATCGCTGCTGTCAGTATCTACATCATTAGATTGGACCTAACTCCCTTGCAAGTCGCAAGATTATGTCTGGAACACAGGGTAAATTGATCAGAAAAACAAATGGGGATATGGATTTTTTCATTGTCTTTTTCCTCTTAAAACATTTTTGAAGAAATGGAAAAAATGTCTTTGATTTTTGAAAAATTTTAGAAACGAGGAAGCATGAGATAGCCTGGGTCTCAGAATACCTTCTTTTTCGTGGCTGGATATCATCAACGAGCCGGTTTGGGATATTACCTCATGCCCTCAAAACATTAGTTATTTACAACACATGGATTTACAACCTCAAAAGAGTGAGAGTTCAAAAAGATAATTTCTTCCAACAAAAATGACAACAAAAAATAAAATACAAGGATAAACCCTTTTTCCAGGGATTCATGCAGAAGAGAGGAGAGGAATTCTACTCAAGCGGGCTTGCACCCATTCCCTCCACCGGTCCTTTGTCTATTGCACAAACGAAGAAATCTTTAAAAGTATCGTTCCAGGAATTCAGCTCATCGGCCCTTCTCTTTACCAGTGTCAGCTTTTCCATGTTGCCTCATCTGCTAAGAGTGCTATTCTACTTGTCTTCATAAAAACTTGATGGCATTTGGTAGTCAACGTAATAGTCAAACTTACCACTAGGCTCGCCCAGGGTATCCATAATTGCCTTCCCCCTATGTTCTTTATCAGAAAACTTAGGAGCAGCGGCATGAATGCTAGGTACCACCAAGAGATCATCTTTACCATGACACAGCCATGGGGCACAAAAAGTGAATGCCCTGGCATCCAATAGGTCTTGAACTCTATTCTTCAGAGTATCGCAATCATCCAGCGAGTGCCCGATCTCTCCCAAATGATAGTCACAAGATTTGGAGGGATCATAGTTAATAAAGTATTCAGGAGTAAGGTGTCTTGACCTCCTTGTGATTAGCCCCTTCTGTAAAATAATAGGGAATATCACATCCATGGATTTAGGAATCGGTGAGTATCATCGTACATTACCCTGCCACTGTAAGAGTTTGATATCTCGTCAAATTATGTCAGGAAGGACTCCTGATGGCTGGTTCACTCCCGAACCATTTACTTGGGTCATCTACTCCTAATCGAGCAATGGTGGTGACATGTCCGAGATTTGGCGAATGGTGTCCATTAAGGATGTGAGCAAATCTCGTAGCTCACCTAACTAATACTGCAAACGTGCAAACAAATCAAGCGGGTTTGCACTCGTTTCTGAGGATGAGTCTTCGTGTATGGCCCCTATGAAGATGTTGTCAAATATGGTGACCATACTATCCAACGTTTCTTCTCATCCACAATTTTCTTCAATCGGTAGCTTGTCTGGGTTCTAATGTCGGTCAACAACAACATTTACAGGAAGAGTCGAATAGCTCGGGTGACTTGAACATTTGGCAGGATGCTTGAACCCTCACTAGATTGCCCCGAGAGATCAAGATAAATTTTTTCATCCTGCAGCAATTTAGCAAGTGGGGGAAAAGTCTCCCGGATATAGGGAAGTAACAAACCAACTTGACCCTTCACATGCCCCTTGTTGACCTGTGGGTTTCCTCCGCGATATCCTAGACCAGCTGTACAATGATTTTTGACGGCCTGAATAGGCTCTCGGATACCCCAGCCTCCTCTGCTGAGTCATTGGCCTGGGGTGAAGCCATTTCCGATCATAACCTTCCCTACAACGATTGAGGTTTTTGACATATCAGGGACGAGAGGGGAAATTCCTCAATATCCATGCACGGTTGACACGAGCTCAATGGACTGATAACTAGATTCCACCTTGCCACTTGGTTCAACATACGGGATAACAGTTTCTTGATAGATTCAATGATCCTCCTCTTCAAGGACTGTAATCAGTTTCCCTTGAGTAACAAACTTCACACTTTGGTGAAGACTTGAAGGTACGGTTCTAGCAGAGTGAATCCAGGGATGGCCTAGCAAAAAGCTAAACGCAATGGAGATGTCAATTACCTGAAACAGAATGCTGAATACTGTTAGGCCAATCTGGACATCAAGGTCGATCTCACCCACGGTGTCTTTCTTCATCTCGTCAAATGCTCGGACGGATGTTTTGGAGGTACAGAGTTTAGATGTATCTACATTGAGATGTTGTAAGGTTGCCAGAGGGCAAATATTCAAAGCTGACGCATTGTCTATCAGAACTCGACCCACGTGAGAGTTTCTATATTTAACAGAGATGTAGAGACCTTTGGTATAACCCCTTTCTTCGGCGGGAAATTCATCTTCCGAGAATGTTATCCGATCCTTCAAAAGGATGGACCCCACAAATGCTTCTAACTTGTCATGTTCAATTGTCTTTGGGACGTTTACTTCGCTGAGCACTTTCATTAGGGACTTCTGATGCTTCATGGACATTTAGAGTAGTTCCAACAAAGAAATCTGAGCGGGCAATTTGCGTAGCTGATCCACCACATTGTATTTGCTGGCCTTAACAATGGCTAGGAATTCTTTGGTTTATTCATCGATGACAGGCTTTGGAGGTTGCGCGTCAGCTTAGGCATACGTTCGTCCGGACCTGGTAACTAGGTCAATATCCAGTTCGTAGGATCATGGGACTGCTTTGTCATTCTTGTACTGGTAAGGCTGAGGTATCTCAATCACTATGTGCTCTTCGGTCGGGGGTACTTCTATCGTCAACTCCTCCTTTTTGTCTAGGCTATCAGACAAAGGTTTGTTCACAAGTGTGGGGATGGATTTACTTGTTTTGGCATTCAATTCTGAGAGTTCTTTATCCCAGTCGATGATAACCTCAGAGATGATGGCCACTATGCTGGTACTGTCGGCATACACAATCAAATCTGCTTTCGCCATGCTGGCAACCCTTTCTTTCATTAGGGACAAGGGTAGTACTTCACCAATAGGATAATACCCCACTTTTACTAGGGCGTGATAAATGTCAACAGTGTGTACCCTCTCACTTTTGATTCGACAAGCGTCGAAAATGGATATGGCATTGATTCTATTTTCATGTTCGAGTAGCGGGTTATTTTGGACATTCGGCTTGGATGTCTGAACGAAAAGGCTTTGGTGTCGAGCAAGTTTTGGATTTAGTGTTTGAGGGTACAGCAGTCGCCCGTCAAATGTCTTATCTTGCCTATGTGATAGTTATATTTCTTGGACGGATCATAGTTCGAAAAACTTTCTGAGTTGGGACGTTTTGGTTCGGTAGAAAGCAAGTTTTTCTTCCGGAGCATGTCCAGGACTTGAGAAAGGGATCTAGGCAATGGAGTGAATTACCTTTTCTTATATCACTTAAGAGGTTGGTAACTTGAGGTCGGCTGCTGCTTGATACTCACCTGGACTATCCGGGGAGGATGAACAGTCTGGGTGTATGCGATGTTCTCATCCGTCAGGGATTCCTTCTCATTTCTCATGTTGAGTCTTTTGCTTGTGGAAACGGGGTCTGTGAACCATCTATCACGCGATCTCATTTCAATTCATTCGCCCACAGGAATAAGACGATTAAGAGATTCAGTAGTGGCACCAACTAGGCAGTGTCTGTATTCATACGGAAGATACTTAATGAATAACTTCACTTGTTCATGATCAGTGAGTTGTGGGGTAACCTGGACGGCCAAGTTTCTCCATTTTATGGTATATTCTTTGAAGGACTCACTCTTCTTCTTTTTAGTGCACTCTAGATCATCACGAGTAAAGGTGACGTCGAGGTTGAATTGATACTGCTTGAGGAATGCATCAGCGGCATCATCCTAAGATTTAAAAGTATCCACATCTTTTGACATATATCATGTCAAAGTTGGCCCAGTCAGACTTGCCTAAAAGGTTTGAATTATGAGGGGTTTATTGTCAATGTACTGAGTCATCCACACATAATACATGTGCAAATGATGTCTGGGGCATGATGTGCCATCATATTTCTCGAATTCTAGCATCTTGAACTTTTCTGGTACTTTGACCCGTTTGTATATAGACAAGTCAAGTGGGACAGCATGTTGTGGGCCTTGTAGTTGTTTCAGCATCTCCTCGACCTTTGCAAGGCATTTGTCATGTTTTGTCATTGGTGCACTTTCAGATTCAGTCTTCTTGACAGCCAGGGGAAGCAAATCGTCCTCTAGCAGGAGCATTTTACTATCGCTGGAGGAAGCTTTGTCTTTTCCAGTAGATGGTGGTGGTAACATCATCTCAATTGCTGCAGCTGTGGGCGTGAGCTTGCCATTGATGGATTCTATTTGCTTGGTGAGGTTTTCAAGCGCATTGAAAATCATATTCATTTCGTTTTCCATATTATCGAAACGGACGTTTTCTTCGGCCATTTTTTGTAACAACCTATGAAAACGTTGAAATGAATAAGTGTAATACCTAATAAAGAATCATTTCATGATCTAATCACAATATTATTACATATTTTCTTTATTTGCAAAGAAAAAAAAACGAGAAAAAATGTTTTTATTAATATCAACATTATAGGCGGTGTCCCTGGGGTTTGAACCCGATTGCCTCGGACCGTTTTGCTCATCCCCAGATACCACTAGGCCGAAGGCCATGGTGGTGTCATTAAGGCGCAAAACAATTTATTTATTTAATAAAAAGTAGTCCGAGTTATATTAACATTAGTACAACCTATAAACACTTTTAAAGAAGAAAACCAAAACCCCTAAACATAAATAGTAGGAAAATATAAAATACATGTGCTTTTAACAAAATGGTATCCTTCTCGGATACTCATTCTATAAATGATGGGAAAGCCACAGTCTATCAGAGTCGCTTATTTTCATGGACAAGCTCCACAATAAGCGTATCTTTCGTCCCCATAGTCCTTTCGAGATGATCAATCTGTGCTTGGTAACTGGACTTGTTGGTTACATTCGAGATCTTTGGCTGTAGATCTGCCGGGATTTGATGATGTAAAATGTAGAATAGAGAGGCATGGTGGACCTTTTCCTACCCCTTCAATAGCCTAGACACTGGAATGTTCTCAGGTTGACATTCAGCCCACACCCCCTAGGTGGCACAAATTTCACTAGCGTATTCGTAGTTCGAGCAAGTGAATCGAACTTGAAACTGGTCTGTCTTGAGAGGCAGCGGGATTTCCTGAAGGTCCCTGTACTGACTGGTTACCCGGTAGAGGTAGTACAAAGTGACGCCAAATAAATCGAGCAGTGGAATGGGGTTGTGGAATCTGTGGACATAACGAGCTTGACCTTCATGGAACCATTTAGTGTGTCACAAGAATGCTTTAGGATCAAGATCTTTCAAAAAGTTTATCCAGGTAGCATAATCCTTATCAGGGGAATTATTTTTTAATACCTCAAATCTTTGTATCGGGTTCATGAGGTTATTGATTTCAAAAAACTGCATGAGGTACCCAAATTCTTTCAAATGGGATAAAAACCAGATTTGCAAAATTTCTAGGGTGGCCTGCATGATTTTCTCATCATTTTGCTTAAAACGGTTTAGAGACAAAAATTTTTCTGCTAGAACCGGATTAACATAACTCAAGTCGGTGTAAATTTGTTTGGCCACATACGCAATCGAGGAGTTTATTGAATTTTTACGATGGGAGAAAATGACATACCCGATAAAAACAAGGATAAAAATCTTGGCTTTTTGGCTCATAAGTTGACTTTCAAAATATTCATTTAAGAAAAACCAGGGGCATGCGTTACAATGAGCTTTAACGACTCTCTTCACAGTATCATTCTTGGTTCGCAAAAACTAGGACAATTCGGGTAGAGGGGGCATGCCCAAAAGTGATTTGATGAGCTCAAATCCCAAAGGTTTTCCAATGACAACATTATATTCTTCCAGAGTCGGGGTCATCTCAAACTTACCAAATATGAAAGTGGATGTCTGCGGGCACCAGAAATGTGCTAATACTTGTATCATGCCAAAATGGATGTTGATTTTGAGCAGTGGAAGTAGGCGGCCAATTCTTTCATTGACATACTGTTGCCATTCTGGTCGAGTCGGTCCCACCATGCCAAAAGCTCTTCCTTAAGAGTGGGGACGAGTTGGACATCAGCTTTTCCCATCGTATATAGAATACAATCAACGGGTGGCCCAACAGTAACAAATCAATTGAATAAGTAAGCTGCATAATAAAATAAGAAGTGATAGAATATATACCTTTCCTTGAACCATGGTAATCATAACAACATGCACATGAGGAGTGAGGTTCGATTTTTATTTAGACTGGTTTAACAAAATGAAATTAAAAGGGTGCCTGACCGTCGTAGTCTCGCGTTGGTGTCAAGTCCTTTTAACATCGGCCAAATCGAAAGGAATATTTTATAGTCACACGAATAACGGCTAAAGATACTTCTTTACAATTTTTTAGAAATAATTTTCGGGGAAAAGAAAGGCAACCTCTACATCGCAGGCTCGTGTTCGAGGTCGTATCTTTCTTAACACCATGCTAAAATGCCCTATTGCGGCCTAGGTATGGCAGCTTGGTTGTGTGTGCAATAGTGTAGTGCTAAATCATTAAAGCATGCACAACAACTCATAAACAATCAATTTGAACCTACAAGAACAAATAACAACTTAACGTTAGGATCATACCTAGAGTCCCCGCTGCCAAACAAAAATTATTTTAAACAGGACAAAAATTTTGGCTTAAGTCCACTTTAAAAAAATACAAGTCCCCAGTGGAGTCGCCAGTCTGTCATGTTCGACCTCCCATTTTTTATCGAACATGCAAAAAGGGGGTTCTGCCTGGTACGTGTTAAGTCTAGGTTCAGGACTTAACTCGGGCTCTTCCAAGCCCATATCATATCGCGACTTAGGATTTAGGTTTTTAACATGCAAGTAATTTATATCAAAGAGTCGCCACTAATCGATTTGAGGTAGGTTGATTAGAAACCCAAATAAGGTGATGGGAGAATCACCATATTTCTACGAATTAGATATTAACTGTGTTCGGAGACTTAGTTACGTTAGTTTGATAACTAATGTCATTTCTGTACCTTTTTACCCTGTTCATTTCTGAAAACATTTGTTAGGTAATTCGGATTGATTTGAGGACTTTTCTCCTAACATGTGACGTGATTAAGCGAGTGCATAATAAAAAATGATTAGCAGTCAAAAACAGATGTGCAGCCTAAGGTTCTAACCATAACTAAGACAATCAACATTTAAAACATGCAATTAAAGTCTAATTAAAAACATGCATGACAATAATAATAAAACAGTAATAAGGACAACATGCAAAGTACTACCACACAACCCTATAAGCTTGTCTAATTAAAATACGGCAATTTATGCAATTAAAACAATATGCAAAATAATATAACAATAAATTAAAACACCTAGATATATTACAATAATTAGAGAAGAAAAAGAAATTTTTTTTTTACAAACGGAGAGAGAAAAAAAATATATATTTTTAAATTTAAATTTAATTTTTTAATTAAAATAAAAATAATAATATAATATTAAAAAATGGGTCGAGTCAACGGATCTAGGTCAGTCGGATCCAACCCAGGTCAATGGATCCGACCTAGGGCGTTGACCTAAGTCGGGTCGGCTGATCCGGGTTGGGTCGAACCCGTGTGTACAAACATGCAGGAGATACCGGCGGAGCCAAAATTAGCCTTCCGCCGGCAAACCCAGACTGGCGCCGACCTAAAATTGGTCTTTGGAGATTGTTCTCGAACTCCTTCAACCATCTAGCTTGTCATCCGGCCACTCACTTGTCGGTCGGCGACCTAAATAAACTCAGCCTCATAAAGGCATTCCATCGAACACCTGGAGTGCGTGACCAAAACAGAGGCGTCTTGATCTATTCCGAGGCCTCGCCGCCCTCCGACGACCAGTCCTTACCTTCGGTGATGACGTGTGAACAACGGGGGTCGATGGTATAGGCCAAGATTCACACGAAAGGACCGGCACGAGTCCTGACCAAATCGAACGCAAAAACAGAGCAAAATAGGGCAGTTAGGGACTCGGGGAAGCTCATCGGTCGACGGCGCGTCTAGGGGCTTTCCAGCTAGTCTGGGAGCGTCAACGAGACGGCTGGTCCTCCTCCTCACTTCGGCGTGACCTCGGTTTGCTCTCTCTCTCTCTCTCTTTCTATTCTCTCTCTTCTCTCTCTCTATTTCTCTCCAAAATGGCCGACCCCGCCTCTCTCTCTCTCTCTCTCTCTCTCTCTCTCTCTCTCTCTCTCTCTCTCTCTCTCTCTCCGGCTTATATAGCCAACGATGACGCTTACTCTTTGTTTCGTTGCGTCTGCATGACGATGGCCTGCACCAGCCTACCCTGTCTTGCGACTTTCGCGACCATTAGGCTAGTGCAAGGGGGCCGATTCAGTGAAGGGGGAGCAGAGGAAGAAAGGGGGAAGAGGAGGTCGGGAATTCTGGGCAGACGGGACTGGCCATTAAGGCCAGTCCCATTGGCGTGCTCTCCTGGCCTTCCTCTGACCTGATGGCGACGGCAACGCTGCTGCTCTGGCGTTTGTCACGCTGGACGTTAGGAACAGGGGCAAACAGGGGAAGGGAAAGGGACAAGGCGGCGAGGGGAAGAGAAGGAGAAGGGAAGCTGGACTGGGCCAGGCCCAGCCGCGCAGGGAAAAAAAAGAAAGAAAAAAAAGAAGGCGGAACGGGCTCGAGCGGGAGGGAAAAAGAAAAAAAGAAATGGGCCGGGTCGACCTGGCCCCGACCCAGCCTAGCAGGGAAAATTCTTTTTTTTTTAACACCTATTAATACAAATGTACCTAATTTCTATATGCAATGCATTTAAATAGATATATTTTTTTGTTTTAGGAATTAAAAAAATTTAATTCTTAAATTTTGTGTAATTAATTTTGGATAAATTAAAAATAGGTGTCAACATGATCGAGTCAAGACACCACTTAAAAGCCGAGTAGAAAGTCCAAACATGAAACCGATTGCACTTTGATGTTATGGCGGGGTCAGAACCTATGTCGCGCTCCTAATCATCCACACACATACGTACAAGATCGTTCTTTCAACGCCCAAATCATGACACGAAATGAGAAGTCGAATTACTTGCAAAGTCATTCGAAAGCAACAAAAACGAAAGCCACCCTCTAGAGCACGAGGGTGGGCAAGGGTCAACGTATTCGTCTCACACGAGGTTGGACTTGGAGAAGGGACACACAGACCCACCAGCCATGCAGCAAAGTCAACAAGTCGGACCGCCACAGCAAAAATGTTGTTCTTATGATATTTGTGATGTGTCATATTCAATGGAGAAAGAAAGAGGCATGGAATATTGACATGTAAAGAAAGCCCAATGATCTTATTATTATAAAAAATCGATTCGTTTGGTTAAAATGTAAGAAATCCATTTAATATCTTAATATATCAAGTTAAAAATAAAATTGTCAACCCATATATGGTAAATAATTTATTAAAAAAGTATTGTCTTTCATTGTTTAAATTGTGTAGAAATTATTGTTCACGAAACCTTTTATATGGATAGAGATAAAGTGCAAAATGGCTCGTAATAATCATACTATTGCATTGATTGGTGATTGACAAAGATAATTATGGATGTTGTTAAAGAAATATTTATCATATGCTATATGATTATAAAAATGAATAAATCATGATGAAACATCCGATGTGGTTGAACTTAGGTAAAACGAGATATCAAAATATTATAAGGAAACCACCCATCTGGATGGCGTAGCTGGTTTGCGCACTCTTCCTCTCGCAAAAGGTTGAGTGTTCGAATCCAGCGCGCTGCAGGATGACTTAATTGGTGGCACGTGTGTGGTGGCACGTGTGTGGTGGCTAGCACGTGTCGCCCTCAGGGTTTACCCTCCGGCTGCCGGCCGTGCGGGGGTTCCCTGGGTTATAAAAAAATATATATATTATAAGGTAAGTATAGCATGACTTTCCTATTGTGCGAAAAGTGAAGAGTAATACGCGTAATAAAAAAGGAGGAAGTTGGAGTCATAATTAAAGCTTAAAGTTTTTATGTGGTAGGCTTCTTATTACGTTAATCATCTTTTACCTTGTTTATTGGTCAGCCTTAATATTTCGATAGAGCGTCGCCATGATAAAAAGGAACGTCATTGAAATTTTAACTCATAACTCTAAAAAATCACACCGCCATTATAACATTCAGATTTCAAAAATGATATTAAATTTTCACTTTTTTCAAATTGAAAAAAAAAAAATCACTCCATGATTCTAAGAAGACCGCTTCAACGAAATACTTTCCAGTCAAGAAAATCATTCATATATAAAATTAGGAAAGTGAATTCCCTGATCAAAGAATGTGAAAACACTTTCCGGAATTGCTCATCTTGAATTTGTCAATATCTTTCTTTTCTTTTCTCTTCTTTCTTTTTCTTATGTTTCTTTTCTTTTTCCTTCTTCCTCCCTCCGCCGGTCGCCGGCCTTTCCTTTTCCAAAATAAAAATAATTTAAAAAATATAAATTTTTTCGATAATTTTCACCATCAAATTTTCCTCGCCAAACAATTGAAAATACTTTTCAAGTCCTTTTTGGGTTTTAACTAAACACCAAAAAACCCATTTTCCTGGAAAGTGTTTTCCAGAAATGCAGATTCTTATTACTCACACATTGTTGTTTTTTCCAAAATTATAATCATGAGAAATATGCACTTTCTTTTTAAAAAAATATAAAAATTTTCGATAATTTTCACCATCAGATTTTTCTCATCAATCAACTGTAAATACTTTTCAAGTCTTTTTTAGGTTTTAGCCAAATATTGAAAAATGAACTCATTTTCCTAGAAAATAACTTCCTGGAAAGTGTTTTCCAGAAATGAGGATTCTTATTACTCACACATTGTTGTTCTTTCCTAAGTTATAATCATGAACCAGATGACGATGAGGTCGGCCTCGCTAGATCTGAGCAAGGTCGAGCCTCTCCTAGCCAAGGCGAGGCCGACCTCGCCATCACCTGAGTGTCCCTTACTTGGGTTGCAACGGCGAGGTTGGCCTCACCTTGGCTGGGTGAGGCTCGACCTTGCCTAGATCTGGTGAGGCCGACCTTGCCATTGCCGTCACCTAGGTTAGGACGGCAAGGTCGGGCGAGGTTTGACCTCACCTAGCCAGGGGCCAGCGAGGCTTGCCCTCGCCAGTGGCCAATGGGGGCGAGCTTCGCCAGAGGCCGCTGAGGTTTGGCCGGTTCAACCTCGCCATTCAGAGGGAAGAATGCTAGAAAAAAATATTTAAAAATTCAAAAAAAAATATTAAAAATTGTCACATCAACGTTTGCCAGACGCCTAGCGTCCATGTCAGCTCCGAACGGTCAAAATTGGCTGGATGGACTCAATTGATAAGAAGTAAAAATGTTTAGGACTCAATTGACAAACTTAAAAGGTTTAGGACTAAATTAATAAAAGTGTAATAGGTTTAGAACTTTTTGGATAATTTTCCCCCCTAATCACGGTAGCAAAGGTCTTGAATGGGTGGGGGTGGTGGTGATGGTGCTGGCGATGGTGGTGGTTGAGATATGGGCCTATAGCAACTGTGATGGGACGGCAGAGTTTCATGGTGATGGTTAGAGTGGTGGGGGTAGGCGACGGCAATGGTGGTGGCTTGCTCCACTGAAGCTAGACCTCCATTTATGGTGAAGAGGCACTGATGATAAGTCTGAGGCAATGATAATTTTTCTAACAAAAGTATCATTTTTTTAGGACGTCCATCTTAGGTACATACATTCCGAGCTTGTAAATTAATTTACCAATCTCGTGATCCGATTAAGACACGAGCTAAAGGCCGAGTAGGGTTGATGGCACATGAAATGGAATGTACACCGCGCTCCTAATTATCCACGCATGCTTACGTGAAAGGGAAAGTTGAAATACTTATGGTGTCTTTACGCAACAAAAATGAAAATCACCTGCTAGTGAACGATGGTTGTCGAGTGTCAATGAATTTCAATGAATTTGGCTCACATGAGATTGGACTTGGAGGGGGAGATTGACCCAATATGCCCCAAGCCTAGCATCATTGACTCCTGCCCTACAGGCCATTCTCTCGAACATAGAAAAATAAATAATTTAGAAAATAATTTTTTTAAAAATGATCATTTGAAATAATTATCCAATGTAAAATATTCTCATTATCGATAACAATTTATGTCTAAATATTTTTGTGGAAGATGAAATATTTTTTCGTTCAATTATTTTTATATGCAATATAAGCGATCATTTTTAAAAAAATATTTTCCCAAATCATTCATTTTTTGCAAAATAAATGGGCCTTAAAAAGTTGATAATCTCATTATTGTAAAAATTCATAATCTTTTGTCGAAAGTATAACAAATCTAACTCATATCTTTTACATCTTATTTTGATAAAAAAAAAAACCATTGTCGACAAAACGAAATTTGCATTTGTAATTATTTTTATCTTAAAACTGATCACTTAAAATAATTAATCAATGGAAATTGTTTTCATTATCGAAAATAATTTGTGTTTAAATATTTTCGTGGATGGTGAAAATAATAAATGCATGCGCATCGACGTCCTTTTAGGAATCCTCTAACGATTTCTTGAATCGAAGCTTACCGACCAAATCTGTATATCTTCTAGGTGTTTTCCAAGCCGGTTTGTGTAGTGACTAAAATGTCTAGCTTCTGATAATTCGGTTTTGTTTCTAGTTATAAACTGAGACGGATCCGAAACACATTACTGAACTTATTTTGAAACCAAAACGATTAGAGTGAAAATATTTATGAATAAAAAATGAAAATCATTATATCTTAGATCATGCATAAGACTAAGTTAGTACAAGCGCACAATTAAGCATGCATTATCCCCAATAAAATTTGGGTCAAGACAATCCGGGATATCTACATAATTTAAAAAAATAAAAAAAGGAGATAACCTGATCGACCAGAACTAGTTTTTTCCGTTCAGGTTCTATGTGGGTTAGGTCACAAAAAAAAAAAAAAACACTTACCCTTCATATCCATATCGGGTCGGGTATCGATTGGAGCTCAAATAGAATAGGTCAGTGGACACCCCTAAATATAGGGTGAGACATTCGCATTCTCTTGACTAATTTCACAATGCATGTCAATGGTCCATCCACATATAGTAGGCAAGACTCCGTTTAAAGAATGGCCGGCACAACTGTGAAGGTTGCTTTGATTGAGACATATAAATAGGATTAACAATTCGGACTAAGCATTGGAACACTTGGCATTTCGTTTGTTCTTTGACAGCTTGAAGAGTAAATTTTCAAGTGCGCTTGTAACTACCAATTTTGGTTGATGCTATTATGATACTCTTTTTAAGACACCGAAATAGCACTTAACAATTGATTTCGACGACTCATTCGATATGATATGTCGCAAATTCAAAACTATGAATTGAGCCGATTATTCCTCAAAAATGCCCAAATTGAAAGAAGGGGTAAAAATAATAAAGGATGGGGAGTCAACTATACTATGATAGACTTATCTTAGGTCCTCTTCTCTCTCGTAAAGTAAAACAATGTGGCACCTCTAGACTCCAAAAATTTACTTGTCATGAAGCAACAAAAACGTTGAAAAATTAGAACGACAATGCATCGATTCGAGCTTACCAGTGTTGCCAAAAGCAAAAAGTTAAAGACTTTGGGGTAAGTGGCTATGATTCGAAGGTACCGAAAGAGAGGACGAGAGAGTACACATCGAAATCATAGTCTTCAACTCAAGTACGTGGCATCACTATCCAATTACCAATATGGACCACTCGAACACAAACAAATGAATTGATTAATTAATAAACGAAGTGAACTTTCCAACCCAAAATCAGCTTGTATGTGGGGAATGGGATTCCAAATCGACAAAGCATGTTGTCTGAATTTCATAGGTTGTCTCATTATTCATAAAGTACTCAATTTGATTTTCTCCCACATTTTCACGAAGTCCAACATGGTTTCCAAAGGGGTTTTGAGGGGGATGGGGCCATCTCATCAGTTGGGTTGGCCGTACACGATCCCAATGCTAGAGATTGTTTGGAGGGTGATTGTTTTTTGGCCTTACTCAATTATAAAATTTATGGAATTTGATGGTGTTATGATGCGGCTCAACGTGGGGATAAGAGAGGCAACTTGGGGCCTCGGAAGTGGCGATTAGGGTGTGTGATCATGATTTCAACAAGGGATGAGAGAAGAGAATCTCGTGTTTTAGGATCCCTTGTGCTTAAAGCACGAAAGAAAGGACATTAGAAGGTTTCGAGATGTGATTGTCTCTTTCCACAAAGGCCGACATCGGACCGCCATAGAAATACCGTTTGTTTTTTCTATCGTCGTGGGTGTTGCCCGACCCTGCCTTGCCAATGTAATCACTGTGATCATGATTTCAACAAGGGATGAGGGAAGAGAATCTCGTGTTTTAGGATCCCTTGAGCTTAAAGCACGAAAGAAAGGACATTAGACGGTTTTGAGATGTGATCGTCTCTTTCCACAAAGGTCGACATTGGATCGCCATAGAAATACCGTTTGGTTTTTCTATCGTCGTGGGTGTTGCCCAACCCTGCCTTGCCAATGTAATCACTGTGGTGGAGGGCTAGATCCGGCGGTGGTGGTTGTTGAGATCTGGGCCTCTGGCAATTTCAAAGGGATGACCGAGTTTCATGGTAGTGGTTGGTAATAGCAGCGGTGGTGGTTTGTTCTACTAAAGGTAGTGCTTGGTCCACGATGAAGAGGTAGTGGTGCTCAGTCTCGGGCGGTGGCAAGGACAACGGGGGGTGGCTGTTGCTAGGGGTTTTGTGAATAAATGATATTAGGTTATGCATGGAAGATGAGGAAGAGAGAGATAGTATGGAAATATCTTGACTGTCCGATTTGCATATAGCGACATTGCATGATGTTAAGAAGACAGTTGTGGCGACCAACATAAGCAATTGCCGGAACTTGGCAGAACCATCCACGTCTGCGTCGTTAACTTTCTTATCGAAAGTATCACACTAGCCGATATTGAAAAATTCAAATACCTAACTAAATAAAAGAAAGAATAGGCACTTGATTGCATAATAAGAAACTTCATATGCTTCTTTCACGAGAAAGTCCACCTCGAGCACGTAGTTTCGAGCTCAAGAAGCGGTTTGCCACTCTCGTGATCCAGTCAAGACACCACTTAAAGGCCAAGTAGAAAGTCCAAACGTGAAACCGATTGCACTCTGATGGTATGGCGGTGTCGGAACCTACGTCGTGCTCCTAATCATCCGCACACATCCGTACAAGGTCGTTCTTTCAACGCCCAAATCCTGACACGAAATGAGAAGTCGAATTACTTGCAAAGTCATTCGACAGCAACAAAAACGAAAGCCACCCGCTAGTGCACGAGGGTGGTCAAAGGTCAACGAATTCGTCTTACACGAGGTTGGACTTGGAGAAGGGACACACAGACCCACCAGCCATGCCACAAAGTCAACAAGTCGGACCGCCACAGCAAAAATGTTGTTCTTATAATGTTTGTGGTGTGTCATATTCAATGGAGAAAGAAAGAGGCATGGAAAATTGACATGTAAAGAAAGCCCAACGATCTTATTATTATAAAAAAATTGATTCGTTTGGTTAAAATGTAAGAAATCCATTTAATATCTTAATATATCAAGTTAACAATAAAATTGTCAACCCATATATGGAAAATAATTTATTAAAAAAGTATTGTCTTTCATTGTTTAAATTGTGTAGAAATTATTGTTCACGAAACCCTTTATATGGATAGCGATAAAGTGCAAAATGGCTCATAATAATCATACTATTGCATTGATTGGTGATTTACAAAGATAATTGTGGATGTTATTGGAGAGATATTTATCATATGCTATATGATTATGAAAATGAATAAATCATGATGAAGCATCTGATGTGGTTGAACTTAGGTAAAACGAGATATTGAAATATTATAAGGTAAGTATAACATGACTTACATATTGTGCGAAAAGTGAAAAGAGTAATATACATAATAAAAAAGGAGGAAGTTGTTGTCATTATTAAAGCTTAAAGTTTTTATGTGGTAGGTTTCTTATTACATTAACCATCTTTTACCTTGTTTATTGGTCGGCCTTTAATATTTCGATAGAGCGTCGCCACAAGAAAAAATAATGTTATTGAACTTTTAACTCATAACTCTAAAAAAATCACGCCGCCATTATAATATTCAGATTTAAAAAATGATATTAAATTTTCACGTTTTTCAAATTGAAAAAAAAAAATCACTCCATGATTCTAAGAAAACTGCTTCCACGAAATGCATTTCGTATTGCCCATTTCATTTTAATTAAAAATGTTCTGTTGCGATATTTGTTGGAATAGAAACTTTAGGTTAGAAATTGTAAGAGTGAAAGCACATGAATTAAAGAGTGTGATATAGGAAAGCAATTGAAATTTTATGAGATCGTGATCGAGAGGTAAAATAATCTTTGTACCATTTAAATTCTTCTGATATATAAGTTTTCTTTCAAGAAATATAAAGATATTTATAAGTACGTTTATAGCTAAAAGTAACGAGTCAAATGAGAAATTAGAAAAGTAAAATTCACAACAATTATAAAACCCTCAACATGCTTTATCACTTGCTCACTATTTAAAATCCTCTTTAGTTAAAATAGTTCTCAAAATTTTCCAAAAGAAAATCGTTATTTTAGTTAGGTGAAAAGTAGTAAAGTGTGGCGTTGAGAAAAAAATGAAATCATTGTAAATTCTTCAATAAGCCACGTTACCAATTTATTATTCGATACTAAAGCACCAAAGAAAGGACATTGGAAAGTTTTGAAATGTGATCAACTCTTTTCACAAGGCCGACATCAAACCACCATAGAAATCATTCTTTGCCATTGTCGTCGTTTGTGTTGCTTGACCCCCTAATCATAGAAAAATTGTTCAAAAAGTCATAAACCTATTACAATTTTGGCAATTTAATCTAAAATCTTTTCACTTCTTACCAGTTGAGTCCATCTGGCCAATTTTGGCCATCCGGAGCTGATGTGGATGTTAGCCGTCCCAGCACCGCTGACGAGACAATTTTAAATATTTTTTAAATATTTATTTTGAATTTTTTGATACTTTTTTTTTTGGTCTTCTTCCTTTTGGCCGGTTTGGTGAGAGTCGACGAGATCAACCTCGCCGAGCAAAGGCAAGGCCAACCTTGCCGTCACGACCTAGGCGATGGCGAGGCCAAACTTGCCGTTGCCTAGGTCTCCCTTGCCTAGGTCACAACGGTGAGGTCGGCCTCTCCTTAGCTGGGCGAGGCTCAACCTTACTCAGATCTAGCGAGGCCGACCTTGCCGTCACTGTTGCTTGGGTTGGGACGGTGAGGTCGGGCGAGGTTTGACTCTACCTAGCTAGGGGCCGGCGAGGCTTGCCCTCACTAATGATCGGTGGGGGTGAGCTTCACAACCAACCAGAGGGAAGAAGGCCAAAAAAAATATAAAAAAAGGAAAAAAATTCCAAAATTTAAAGAAAAATATTTAAAATTGCTACGTCAGCATTGGCCTGACTGCTAGCGCCAACCGGTGTCCACATCAGCTCTGGACAGCCAAAATTGGCCAAATGGACTCAATTGGCAAAAAGTGAAAAAGTTTAGAATTCAATTGGCAAACTTGATAGATTTATGACTGAATTGGCAAAAGTGTAATAGATTTAGGACTTTTTGGATAGTTTTCTCCCCTACTCACAGTAGTGAAGGTCTCGAATGGGTGGTGGTGTTGCTGCGGGTGATGATGGTGGTTGAGATATGGGTCACTAGCAGCTGCGATGGGATGACTGAGTTTCATGGTGATGGTTAGAGTGGTAGCGGTGGCGATGGCAATGGTGGTGGCTTCCTCCACTAAAGGTAGAGCTCAATTCATGGTGAAGAGGCACTAGTGATAAGTTTGAGGCGATGATAATTTTTCTAACAAAAGTATCATTTTTTTTAGGACGTCCATCTTAGGCACATACATTCTGAGCTCGTAAATTTATTTACCAATCTCGTGATCCGATTAAGACAAGAGCTAAAGGCCGAGTAGGGTTGATGGCACATGAAATGGAATCTACACCGCACTCCTAATTATCCACGCACGCTTATGAGTCCATTCTTTCAATGCCTAAACCATGATGTGAAAGGGAAAGTTGAAATACTTATGGTATCGTTACCCAACAAAAATGAAAATCACCTGCTAATGAACGATGGTTGTCGAGTGTCAATGAATTTGGCTCACATGAGGTTGGACTTGGAGGAGGAGATTGACCCAACATGCCCCACGCCTAACATCATTGACTACTACCCTACAGGCCATTCTCTCAAACATTGAAAAATAAATGATTTAAAAATAGTTTTTTTAAAATGATCATTTAAAATAATTATCCAATGCAAAATGTTCTCATTATCGATAACAATTTATGTCTAAACATTTTCGTGGAAGATGAAATATTTTTTGTTTAATCATTTTTGTATGCGATATAAGCGATCGTTTTTAAGAAAATATTTTTTCAAATCATTCATTTTTCGTAAAATAAATGGGGCATTAGAATATTGATAATCTTATTATTCTAAAAATTCATAATCTTTTGTCTAAAGTATAACAAATCCAACTCATATCTTTTACATCTTATTTTGATAAAAAATAAAAACCGTGGTCGACTAGACAAAATTTGCATTTGTAATCATTTTTATCTAAAAAATGTTCACTTAAAATAATTAATCAATGGCAATTATTTTCATTACCAAAAATAATTTATGTTTAAACATTTTCGTGGACGGTAAAAATATTTTTCGTTTTTTCATTATTATAAGCGATACATGCAATCGTTTTTTCATTTTATTCATTTTTTACGAAACAAACAGAGCCTTAAATTTTAAAGTTTTCCATAGTTTCCCATTAAATTAATAATCTATTACCTCCTTCATTGGTCGGCCTTTATTACTTGGACAGAAAATTACAATAAGACAAATGAATATCATCAAATTTCAACTAATAACTCTAAAAAGTAATGCCACCATATACTATTTATCTTCGCCATGAAAAAATTGATATTTTATTTTCTCAATTTTCAAATTGAAAAGAAAAGGCACCAACGATTCTACGAAGACCGCTTCAACGAAATGCAATTCATATTCCCCATCCCATCTTAATCAAAAATATCTTGTCGCAATGTGTTGGAATAGAAACTTTATGTTAGAAATGGTAAGTATAAACACATTAATTAAAGAGTGTAACATAGGAAAGTGATAAAAAATTTTGAAATCCTGATCAAGAGGTAAGAAAACCTTTGTACTATATAAATTCATCCAATAAATAAAATCTTTTAGAAATAAATAGAAAACTATTAATCGTACATTTATAACTAGGAATGTAACAAGTATAATGCCCAGTTAGAAAAAGAAAAATCAATACAATTAACAAATCCTCGAGATGCCTTATCATTTCCTCACTATTTAGATCTGCTTTATTTTATATATTTTTCGAAATATAATAGTTATTTTGGATTAGGTGAAAAGTACTTAAGTGTGAAATTGAGAAAAAAAATCATTACAAATTCCTCAAGAAACCGTGCGACGAATTTATCATCGCATCACTTTCATCACTTTCAATAATGTAGGTCATTTCCTCAATGGTTGGATAAGAAGAGCGTTTTTTTATATTTTTTTGTTAGGATTTTATTAACAAGTAACAAACTAAGAAAATTGTGCAATTTCTAATATAGTGACCATTCTAACGATGTTACATGTAATCAATACTTTCAAAGTTGAATTATTTTAAGGGTCATGTTAAATTCTTCTGGTATATAAATTTTCTTTCAAGAAATATAAAGATATTTAATAGTACGTTTATAGCTAAAAAGTAACGAGTCAAGTGCGAAATTAGAAAAAAAAAATTGACAACAATTATAAAACTCTCAACATGCTTTATCACTTTCTCACTATTTAAAATCCTCTTTAGTTAAAACAGTTCTCAAATTTTCCTAAAGAAAATGATTTTTTTTAGTTAGGTGAAAAGAAGTAAAGTGTGGCGTTGAGAAAAAAAAATGAAATCATTGTAAATTCTTCAATAAGCGACGTTACCAATTTATTATTCAATACTAAAGCACCAAAGAAAGGACATTGGAAGGTTTTGAAATGTGATCAACTCTTTTCACAAGGCCAACATCAAACCATTCTTTGCCATTGTCGTCATTCGTGTTGCTCGCCCCCCCTAATAATGGGAAAACTGTTCAAAAAGTCATAAACCTATTGTACTTTTATCAATTCAGTCATAAATCTTTCAAATCTGTCAATTAAGTTATAAATCTTTTCACTTCTTGTAAAATGAGTCAATTTGGCCAATTTTGGCCTCCCGAAGTTGACGTGGATGCCGGCTGTCCGGACACCGTTAACGTGGCAATTTTTAATATTTATATATTTTTCATTTATTTTTATTTTTTTCTGGTCTTCTTCCCTCTAGCTAGTCCAGCAACTGGCCAGAGGCAAAGGCTGGCGAGGTCGACCTTGCCGGCCTCTGGCGAAGCTCGCCTTTATCGGTCATTGGCGAGGGTAAGCCTCGCCAGCCCTTAGATGGGGCGACGGCAAGGTCAGCCTCGCCAAATCTGGGCGAGGTCAAGCCTAGCCCAGCCATAGTGAGGCTAACCCCTTCGTCGCCTAAATCTCCCTTGCCTAGGTCGTGATAGCGAGCTTGGCCTCACCTAGATCTGTGAGGTTGACCTCAATGTCAACGTCGCTTGGGTCGAGACGGCGAGGTTGGGTGAGATTCGACCTAGCCCAGCTAGGGGCTAGCAAGGCTCGCACTCACCAATGGCTGGTGAGGGCAACCTTCACTAGAGGCCAATTGCCAGACCGAACAGAGGGAAGGCCAGAAAAACAAGAAAAAGAAAAAAATAAAAATATATTAAAATTTTCAAAAACAATATGAAAAATTGCCATGTTAATGTTGGCCGAGTGGCCGGCGTCGGCCAACGTCCATGTCAGCTTTGGATGGCCAAAATTGGCCAAATAGTTTCAATTGGTAAGAAGTAAAAATGTTTAAGATTTAATTGACAAACTTAAAAGGTTTAGGACTTAATTAATAAAAGTGCAATAGATTTAGGACTTTTTGGATAATTTTCCCTCCTAATCACGGTAGCGAAGGTCTTGAATGGGTGGGGGTGGTGGTGATGGTGCTGGCGATGGTGGTGATTGAGATCTGGGCCTGCAGCAACTGTGATGGGACGACAGAGTTTCATGGTGATGGTTAGAGTGGTGGGGGTAGGCGACGGCAGTGGTGGTGGGTTGCTCCACTGAAGGTAGAGCTCCATTCGTGGTGAAGAGGCACTGATGATAAGTCTGAGGCAATGATAATTTTTCTAACAAAAGTATCATTTTTTTTAGGACGTCCATCTTAGGTACATACATTCCGAGCTCGTAAATTAATTTACTAATCTCGTGATCCGATTAAGACACGAGCTAAAGGCTTAGTAGGGATGATGGCACGTGAAATGGAATGTACACCGCGCTCCTAATTATCCACGCATGCTTACGAGTCCGTTCTTTCAATGCCTAAACCATGACGTGAAAGTGAAAGTTGAAATACTTGTGGTGTCATTACGCAATAAAAACCAAAATCACCTGCTAGTGAACGATGGTTGTCGAGTGTCAATGAATTTGGCTCACGTGAGGTTGGACTTGGAGGAGGAGACTGACCCAATATGTCCCAAGCCTAACATCATTGACTCCTGCCCGACAGACCATTCTCTCCAAAACTGAAAAATAAATGATTTAGAAAATAATTATTTTAAAATGATCGCTTGAAATAATTATCAAATATAAAATGTTATCATTAAAGATAATAATTTATGTCTAAATATTTTCGCGGAAGATGAAATATCTTTTGTTCAATTATTATTGGATGCGATATAAGCAATCGATTTTAGGATAATATTTTCTCAAATCATTCATTTTTTGTAAAACAAATGGGGCCTTAGAATATTAATAATCGTATTATTTTAAAAATTCATAATCTTTTGTGTAAAGTAACAAATCGAACTCATATCTTTTATGTCTTATTTTGATAAAAAAAAAAAAAAAACCGTAGTAGACCAGACGAAATTTGCATATGTAATCATTTTTATCTTAAAAATGATCGCTTGAAATAATTAATCAATGGAAATTATTTTCATTATCGAAAATAATTTATGTTTAAACATTTTCACGGACAATGAAAATATTTTTCGTTCATTTATTTTTGTAAGCGATATAGGCAATCGTTTTTTCATTTCATTCTTTTTTTGCGAAACAAACGAAGCCTTAAATCTTAAAGTTTTCCATAGTTTCCCATTAAATTAATAATCTATTATCTCCTTCATTGGTCGGCCTTTATTACTTGGACAGAAAATTACAATAAGACAAATGAATATCATCAAAATTTCAACTAATAACTCTAACAAGTAATGCCACCATATACTATTTATCTTCGCCATGAAAAAATTGATATTTTATTTTCTCAATTTTCAAATTGAAAAGAAAAGGCACCAACGATTCTACAAAGACCGCTTCAACGAAATGCAATTCATATTCCCCATCCCATCTTAATCAAAAATATTTTGTCGCAATGTGTTGAAATAGAAACTTTATGTTAGAAATGGTAAGTATAAACACATTAATTAAAGAGTGTAACATAGGAAAGTGATAAAAAAAAATTTGAAATCCTGATCAATAGGTAAGAAAGCCTTTGTATTATATAAATTCATCCAATAAATAAAATCTTTTAGAAATAAATAGAAAACTATTAATCGTACATTTATAACCAGGAATGTAACAAGTATAGTGCCCAGTTAGAAAAAGAAAAATCAATACAATTAACACATCCTCGAGATGCCTTATCATTTCCTCACTATTTATATCTGCTTTATTTTATATAGTTTTCTATATTTTTCCAAATATAATAGTTATTTTGGGTTAGGTGAAAAGTACTAAAGTGTGAAATTGAGAAAAAAAAATCATTACAAATTCCTCAAGAAATCGTGCGACGAATTTATCATCGCATCCCTTTCAATAATGTAGGTCATTTCCTCAATGGTTGGATAAGAAGAGCGTTTTTTTATATTTTTTTGTTAGGATTTTACTAACAAGTAACAAATTAAGAAAGTTGTGCAATTTCTAATATAGTGACCATTCTAACGATGTTACATGTAATCAATACTTTCAAAGTTGAATTATTTTAAGAGTCATGTTAATGAGTACCCCGAGACACTTTTTAAGTATACTTCAATTGGAATAATTTGATTTTCAGGGCATTGATTGTGCAAAACACAAAAACAACCGGTACATTAAAACTTGTAAAGTTTCTTAAGTCGGTTATTTAACAAGTGCCCTAAGACACTGTTCTCACAATCCTTATTCTAAGTTGAATATGCTCAATATTTGAAATCAATTGATAGGGGTTTCAAATTGATTTGACTATTCCAATGACGTTAGATGTAATCGATATTTTGAAAGTCTAATTATTTTAACAATCGTGTTAACGAATACCTTGAGACACTTGCTACATATGCTTTATTTAGAATAATTTGATTCTCAAGGTATTTGATTGTGCGAAACACAAGTACCACCAGTACATTAAAAACTATCAAATTTCTTCAATCAGTTATTTAACAAGTGCCCTGAGACACTTGTTAACACGATCTTTACTATAAATTGAATATGTTGAACACTGGAAATCATCCGATAGAGGTTTTGGAACATTCATATTAAAATCTTTGGAAGGACAATTTCTTTTCTGATGAGAATTGGTGGGGGGACATGTTAATGATGGTCCTCGTCCTCGACCTCTCATCGCCATTGCCATCTAATCAAGGCATGTGCAGCTCTGATCTCATCATCCACAATGGTCCTCTACATGCATAGTTAATCTCATAAGTTAGATAAATTCTAGTTAAAATCGATATATGGCGCAATTACATGTGGCGAAAATTGGCTGAAAAGGCTACATTGGTTAATCATTATAAAGTATAAGGCTAAATTGGCCAAATAGAAAAGTTTATGACTGAATGGCCATGTATAATAAGTTTAAAATTTTTTAGGACAAAATTTCCCCTAATTCACAAACATAGGATTAAGAAGAACAAAAGCGAAGTCGACTTTGTTTTCACTGTATCGCAAAGAAAACAATAACAAAAAAATGATGACAAATTTCTTATCAAGAAATTAAACCAAATAAGAAAGGGGAAAAGTGATGCAAAATCTATTAGTGGTGCGTTTCTGGACCGGTTGAACAGGCAAAAGTCGAAACGATGATGCGACTAGAACCGGCAGACCGGATTGACGACATTGGATTAGGCTCAAATTCAGTCGTTTGAAGCGAAACGGCGGTTTAAACAAAACTCACGGCCTTTGGCCATGATTAACAATGAATTTTAGTGACTCGGGATCGTTTACATGGGTTTTTTTATTATTTTAATATTCTTATGGGTTTTAATTTTAAGGGCAATTTTGTAATTTCGTAATTTTATGCTTTATAATTCTGGTAGGGTTTGGTTTAGGGATATATAAGCTTGTTTTAGGGTTCTTTTTGAAGAACAAACATTATCATCAATATTGAATTTTGGGATTTCTTTTTCTAAGCAATGTTTTATTTGAATTACTCGCTGAACGCTGCGTTAGGTGGTATCAAAGCCTACGGCGATTGGCGGTGGTCTTCGTGACAATGCTTAGGAGATGGGAGTCCCAATTTTTAGGGATAACGCGCTGCAACGTTTGGAACAACGTTTAATGGAACGCTTGGATCAACGAATTGATCAAAGTCTTTATTGTTTCGAAGAATGATTTGACGAGTTAACAGGTCGATTCGAAGGTCTCAGTGATGATGTGAATCGGAATCGGCGAAATGGCAGAAGACCGAGTGCAGATCTTGCTCGCGGTGATCCTATTGATAGGCATGTTCCTGTCCGCAGGCTGAATAACCCTTTATTTTCAGAGAGTTCGGAAGAAGAAGAAAACAATTATTTTGATGAGGAACGTGCTAATTATGGTGGCAGACATCGTCATGGAGGATTTCAAAAAGGATATGATAGGAGAGATGGAAGACGACGTTACGACGATCGTGAAGATAATGACTTTAAATTAAAAGTCGATATTCCTTATTTTAATGGAAGTTTGGACATAGAAGAATTTTTGGATTTGATTGCTGATATAGATAGATTTTTCGATTATATGGAAACCCCTGGTGGGAAAGTGGTGTGATTAGTAGCCTATAAATTAAAGGGGGTTGCGTCTGCATAGTGGGAAATATTGCAGAATAAGAGGGAGCGAGAAGGGAAAGAGAAAGTTCGAACTTAGACTAGGCTGAGGAGGCTGCTGAAACAGGAGTTTCTTCCACTCGACTATAAACAGATTATGTTTCAGTAGTACCAACGTTGCCAGCAGGGCAATCGAACTGTATATAAGTATATGGCCGAATTTATGAGATTAGTGAAATAGAATAATCTATCGAAGACGGAGAGACAGCAGGTGGCCAGATATCTCGATGATTTGAAACCCTTCATTCGAGATAAAATTGGAGTGCAATTTCTGCAAAATTTAACTGAAGTGAAGAATATGGCAATGAAGGCAAAATTGATGCAACAAGACAAGGGAAAAAGAGTATACAAAAATTATCGAGGTTTCAGTTCGAGCAGTTCGATAGAGAAGAGCGGCTTCAACAATCGTAACAACCTAGTGCGAAATCAAAAAGGCATTAGAAAGACGTCCTATGAACGAGTCGACGGATAAGGGAATGCAAGCTCAGAAAACTGCGAACCCTAACCCTTATGCTAAACCAGCCGTATTAAAGTATTACAGGTGTAATCAACCTAGACACCGATCTAATGAATGCCCTCAGAGAAAAATCATAAACGTGGCAGCGAGAGATGAGGAAGAAGATGGGTATTGCTGTGAGCCAGATGATGAAGAAGATGATTTTGAAGATGAAGAAGGGGAAGTAAATTGTGTGGTGCGCAGGATGATGTTGGCCCCAAAATAGGTAGATAATTCGCAGTACCATCAGTTATTCCGAACTAGGTGTACTATTCTAGGAAAAATATTTACTATAGTTATTGATAGTGGAAGCATGGAGAATATCATTGGGAAAGATGTAGTGAAAAAGCTGAGAATACCCATGGAGAAGTATCCTAATCCATATACGTTAGAGTGGATTAAATCTGGAGTGGAAAGCATTTAGGTGACTGAGCGATGTAAAATTCTATTATCTATTGGAAAATATCATGATGAACTATATTGTGATGTGGTATACATGTATGTATGTCACGTGTTGTTTGGGAGGCCATAGCAATTTGATGTAAATGTGTAGTATTCGGGAATGAGCAATTAGTATAACCTCGTGAAGGATAGAGTTAAGTACATGTTGTTGCCATTGAAGAATAAAGGAAAGCAAGCTGCTGAAAATAATTTCTTTACCCTTACAAGGAAATTTGAAGCTGAGATTAAGGAGACCTGACAAATTCATGTGTTAATAGTGAAACAGGCATTCGACCCAGAGGCTGAATTACAAGTGGAAGAGTAGCCCGAATCAGTTAAGCCTTTGTTGAAGTAATTTAGTGAGCTGATGCCTGTGGAGATCCCAGGTGGGTTACCGCCTACGCACGATATTCAATACCATATAGACTTAATTCCCGGTGCTAGTCTACGTAATTTACCGCACTGCATGATGAATCCTAAATAGAGTGAGACTCTAAAAAAGAAGATGGATGAGTTGTTGCGAAAGGGGCACATTCAGAATAGCATTAGCCCATGTGCTATTCCGGCTTTGTTGACTCCTAAGAAAGATGAGAATTGGTGGATGTGTGTGATAGCAGGGCTATTAATAAAATAACTGTAGGTTACAAGTTTCCAATTCCGAGATTGGATGACATGCTAGATAGGTTGCACAGTGCTAAGTGGTTCTCCAAGTTAGATTTGAAGAATGAGTACCATCATATTCGAATTTGGCTAGAAGATGAGTGGAAGACAACTTTCAAAACAAAAGAGGGGTTGCACGAATGATCGGTAATGCATTTTGGACTTTCCAATGCTCCAAGTACTTTTATGAGGCTTATGAATCAGGTTTTGAAATCTTTTATTGGCAAATTCGTTATAATTTATTTTGATGATATCCTGATTTATAGTAAGACTGAGGAGGATCATCTGATGCACTTAAGGGAGGTGTTGACAGCTTTGCAGATTAATAAGATGTATGTTAATCTTAAGAAGTATAGTTTTTTAACTAATAAGTTATTATTCTTGGGGTTTATTATTACTGCCGAAGGAATAGAGGTGGATGAGGCAAAGGTAAAAGCAATCAGAGAGTGGTCGACTCCTAAAACAATTTCTGACGTTAAGAGTTTTCATGGATTGGCTACTTTCTATCGGCGATTTATTAAGAATTACAGTACCATCGCAGCCCCAATTATTGAATGTATGAAGAAAGGAAAATTTCTATGGGAAGAGGAAGCAGAGAATAGTTTTGCTATTCTGAAAGAAAAGTTATGTACTACTCCTGTTTTTGCCTTACCTAATTTTAATAAACTATTTGAAGTGGACTGTGATATTAGTGGAGTGGGTATAAGAGCTTTTTGTCTTAAGAGCGCAAATCAATTTGTTATTTCAGTGAGAAGCTTAGTGAGGCAAGGCAGAAGTGAAGCACTTATGACAAAAAATTCCATTCTGTCGTAAGGGCTTTGAAGACCTAAGAGCATTATCTGATTATGAAAGAATTCGTCCTTTATTCTGATCATGAAGTTTTGAAGTATCTAAATAATCAGAAGAAGATTAGCAAAGATATACATGCGCAATGATGTCAATTTTTGCAAAAATTTCTTTTTAGATTATAGCACAAGTCATGTGCATAATGTCGTAGTAGATGCATTGAGTAGGAGAGTTGGTTTATTGATTACATTAAGCCAAGACATTTTGAGCTTTGAGCAACTGAAAAACTGTTATGTAGATGATGATGACTTTGGGCAAATTTGGAAGTAATGTGCAGCTGGTCAACCTGTGCAAGAATTTTATGTGCAGGATGGCTATTTGATGCGTAGCAACTAGCTTTGCCTTCCTCAAACATCATTACAAGAGAAGGTAATTCGTGATTTACATAATGGAGGATTAGCTACACACATGGGTCGTGACAAAATTATTGCTGCAATCTAGGAGCGATTTTACTGGCCCCAGTTGCATAGAGATGTCAGCAAGTACGTACAAAAATGTTATGTTTGCCAGACTACTAAGGGGAAATCTAAAAATACAGGTTTGTATATGCCATTACCTATCCCTGACAATATATGGAAGATCTGTCCATGGATTTTGTGCTTGGTTTGCCATGAACACAAAGAGGTGTGGATTCTGTTTTTGTTGTAATTGACCAATTTTCCAAGATGACGCACTTTATTCCTTGTAGAAAGACTTAATGCAGTAAATGTGGTCAGGTTATTCTTTAAGGAGGTGGTTCGTTTGCATGGTGTCCTTAAGTCTATTACCTCTGATAGGGACAGCAAATTTTTGGGGCATGTTGGCAGACTTTATGGAAATTGTTTAATTCATTTTTGAATTTCAGTAGCACAGCTCACCCGCAAACTAATGGGCAAACAAAGGTGGTTAATAGAACTCTAGAAAACTTGATTCTAAGTATTTGTGGAGATAAGCCGAAGCAATGGGATGTTGCTTTATTACAGATAAAGTTTGTTTATAATAATATAGTTCATAGTTCTATTGGCAAGTCGCCTTTTTTGTTGTTTATACAAAGGCGCCTTAGCATACTCTAAATTTAGTACGGTTGCCTAAACAAGCAGATAAGAGTGTAGCAGCGGATCATATGACTAAACAGATTGTAGAAGTGTATCATGAAGTCCAATAGAAGCTGGAGGAAGCTGATCAGAAGTATAAAGCTACAGCAGATAAGAATAGGCGAAAGCAGGTGTTTGCGGTAGGTGATCAGGTCATGGTTTTTATTCGTAAAAAGCGATTACCAGTTTGATCTTATAGCAAATTGCAGCAAAAGAAGTATGGGCCTTACACTGTTAACAAGAAGATCAACGATAATGCTTATGTTATAGACCTTCCACATAATATGGGCATATCTAATACTTTCAATATTGTTAATTTATCACTGTTTCATGAATCCGCAGAGCCGTTATATTTAGATCCTGATTTTAACTCAATGACGAGTTCTTTTCAAGATGAGGAGAATGATGCATAATCTATTAATGGTGCGTTTCTGGACCGGTTGGATAGCCAAAAATCCAAACGGAAGGCGAAATGGTAATGTGACTAAAACCGGCGGACCCTGTTGACGACATCGGATCGAGCTCAAATTCGATTGTTTGAAGTGAAACGACAGTTTGAATAAAACACACGGCCTTTGGCCGTGACTAACGAGGAATTTTAGTGATTCGGAATCATTTACATGGATTTTTCTATTATTTTAATATTTTTATGGGTTTTAATTTTAAGGGTAATTTTGTAATTTTGATATTTTATGCTTTATAATCCTAGTAGGATTTGGTTTATAGATATATAAGCTTGTTTTAGGGTTCTTTTTAAAGAACAAAACATTATCATCAATATTGAATTTCGGGATTTCTTTCTCTAAGTAAAGTTTTGCTTGAATTACTTGCTGAACGCTGCGTCAAAAAGGAAAAACTAAGATATAGGTTCAAGGATAAACTTTGTTTAACTTCACATGAAATTACCAAAATCATAATCAAATCCCACAAAAATTCCTAGGAGGCGAAGTCCTCTAGATTAGTGGTGAGTGGTTCCTGATCCGATCCTGTCCAACCTAGGAACCGAGAATCGGACCAGGAGGACAAGTTCCTAGTTTGTAGGATCAAGGACCAAACTGGCTAGTCTTGGGACTATGGACCCGGTCCGACCCGATTCCAATGGGACCAATCACTTATTGGTAAAGGTAAGAGAGAATTGGAGAAATTAGATTAGGCTTTTTATTTTTTTCAAAAGTTTTAAAAAGTAAATAAATATATATGAAAAAAATTAGAAAAATATATATTTATCGATCAGGTCCGATCTGGTTCTCACCCTAGAACCGGAAACCAGACCGCTGGGAAACCGGTTCCACTTTTAGGAATCAAAACCGGATCGATATTTTCGAGAACTGGACCAAACTTATAGGTCCGGTCCGGGTTTTGGCGATCTATCTTGCTCACCCCTGCTCCATATGAAAAGAACTCTTGTGTGGCTTTCTTCAATTATTATTCCTTGAAGGCCACAGAAAGATCCCTGAAATTGCCAAACCCAGAAAGATAGTCCGTCTGCACAATTTGACTATCACAGTTTGACACTTAATTTGATATTTTCAAGCCCTAGAGTAGAATTAACGAGACCACAAATCACATCACATCCAACCAAACTCAGTGTAATTAGCTGCTAACATTTCAACCACCAGTAGCTTTTCTTACCCAAGAAGCAAGAACAGAAAGAACAGAAAAAGGGGAAAAGAAATGCTTTTCTTTATCTTACCAGCTTCGGTTGAAACACTCTTATCTCCTTTTTAGGTGCTTTGAATGAAGACAGCAGTCTCGCCACGACAAGAACATGTGTCTAAAGCAGCCACCAAAAAGGAAGCAAAATTGCGGATCTATTCCGCCACAATCAAAGTTCAAATTAGTCAATTTAAGTGAATCAAAGATCCCCAGAGAAACTGTCTAGTTCTTCTTTTTTTTTTTTTTGTTGGCTAATTACAGATACCAACTGCATGTACTCCACTATCGAGTAGAAACCCGTTTGAAATATGTATTACTGTTGGTCCATGGGATTACGGAGCCCTGTATGCGTCTGACGGTTGCAAAAGTCCTTTATCTTTAGAATCGTTGAACAAGGTTATAAATCACACGGATCCTGCATTTGTTCTCGGTTTGTTTTGGAGAAAAGAGCCGTGCTACAGCTTTACAGGATCAAATGGGGAAATCCACCATCAGAATATCGAGATTTCCCTCCAGTCCATCAATAATCGCACTCACATAGTATTATATGACGTATAATCAGATCATGAACTTCATAATTAGCTATTATCATGTGAACGAACATTATATATACAATGCTTTCCCTTTACCCCGAACCCCGAACACAGGACGTGTTCTTCTTTACATTAAACCACTGACGAGGAAGCCATTTTCATTTATCATGGAGATACAGGAAATACAGAATAAGAATGAAAAAAATCTTACTGCCTACATGGTGGCGTCCCTCGGTGGAAGAACAAATGCACTGCTTGAGTGTAACGTTAGCTTTTGAGTATGAGTAGTCAGATAAATCAGCTCTAAACATGTGCCATCGGAGTTCAGGTTGTTGGTAAATGGGTCTTTTGTAATATGTGTGTTCTCAAGCTACAATCCTTCACCTGGTGGAACGAATATACTGATAAGTATGTTAAAGTAGTGGTATTTCGAAGGGAAGTAACAGATATCTGCTATTTTTACCTGCATAGCCGTCAAAGTGGACAAAAAGTCCTTGCATTGTACCAGGGAAAGCTGCTCCTTTGCTGTGACATTTACAAGTTCAGCCAAGAACGAGTTCATTTCCTCCACCTGCACATCAAGTAGCATTAAATATTGTATCACAGACAAGCAAGTTAATAAATCTATATAGTCTTTGCTTTCTTTTACAGTTAATTTGCAAGATCCAGATGCAAGCAACAATTTATGGAGTCTGGCAACCCATCTCAAAAGGGGGGAGGTTTCTAGTTGACCACTCTCAGCAGAATAACTTTTTACCCCTAAGCAGAATTGCTTTATTGCAGCTTCATTTTTCTTGCTTTTCGTTACAAGCTAGCAACTTGCCATTTATGACATTAGATGAAACCAAAGTAGACGAAAACTCAATTAGATGCATAGAAAGAGGCATATGAAACAAAAGAGACGAGAAAAAATAACCAAAGCCATAGCAGATTTAAAAATTAATCCAATGCACGATGAGGACTGGAATGGGAAATCAAATCACAAAAATCCTTTACATGCAGGTGCAATGGTTTGCAGAACAATAATTTTAAGTGAGTCGATCGATATAGAGCAGGAGAAAAGCCAAAATAAATCCACCTTCAATGAAAGTGAGCATATTGAGGATGCCATTGCCTGCATCACATCAACTGCTGAACCCATGGCATCCTTCAGCTTCTGTACATCGGCCTGCTATAAAAACAAGTTTCTAAATCAGCAACTTCGAATAGTGAAAAAATTTATAATGGGAGGGGAACTACAGAATAATTGAAGTAGAAAAGCCAAGGAGCATACAATTGCCTTCCCAACGACTGGAAGACGAAGAGTGCTTGCTCTCAGAGCTTCAGTTGCCCCTAGCAAAGAACTGGCATGATCTCTATCCAGGAGAGACCACTCTTCAAGATAGGATATCTGCATTTTATGGGTATGGTTATAAGACGACTTAGCTTTAGAATTTGACACTTAAAATGGCTTTAATGCTTGAACGCGAGTGGTCAGAAAGGCTAATATGATCAACCCGTAAAGATTGTCCCAGACCCAAATTGAAGATTCAGTAACCCAACTCACGTCACTCTCGTACAAAAAAGGTATCCCCAAAATAGTGATCCCAAAAAAGTTTTGAGACTCTAGTTTAAACATTATTGACTTACAGAGACAGTAAGGAGCTTCAAAGCTGTTAAAAAAAAAGATGCAGTAGAGAAGATTGTCGACATATTATAAGAAGAAATTGAGAAAAAACTAAGCCAATGGAAAAAGAGTAAGGCTCTCACTTGTCCCTTCAGGATAGATGTTAGCTTCAACTTTTGCCTGAGCAGCAACAACTTCATCCTTTTAAGTGTGACAGAATGTTGTAGTTCCGAGATGGTTACCCATGAATTCCATATAATTTTCTGGCACACAAGCACCAAGCTACATCAATACTATTTACATCCTGTCCCGAGTCTAGCAAAGTTAGTGCATTTTGACACACCGTAGAGAGAGAGGATAGTAAGAAAGAGATCCATTCCAGATTGTCAGAACTAAGCACAGTCCCAACAAATATTAATCAAACAAAAGAAAGTCGGGAAATTTATAGGTAAAGCACCATTGCAGCTGAAATCTAACACTAAAAAAAAGGTGTTCACTCTTGGAGCAATGCCACTCCTTCTAGCCACCTTCATCATCCTGAGAGTAGAAACACCATTCGAATTGATTCTCCTTCTTGATTTGGATTGACTTGCTTGCATTTCGCATCAATAAATAAGATAACCAATTGCTTCTCTTAGTATCGATAGAAGCAGAGCTATTAAAAGGAAGGTTCCTCAAAATATTTATCTAGCAAAGCTTGGTCCATTGAGTTTTCCATGTCTGGTTATTGATTTTTGTCTCCAGTTCATATCAAACTACTTTAGGAAAATCTGTCAAGCTAGATGATTTGCTCTTTTTCAGTTCATGTGCTGTTGGTAAGAATGTAGCATTGAAACAGAGCAAGCTCTTGTACTTCTTGTAGTATGTAATTGTATGGTGACAACTTGACTTAAAAACACCATATGCGCAGAAGAGGGAAAGAGACTTTGAGCTGATTGTTTTGAGGATCTGAAGTTCACCGCAGACTTACGCAAGTCTCCCTTTAATCAAGATGTACACGACTTGACTGACAAAAATACAAGTAGCCTACATTCATTCTTAACACATGCAAGCCTTCTTGTATCCCCAATTATTCAGTGAATTAAATTCTGTAATTAGGTGCCAAGAGAGCTCCTTGAAGATGGTTCAAATGACTTCATCTGCTACGAATTCTACCTGTGATTAGTAAGTTTTATGACATTGCTAATCTCCAAAAGTAACCTTCCTTTTGTAAAGCAGATAGTTTTAAATGAGCAACTTAAATGTCACAATGCAAATTTCTAGACATCCTAAAAGTCAGCACGGCCATAGGCCTCTTGACTATTATAGATTAATATACAAGTAGTCAGATTCGGTATCTAAATATTGACAACTATCAGTATTAACTCTTTTTCACTGCTTGACATATCAAGCATTTTCATTCATACCTAATACTATTAGCAGTGAGCGGTTCCTGGTCCAGTCCGGTCCAACCAAAGAACCGGGAACCGGACATGGAGGACCGGTTCTCAATTTCTAGGACCAGGGACCGGACCGGCTAATCTTGGGACCATGGACCGGACTGACCGTTGGTCCGGTCCAGTCCGGTCCGATTCCAATGGGACCAATTGGTAAAGGCAAGAGGGAACCAGAAAGCATTTTCGAGACCAATATATGAAAGCATTTTTGAGTTGGTCCCATTGGAACCGAATAAAAATGAACTATCAAATACTTCTTTTGTTATTTAAATATATATATTTAAAAAGTAAATAAATATATATATGAAAAAATTAGAAAAATATATATTTATCGGTCCGGTCCGGTTCCCATCCTAAAACTGGGAACTGGACCACCCAGAAACCGGTTCCACCTTTAGGAACCGAGAACCAAACCGATATTCCCGAGAAACGGACCAAACCGGTCCGGTCCCGGTTTGGGCGGTCCATCTTGTTCACCCGTACCTAATAGTCAGGTGCTTAACCAGCCATTTTCTTATAAACTTGAAAGTACACACAAACAAGAAACTCAAGAGGCAAGCCGGGAAGTAAACTTTAGGAGCTAAAGAATATATACTCATGATAATTCTGCATCACCAGCCCCCCCCCCCCCCTCTGCGGCCAGCCAATTTCTTTTCAGGGGAAAAAGAAGGAGGGAGAGAGAGAGAGAGAGAGAGAGAGAGAGAGAGAGAGAACAGTAAGCTTTGCATCTGAGGCTGATGACTTTACTTCTTGCGGTTTTCATCCCGATAATATTTTCTTGAGAAGTATCTCAACTTCTATCTTCATATTTTCAGTCTGTTCATCTATTTCAGAGGACAATTTCAACACCAGTGGCCATTTCAGAGGGTAAAGCATTCCAAAACAACTACATTGATAAAAGATTTAAAAAAAAAACAAGGTAAAAAAATCAGTAATGACTGCATCACTTGATATGCTGCTTGTCACGGGCAGCAATAACATAATCCGTAGTGGACATACACTATCTAAGAATAATTAAAAGACAAATCTCTATGTCTCACAATTCAGAGGATTTCCCAAAGTTCAGTAATCTTCTCTCTGTAATTTATCTATTTCCACCACAACCGACCAGCTACCCAATTACAATAATCAACATGTTGTTGTCTCGACGAAATTCTTCTTGGGATAAGTGCATCGGAAGTCCACAAACTTGTCACGAAAATGCAATTGAGTCCTAAAACTTTCAAAAAGTGCAATCAAGTCCTAAAACTTTTAAAAGTGTAATCAAGTCCTAAAACTTGTCACGAAAGTGTAATTGAGTCATAAAACTTTCCAAAAGTGCAATCAACGGAATAACTTAATTGGACCAATTTGATATGTTTTAGAACTAGATTGCATTTTTTGAAAGTTTTAAGACTTGAGTGCACTTCATGACAAGTTTTAGGTCTTAATTACTCTATTTGAAAGTTTTAGAACTCAATTGCACTTTCATGACAAGTTTTTGGACTTCCAATGCACTTATCCCATTCTAATTTTAATCGAACCAAAATGAAAAGCAAATTTTGACAATTAGACATTCTACCGTACATGAGGGCGATCAGACCAGACCATAAAGGAAAACCTTTGCAACTATTGACAGACAATACCGTATGGTTCATTCCTATTACAGGACTTTAAACATATTTATGGATCCTTTCATCAATGCTTGTATATTTCCCAAGAAGGTGCTACCCAATCTTTAATCACATGCATCATATACTCACACAAGATAATAAATAATATTTGAGCAGATTTAATTCTCGCATTGAAAGAGCAAAAGCCAAACTTACTCATGAAGAAACAACTGGGTATGCCATATAATCATTCACTTACCTCAGCATTTCTTCTCTGTACCATGGAGTTAGCATCAACCCTTGCATTCACAAACCGCCACTGCAAGTAACGGTTATACAGAAGCCTAAGCATATGTGCATCAACAACACGATCCTCCCCCATCTTCCCTCTCCGAACATCCACGGAGAAACTCAGAATTGAAGAATTAAAATTAGAGCTACTAGTCAAGCTGCCAGAGCCCGGTCTAACCCGAGAAGGACTGGACATCCCTTTCGATGAGGACGGCGATGACGAAGTCCATACTTTACTCGGCGAGGCAGACCTTGTAGCCCCTCTAACAGGAGAGGCCATTGATCTCGATGTTGAAAGCGAGCTATCAGCACTAAATCGCTTTGACTGCACAAATTTGTCAGAGGATGCTGTTCTCAACCCAGGACTTGATAATGGCGAGCTGGGATCTTGCAACCGCCTCAACCTGCTGTTAGTTTCCTGCCAAAACCTCGCCGACACAACAATCCCGTGGGGGCCATTCTTCAGCTTGGCAATACCACCAACGCCACACTCTTGCAGACCAGAAGCGTCACCAGAGGACACACTATCGGTATCAGAAATACCGTCACAGTGAAAAGCCGCTGGGTAGCTCACTGAATTGCCATCTGACATTTTAGGAAACATCTTATCTGCAGAGCCCATATCCAAGCTTAATCTCCCGTCAAACGACGTCCTTCTACTCTCTACAATCATTGATTGCTGCATTGCTTTGAGCACATCCCCAGATCCAAACCCACTCAACTTCTTCCTAACCTCAGCCCCACTCGAACAATCCAAGCTCCGCGTCAAAGAATTTGCGTTCGAAACCAAATTCCCTTGCCGGATCCTCGCCGGCCACCGGAGCTGATCCCCCGGCCTGGAATTCTCCACTTGATCCCCATCCCGATCCCTCACCGGAGTCGCCTTCCTCCTCTCTGGGGTCGCTTTCCTCGCCGAAACTTCCTTGGCCTTGTTCACTGGCACCGAAAAGGCCTCGCCTTGAAACGACACAGACAAACTCCTCTTCGACGCAATCAGGATCTTCGCTGCCGCCGAAACTTCGCCCGCATTCCCCTGACGGGCCGGCGAGCTCGGCCTCGGGATTGGCCTCGGGGTCGGCGTGGCGGGCCGCCTTCGGTCCACCGACTGAGACCGTTTCGGAGCCGGGGAGGCCGAGGGCGTCGAATTCGAGGGTCGAGAGTGCACCGGAGACGCGAATCGGCGGGAACCAGAAGCAGCCGGCGGCGTCGCGGCAGCCGTCGTCGCCGTCGCGGCGGAAGCCGAAGGGGAAGGAGAGAGGTACCTGGAAGGGACCTGCCGCGATTTGGGTCTTCGGGAATTGAGGCCCCCATTGCTGTTGTCCCTCTCGCCGTGCGAAAGAGAGGGTTTTGGTGGTGCCCGAGTCGAAGAAGACGAAGATGGTGACGATAACGATGGTGGGTCACTGGCAAGGTTGCTGGGATTTGGTGGGTCGGAAATGGCAGCCACCACCGCCATTACAGGGAGTTGGGAGAGAGAGAGAGAGAGAGAGAGAGAGAGAGAGAGCTCAAGAATCTCTCCTCTGCATCACATTGCCTTTTGCAGAGAGAGAGACACCATTCTATGCAATGATGAATCTTCTTCTCGTTCTTGTTGGCAGGCACGAGGTGCCACCATTGCCGAAGCCAAAAAAAAAAAAAAACAAAAGCCTGCAAGATCAAGAAGAACTGCTGCTTTCCCACCTGCCCATCTCTTGGAGAGGTGAGAATGGAGGGGGAAAGTGAAGCACTTGTGGGGTCTATGCCTCCATGAAAACACAGTTGGGGAACAGCACAGCGCCACCGCTTGGGTCACAGACACCGAGAGAGAGAGAGAGAGAGATGGGGCGTGAATGTTTTTTTTTGGGGGTGGGGGGTTACTTTCACTTCTTGGGGAAACTTTGGAGGGACGTCATGGGAAGGGCCAAAAGGAAAAGGGCAAAAAAAAAAAAAAACCGACATTTTCGGTCTTTATTTGCTTTTTATAAAGTTACTAAGTTTCGTGACATTTTGGTACAAATGTCATGTCAATTAAACTTTCGCTAAAACCACATTTAAGTTGTACACTAATCAAAGGAAAACTAACCGTTACCACAAAAGATCAATCCTCTGATAAATCGATGAAGATCCATCTCGAGATGAAATTCTCACTCGGGGTTTTTCTTTTCCTTGCGTTAGGTAGATGAGTAATTTCTGTACTTTTAGGAGATTTCACTCGCGAGGTACAAGAGTTTTATCAAAATGCAATTATCAAAAGGTACTTTTTACTTGTATTGTTTTACTCAATGACGAGCAAACACGATATGTTATTCTTTTGGTAGCACTTTTACCCCCTTTTGATGGAAATCGAAATGATCTTAGATAATGTGGTTTGGAAAAATTCAAAACCGTATTGAGCAAAATAAAGTTTCATATGGTATGGAACTGAATTTATCGTTTTCTCCACTTCTTTTTATTTAAAGCTCTTGGTTTTCATCAGTGTTTAGCTTAGTTAAACTTGAATTGGTCAAGGCCACTAGCCATTCTCTAATGATAAAGCTACATTATAAAGCGAAGTTTTAATGCAACAAATTACCGAAACTTCAACTTACACATGTATCCAATTCGGAAAACATGACAACATAACTTATAGAAAAACCAATAGGTCGGTGGTTTAGTTTGGCATGGGAGAAAGTCAGACCGGACTAGACTATCATATTTCAATTTTACTCGGAAATTTTGGACCGAAGGTATCGTAACCATACTTAACAACAGTGGGTAGTGAACTTCTTTTTTTAAAGAAGAAGCAATGAACGTAAATCCAAAATGGGACCAAAAAATTGGTATGCCACATGTTATGTTACAATAATTTTCATTTTTTTTTTAGGGATAAGTGCAGTGAAAGTTATAAAACTTGTCATGAAAGTGTAATTAAGTTATAAAACTTTCAAAAAGTAAAATCAAGATCTAAAACTTATCACGAAAGTGCAATAGAGTCCTAAAACTTTGAAAAAGTGCAATCGAGTCATAAAACTTATTAAGTTTGTGCAATTAAATCTTAAAAATTGTTAGCATTTTCCATTTATCAAGTTAGACGGAGTTAATGGAATGAATTGATTGAATTAACTTGACAAATTTTATGGCTCTCTTACACTTTCTTAAACAAGTTTTTGGATTTTTAGTGCATCTTTTAAAAATTTTAGGGCTCAATTATACTTTCATAATAAGTTTTAGAATTTATAGTACATATATCCATTTTTTTAAACTTTGAATGTGTAGTCAAACTATGATAGTCGTCTTCCTCTCTTTAATCCCATTGAATTGGTCTAGTTGCAAAACCAATTGGTTTTTTGCGCCTCAAGAAGAATGAGACATGTTTCCTACTTTTGATTGAACAGACTTAGGCCGATCGTACCAAAGTTAATTCATGATACCGATATCAACCGAGATCGCTGCACCAAAAGAGAAACATTGTCTCACTCGCTCTCCAAATCATGATTAGGGAAGGCTTGGGACACCATCAGAAGAGCTTAATGAGTAGAATAATGTTGGACGTGTACAAGTCAATGGGAAGTACAATTTGCCTTTCAATATCGACAAGATCTAATTAATGTTCTCCCAAAAGATCCCACTCCTCTTTCAATCGCTTTCGATGGGTACACATCCCTTGCCTCCCACGCGTTTCATTAAGCTTCTCAAGATTCCTGCATTTTGATCTCTTCTTCACGCCACATTGCCTCTACCACAAGGTTGTGGAAATATTCTTACTTACTTTAGTGGGAACAGAAGAACAGACGCAAAATAAAACGAGAATTGGCATCATAACTTAGACATATTTACGTCAACTTCCAACGCAACACTTTCATATACTCAACTTAAAACCTAAAGATCCCATTTCTATGCTTGATTCCTAATAAAGTCAGAGCAATTATGTAGTGTTCCATCTAGAAGAAGTGCATAAATATCGATATATTCCAATATTTCAAAAGTGTACATACAAATTTCTCTCTTCAATCATCAAGGAACTTCTTTCTCTATACGACGGGTGTACTGCATGCATTATCTCGAGAATAGGAGAAAAACAAATTCAACAACTTTCAACAATGTGTAAAGAAGGAATAGATAAATTAAGAAGAATTACAAAATGACTGTCGCAATAGCTTCACTTAGGTGAAATGGCCTTGGTAGTCCCTCTACTTTTAGGCCGCGTTTAGTTGTCCGGATTTCTAACCGAATAGGATTGGATATGAGAGGATATAAAATCCAAGGGATTTACTATATCATATCTACTGTTTGGTGAATCGCAGTAATAAAATCAGATATTTTCACATATTACTATGTTCATTATTTGTTATGAACGTTATATCAGTGTAAATGAACCTAAAAATTGCACAAACGAATATGATAAAAATTTCTCATGACACACTTATCTATTTCATTTTTATTTATTTTCTATTATTTTTCCCTCTCTTTTTTAATTAGTTTCTTTTTTATTTCTTCCCCTTTCGTCATTCTCTAATAAAATTTTATTAAATAGCAAACTATACAGATATGCCTAAAGTATGTAATAAATATAAATACTAAACATGTGTGTATACACACACACACACACACACACACACACACATATATATATATATATATATATATATATATATGAAATCTATATCATAAGATAGAAAGAAATTTGAATATATAAATATAATTAAGAATAAATAAAAACGAATTTATTGTTTTTTTTGCTATTTTGAATTTTTATATTAAAATGAAAATATTATTTATATTAGAATAATATTTTAATTTTATTAATTTAACAAGTTTGTTATTCGAGAAAAATAACTTTTATATTATGGATATTAAAAATCATATCCACCTTTTATCCCCCTCTCCCGTAGCATAATTTTATTCGGACTATATTCTTCCTATATTCGACTTTATTCTATTTTGAGCAAGTGCCAAATATGGTATAGGATAAAATTTATCATATCTCAAATTTTATCCTAATTATCAAATGTAGCTCTTCACCCTACATTTTACAAAGTGTTGCCGACCGTTCCTGAATTGTTCTGACGATGGAAATTACTCACCTGAACTTGATGCTGTTAACTATTAAATGATTTGCATTTATTTAAAAAGAAAAACCTGACCCATCGTCTTTGCATCTCCCTCTCCGTAGCTGCCAGGAACGCTGGAGCTTAAGCTTAGAGCGTCCATGGCCGCTCACTGCTCGAGCTCCTGGCATGTATGGCAGCTTGATCTCGAGCTAGCAGCATCCATGGTCGCTGGGACTCGCAATATCCATGGCGGCGATTTGCTCTGGTTTGAACTTGCAGCATCTATGGTCGTTGGTCGCTCGTGCTCGCGGCCTCCATGGATGGGATCTAGTCTAGCTCGAGCTGATGACATCCATGGCCAAATGAACTCGACTTTGCGGCATTCTTAGCCGCTCGTCACTCGAGTTTGTTGTGTCCATGGCCGCAATATGCTCAAGCTTGCAGAGTCCATGGCTACTCGCTGCTTGAGCTTGCAGTCATGGCCACCAGAGCTGAGTGGGATGGCGGCTATCAGCGTGATCAACGTCACTAAGGTGGTCCAAGGCTGTAGGGGCGATGGCTGATCGTGGGAATACTATGAATATGGATGATTTAGGGTTAGGGTTTTGTTTAATTTTTAACGTTTTGTGTTTAATGGTTTGGCAGCTATGTGGCACTACATAAAATGGAGCGTATTATAACATGGCACGTGTACTCCGGCAATTCATTTCCGCAATCTAACAATCAGCATTAGCGAAATCTAAGTAGCAATAAAAAGAGTATAACGGAAAACTAATGGTAGAATATTTTAAAAGGTAGATGCATGCTTTTGAATGAAAAAAATAAAAGGATGATTTTGATTTCCGAGCAAAAGTAGAGGGATGAATTTTGTCAGTTTACATTTATGTTCTCACCTCGCAGTTTATGCTGCTCATTGCAATTTACTACTTACTTTCATTCGGTCAAAAAGCCAAAATATAGAAAGATTTCTGTATGTTTTTCTCCTGTTGATGCTTTGGTGACTCATTGTGAAACAAATTTGAGTTCAGAATGGAACTTGAATAATTGTATTGGTTTTTTTCTCCAGCACAATGTGCTAGAATGTCGTATTTATACAAGGTAAAACACCTGAACAGGCAAGAACTGAAATAAGTAACCAAAAACAAGGATGTCAAGGCAAGAATCATCCATATTTCCTCTTTGGTCTATCGTGTCCTCATCTTGAATTACGTGGGTCTCCAGTTTGCATGAACATTGCTGGATGTCATTGATTGATTGAAGCCAATTATTGAGCTCCACATCTTCTAAATTGCTTTGACCAAATCCTATTACACTCCATCCGCAACTGGACTTTGGAGTGTCCATAAACCTAGTTTGACAGAAGCTTATGAAAACCTTCTCCCGCTGACGGGTTGGTGAGACTATCAGCAACGTAACAAGTGACGAGAGAACCAAGAGCAAGGGCTACTTTTTCTTGAACAAAGTGATAATTAATCTTAATATGCTTGGTGCGTGCATGAAAACTGAGATAGATTGTGAGATGAAATGCCGACATACTATCACGGATCTTTAAATAAAGTCCAATATCTCGTAGAATGAATGAAATCCATGTCACTTCGGCAGTGGGTGGAGGCAAGAGCACGATACTCAGCTTCTGCACTAAATCTAATTCTTTTAACAAGCTGAAAATCGTGGTTTGTAGGCCTCTGCATGTGTTGGCACACAAAATCCACACTATACTCCTTCAAAGATGAGAATCGTGGAAATAGATGGCATTATGATCTGGAGTATGTGGTTTTGCCATCTTGAGCATTGATATGGCTTTGCAATTGCCATTTTCGTCGAGTGAGATGAGGGCCTTGAGAGAATTTGTGAATCTTTATCCCTAAAAAGTAACGAAGATAGCCAAGATCTTTCATGGATTATTCCTTAGGCAACTGAGAAATGAAGTCATTTAACAAGGTATTGTTACTACCTTGTAATACAATGTTATGTAATGCACGTGATTATTGCCAGTACATCTGTCGGTCATGTTTTGCATTTGATTTATCATGTCATTTGTATATGACCATTGTCCAGTTTTGCGTCCTATTTGCAATGTCATGGTACATATGACTTATGTCATGTTATGCAATCTCATCATCATATCTTGCATCCAATTTGCCATGTCATATTTGCATGTGATTATTGTCATGCCTTGTTATCATCCTATTTTACATTTGATTTGCCCTGTTTTGCTCTATGCGATTATTGTCATGTTATGACATTCTCGCATGTCATGAATAAATCTTGCATTTCGATTGATACTTGCATATAGACTTTCACACACAAAAGGAGTCACACCACTATACAGGAGAAAATGGCCTTCTTAATTAATATTGAATAATTATTCCGGCGACATTTCAAGGATTTGAAACAAAAAAATTGTGCATGCTTAGGAAATTAATCAATGAATATTTTAAGACTAACAAAAAATATGGTCGCGGTTTTGAAAGAGTGCTATGGGATGCTAGTTCGTCTCATGCGTAATCAGACACCCCGACCTAAGATCTCAAGTTTTCACTTGACCAATTCATTCACATATGCACCTAGGTATTTGACTTTCTCATCACTATGTATGCCCTTTGGATATCCAAATAACCAAAGTTTACCAAAAGTATGGGTAACGATCATGATCGTATCTTGATCGCGAAGACTATCAAGCCTAGAATTAGGGAAGATCCTAGAAACAAGGTGCTACTAGCAATTAACCCCCTAGTCCGCGAGATTTGACGTGCTGCATCTTTGGTAAATTTTGTGACCAATTCCCTAGCACAAACTTAATTGTTGCTTTGGCCCTACCTGACTTGAACTTTAATTTTTGCAAAAAGGAAAATACACTAACTTCTACTCCAGGGGATTATAGAAAGTTCAACACGTGAGCGGCAAAAAGGCCTAAGGACCACAAAAAAAGAAAAAAAAATGTAATTTTTACTTTCGATTTATCTACTTTATATAAGTGGGGACGTGTAATGATTAATTTTAGAATTACTAAGACTAAAAGATTGGCGATTAATCCTTACCAAAAAAAAAAAGAAGATTGGCGATTATTGTTCGGTACAACTTCGTTTTCTTAGCAAGTAATGATAAACTCGGAAGAGAATGATGTTCTTGGGACGGAAGGTTCAATTGTTTTGTTTTTAAAAGGTTGATTTTTTCCGTGGTAGTAGATTTTTAGTAGAAGTGGTCAAAACAAAAAACATATTAATAAAAAATAACAAACCACCTTATTTTCCCATAATTTGTTGGTAACATATCTACATTTTTATGAAATTACTTATCCTCTTTTTAATACTTTCGAAATTATCAAATTATCATTTTTTATTAACTTTTGCTTGTCTTATTTACCTATGCCTAAATTAACCATCTCTTATATGAATTCACCATTCTTTATTTACATTGAGTTGGATTACCAACTCTCAATTGAGTTACTTACCAATGTTTATATATTTTTTTAATTTATCAACTTTTATATGTTTCTCTTACAAACACCTTATTTTTATCAATATTTATTTGTGTGAGTTACCAGTTTTTATCTCATTGTGTTCCTAACTAATTTTGGTTTATCAAGTCTCATTTGAGTTTCTTCCCAAGGTTTATTTGTATTGTTTTTAGTAAATTTACCCGCTCTTTAGCTGAGTTAAACAAATTTTTTTTCGCCATGCTTACCATCCTATCAAATTTACCTATATTTTTTGGGCATTACTAACGTTAATTAGAGTGATTACGAACTTTTATTTGTCCATTATGTTTACTAACATTTTTTGGAGATTATCGATCTCAATTGAAGTGATTACCATCTTCTATCCCGTTAAGTTACCAACAAGTTTTGAATTACCAACTCTTATTTGGATTAGTTACCGATGTTTATTTGGTTTTTCTAAAATTATTTATTTATTGTATCTTCGAAAAAAAAATTCTTGTTTCTTTTATAAACTTTTATTTATATTTCTTAACCAACTATTATGTAAAATTACAAACCTTTATTTGAGTGAATTATTACTTTTTTCCGATTAAGTGACCAACTAGCTTTAAATTACAACCTCTTATTTGAATAGCTTGTCGACATTTATTTTTTTGTATTAGTTTTTTATTGAGTTATTACTTTAATTTGCCATGCTTGCCAATTTTTTAAATTTATCAACTTTTTTTAGAATTTACCGACCTTAAATAAATTGATTACCAACTTTGTCCAATTAAGTTATCAACTAATTTTGTGTTACCAACTCCTAATTGAGTCAGCTATCCATGTTTATTTGGTTTTCTAAAATACACATTTCTTTTATCTCAGAATAAAAGTCTCTTGTTAGTTTTCTACTATTATTTAAAGTACCAAAAAAATCTACTTTTATTTACCTTTGGCTTAAATTTATTCACTATTGTATGAAAGCATTGATATTTATTTGCTTGACTTCTAAGCTTTTCTACATTTGAATTACCAATTAATTTTAGATTACCGACTTTCAGTTGAATTACCGACACTTATTTGTTTTTTATTTATTAGCTATTCTACTGAGTCACCATTTTTATTTGCCTATCAACTTTTTAAATTTACCAAGTTTTAAAAGAAATTATCAACTCAAGTAAAACTCAACCTTGAGCTTAAAATGATTATAAGATGTCCATATCGATAAGTATATTCGTTAGGGTATACATGAAAACCCAAAAAATAACTTTTGAATTTGCTACTTAATTCCAATCACGAGGCCAGAAAGTGGGTTTTTATGATTCGATAAATGCCTTCCCCTTATAGTCTGTGGTAATGAATCCTTTGGTATTAGAAGGGCCATTTTCGGGGCCTCGATTTCAACATCCAATTTTCAAGGGTACGCCTTAATTCTCTCTTTGGTCATTTACCGTAACTGGAAAAAGAAAGGTACATGCAAAAGTTGCATTACTAAATAAGTCGCAAATGAAAAAATTTTAAATAAAAGTCTGAAGTGAATTGTCTTCTTAAAAAGAGTTCTCAAATCTTGTCTTAAATTGCCTGAAGGTTTCTTTCCTTGTAGGAAACGTGGTAATGGACCCCCTCATGAGATTCACCCTTAAGAATGTTTTCCTTATTTGGTGAGCAATTCGGTTCATCCATGTCTTCTTCCATTGATATTCTAGAAGATTGATGAGAGCCGCACCTTATCTAAGCCCTCTTAGTCCCAACGATCACTCCCTGCCCTTATAAGATTAGGTAAACCATAGGCTTTTCCTAAATCACTCACCCACTGAAGAGATCTTACTCTAATACCATTTCTCACAAGCTGATAGTTTTTTGACCACGAAATAGCTTGCGCGGCGCCTTGTGAGCTAAGAACACCAGGCCAACTTTCATTCTAAAGGTTGTTCCTAAGAACAGTATGACAAATTTTATCGGATCATACCATGTCCAATTTAACACGTACATCTAGCCACTTAAGCAAAAACATACAGAACAATTAGGTACAATAATTGGTTTTAGAAGAGCAATATCATCTCCCGATCAGTTTGTGCATGGGAGACCAATCTCGTCTTTAGAACTCTTCAGAATTACAACCATTTTATCCTAGAAATTCCTACCACAAACACCATAATGCCACTTTTGCAAACCAGTTGTATCGCCCTTCTGCATTATCCATTATTCATCTCGATGCCACAAAACTCCACTCGCTCATAAGGGTACGGGAGAATCGCTCCGTGACACTTGCTCGCTCGCGGGTCACCCTCCCTCGTTCGAGTCTCACAACCGTCACTCATTCTTGACTCGTCTTTGCTCGCTCGCTTTCCTTTATATTTTACCTTTAACCGTTTTGTTACTCATATTATTTTGCTATAAAATATGAAACCAATGAAAGGAAAAAAAACAAAAGAGGATAGATTCTCGGATAGACTTCGGTTCCGAGCAAACAGAATAAGTTTCCAATTCCAAAAACTGAGAATCCGACATCTAGAATTTATCATCCTAAAACCAATCACCCCTCTTTGGAAAGAACGAGGGCTTGGAGACAAAATACACTCGACTTTGCAGAGCTACATAACCAGTCACAAATGGCGGACAAAGCTCCCTCTTCGTCTTCTTTCGCTGCTTGGGTAACTCGCGCTCGACCCATTTCAATTCCTTTACCAAGTTTTCACTTTGCTGCCTTCTCTCTCCCTCTCTCTCTAAACCCTGAATCCTAGAGGGGTTTTCTTGTGCGTCCTTTTTCGCATCAGATCATGATCATGATCTTCGATTCCAATTTCAACTCGTTTCTCTTAGGAACGTCCACCCGAAGAAGGCTTCGGCGAGGATGAGTTGCTGTATGGAGCCGAATCGGGGTGGGTTGAAGCTCGGACGTGGTGTGATCACTTGGCCTCTCTGTCCTCTGATCTCCTTCACATCCCGACCCCCGACACACCCTGCAACAGGTCGGTCTGCGATCTCGATCGAACACCCCCGGTTGATCGTCCAAATTGTGCTGTCGCTTGCTAGCTTTGATTGATGCACTGGTGTATGGATTTGTTCGCCCCTTTCGAATGGCGGGTGGATTCGGTTTCGCTCTTTCATGGTGCTCCATGTTGTTGGTTGTTTGCTGGCATTTAATTCCAAATGCAAAAAAGGTGGTCAAGATCAGATCGCGTGCTGGCAGCAAAGATTTAGGTGAAATTGATTCTTGTGTTGGCTGGAATTAGCTCAATTGGGAGAAATTGATGAACCCCTTTGGCAGGAGGAAGAATGTTAGATGTGTGTGTCTAGTTTCAGCCAAACTGAAGGAGAAAGTACTGTAAATTCTCTGCGTTCAAGTACTCCCAAGATGGAAGATTTTCTTCCTGTTTCTTTCAACTGGGGTGCACATGACCTGATTGGGCAAAGTAGTAGAGAACAGGGTTTTATGTAGTGATGAAAACCTCTTACTATAGCCTTCTAGCTAGAGCTTCCAGTGCCTTCGATTTCTTGTCATTGTTTTAAGAGGTTCAAGTAGACTCAATGGTAGTGTGTGGCTTAGCACCCCATTTTCATGCTTGTTAATTTGCTAAAGATGAAAGGAGCTTTTAGCATCTTAGGTGGGGAATCAAGTTGCACTGACAGATAAGGCATGCTTTAAACAGCATACGAATCCAAAGTGAGCTGTACCGAACCCTGAGTTTCGCTCTAAAGGGCTGCATTCTATAGACTCAATCTAATGAGTGCGATCACCTTTAAGTGCTACATTTAATTTGGCTGAGAGGAAGCCCTTTTATGGGAGCCCCTTTTCCAGAGCTATAAATTGGTTTTGCTTGTCCAGCTCTAATGTGACTTATCTGTGTCTTCAGAATTTACTCCAAAAGTGCAAGTTCTTAAAATCAGAGGACCCACAGTCCTGCAGAACCTTCATGAAACCTCCACAGGACGGATAGGATCTTTTAGAACAGTGATCAGAGCCTGTGATATTAATGTTCTTGGCAAGCACTAGATCCATTTCAGTTTGTGGACTTGGTCATAAATTTTTAACCTCTTGGTTCACAACTTCACATGTAACTAGGTAGTTGAGTCATAGTTTACCATGCTAGATAGGAGTAAAATTTCAATAGTTTTAACTAATATGATGTGGAGGAAACCAAGATCATTGCTGGTAGGCTCTTACGTTTAAGAGAGCGAAGGTCCACTATTATTATGAGTCAGCCTAGTATTCTTTTCACTATTTCATTTTATTTCTCATTTCATAGGATCAGTACAGTTCACGTCAACCAATGTGCAACTCAGAGTTGGGAAGCCAACGCACGAGGTCTCCCCTAAGATTCTATGTCATCAGTTGGCGACTGACTTGAGCTCACAGCCTAATATGTGTAGTTTTTTTTTTTTTTTGGTAAGGCCTAATATGTGTAGTTTGTATAATGTGTCATTGACTTTACCGCTATGTTCCCACAGCTATACTAGTAGAGTTTTGCAATGATCATTTCTTTGTGACATTCGATTTTTTTTAACCTCCAGACCCTGTATTCTATGCTGTATGTAGAATTGTTGTTCTCTGCTAATCCGAAAACCTCTTGGTTAAAGAGTCGTTTGTCCTTTTGTAACAGAGTCATACATGATCCTTGCTGGACACACCTAGTGCTTGATTGAGGCCATATAATGTTATCTTCCCTTTAACCAGCAGGTTAGAGTTCAGAGTGGGGGTAAATTTCGTCAATGGTCATTGAACTTGAACTTATTAGATCTTGTAATTAGGTCACTCAACTTTGATTTTAATCATCCAATGCATAAGATTGTCATTTTTGCTTCCTATTAGTGCACTTTGACTGATATCTTGCTAATTTTCCAGCAAAATGCTGATGTGGTGGCCACATGGTAATGACTTGTCATCGAAACATTAGTCGTGCGTTCCTCATGTCATCAATCCGCTAAAAAGATTGGGCCAGATTCTGATTTGACTGTAATTTCAAAGAAATGAAAGTGTATTGCAGTAGGTGATTGGAATCAAAATTGGATGACCTGTTTGAAAAATTTGCTAAAGTTTCTCGACTGCAGACGAAATTTACCGTTAGTATTGTGTACTAAAGTTGAACTTAGTGATGCTGAAATAGAAAAACGTAATATTTCATCTTCCTTTACTTTCCTAGGTGTCATCACCCGAGTGAGAACTGGTTATGTCTGTGTTGCAAGGACGTGCTCTGCAGCCGATTCGTGAACAAGCATATGCTCCAGCATTATCAGCAGACAAGCGACTGCCTTGCGCTCAGCTTCAGGTGTTCTCTAAATTTCATTTTGACATTCTGTTTCTTTATCATGCTCCTATAACTGACTCTTTATCTGGAATCAGTGATCTGTCGGTGTGGTGTTTCTCCTGTGATTCGTATATAGATGCACAAGTGCTTCCGCAGCTGCGGCCTGTTTATGAAACCGCGTATATCTTGAAATTTGGAGAGCCCCCGCCAATTCGGAATGTTGAACTCCAGAATGTTGCAGCTTCCTCAACAGGCAATTGATTTTGACCAAGTATTGCATTCAGCTTTGCCCATTAAGGGGGCTTGAGACAAATGTAAGAATCCAAGATAGGTGATTTGCCATCATGTTAGGGAAAGAAGACATTTCTCCGATAGTTTTTGTGTTTTACCATTCTAGAGCTCGTGAACGCAGTTTCTTGTATCTCGGATCAAGATTCACTTGTTCCAGTGAAGAATCCATAATTCCTTTTGTAGAATCGCTGACTTGAAATTGGACAAAGTATTGGCGGAAACAGATGAGCGTGTGATATCGTCTTTCTGGATATCAGAGAAGCCAAAAGCTACTGAATGATCAACTATAAACGAAAAGTACATTCAAGGCCAAAAAGAGAGAAGAAAGAAAACATCAATTGCCCAATGGCCAAAAAATTTCGGAATCTGGAAGCATTCATACATATTTCTTTTACATGCTAAATAAATCCTTCATGTCTATCTTGTAAATTTGACATACATTATGGCATCATTATAGGGATGAACATATTGTATGTAGACGCCTGATGCTGCGCGGCATAAACTGAAATGGAATGTGAAGTATAATAAAAATCTCCTATCAGGAATTATATCACATTCTAGTACACATATACAAAATTGACAGCAGATTTCCTTTGCTCTATAAATGGTAAGGTCAACCACCGTAACAACTTAGTCCCAAAACTTTGTCGAAGTTCCTTGCAGATCACATGCACGCAGCTCGCACTCAAGCTTGCCCCACCTTGCATCAACTCGCTCACAAGGGAATACCGACTTGCCTAGGCTGTTCAATCACCAACAAATCAAAATAAAATGACTAAATGGAACTTGTTAAATCCAGCAAACAGTTCTGCACACAAAATGTCGAAGAATGAATCTTGGCTTCCTTTTGAGCTTAATGGACCAAGGTTGAGATTAACGAAATATGTTCGTGAACGTTCATACTTTAATCTTCTAACTCGAAGAATTCATGGTATAACTACTAGACTTTACCAGGCAAAGCCTATTAACTTCTGTTTGATTAGATATTTTGATATAAATCCTCTCAATTTAGAGACATTACACAATAAGAGAATGATAAAGTCAACATCTCGTACCTCTAATTCCTCCTTTTTCGGGTGATTCACCATGATTTCTTTTCCGGTCAAAGCAATATTTAGTAGTTATAACTTCGTGTTGAAGACATACATCATACATGCCCAGACCACTTGTCGGAGAATGCATCCATATATATCAGTTTTCAAGCAATCGTAGTAGATGCTTTTTTCCAATCATTCCAACAGCAACCCTCATATTTTCATTCAAATAACAGGCACGCATCCCATTCCACTGAAATTGAAAGGATATATGTGCCCAATTGTCTTGTGTAACACTAGGTTTTGTCTCGATGATCTCAATAAGAAAAACAAGGAATTGCCACTGACAACACTTATCGATAGGCCAAGATATCGAAAGGGATCGGGACAGGCCAAAATTGAATGATTGATCTATTAGGTGGCATTCTCTAGCGAAAGCATCCTCTGGTTTCAAGAATGTTTAGATATTTTATATATAGATTGTCCGTTCTTGATCATAATGAATGCTGAAACGAAAAAACAAGTTCAACAAACATGAAAGCTACCTTCTGTTGACTACATTATGCACATGACATAGCCACTGGGAGAACTCAGTATGAGATCCTGCCTGTACGGGATTTGCCCTGCTAAGGTTCAAAGAAAGAAAGAAAAGGTCCATGAGAAAATAGCAGAAAGCAATCGATAACCTAATGCAGAAATTGGCTCCATCCTAAACATCAGATAAAAACCCCCGCAACATCTGCCCTTTGAGAAAACAATTAGCACTGTCTATCAACTCTTTCCATCCTTATACATGCTTTAGTTGAAAACCAAATTCAGCTAGCAGGAAGACTCAGAGGCAAACAAAACTAATACTTACCGAGTTCGCACTTCAAAAGCTGCATCAAATGTAATACAGCATCTTAACACATTGAGCTCAATTATGGAATACTAACATGTTTTCAATTGAGCAATTACCTACCAATTGCAGTAAACTCCTATAAGGAAAACCACCATGGCATTCAGATCTTACAAATACTCCAAAGTTCAAAATGCCTCAGAATTCTCCAATATCATATTCCAGGGAGCACTAGTTTTCACTCTGATGTTCATTGCGTTCCATTAGTCTAATATTTGCACTCATGGAAGTGATTGTACTAGGATCAGATTCGCATTTTTGCTTTTCACTGGGATTAGTTTCTTCAAGAACTCCTTGAAAGTTCAGCTGGTGACTGATGAGGTAATCATGAGCTCCCAAATTAATGTACCTCTAGTTGTTAATTAAACTTCAAGCTAGTAACTAGCCAATTCAAATTCATATGCCACTCCACAGCTGATTATACTTGTTGAGAGCCATAGCAAAGCCAATCTAGGCCCTTGAAGAGTGCACGCATCCGTGTAAAACAAGGTATTCACTGCTTTTTTTTTTTTTTTTTTTTTGGGGGGGGGGGTGGGGGGGGGGGGGGGGTGTGTGCGGGTGGGGGAGAGACCTCAGTATGTCTTTAAAGTGGTCTGCACATTCCTGGCAAGGGTACATTCGCGACAATATAGCCATCTGCAGAAACCAGAAAATGAGAAGCAATGAGTTGGGATAGCATTATATCATCACTTTCCTCAAGTGCCATGCATGTCAACTATTCCCATGAATACCCTTTAACATCTCAAGTCCATGAGCTCTTGTGCAGGGCTCCTCTAAAGTAACTTATAAAGCTTCCGTAAAAGTGAATGCCAAATCTCTGGGAAGAATGGAACTAGATTAAAAAATGCTAGTTACAGTCAAACCAAGACTAGAATTAAGAAAGAAGTGCAATAGTCAACTGAGTGACTCTTGCTTTTCTCTAGTGCAGCTAATATATCTTATTTTCTCGCTTTTTAGTGAAATACTCACTTGCATGGGAAATAACGAAATGATGTACCAGATGAATGTTTATGGAAGCATATGAATCATCATACCAATTCTTTCACATCTTTCTTCTGTTGCCTTGTCGGTTTGTCAGGATACTGAAAGATGCAAAATGTAAAATGAAAAGGCCAGTCTTTGTAAAGTAAATGGCATTTCAATAATAAGAAGTGGCATTGTATCTTCGGCTTGAGTCAAGGAAAACAACTGCAGCTGCATTATGACAGTTTGAGCACCAATCTAAGTAGCTAGAGACAGAAAAACAATCCAATAAGTTTAAATTAGCTACTTCTGCAAACAAACTGATAGCTGGACCAACTGCCTAAAAGCAAGACAGCAGCAAAAGAGAAATGTTTCCATAATTTAAGCTGCAAATGCTATTCTTTTGCCTTCAAGACAATAGATATGAAGATAAGGGGATGAAAGTGAGGTGGAAACAAATTTTCTCAGGAAATTAATTGGTGCCTTAAAGCACATTGACTTAGGAGCATAAAACAAGAACACGATGATGAGATCTCATTTTTTGCTCCATGGATATTAGTCCTCCAACAACCGTGTAGTGCATGAAAGTCTCCCTTCATTTCTTCAAATTTGTTTCATTAATAGGCAACATTCTCCCTACAACTGGACGGATACCATGGAGACAAATAGGAGACACATGCAAAGAATTTCCTCTAAGTAAGGACTTTCATCAGGCTATACTAACTTAGCAATTGAGAATATCGAAATAATACAACCATTTATTAAGTAATCATTATTTGTGCTTCCTGATGAGTGCTGAAATTTCTGTCCAAAATATAGAACGATCATTAATGCAAACAAGAAGCTCTTGAATGATTGAAAGTAGCTGTTTCAAGAAATGATAAAAGCATGGAGAAACCTCTCACAGGGAACTGATAGATAAAAACCCCACTAAAAGTTCTTTCACTTTAGAATGATTCTTTATTTCTAAGAAAGATGTGGAAAGAGAACACTGTTATACAACCTAAATTGTTAACAAAGGTTTTTCACAAGAACTCAGCAGAAGTGCAAATAATTTAGGAGTATACTGATATATTTGGGCATAACTTCGTAAATGGAACTTGAAAAGTAAAGTAAAAAGCCAGGATTTATTTACTAAGAAGACCTGAGCAGCTAGAGTGTGGAGAAAAGTCCAGGTGGCCCTCCCGAGTTCTCCTTTTGTTACAGGTGCAGCAGCTTGTACCTGAAAAAAAACATTTAGTTAGAGTTTGATGGGAACACTAGTTAGAAAAGCTAAAAGGATAAGTCACAACAATGAGAAATATCAGTCCCAGTGTAACTTCCCACATACCATTTTTCATTTCTTCTCTAAGCCTTCACTAGCAGAAAAATCTCATTTTCTCAATTAGAACTAACAATTAGCAAAATTATAAAGGAAGTGAATTGAAACTTCAGGATAGGGCTAAGGAAGACTCTTATGAAGCAGTTCTAAGATCTAAAACGTGCGATCTGAAAGCAACCATCCATTAGAAGAATTGGCTGAATGACCTGGGGTGACTACTGCTAAATGCTAACATTGCGAGATTCCTCAGCAAATATACCTGTTTCCAGTGAAACTCCGGCAATTTTGAATCAATTTCACTCCATTCCAATAAGATATGCTAAACAAACCTATAAATCTCTATCTGACTAAAAATTAGTTTCACCGAAGAATATCAGAAGTATAATTCACGATAAAGCTCCCTTCAATCTTCCAGAAAGAAGCAGTCAATATTGGCTCAAGAAGACCAAGCGAAGAATTCAGAAATAAACCAACAAAATGGCAGGGAAAAAATCACACACATGAGCTTCACCATCTTGCATCTCATGACTGCGGTCCTCCACCATTGTCATTTCAAGTGTCCAAGGGAGAAGCCAAACCACCAATCCACCATATGTTCAAAGCACGTCTCCTTTCATTCCCCCCATGAAACATCACCATTGCAATTATGGGTTTCAAAAAAGCTCCCACTCGCTCCCACCGTAAGGTGACAGCCATTCATTTGGGAATACCAACAAACACCGACCGAGCATGCACACCATCGTATGTTAGGAACACGCAAAACTCGGAACTTTTCACTCGAGACGGCAAGAGAGGAAGGAAAACGAAGTGCCCACCTTCTTGAGAACCGCTTCTGGCCCGAAAGTTCGGAAATTTGCGCTCGATGCGCTTGGTTTGGGCGAGCTTGAGACGGAGAAAAGAGCATTGTTACTGTCCTGCGATGGGTTACCGTGACGAGCAATGAAGGTGGAGAGATGGGTCTGGATGGAGTTGGATATCTTCTCAAGATTTTGGAAGAGACAGACGAATGGGTTCTCCGACATCGTTCACTTGGAAGAGTTGAAGTAGTCGGAACGGAACAACTGGAAGGTGGAAATTTGATAATGATGTCCATTCACGAAGTAATAACAAACAAACGATGTTTGAGAACAATTTTCATGAAATAATCGATTAATAAAAAATATTTTTATTATCAATAATAATTTATGTGTAAATATTTTTATGAATGATAAAAATATTTTTCGCTTATTTATTTTTTTATATGCAATATAAGTGATTATTTTTTAAAAAAATATTTTCTAAATCATTCGTTTTTTACGAAATAGAAGCACGTGGATGTTTTTTCCTCGCATTCTCAAGAAATTTTTATATGATTTATGGATTGTAGTGTTGATTAATAATTTTAAGTCAATAGATGAAGTATTTTGACTCTCGTTGAGCTTGTAGAAAAGATACTTAAAAGAAATTAGAAAAAAACTAACATTTATTCGAAAATATGGAGCTTCTTGTTTAAGATTGTAAAAATAGATTTTTGATGTTTTAGTTTACCCAAGTTCCAATCTATTCTGCCGTCTCAAGTGAACAGATCCCATTCAAATTTGACACTAGGGGCATGAATGAAAACATGTATATTCCCTGGTCCTATTTATGGCTAGAAATAGAAAAATCTATTTCACTTTCTTAAACGAGTTCATGAGTAAAAAATAGTATTTGATAATGACACCAAATTTATGTTTCCGGAATAGAAATTTGTTTGCTAGCAACAAAAAATTTATGTTCCTGTCGACCGGCGAGCAGTAACGGCGGGTGGTAGTGAACGGGCTGGCAGGTGGCGATGGACAGTTAGTGAGCGGCAGCAACAAATGGGCGACGGGCGGTGGTGGTGACTGGCGGCTAGCAGTGAGTGGGCGGCGGCGGCGGGTGGCAAAGGTGAGCAATAAAAGAAATTTGTTATTTTTATTTTTGTTTTAGAAATAAAAATGTAAAAAATTTTAACTTCTCATTTCTATTCCAGATATATTTCTAAGCCAAAATTTATCCTAGAAATAAAATAAAAAATGAAATTATTTTACCAAACGAATTTCTGTTTCGGAGAACAAAAAAAAATCAAAAAATAAGAAAACAGAATAATTATCATTCATGCCCTACTAGTAACTTTTCAGTTTCAAATTTATGATTTCTTTTCTTTTCTTTTCTATGTGTTGTTATTCATTAGAAAAGAAAACAAATTTAATTGGCAAAAGGCTCAGGATGATTGCATACGTAACATCCAGAATTTCAGCCAATTTTTGGGATTTATAAAACGTGTAATTCGTTAGTGTGCTTGTAGTAAAATTTCGCACGGGAACTGATCACTCTCGATTGTTGTTTTTAAAATAGAGATTTTGCTAAAATTGCACTCGATCGAATTTAGCTGTTATTTAGAGCTCAAATTTTGATGTCGAATTTCTTGGGTTTTGGAACGAATTTAATTGGACGGTGTCGATATTATCATGATCAACGTTGATATTGTCAGGAATAATGGAAAAGTAAAATTTCGATCGGGTGTAGATTTAGACTAGTAGACCTCCCTCGGGGTAGTTTGTTTTATTTATTTTGGCCATTGTCCCTTATTATATTCTAGGATTAATTTGGACCGTATAATCGTTTTTGAATTCGAATTCTGACCGTTGGATCGCACTCGAGTGTGTGAATTTTTCTCTCTCTCTTTCTCTCTCTCTCTCTCCTCTGCACTGCACTTCCACTGCCCGTCCGCTCTCCCTCTCTTTCTCTCTCCTTCTCTCTGTCTCTCTCTCCCTCCCTCTCTCTCTCTCTCTCTTCCCCATGCAAACGTCCCCTCCCCCACAAAACCCCTTGCCCCTTCTCTCTCCTCCTTTCTCTCCTTTTCTCTTCTTTCTCTTCCTCTCCTCTTCTTCTTCTTCATTGGCCTTCCCTTTTCGCCAACTGGTTCGGCTTCTGCTTGCCCGAGCTCGACCAGTCACCGCCGACCATTGCCGCGCCACTTGCCGCGGTTGCCAGCCACCGTGCCACTGCCACAAAAAGCCCCCCCTTTCACTCTCCTCCTCCTTCGTAGCTCCCTCCAGCCCTCGTCCGACGCCACCTTTGACCATTGCCCTGCCTGCCAGCCGCAGCACCATCGCCAGCCAGCTGCTGCCCCTCTAGCCACCACGCTAACCGCCACGTCGCTGCCCCGACCGACTGCTCCCTCTCTCTTCCTTTCCTTCGCACCCAGCTCACCGCTCGCCAGCCTAGCCATCGCCGCGCCGTTCGACCTGCTCACCGCATGACCATCGCCTTAGCTGAGCCACCGGACGTAATCACCGCCATCGACCAGCTTGCCCGGCAACTCGCAGCTCACCGGGTCGGGCTCGTCGCCGCCCAACTCACTCAGCTTACTTGGTCGAGTCCATTGCCGCCGTTCCAGTCGCCACCACGACTTCGTCCACCATCACTGGGGCCTCAGCCACCCTGTCCAATCACCTGCCGCCGTCGTGTCGCCCCGTCGCTGCTGCTCGTCGCTGCCACCGGCTAGCCCACCGGCCAAACAACCAGCTTGTAGCTCAGGCCACCGCCCCTGCTCGTGCCGAGCTCGCCCAAGCCGTGGCTGGACGGCCCAGGCCGTGGTCTAGCTAGCCTAGCCCGCTGCCCGGCCGTGCCCGAGCCGTCCAAGCTGCGCGCCCGCTTGCTCGCTCGCCTGGCCATGGCCCGTCGTAGCCATCGTCGTGCCTTACTGCGGCTGAGCATTATGCCCATGACCGAGGGCTGCATCGAGAATTTTGCCCATGTGCTGAGCCGTGGCCGAGCCCAGCGCCCGTCGCGCCCTCACCCGTGCCGATCCCAACACTGTTCACCCGGGTCATTTTGAGCCCGAGTGGATTTTTCCCGGATCAAAACTTAGGTAAGTGACCTCCTAATCCTTATTTAGGACTATGGGTATTTTTAGACTTGTTTAGGATGTGACTAGTATCGGTTTAGGGGCTAAACGTGGATTAGAGCCAATATTCATATGTGCATATTTGTTAGATTAAATTGTGATAATTGTGGGATTTAATTAGTGGCTAATTATGGTGGGCTAAATGATCGTATTGTCGTGGCATGTGTGGGGGAAATTGACGTGTGATTGGGGCCGACTTAAATGTTGAAATTATGAGCTCGTGATTTGGAATTGGGATGGTTTTGGGTGCATATTGGTAGGTAATGTTAGTGGATCAATGATTGGCTTGTTGTGGTATTCGTGGGTGGATTTGATGCACGTATGTGGCCGGCTTGAATGTCGGTTTTGTGGGCTTGTGAAGTGACTGAGACTGGTATGATGCATTGATTGGCGAATGGTGATGTGGCGAGCATGCCTTGAGATTGAACTGTACAATGTGTTGAATAGCAAATTGTGTTGTGGTGCTTGTGCATGTGAAAAAGCCCAGATTGATCGGAAGGCTGCCAACCTAAGGCGTGGTTACGCGGGTGTGGCGAGAAAAGCATGACTAGACCTGAGGTGTAGGTTACGCAGGTCATTGGAAGGGAAAAATGTCTTGAGGCGTGGTTACGCGAGACTGAGCTCGGCTTGATCTGAGGGCTGAGCCTGAGGCGTAGTAGCGCGGGCTGTGAGATTGAGCTTAAGACGTAGTGACACGGGCAGTGTGAAAGGACTTGGGAGGTCGTGGAAAGTTGTTCGGTTACGCATGCGAATTGAGTGTGATTGAATTAATTGTATTGACTGATTTAGTATGTGGTCGAATTGGCTAGTTTGTTGGAGTACTGGTGCGGTTGGCGTTTGAATGATGGTGATATGTTACAAAGCTATTATTATTACTTTATCACGTTTGACTAACATGCAGTTTTGGCATATGTTTCGATGGCAAAGGTAAGTAAAATGATGTGAGCTCGTTATGTTGTTGGTTAGATTGCATGTACGACTTGTCTAAGTACGCATTGGCCTACGTAGGGTCTAGGGTGTTACTTATTGAGACTCATTCTCACGGTTATTATATAACCATTTTCAAATTCGTGACCAAGAGTGACTGGAGACGCTGCAAAAGTATTTCAGAGATCGATGATGGGTCAAGTACCCTGTACTTTGAGTTTCCTCATTTTTGTAGAAGAGTTAAGTTTATGAACCACGGTCCCTTTTTAATGAACGTGGTTCTATTGTTGTAGCTTAGTTTGAGGTTTGTCTTTTTGTAAACGTGGTATGTATCTGCCAAGTGTAGGAATTACAGTTATTGTTTTGTGTTATTTCTACGTCTTCGTCATTATTAATTGTCTAGATTGTTTCATTTAATTTCCGAGTGTACTTAATCTCTGATGTTTGGGTTGGGTCGGCGACATACCTGGGACGTCGTATTCAATGATCGACCATCGAGGGATGCCGCAAGCTCGTGAGAGTTCGGGGCGTGATAGCATATACATCTACAATAATGAGCTTTTAGTTATTTAGTTACAATCTAGAGAAGGTGAATAGGTTATTTTACACAATTTATTAATTTTTGGCTGCATAAACACAATCAAGATGGTGATATCAAGTGCGATACTTCTATCAAATAGTTAGAGAGAAATAAGCAGAGAAATAAAAGATTAAGTATGCAGATCTTTTATAGTAGTTTGGCTTAGACCAAACCTAACTCCACTCTTTCCATTGATAATTTCTGAGTAAATACAAACGTAGCTCTTGCCGCTTTTACCGAAAGTTGGTAAATCACATTACATAATTCTAAGCATAGTGTACACTTCGAAAGAGACTACAATATGTGATAAACACTCTTAATAAATTAATTCTCGCTTAACAACTCAACAAGAGTAAGTATGTAAAACTTTCTTTGTTTTGCGGCGTTATCTTCTACAAAATAAATTGATCTTCTTATAGAATCTTCAATCTCCAAAATAGTCGTTGGATCAATTTAGTCATTGAAGATAAGCAATGAAATCACCGAAGATCTGATTGTCCATACAATTAAATCTTCCAGTAATCTTGTTGCTTCCGCGAATGGAGTTGCTTATATTAGGAAATAATAATTGTCCATCGATACAATGGATAATTGATTGAATTATCCTTAGAGCAAATAAGTTCGCAATTCCAAGCTTGTGATTGGTTGTCATGTTCCTTTAGACATGAAATAATGGTCAAACGAATATTTAGATCTTTTATCCAAATCAAACAAACAATTATAATCTTGCTCTTCGTAGTTGGTATAAGTAGCCGCTTCTATAAGTAGTCCGTGAGTATATCTAAGCTGCCCACTTTTATTCAACTTATGAATGGCCATCCATCGGTCTTCCTCAATATCTCCGTGATCCAAAACTGTATAAACCATTCATTTTGTCTAGTACCTCTAAGCCTTCATGAACTTCTCATCAACCTTTCACTGGATAACTTTGATATTGGCAATAGTATTTCTCATATCAACTTCACTCGAACTTCTATCTTCTGGTCCCTCCAAGCATATTAGTGACCATGACTCTACCCCTACCGTTGACCTTTCTATGGTTCTTTCAAGCTTTATCAAACTCTTTGTTCTAGGCTTGTTCACCTTTTACTTAAGTACCTTGAGCTTGTTACCTCTATGCCCAATGTCTTGCTCACCATTGCCAGAACACTGCTCCTCTTTAGACAATGATGTTAGAACACTATCTGCATATTGATTGATGCATCTCTTGGCTGATTTACTCCATCATTTAACATATTAGTTACCTTTGATTATTTTGTTATCTTCAAAACATCATTACGGATTTTCCCAACAGTTTCAACCTATGATTTTCTTCTTTTCTATTTAGTTTTCATTTTACGCTGTTAGCTGAGATATGGGTCTACATTTATTTGGTTAATTACAAATTTATTAGCCGAAAAAATGCTGATAAGTTAATTTTTCAATAAAAAGAATGTGTTTGACCAAAAAATAAAATATAAAAAGAATGTGATGAATAATAGTACATAAAATTGCATTTTTCTCTTTTGCATTGAGAAAACAATCGAGTGAAATTTTATGCTTCTTCCATAATGATCATAAGATAATATTCTCATTTGTGGTCTTACAACTATAATTTTGTAAATTTCACACCATCACGAAGTACATAATTGAATCACAATAATTTCGACGTAAATATTGATTAATCTACTGTTAAAGATATATATTGCTTTATATTAATTTGCACATATAACTTAAAATAGTGAGCAATACGCATTAATCTATACCCGTGCAAAGTGCGGGTTGATGGTCTAGTTTTTGTGAGACCCTCGAATGCCACTTAATTTTAAGAGAAAATTAAGCCCACCAATACTTAACATTATTAATACATGCACAAAATTGTATAATGGAGATGAGAATGCCTTGTTTATTGTGTGGTTATACGACAAAAAACGGAATAAAAAAATAATTTATCCCAGAAAAATGTAGATGTTATTCAGTTCGAAAACAGAATGAAAGAAGCTCGTTTAACATGGTTTAAACATTGCTGATATTTCGAACCAAAAAAACAAAACATTGCTGATAATGTGAGCCTTCGAATGCTTTGGCGAGGAGATCTGAACAGAGGATGAAGCCCAAACGGAAATTTAAGGTAAAGGGCCGAGTCTGCCCTCCTGTGATCTTGCGTACGTGAAAGCCGTTAGATTCAAGTTTGTCAACATCGACTATTGAATAATGTGTGATCTTATGTACAATTAAGCTGCCGCCGGTCTTGTTATCCGTCAGATTCAAGCTTGTCAACATCGACTATTGAATAGTGTGTCTTGTCAGCTGTCCGATAAAAAAACCTATCAACGTCAACCATTGGATTTGAGCACAACAAATTTGCCCTGATTTTGCTCACCGAAACGTACACTCAACCAGGAAAAAAAAAAATAAAGAAAGACATTAGGTATTTAAAGTTTATAGAGGATCTAATAATAATAATGCAGGGACAAAATAAGAATTTGGGAAGGAATCTAACAAATAATCCCTCTCACAAATGGTGTTAAAAGATTTAGGATAAAATTGATACAAATTTAAAAAATCGGGCATTTTGTCAATTTGGCCATAATTAAACAATCATTATGGCAAGCAACTTATAAGAGGTTCCCCAAGAATGGGGAAATAACTACATGGTCAGTCGGGTAAATGACATTCTTAGAATATTTTCTGTTTCGCATGGGATTTACGTAATCAACAATTGAGTTCACTTAGTCCATCACACAGGTGTTTTGTTTCCTTTTGGTTCCTTTCTTGGTTGATATGACTGCATCGTTGTGGTAAAATCCGGTACTATCGATTCTAGCTAGGGCAAGAATATAATGGCCTAAAAGTTCATATTCTTTGGAACTCTAAATAATGCTTGATGATTGTTACCTTAGAATGAGCTCATATTACATTTTCACTACCTTGCCCTTGTGCCCTAGAAAGTAATTCATTCATACTAAGCTTGATCTACAAATTAGTTGAAAAAAATGATATAACAACTATAAGCAGACATTTAAAACAATTGATTGTACTTAATATCTAATGATATTTTGGATTAATATCACGGAAAATCACAAATTGATTACCTGTGACAAATTTACCCTAAACTAATTTTTTGACCATAAAAAATCCAAGCTAGTGCACTTGTGATAAATTTATCCCAAATTAATTTTTCGATCATAAAAAATCTTAAACTGGTATATTTGTGACAAATTTATTCTCCATTAATTTCCGTTAAATTAAATTAATACCACGAAAGACTATAAACCGGTACACCTATGATAAGCGGAGGGTAAAACCTTAAACTAATACACCTGTCAACTGCTATGTGTTATCTAATTTAGTAATTTAACGGTAAAATTTAATGAAAACTAACGGAGTGTAAATTTGTCGCAGGTGTACAAGTTTGAGTTTTTGATGGTAAAAAAATTAGTTTTGAGTAAATTATTTGAGGTGTAGCAATCGGGTTTTTGGGGAAAAGTGTCAAAAAAGTCATAAACTTATTGTCCTTACCAAAAAAAAAAAGTCTTAAACTTATTGTATTGGTGCTAATTTAGTCTTAAACCTTTTTTTAGTGCCAATTTAATCCTTAACCTTTTGAACAATGCCAATTCAGTCATTCGAGCTAATTTTGGCCTAATTTTGCTGACGTGGACACCGGCCGGCCTACATGGCACCACCAGTGCTAGCATGGATAATTTTTAATAATACTTTAATATTTTTTTCTATTTTTTATTATTTTATTATTTTATTTCCTTTTTTCCTCCCTTCCTCCCTTTGTTAGTGACTAGCCACCGGCCGTAGGCGGGCAGGTTACCCTCGCCCAAGCAAGGGCAGCCCGCCTGGTGGCTAGCCATCGCCTGTGGCCGGTCACTGGCAAAGGGAGGAAGGGAGGAAGGAAGGAAAAAAATCAGAAAAAAATAATTAAAAAATATTAAAATATTAAAATATTATTAAAAATTATCTACGCTAGCACTAGTGGTATCACATAGGCCGGTTAGTATCTACGTCAGTTAAATCTGACCAAAATTAGCCCGAAAGACTAAATTGGCACTAGTTCAAAAAGTTTATGACTAAATTGGTACCAAAAAAATGTTGAAGATTCTTTACCAAAAAAAAATGTTGAAGACTAAATTGACACAAATGCAATAAATTCAAGACCTTTCTGACACTTTTCCTGAATTTTTCGTGGTACAAACTCTAATATTTTTCTTAAATATGAAATTTTAAATTATTTTTCCAAATTAAATTTTGTGTACTTGCTATCACACTGGCTTTGTTAAGCAGAGAAACCAGTGAAACAGATGAATTTGACGGCATTGACAAAGATGGAGAAAATAAAAAGAAATGAGTGAAGCAACGACCTGAAAAATGTGAAGAAAGGTCTAATGAAGTAAAGCCATCAACTTCCACAGCAAGTTGTCAGACTTGAGAAACAAGTCCAACGAATAAACAACTTCCCAAGTAAGGTAAAGAAGAGTGCACCAGACGAAGCCCAGGCAGGACTCTTACTCAAAGCAAGCGCAGTATAAATTCATCTCCTCAGGCGGGTTTAACATCAAACTCATCCCCAACGAAGTCCAAGACATTCATGTCTTTGTGCTGCAGAGAACGTGAGATGGAAGACATTGCAGTCGAAGCCCGTCACCGGAGGAATCGTGAACCATCAATTGAAGCTGAAAGGACGAACTACATGGCTGTCCTGCGATCATTCCTGGTTCTTGACCGGAACAGACGGGCATGGGTGATGCACGAGTATCACCTAAATGCCAATCCGCTTTAGTACCCTTCAAGAGGCCAGGTACAAATACTTATCTCATTCGCTTGATATGTGCTCTGCATGGCTTTGCAGACTCAAGCATGACTGTCTAGTTCGTTTGCCGTATTATTTGTTTTTGCAGAGCATATGTGATTATGTTTTATGCGCACCAATTGGCATCTATTGATTGAGATAATGTTACGTGCATCTCAGTTCCATGAAGATATGTTGCTGCTTTTTACTACTTTTATCATATTATCCAACTCATGTCCCAGTCTTTTTTCTAGTAGGATCCTGCTGTCTCATCCGACCGATCCAAGCGACTGAAGACACTTGTGAAGCCGTATTCAAGTTAGGTTTCTACATGCTGAATGTGGCTTCACGATAAGCCTTGTGTATTAGAAATAAAATCTTCCTTTTTACTGAGAAGTCTTCTCATTTTCATTTGCTGCATCCATCATTTTGGACCTTGCGATCCATCCAAATTCCATGTATGATGGCCTGATTTATGACTTCTATTGGAAGGATGGCTCGTCCGAAACATAAATAACAAGCTAAAAGTGTAAGCGGACTCTACTTCACGGAAATGGTTACTGAAAAAGAGTACATGAACTCCTCCCTCCATTGAAAAAAAGGCAGAAGATCACCATAATCAGTGAGCATATGGACTTAAGGAATAACACCGTCTTTTAATCCCATGCCGCTGGTTTAACGGTTAAGGAACATACTTAATTGGGGAATTGTTCACATGACACGGGTTTGATTCTCCACAAACACCAATTGTGCACAATCTCATATTTGTATCACCCACGAGGGATCATGCTCACATCTCACTCGATCTATGAGGTCAGTGGGATGTTTTCGGAGTCCTCCAGTTTATGCATCCAAGGCGGCGTTGCAAGTCATCTTCAAAACATCCTGCAGTTAGCGCTTTTCTGTAATCTGAGCTTTCATCCATCAGCATAGTCCAACAGTGAAACTGTAATGACATGCACAATAAAAGAAGAGAACATTCTCCGTTGCTGTCATAGGTAAATAAGTTCTGGGAGTGATTGGCTAATCTGGCCTTGCAGCACAAGGATTAGGCCAAAAGTGCCAGTTAGCAATCCCCTATGACCCGTAGCATGAAAATACCAATCATAGTTTTGTGACACCCTGGATTAATTCACTGAGGTACTGTTCGCTTTGTCCCGTCCCATATTGAGCCTCACAGTTTTGTCCTTTGCCGTACACGTGGGCACCTTCCCAGGAGGTCACCCATCCTGAGAGTGCTCCTACATAAGCAAACTTAATTTTGGAGTTCCAAAACTAAACATAACCATTACGTCAAAAAGCGTTTCCTAAGTTAATTCTAGTTTTCACATTTATATCTTGGAATCGCTCTTTTCCTGTTCGGAGCTCAGTTCGGTTCATTTATACCCCCTTTGCTATCCTAGAAGCTTGTCAGAAGATGTGAATTTGATAGTTTCTGGTGGTGAAATGTCATTTTATAAAGTGTAAACCATTGTGGAATGCAAAATTTTTTTCTTCGTTTTGGCAAAAATAGAAATATTATTTATTGATAACAAGAAATCAATGAGATTGACAGGCGAATCAATCATTCGTCTAGATGACAAAGTTCAAGAGTGGTGGTTCTTCTCTCCACAGACGCCCCAGCAGGTCAAAAGATCGACTCCCTCCGGCTATTGGAAGAAGACTGGTAAAGATCGGAATGTCAAGGCCAGAGATACCAACAGAGTAATCGGCACTAAGAAAACATTGGTCTTCCACATAGGTCGGGGCTCTGGGGTTTGTCAGGACCAACTGGGTCATCCATGAATATCATCTACTCACCAAAGATGTACTCAATCTATCCCTCGTTTATTCGTTGCGATAGATTATTTTCACTAGATGCATGAACTTGATAGCATATCGTATGAGAAGTATAGCTACAATAATCTGCATAAAAACTCGATTATAAGTTTCCACGAGTCCTAAGGAAGCAAAGAAGCATTTTTTTTCTCGGTTTTTACTACAGAAGATGAAATCTTATGCATATGTAGAGAATGAAATAGCTTTTGCCAAATTTGTGAGCAGAATATTACTGTTGATGATCCAATAGTATGAACTGGAATAACATGGTCTCGTGACAGTTGAATAGACACTATGTTCTGTGCCGCTTAAAGTACAAACGAGATGAGAAGGCTGACGATTCGACTATAGAATTAGAGCTTGGAGCCATTCTGGTGGATTTGGTTTCTGTTCTTCATCAACCTGATCATGAGAACTCATTTCCTGGGGTGCAGAGGAAAAAATGTTCTGTTTGTTCACTTAATATCTGTCTTAACGACTGCACGAAATGTGTTAGAGACTAATCTTTTACTTGTAAATACAGTCTTTGATCCAAGCTTTTTCGCGTGACCTCCTGCAACTGCTTCAGCCTGCTTCAGCGGGCGATGTGATGTACCAGGTCAAAATTCTTCTCTTGAAATTTCATTTGGTTGCTGCGATTACTGCTCTAGGAAATTTAGGCTTATAATGGTTTGAAATGCATCGGAAGGGCACTTCCCTTTTCCAGATTATCTGAAAATAAGGATAATTTTCCTTCAATCATCTTTGTGCAGAATAGAAAGTTCATTATAGAATCTTTCTGTGGAAAAACAAAAGTGGACTTCCATGCTAAGTTACTCATGCTTTATTACTTTCAATCATATAAGAACGTGGACAATTTAAGACCTAATCTTGAAGGTTTGTTATGAAATTAAGTTTATGCCTCAGTTATTTCCTCTGATTCAGATTATCTCATGTAATCTGTTGCTGCAGAGTGGCCCTACCCATCTAATGTTTTGGCCAACAATAGGACTCCAGATGTCTATTGCGCCTGACGAAAAGAAAGGCGTGGGGGAGAATAAGACCTTCGAGTATCAAACCTATGCTATAGCAAAGATGAAGAGTCGAGGTTTGAAAAGGTTAAGCAGGAAACTCCAGCCAAAAGTATCAAACCAGAATGCATATCTTTGGATTAAACAGCCACCGGAGCAAAGGTGAAAGCAGCTCCTGAACTAACCCATTGAGTCTTATTACTGTTCTTAAATGTTGACGTGCATTGCTTGGGTAGTTAATTAGATGGTGGGGATTTTGTTTTTGACAGCAGCGAATTATATATTGGATATGTGGTTCATAGGCACTTATGAAAACGATTAATTTTGTTAAAATCTTCTTCGAGAATAACATAGAGACGATTCTAGCATTCTTCTACCAAAAGGAAGTGAAATTTCACTCTAAATTGCTCGTGCTTTGTTAACTTTAATTAAAATAGTAAGAAGAATGGTGAAGAACTACGAACCAGAAAACATATAAAAAGGAAATTGCCACTGAGACATCGATCAAGGTAGAAGATGACTTAAAGGCTGAGTGTGATTAGAGCTTCCAGACAATTTGATAGTTAAAAATCAAGAATGTTTCCCATGAGATCAAAATAATGCCTTGGTTAGTTCCGTTGATCCATTTGATCTTATGCAATGATTTGTTGCAGCATGGCCAAATATATACGGTGGAGAATTACCCAACACCAACAATTGAATCAGTCCCTCGTGATTTTCGTTTTGAGGATACGGAAGGCATCATACAGAGTGAATTCAACAGCTCACATGTTTCCTCCGCCAAACCTATGGAGCTTCTGAAAGAGCCCGAGACTCCAAAAAGGGCCGAGTCTCCAAGAATTCATAATAATGAAAAACAGACATTTGAAAAGGTTAAGAAGGAGGAATTTGCATTGAGAAATGTTAAACCAGAATGTGTATCTTGGGATGAATCTGCAGCCACAGCAAAGGTGAAAGAAGCTCCCAGTTTAACCGATTTTGTCTTGCTATTATGTTCCAGTCTTGATGTGCCTTGTTGGACTATTTAGTTTGATTGGCGCAGTTCCCTGCAATAGAAAAAACTAGGAAAGTTCTTCATTAGAGCATGTTGTCTTTTTCCCTATCAGCTCACTATTTGAAACACTTTATGTTGGCAGGTACTAGAATACAAAGAGCACGTTTCAGCCGGTAGTTCACCCGAAAGGACAAACAGCGAGAAGATTGAACATGCCCGAGAGAAATCAAATTTAGCGACTGCATTGGCCAGACCAACCACCAAGAACACAAAAAGTGCCACAAATCCTCCACTTCTTAATCTTGTGAACGTGCTCGTTGGGATTTTCCTGTTGATTGCCATCACTGCTATTTTCACTACTATTTAGCCCCGAGTGTGATGCAGCATCATTGACAAGTACAAGAGTAAAAAATAATTCTGTTGTGTAATAATTCATGATGTATGGAGCTTGTCTTCCTTTTGATGCTAATGCTTTGTAGTTTGTACTTAATTTTACTTCAACGGAATTGGAAGATCTAATTAGATGTGCGACTGCTGTGAAACTAACTTTTTTCGTTCCCTGCTGTTTATAATGGAAGAATCAACAAGTTGCCACAGTGATGTTTCCTTTAAAAGTTAACTTGCAATCCATCATTCCATGTCTTTCTTTAGTTTATCAAGCTCATTTAAGGATCAATCGCATGAGTTTGGTTGTTTTTGGAGGCACTGTCCATGGACGCAACATGCGAACTAATCAGTCTACATAGGACAAAGCCTACTTAATAAGGAGTTAAGATCTTTATATGTATGTTCAGGACAAGTAGAAGCGTTTGTCCTTTGCAAGATGAAATTATAGCAGCCAGTAGTAGCTCTGAGTCTTCCTAGAATCACATACATGTATTCAGAACTCAAAACGCAAGAAACAACAAATGAGGACCGAGAATACATTTGAACCAACACCGATTGTTAAAGGGTGAGGAATAGGAGAGAGCTTCTATTTAGAGGCATCGGTACATCGGTGTCCTATATCAAGCCGCCCAACAAATTCCAAAACATAACTCGTGATGTGAGAAAAGGCCATGAACATATGGATCACCTTAAGACAAGGTCCACTGCACAGTTTCATATTTGTACCGACAGCCTGTTTTCTTAGCAAATTACAATGACACTCACTGCATTTTCACGGACTACTTTTCCGGGACTGCTAGAGAGTATTCAACTTGGGGAGACTTCATCATGTAAAGTCCCTTGAGACGATTCGAGGGAAGTAGAATGGTGTTTTGAGAGTGATCTAGTTATGTTTGTTTGAGCTTTAAAAAAAAGTACTTGTTGTGCTATTGCGTTCCCTCCAAATTGGAGTGGTGTTAAGAGCAGTGTCTTTGGAAACATGGGGTCGTTAGAGTGATTTGGCCAAAAATGACGGGAATAATTTAAAGGTGATTTGTCGATTCTTCTAGAGAGTTGTCGATTCAAGATGTTTTATGGTAAAACGCTCACAACTCACACAACTTAAGAGAAGGAAACGAATAGGCATTTTACGTATTTTACCTTATTTCATCTCATTTCAATGATCACAATACTTGTCATTATATAGGCTTGTTACATGACACTTAATCTTCCTCATAAATATATCTAGCATTCCAAGGAGATAGATTTTTAGGAATTCACAAACATTAAACTAGACATAAAAACACGTACAGACTCTTTAAACCAATATTACAATAAAGGCTTTCTCAATTTGTACACCAATTTTGGGAGTTGAACAAATATCGACATCAATAATGAAGTAGCCGATCGATAACCATTAAAATTGACAACTTGTGTAGTGAATTGATGACTTCTCCATTGAATGGATAATATTTATGAATTTGGTTTGATTACTAAAAAAAACATAGGTCAATGTTGAAGTAACTAGTGAGAAGAAGGAAATGCCAACTTTTACTCCTTTCTTTTGGGTCCTAATTCCAAAAAAAAAATACTAACTTTAGGTCGAGTGATAATTCTGTCCTCAACTTTTTTTTGTCTAGTTAAAAAGCACCAACTTTAGGTCGAGTGACAATTCTGGCCCCAATTTTTTTAGTCTCATAAAAAATCACTAACTTTCACTTAAATCTCAAATCTGGTCTCCCTTGACTTATAACAATTGATTATCTAACTTGACTATTTCATCTTAGCAATAAATCTACGTGGCTTGCTGACTGGATTTAAAGCATTATTCATTATCTTCTTCTTTAAGCCATAGCTTGAAAAATAATAGTAAAACTGTTCATCTCTTTCACTTTACCGGGAAGTCAAAAAGATCTCCAGATTGAATTTCTATGGTCAGACTTCGTTGCTTTGTCAAAATTGAAGTTTTAGACCAAAGCCCGTTGACAGACGCCATGGATGAGATCTATTAAGCTCATGACCATAACTTTTTTTCTCAAACAAGAGTGACTTCAGATAGAAAGTTAACGGTGGATCAGATTTGAGATAATGTTGAAAGATGGTGATTTTTTATGAGATAAAAAAAAGTTCGGGCCAAAATTGTCACTCGACCTAAAATTGATACTTTTTTACGGGATAAAAAAGAATTTGGGCCAAAATTGTCAGCCGACTTAAAGTTTGTGCTTTTTTTTTGTTTTAATTAGCCCTTTCACTCGACGAAATGACCCCACAAGAGGAATCTGTCCACCACGTAGGGGGATAGATATGAAAAAAGAGACGAGTTGAGAAGGACGTTCACAACACTAAAAGATGACAGGAAAGGCCTTAAAACTTCCTCAAGAAGGTGAACAAAGCCCTGAATAATTCTGCAAAAAGGACAAAAGGGAAGGAATAAGCAAGGACGGATGTGGGATCCATCAAGCACCATGGATTAACTTCTCAAGCAAGGGGGAGACTTCACCAGACAAAGCTGTTTGCATGAATCAATTATCTCCAATAAACAAGGACAGATGTGGGATCCATCAACCCATATGCATTAACTTCTCAAGTAAGGTGGAGACGGACAAAGTTGCTTAGCATGAACGAAGTGTCTACTATAAATTTAGCACTTCCATGCTCAAGTCTAACAAACATATCTAACCAAAGCCGAAGCCAGCCTCTCTCTCTCTCTCTCTTAGAGCTTAGCTGAAGAGTCAACAAGAGAGAATACTGTCTGAATGGTGTCCTTGTTATTGTCATGGGATCTTTTTAATATTTCTTATGGCAGTCCTCTAATTATGCCATTTTACTCCTCTTTTGACTGTTCATCAGTCTCTTTCCCCGGATGATTAGGAGGAGGGAAAGAGCAAAAACTAGCTTTTGCCACAGAAAACACGAGCGGGGGAAAAAAAAGTACTGCAATTAGGAATGGAGTCAAGTTTACCAACTCTGTTGGTCGTTTTTGAAGTTCACATTAGTCGAAGTTGTCAATTTCACGAGGATTGCTGACTTCCATGCACGTATATCACCCTAAATGCTTTGGTCAAGCGAGAAAGCTTGAATGCCATATTTACGTGCTATGCACGAATATCACCGTTCTTTTTGCCCCTAGAACCAGTCCTCCAATTTTTCTCAAAGAGCTCAGAAACCCCTTCAAATGCCTCCTTTCATTTTACTAGAATCGAATTATTGCATCACAGAAAGAACTCATCAGTTTGGCATACACGTAGAGCCGACATATGATTTGATATGAGTCGCTGTTTAGCTTTATCAATCCAAGTATGATCGTATGCTTTCTAGTTCCATCAAGTATTTACGTTGTACTTCTGCTTCTGATCTTACCGTAAACACTTCTTACGTCTCTTTGTCCCTCTTTTTGAGCAGAAAATTTGTTTTAATTGGCCTTTCAGAGAAATCAGCAGCTGAGAAGGCTGCTGATACAGCTGCTTCACCAAAGGTGACCCAAGAGAGCTTCACTTCGCTATCACAACACACGATGCCTCGACCGATTGGGAAAAATATCAAATGTTTACCAAGTCCATTCATGCAATTCCATTGCAGCTTATTTAAATTCTCATTTCTTGTCTGCTCATTGTATCTGCAGCATTTGCTAGATGTAGAACAAACCATCAAAATGGAGTACTTTCTAATCGACACAAAGATCACTTCATGCGTTGCACGTCAAATAATGCGAGATGTGAGTTACCATTTATTTTGTTGAAAATATGTCTCAAGTTTGAGCTTTTAAAAAAATCCGATCTAAATAAGTTTCCAAGTTTGAGTAGGTTTCCAAGTTTGGATCCAAATATATATATATATATAAACTGGTTTTTAGTTTTTGCCCAGCAATGAGGAGACGAGCTTTTGGCCATAATAGCCACTTATGGGGTGTGTTTGTGAATTATATCTTAAAAGAAATTGCAAGTATTTTGAGGCCAATAAATCTTGGAATAAAATTTGTAAATTTCATTTTGAGATTGAGAAAATTGTTTCACAAGGAAATGTGAGAGTTAAATCCTATGTAAATTATTGGGTGAAATTGAGAGCTAGAAAATATTGAGAGCGTTTAAGTGACTTGAATGGATTGTAATCTCCCATTGTACCATTTGATCTTTACTAAAATTTTTTGCTGCTCTTCTTGTGGATGAGGTCACACCAACCGAACAGGTGTCTGATTTATTTCCTTCTATTCATATCTATATTCGATTGCTTGTTTTTTGGGAGCACGTTTCATTCTCAAATAAAAATAGTGAAAAGCTAATTATGTATGGCCTTATTATCTCAAAATTAGCATTTCCAATATAATCTCTTCCTAACGCAACGAAAGGCAACGCTCACGCTTCTCCATCCCACGAAATCCGTAACTACAGTTGAACGGCAATGCATGGTCAAAGAGGTTGATCCAATGAGAAGGCGCCAAGTGTCTGTTCAAGAAATCCTAACTTGCCACGTGTCCTGCTCTCCCTCATTTTTCTCCCTCAGCTATCAAATGGAGCTCTATATAAAGTGGCTGCTTAAAGTTCTGTTCAGAAGGTCACAATCATATCCATCTATCGAAGGAGAGTTTGATTTTGATTTTGACCAGAGAAAGATGGCTTATAGAGCAGCTGTGAGGATCTATCTGTTATCTAAATTCCTCTTAGCTTCTTCATTTTCAGTGAATTTCTTATTTTGGTTTTCTTGATGTATAATGATCTTGTGGCTCTAGGGCTATTGGAGATCGATGCTGAGCCGAGCGGGAGCGAGCCACCACCGGTCGTTTGCGACGGCCACCAAACCCAAGATGTTCGCTGCGATGGCCAATGCCGCACATGCCAATCACCACCATGAGAGGTTTGCTCAATCGACGCAATTCTTGAAATCGTCTGTGCACGAGAGAGCACCAAACAACAATCCTCACGACTTGCCCGTGAGTGCTGATCAACCGTTTGCGCAGGAACTTGATGATGAGGGGGGAGTACGCGCCGCTTGGGATGGTGCTTGCCATGGTGTTGGTGGCGATGATGATGGCGACGCACACGGCCAAGCAGCAGCTGGTCCACTCGCCGGGAGTCAAGGTGAGCAAGAAGAAGCGAGAGACGGTGCCGGAAGTGGAGGACCCGGACGGAGTGATCAGCTCAGCTGACAAGTTTCTCAACAAGTCGTTCCTGAGGAAGGTGGCTCACATCCAAGAGGACACCCGCACGATCCCCGACCCCGTCCGCGCCAACCCTTACACCAAGTATGTTCAGCATCACTCATCTCTTTTTGTGCCGATTTTGTTTCGAGATGAAAAGTTCTAATCTAAGTATAACTTGGTGTCCAGTAGGCCTCGAACGGCAGAGACACTGAAAATGGCGGGGGTGAATCCAACACGCCATTGAAGGAAAGGACCCCATCAGGCACGTCAACCATCCATTTCTTCTTCTTCAGATCCCAATCTGATCTTGTATATAGAAAGTATCTTGTTATCTATCTTTATATTATCTACTTAGGGTTTGAGCCCTTTGGACAATCCCTACGTAAGGTTGGTCAACAGTGGCTTCAAATATTCTGATTTGCCAATAAAAGCATAGCTAATTATTCAGTTCTGAGAATTAAATCGCCTTATATCTCATCTCTACACGCTTTATGATGCACAATACATTTCTATGATGATCATTCATGTATAGTAATGATGGAAGGAGAAGGTTAGAGTGATGTGCTGTTTACACTTTACTATGTTTTAGTATAACCCGCAATGCGCTGGGCAGATATGAGGGATGAAATTGAGCCAAGCTGCTCGCAAGTAATTTGGGCTTGACACAAATATTACTCGGGATCGACTCGTCTGATTGTAATCATTTTGAGTTGAGTTGATCTCAAGCAAAAATATTATACTCAATCAAGCTTTTGAGCTTGGCACCATATTATTGGCTTGGCTAGACTTAATATCCATCTCGCTCATATATTTTGTCCAAGTTATATGCATTTATATCTGTCTTGGTTAGTTTAATATATTTAAAGTAGTTCTACATTTTAAGGTTCTTATTAATTATCAAAGTTTTAAAATTACATGCTAATTTACTTATCTCATTTCATATTTCTACGTTTGCTTGTTTGTATCTAATCTAATATAAATAAGTTAAGACAAATCCATGGGATTGTGAAAATTTTAAGGTGGCACTGTGACAGTATAAATAAAATTGATCGATATAATGCTTTTATATTCTCCAAACTCTAATAACTCTAGCATAGAATAATCGGGGGATGATAAGTTACATGAAATTACGTAAACTATTTTCAATGAGTTATTTTGGTGAGAATACGTGATTTAGTACTTTCATATAATGAGTTTCAAATAGCTTTAACACTCCAACTTTTCCTTTTTTGTCTCCAATTTGTATTCTTAATTTATTGATTATTTAGGAATATAGGAGTCCTTATTTCAAGATTCAACCTCTTTCTTTCATATATCTGCTTTTAGTGTTTCGAAAAATATGAATATCTAAGCGTGAGAAATCTCAAAGTGAAATTCTATGCATTATATTAACATATATAATATTATAACATTTTAAAAATATAAAAATAAAGATCTCTTATCCCTATTGAGGGTACGTCTTGGGAATGGGGACCGGCGACTGGCCTGGCTAGGCACAAGCATGGGGCGGTACTAGGCAAAGCTCCTTGCTAGTGGAGGCAAGGAATGCTATCTTGACTCGACCTGACTCGACCGATCCATGGCTATTTTTCAAAAAACTAAATGTCCAACCAAAAAAGGTTTTCTTTAGCAAAAATTAGCATAAGACAAGGATGAAAGAGGAAGTGAAGGTTTGGATGAAAGTGTTGGAAAAATATTAGATAATATGAAAAATAAGGATTGTTGAAAATGATGAAAAAAAAGATATAAAATATCTTAGGCGTGCAAGCACCAACCTAAGGATAATTTCGCCCATCGTAAAACGAATTCAGTGCGTAAAGCTTTAGCGGCTATTCTCTTAGGATACAACAAATCTTCATTCATACTTTGCACAAAATGAATTGAGGGAATATGAACAGCAGCATTATCCATAAAACCCAACAAATAAATGGAAAGAAAAGAGAAAATTTCTTGTTTTTGGTAAATATTGATTGTGTTATGGAGATTTTCTTTATATGCAAATAAAGGAGAGGGTTAATAAAGAAATAAAATGTTGCAAAGTAATTTTTTTTTTTTGGTGAAGAAATGTTGCAAAGTCATTACAAATTCATTGCACTCATAATTTCTATTAAAGCCCGTTACAAAACAATGGCATGAATATTTCAAAACCATTGAAATTTATAGCCATTCCCACGTATATCAAAAGGTTTTGAAAAAAGCAAAAAAATAAAAATAAAAATAAATGCTATGTTAAATTCAATGAATGTAATGCATCGGAACCGGTGCTTGTTAGGTTATGAATTAGACCTAGAAAGAATGAAATATAATACATGAAATTATTGATGAAGTTTGAAACTTCTATGAAGCAAGAATTTCTTTTGTGAATTATAATTTTCACCAATCATGTTACACCTCCAAAATTTTGTTGTTCAATGAGATTTTGTGCTAATAGGCCAAGCGCATGCTTGGTTTATTCTTAAGTGCTCTAAAGATTTTTGCCAAAGATTCTTATAGAGGCAACCTCATTCCATACTTATATAGGTGATTCCATCAAGTGTATTTTACAATTTAATACACTAGTAATAATGGCTATGAAATTTATTAAGAGCTTCGCTTAACCTCTTTTTTATTGCAGTCTTGCACTATTCTCACCTTAAGAGAAACAATAATTTTTAGTAGTACATCACTAGATCAACAAGTGACTTATTGTTACCCATATGAACATAAATCATGGGATTGCCAACCACATAGGTGGGGTTACCATCACTATTCAATCAGCTTAAATCTCATTCCCCTTGATGTATATTAAGAGGATTTGCCAAAATGCCTTTTGGCTTAATTTACATAATTGAAGAATATAATTCCATTTATAAGTAACCGTTTTACCACATCATTCCTCGATCATATATGTCTGTTTTTTACCATTGAAAGTTTATTCATTGCTATGGTTATTGTCACTTGGCAATCACAATACAAAGATTTCATTAACAAAGGAATATCTACTAAGAGGTTTCTTAACTACTTAGTCTTATAGCTAGATCTGAGTTTACCACCCATTCTTTCACATTGGCTACAATATTTGGCTTGGAAAATGATCGTAGCAATTATGTCATTAGATCATCTACTTGAACCAAGTCGATTTTTGGTTTAGCAGGATTGTTATTTCTCCAATAATTTTTGTTTGGCTTATTTTCAAGTTACAACATCTTTACCAAAAGTGAACACATATCCTATAGTGGATTTTATCTCATATGTATATGAGATATAGTTAAAATCACTGTATCATTTTAATACAGCGGGAAATCCACTATGTAGAACGTCATAGTTTTATATTTAAATGGTTGCAAAATTACAACTCTGAAGTCCATATTTGACCTTCATATCTTTCTTTTCGGTCCACACTTTTTGCTCATTTAGTCTCACATTGAGACACATAAAATAGCCTACTAAATTCTCAAACAAAAATTTACATGATAGCACATATCACAAGTTATACATATACATGTAGGTAGCGTCGATCGCATGTAGACTTTAGAACAAGACAAAAATTTAGTAGTACGAAGCAATTGAGCACATTGAAATTGCTGATATAAACTAAAAGTAAAAGATAAGAATAAAATCATATAAACAAACCCCAACACGAAGAATGTTCAGGGAAAGAACATTTCTTGATGCATATATCCTAATGTAAGAATGTAGGGTTTATCTTCTTAATAACAAAATTTAATGTTTTCCCATATATCACCACATTATATCTTATCCATCCGATCAGATTCCCAATGAAGAGGATTACCTGACATGAAAAACAACACTCCAAGGTTCAACTTATTTCGTGGAAATGTAACCCAAGAGAATTGGTCCAAGAAACAACATTTTGTTGATGGCAGCACGGATAACTAAATTAATAGGAGGCTGTTCATTTCAGAAATCACTTGACACATTCCCAGTCAACAATTATCATCACTTTAGCTCAAGTAATCGAACATTTGACACTGATATTCGTTAAGTTGGTTCCAGAGAAAACCTCTTCGTTGGCAACATTTTTTCCTATAAAGTAGGGAAAATAATCTCCAAAATCAAACTTAACTAAGGCATGTAAAGCCATTCACACCCATTACAACATTGGCCTATACCTCGATGTATCATTAACCAATCGCGATTTCCTATCTTCGTCGAAAATCAAACACAAACTAGTGAATTTATTAATAAAAAGTAGAAAGTCATTGGGTGCCCCAATTTCCAATCCAAGATGCATGCTTACAAAAAAAAATAATCACGAACTTGAGAGAGAAAACAGCTACAAATGTCCAACTTCCTCTTGGAAAAACAAACATAGGTATGATGCCCAAAAGAACGATTTTACCTAGCACCCAATAACCTTACCGAAATGACCCAAAAACTCTTTTTGTGCTAATACTCGGTGATGCCCCACAACAAACCGCCCACGAATGTGTGATACTTATCCTCACCATCTTTGAGTCTTGGTTCAAATCCAACAGCGGCAGCGCCAGTTTGGGGATCCATAAGGCAATTTTCCTTAAGATTGTTGAAAAAATATTGGATAAAATGAAAAATAAGAATTGTTGGAAATCCATTGGAAAAGATGAAAAAAAAACAAGATCATAAATATTTGAGGCATGCAAGCACTTTCCAAAAGATAATTTCACCCATCGAAATACGAAACTCGATGCATAAGACTTTAGTGGCTATCTTTTAGGATACAACAGATTTTCATCTATGCTATGCACAAATTAAATAGATGGAACATGAACAAAAAAGTTATACGTAAAATCCAGCAAATAAATAAAAAGAAAGAGATAATTTCTAGTTTTTGGTTAATTTATAGCCAAAAAAAAAGAAGAGGGTAAATAAAGAAAAGCAAACCGAATTGATTTGATTGCGGTAAAAATAATGGCTTTTGAATATTTCAAAACCATTGAAATAACGGAAAGTTCATGCAAATATATATTAAATGAAACGAGCGCTAACAGGCCTGTCCAATGGCGCTCGGCTCGAGCATTCCAAGGCAATTGATAGAATTGTCAACGTCCAACTTACAAAAGTAGTCATCTTCGATGACCAGGACTGTGTCCAAAGAAAGGCAAAATGGGGTCCTTTCGTGCATGAACGTGGTTCCCTCACATCGGTTCGAGCGAAGAACCCGAGGCAGACGCGAGACCCACCCACATCCGCAGTTCTTGGAAACAGGTAAATGCTCCGCAGCACCCAGTTCGATCTTGGCCCAGATTTTGGTCTCTGTGTTCCAACGAGAAGTGATTTCTTGCGCGATCCGATTCGATACAGTTTGGAACATAACGAATCAAGAGGTCCCTTTTGAGCGTTCTTGCTGGTTGGTCAACTCTGTTGATCTTTTTTCCGCTCTTCCCTCTGCCCTTTTGATGGGTGAAGAAGAGGGCATGTCAAGTGATTGCCAGAAGCCTGCGAAGACCAGCCCGAAATTGACTCTGCTTCCCCTAATTGCTCTCATCTTCTACGAGGTATCTGGGGGTCCATTCGGGGTTGAGGACTCGGTGAAATCTGGGGGTGGCCCTCTTTTGTCTCTGCTAGGTTTCTTGATTTTCCCGCTGTTCTGGAGCATCCCTGAGGCCCTGGTCACTGCCGAGCTCGCCACAAGCTTCCCCGAAAATGGTGGCTATGTGTTGTGGATCTCATCGGCTTTCGGGCCCTTCTGGGGCTTCCAAGAGGGGTTCTGGAAATGGTTCAGTGGGGTCATGGACAATGCGCTTTACCCCGTGTTGTTCCTCGATTACTTGAAGCACTCGTTCCCAATCTTCAATCGGTTGATCGCCCGAGTCCCGACTCTTCTGGGGATTACGGCCTCACTGACATATTTGAATTACCGAGGCCTACATATAGTCGGGTTTTCTGCGGTTTCTCTTGCGGCTTTTTCGCTTTTGCCATTTGCTGTCATGGGTATCCTGTCGATTCCTCGAATACAGCCTGTGAAATGGGTAGCAGTAGATTTTAAGAAGGTAGATTGGAGGGGGTACTTCAATAGTATGTTTTGGAACTTGAATTATTGGGATAAGGCAAGCACATTGGCCGGTGAGGTCGAAAACCCGAGCAATACATTTCCGAAAGCGCTTTTCGGGGCAGTAGTTTTGGTGGTTTGTTCATATTTGATTCCGCTGTTGGCTGGCACGGGGGCGTTGAGTACTCCGGCGAGTGATTGGAGTGATGGTTATTTTGCGGAAGTGGGCTTCTTGATTGGGGGTGCTTGGCTCAGGTGGTGGATACAAGCGGCTGCTGCAATGTCCAATATGGGGTTATTTGAAGCAGAAATGAGCAGTGATGCTTTCCAACTACTTGGAATGAGTGAGATGGGCATGCTTCCGACCATATTTGCTCAAAGGTGAGCTAGTTTGCCAGGTGTACCTTTTCAGCATTTGGTATCTGCTGTATTTGGTTAAAGTGTAAATTGACGAAGTTCATGGCAGAATGTAGCTACAATGCTTGATAATAATCCTCTGAAGCTGCATGATCTAATAGGAATTACAGGTTTTGATGGAGTGGTGGACTTGGCACATTTGCTTAGCTTTTTGCCTCACTGCAAAGTTAAAAAGCATGATGCATTCTTTTGCCTCTAATCATAGTTCACGTACCACCTTTGAAAAGTTTCTGTCATCTAAATTTGTGCTTTCTATGGGAAATCATGATTGTTTTATAAAAATCAAGCAACAAGTAGGATATTGGTTACATATTGTTGCTTGCTTAAGTATGAGAGAAAACTTTTGTCATTATTCCACCCACTGCGTCAAAAGGCTGTTCTCTTTTTTCTGAACACTTCACTAGTACCTGTTGTCTATAGGGCATGGACATTCTCAGAGATCAGCAACTTGAATGATCTATCTCGAAGCAATCACTTTTAGTTTTTGGGTGTAAAGGAGAAGATAATGAGAAGGTTGATAGCGGACATATTTCAATCTTCTTTCACTTGATAATATTTTCTACGTTTTTCTGCAGCTGTATGTTCTTTTGAATAACAATGTAGAATTTAAATCTTGCAAGAAAAGATAATTCTTATAACAATTAACTATAATATCAAATATCTCATGTTGATTGCTGCAGAACCTCTATAATATGAGCTCTGAAAGTGTTTTCATCTTATATTTTTTTTGTGATGTATATGAGCTGCTAGACTGACTAAATTGTTTGAAGCATTGTGCTCCTAGAATCTACGTCAACAATCCTCATGAGATTTTTCCCAATGTTTAATGCAACTCCTGTAACTTCATTTCCAGAATCTGAGTAAAAAAGAAAGTGGAACTCCTGAATTGCTTGATGTTGCCTTCTTTTCTCTGGGTTAAAATTGTGAACTTCTGGTTGTACCTCTCCGTTAATATTTTTCTCCTCGAATGCATTTTCCAGGTCAAAGTATGGGACACCAACCATTAGCATCCTATGCTCGGCTACTGGAGTCGTGTTCTTGTCATGGATGACTTTCCAAGAAATCCTGGAATTCCTGAATTTCCTCTACTCCATCGGCATGATCCTCGAATTTGCTGCTTTCATAAGATTAAGGATAAAGAAGCCGGACCTTCATCGACCATACAGGGTACCGTTGCAGACATTTGGGGTGACAATGCTCTGTGTGCCTCCAACCCTACTGCTTGTGCTCGTCATGTGCCTGGCTTCTGCAAAGACATTATTAGTGAGCGGAATGGTAATTTTGGTGGGTCTGTTATTATACCCTTTGGTGATTCTTGCGAAAGATAAGAAATGGGTCAGATTTGAAGCACAAGAAGGATTGCCCTCAGATGATAATCAAGTTGGTCATTTTGTCGAGTCAAAATTACCACAGGAAGACACGGATGATGCAACAGTTACCCTGCTTTCGGAATCGGCATCATCCAAGACACAGCAGGACCTTTCTTCGGTTGTGGTGGAAGAAGTCCTCAAGTTAGAGTAGGAGGTAATTCTCCATTTATTTTCTTCTGCTTACATAGTCAGATCATTAAATTAGGAAAATAAATTGAAAAAGAAATAGTGGCAACCGATCCAAAAGGCTGATATTATTCTCGAGGCGTGCCGCTTCTTGTAAATTTTATGCCGCATGCCAGAACTTGCAAAACAAAACTTGTTATATCCATAGAAATAGGAGTTCAGGAGAGTATCGGTTTCATGATGCAGATCATCATGAGTTTGATTCATGTCGTGAGCGAACCACCAGATGGCTCGTGCCGAGAGTTGCCTAGTTTCGGTATATGTTGTGTAGAGAGACTTCCTAGCTGCCAACGTCCTAGCGGAACTACCATGACGGGCTCGCCAATCTCGGAATTTTGGGTCGCAAATTGTACAAATTATATGTGGCTCCAGCCAAACCTTCTGTAGTGGATATGAGGCCCTTATGGTAACGTTTAGAGCGGGTCGCTAACGTTGGTTGCCCCTCCTTGCCCTTTTAGCTACAGAAAAGAAAATTATATGCGTAATAGGCCAACTACACATTATACAAAGGCCAAAAAGTCCCAAAAGACAATAGAACACACAAAGCTGTGGAGGCCCAATAAAGATACATACAAGATCAAAGGCCAGAAAGGCCCGCATGAAGAGAAGGCCTTGGTCCAGTGGTAAATATATGGGCCCAAAATAGGCCGATCATTTGAAGCCGAGGAAGCCCTAGCAGCAATCGAATTTTTCACCCTCACAAGCTTACCTCTTTCATTCCCTTAGAAAACCAAATTGTCGAAAAAATGCCGTAGACCAAATTCTCTATTGACAAGTTATTTCAAGCGATAGAAGTGATCTTTCTTAGGCAAATATATTTAAATAATTCATTTTCCGCGGGACAAACAGAATCTTATTCTTACACAAACATCAAATGCTCAGTTACATAGACATAATGCGTGCTAATCGCACCAGCATGAAATCTGACTGTAGACAATTGAAATAAAAATCAAAATTAAGTTATAATTTGACCATAAATTAATCAAATTATAAAAATGTTTGCTCTCGGAATTGAAGTTTTGAAAAAGTGTGAAGGCCTGTTTGTTTGGATTTAAACAAAAGCAAACCCACCAAAATTAAAATTATTATTCAAATTTAGACTTGGCAAAAATGAACCAGACCCGATAATCCACACAAACGTACCCTCAAATATAGGGAATTAGAGGACTTTTTTGCAGCCATAAAAGAAAAAGAACGAAGGTGAACCCAACCCGAACTCAAAATATTTTCGGGTTGCATAAGGTCAACTAACTTCAACCCAATTTGGTCTTGTTAGCTAACCATATGTATAATATCCTAAAGAAATATATGGTGTATATATTTTCCTATATTTGATGCATGAATCAAAATAATTTCAATAATGCTAGAAATATTAAGGCTGTGCTTGGAGCAGCATTTCAAATGGGCTTTGGACCTCTGAAGGCCGTTGAGCAAAAGTTGAAGTGTTTGGCAACAAAATTTTAAAGGTCTTCAAGTAAAAGCTAACATTTCCAATGTCCCTTAGCCCAATGTACATCCATCCAACTTTGGCTTTGAGTATTTGGGAATGGTAATGAATTTTTTTCTTCCAACTTTAGCCTCGCTAAACTTTGAAATTCCAATTTTACCCTTACCAACACGTGACGATAGTGAGGTCAGATCTTATCATTGGCAAGCTAGATTTAGTACAAGTAGCCCTCACGAGGACTCCTTGGGGTGGCGTGAACCTAGTTGATCGTTGTTGAGATCGTGCAACCTTCTACCAAGGGTTGCACGACCTTAGGCGAGGATGGGCATTGCAATTCTAGCTCACTGGCATCGGGCCACCACCTGAACCCTGTACATGAGTACCGCCGATTGCTGAGCTTCAGCTTTCTTTTTCTTTTTTAATAATTAAAGTCGGCGTAGTTTTTTTCCAAATAATACTTGACCCAAAGTTGCTTCCCAATGCACTTTTCTACAACAATTTATCTAACACTATTTGCGTTTTGAAAAAAACACTTTAACCTAATGCCCTTTGCATTTCCCCGAAGGCTCTTGAAAGCATACCCTAAGATCCATAGTAAATTTACTTGGCTAAATCATGTGATAATTTTTCTAGTGAAGTGATTAAATGGGCACACAGGCTTAAATAAGTATCAACAGATTTTCACCTTTCTTACTAGACGAATCTTAATATCTCTAGCATTGCTCATTTGACGTGGTTTCTGACGGGGGACTACTAATGGTGTTTGCTTGTTGGTCGCAGATGCATGGATCTGTTCCATCATCCTAAATTCTGGCAAAGATAGAGGAACTCAAGAAAGTACTCCGGTAAGAACTTTCGGTGCCACATCAATTCCCGGACGTAGGGTTATCTCTTGGTTGAATTTGGATATCGATACTGTATAATCAATGATTACCCAAGAAGCTTTAAACAGATCGGTGACATTGCACTCGTACACGCAGGTCTATATATAATCATCTCCATACCTTAAAGTGAAATGGCCATCAGAATTGTAGATAGACCCGATGTCAGTGATGATTGCTACGAGAACTTTTACTGTATATAACGTGCTTTGGAGACGTGGAATTCATCCTGAAGTAATGGATCTGCAATCATTAGCCCAACTCCAATCGGTTTATGAGGGAGAATAGGAAATTACGTGGAAGCGCTGCTTCCGGGAAAGGCCACTTGGTTTGGCATCATTTCAAAGTTATTGGATGACAATCTTCTTTCTTTTGGGTGGCGGCAATTGATCTATTAAAGCCATGTCGCCGTGATTTATGGGACTGTGATTCGTTTCCTCTCACAAGGATCGGGGAAGAAGGAGATCTACTGTGCGACCATCTCCCCTGCGCTTTGAGTTTCCTTCTGCTTATGCTAAACGTGTAATCAAGACCCTCGGACACAAAGTTTGACCAAACCCAGCTGATGTGGCTACCGAAGGAAGCTGAAGAGTGACGTGAATCGGATATTGACCGCGTGAACACCCACCAGGGGGCTGCAGATCGTGAATGAATTAATTTTTTTGTCAATTTGTTTTTTTTTTTTTGCTAGCACCAATTTACTAACTACGATGGGTGCTTATTTACATAGGTGATATGTGTTGTTTTTTTGCCTAAAGATCTCGTGCTGGATTTCATAAAAATTAGGGATCAAATTCGATGGTAACAAGGTGAAAGTTAGGAATCTGGCATTTGACGGGGTCTCAAGGTGAAAATCACTGCTTTTATTTTCAATCTTTGGAGTAATTCAATTACATAAGCCTATCGATGTTCTACTTTGATTTTGTTTCGGCTATTTATCTTCGGGTGCATTCATAACCCGAACCGAGAAAGTGGAGCAATTTGTCTCGAATGTGGTTAACTCCGAACCAATTCCCTTTGTGATTGATTTTGGCTTAATGCCTTTTTCGCGAAAATGTTGCAACTGGTGTAAAAACTTGCATTGTTTCAATTTATTTCGATTTGGATTACCGAGGCCTACATATAGTCGGGTTTTCTGCGGTTTCTCTTGCGGCTTTTTCGCTTTTGCCATTTGCTGTCATGGGTATCCTGTCGATTCCTCGAATACAGCCTGTGAAATGGGTAGCAGTAGATTTTAAGAAGGTAGATTGGAGGGGGTACTTCAATAGTATGTTTTGGAACTTGAATTATTGGGATAAGGCAAGCACATTGGCCGGTGAGGTCGAAAACCCGAGCAATACATTTCCGAAAGCGCTTTTCGGGGCAGTAGTTTTGGTGGTTTGTTCATATTTGATTCCGCTTTTGGCTGGCACAGGTGCGTTGAGTACTCCGGCGAGTGATTGGAGTGATGGTTATTTTGCGGAAGTGGGCTCCTTGATTGGGGGTGCTTGGCTCAGGTGGTGGATACAAGCGGCTGCTGCAATGTCCAATATGGGGTTATTTGAAGCAGAAATGAGCAGTGATGCTTTCCAACTACTTGGAATGAGTGAGATGGGCATGCTTCCAACCATATTCGCTCAAAGGTGAGCCAGTTCTCTGGTTGTGCCTTTTCAGTATTTGGTATCTGCTGTATTTTGTTGGTGTAAATTGAAGAAGTTCATGGCAAAAATGTAGCTTCAGTGCTTGATAATAATCCTCTGAAGCCACACAATCTCATAGGAATTGCAGTTTTTGATGGAGTGGTGCAGTAGGCACGTTTGCTTGCTTTTTTGCCTCACTGCAAAGTTAAAAGCATGATGCGTTGCCTCTAAACATAGTTCCTGTGCCACCATTGAAAAGTTTCTTTTCATCGAAATTTGTGCTTTCTACGGGCAATCTTGAATTTGTCTGAATCCTTATTTTTTGTTTCATAAAAGTCAAGCAACAAGTAGGATATTGATTACATATTGTTGCTTGCTATGACAGAAAAAGTTGCAGTCATTAGTCCATTAACAACTGTGTCAAAAGCCGGTTCCCTTTTCTCTCAACACTTCAGTGATATCTGTTGTCAACAGGGCATGAAAACTCTCAGACATCAGCAACATGAATGATCTGTATAGAAGCAATTACTTTTTGTTTTCTGGTGTAAAGAAGCAGATAATTAGCAGGTTGATAACGGACTTATTTCCATGTTATTTCTCATGATAATTTTTTCCTCTGTTCCTACAGCCGTGTATTCTTTTGAACAACAATGTAGAATCTTGCAAGAAAAGATAACTCCCATAGCAATTAACTACAATATCTACTATCTCCTGTTGATTACTGCAAAACCTCTATAATTTCTACTCTGAAAGTGTTCATCTTATATTTAAATTCATAATGTATAGGGGCAGCTGGACTGACTAAATTGTTTGAAGCATCGTGCTCTTATATTCTACGTCAACATTCATCATGAGAGTTTGTCCTACGTTTAATGCAACTCCTGTAACTTCATTTCCAGAATCTGAGAAAAAAAGAAAGTGAAACTCCTGAAATTGCTTGATGTTGCCTTCTTTTCTCTTGGTTAAAACTGTGAACTACTGGTTGTACCTCCCTGACAATATTTTGGCTCCTTGGATGCATTTTCTAGGTCAAAGTACGGGACACCAACCATTAGCATCCTATGCTCAGCTACTGGACTTGTGTTCTTGTCATATGGATGACTTTCCAAGAAATCCTGGAATTCCTGAATTTCCTCTACTCCATCGGGATGATCCTCGAATTTGCTGCTTTCATAAGATTAAGGATAAAGAAGCCAGACCTTCATCGACCATACAGGATACCGTTGCAGACAACTGGGGTGACAATGCTCTGTGTGCCTCCAACTCTGCTGCTTGTACTTGTCATGTGCCTGGCTTCTTTAAAGACATTCTTAGTGAGCGGAACGGTTATTTTGATGGGTTTCTTATCATACCCTTTGGTGATTCATGCGAAAGATAAGAAATCGGTCAGATTTGAAGCACAAGAAGGATTGCCCCCGGATGATAATCAAGTTGGTCATTTTGTCAAGTCGAAATTACCACAGGAAGGCATGGAAGATGCAACAGTTACCCTGCTTTCGGAATCGGCATCGTCCAAGACACAGCAGGACCTTTCTTTGGTTGTGGTGGAAGAAGTCCTCAAGTTAGGGTAGGAGGTAATTCTCCATTTATCTTCTTCTGTCCACGTAGTCTGATCATTTAGTTAGGAAAATAAATTGAAAAAGAAATAATGGTGACTGATCCAAAAGGCTGATATTATTCTCGAGGCGTGCTGCTTCCTGTAAATTTTATGCTGTGTGTCAGAACTGGCAAAACAAAACTGGTTATGGATGGCAGTAAGAGTTCAGGAGAAGTATCAGTTTCATGATGCAGATCATGAGTTAGCAGCTTCTCATTATGTCGTGTCCTGAGACCGAACCCTCAAACGGAATTCGCTTCTGAAGTTTAATGAGGTTTCCCAAATGCAAAACATAATGAAATCTTCTCAGCATTTGCCATTGAAAAGTTTCTCCCTGCTTGTACAGTCACAGACCAATATGTGACGAGAAAAAGGTTGCTGTATGATGTTTGTAGCTGGGGTTGTCTGATACAAAGCAAAGGTAATGAATCAGTTTATCAATCGTTGGCCTCTCCTCTTAGTTTTCCTCTGCTCATTTTCCCAAACAAAAGCATTGAAATTTCGATACAAGTAGCTGACAGGAGCTTAATCACGAGTAAGAAATAAAAAAATGCTTGGAAATTAGGTTATATAACCTTTGTTTTGACTAGAAGTTGGCTGAGATTTGGCTTTGAATTCACTGCACTGAAATTTTCGCGGCACGTAACTTCAAACAACCTGTCTTCTACGAGTTTGATTTATGTCGTGAGTAAACCACCAAATAGCTCGCGTTGCTTTGCCTAGTTATGGCATACCTTGTTTAGAGAGACTTCCTTGCTACTAATGTCTTAGTGGAGTTGCAATGATGAGCTCACTAACCTTGGACCTTCGAATCATAGGTGATACAAAGTAGTTATGGCTTAAACCACACATTCTATAGCGGATATATGATTCTTATGGTACGCCAAGATAGGGTTGCTAGCACTAATCGCCCTCTTTTTTTTTAGGAATAATGACATAAATGGTCATCGAACTTTATTTCAATATGCAATGTAATTTCCGAACTTTTAATTTATTTAATATGGTTCCCAAACTTTTGTTCAATGCGCAATGTGGTCCTTGAATTTTCAATTTGTTCAATATGATCGATGGACTTTTGATACATGTTCAACTTAATCCCTGAACTCTATGAAGGTGTACAATGCTGTCTCTGAACTTAAATTAATGAAAGAACAACATAAAACATTTTTTTGTAATTCAGAGATTAAATTAAACATGTATTAAAAGTTTATGGATCACATTAAACAAATTAAAAGTTCAAAAACTACATTGTACATTGAACGAAAGTCTAAGAATCAAATTAAACAAATTAAAAGTTTAGAAATCATATTGGATATTGAGTTAAAGTTCAGAAATTATTTGTCATGTTTCTGTTATTTTATTATCCATAATTGATCAACTGCACAATCGAATCAGACAATATACAAAGGCCGACAGGCCCAAAAACATCATAGAGTACACAAAGCTATGAAAGCCCATAACAGTACATACAAGAACAAAGGCCGAAAATGCCCACATGAAGAGTCTAAAAAGTCTGCGAGTTTTAATGCACTGAATTTTTCTCTTTATATATACAATTAATATTACGAAACTCAAATATTTTATTCTTTTGGACTTCTAAAAAGTCTAAGTAACTTTTAACTTTCTCCTCAAAATGAAAATTAGATCCAAATTTAAAAAAATTATGAAAAATAGTTTTTTTTTGGGTCGAATAAAAAAAATGAAAAATAGTTCATGTGCATTAAAACTCAGTGCCCGAGAATACTGTTATTAAGTATACCAATTAAGTGCCCGAGAAAACTCATTAAGGTAGACAACATTAAAACTCTAGTCGGAGAACCAAACCAAACAGATGATGGGCTTCGCAAGCAGTTGTTCGTATAGTCCATTGAGCGTCTTTTGATGATGTGCACAAATGTATGTTATGATTGAATCGAATGAATTTTCATATCGAGCACACAGCATCTCAAAACCCTAGTTTTGTAGTTCTAAAGATTAACCCTTTCAAAATTTGGTGCGATGGGCTATATAAGTGCCTGGCTTATTTTCTTTTGCATGTGGGTTTTCTTCACCAGGAGTTCCATTTCCAAAGCCATTCTCTCCTATCAAGTGTACATGGAACGAAAGTGAAAGCACTGACACCGCAGGCGATTCTTCTTGTGAGGGAAGTGCATTTTGTGGTCCTCTCCTAGTGCATGAAGTCCCCACCAAGTACACAGCAAAATTTAACTACACAATCCTCAATTTAACCATACTTTAATTACATAATGGAGGCTTGAAGATTTGAATCTAGGATCTTTTACTCATATATATCATATGAAATTTTCTTAGATAGCGTTATACCAACTTCCTATATGTAGCGAGAGCTCTCGACAAGCCTAGAAAAGCACAAGAATAAAAAATACAGGTTGCCCTATGCCCCCAAGAGAAAAACCTTCTAGATGCCTTTAGGCTGCGTTTGGTTCAGCAGTTAGGAAAAGCCTTTTGAGTAAATGCAAAATACTTCAGGTTAAGGCTTTTCATGAAAAGCAAAGACGTTTGGTAAAATGTAATTGAAAAGTGCATAGAGAAGCAATTTTGAGAGAAAAGCCGTTTGGTGGAGACATTTGAAAAGTCATTTGGTGTTTTATGCGGCCAATTTAAGATTTTTAATTTTTAACTTGTTTAAAATTGGAAAACAAAAATGATCGTACAATTTGAATGTTGAAAACAATGTAAAAGAAACGTATTAAAAAAAATATAAATGAAAAAAAAATCACATTTCTTTTTTGTCTAAAAAAAATCAAATGGAAAAAAATTCACATCCAGGTGGACTCTTTCTCAAATAAAAAGAGAGTAATTTCATTATAACAAAATACGGTCACATATGTCCAGAGAATATATGTTATCCTTAAAAATTACAAGCATCTTAAATATTTCCTAAACTTATGACTATTCAATCACATTGACGTGCCATGTCGGAGGATATTATCATTTGAAACAATAGCCCTTCATTTGGAAGACAGTATATTGCGATTCAAAGTTGCTCTTGCAAAATGGGTATCATTCACAACATTTTTTCGTTTGTAATTGTGCAAAGTTTATGCCGCTTTCGCAATTTTCACTTTCTTTAGAATCTTGCACTTCCTTTCAGTACGCCAAACGCTCGCCCGATCAAATCAAGGAATGGGCATGGTCGAACAATTCTTAAAATAAGACATGTTTTGTCGTATAGCTTATCAGCAAGACGCCCAAATTTTCCACCTCAGCTCCATCAGCAAGAGCTATCAGGCTACGTGGCCCATTTACCGGTCAGAAATAATGAGACTGAAACTTTCCAACAGACGAATTCCTCTGCAAGAATCATAAACAATAGAGGTAGAAATTAATGTACTTTTACTGCAGAATTAAGATCTTAACAATGACAATAGAAAATTGTGAACATACAGAAATATTTTTTATGACAGAAAGATTACTCACTGTGGTCAGAGTTTGGGGAGCACGAAAGATGGCCTGTACAGCTGCAGGATTCACGACATACTTCACGGCATCAGGGCATTCGAAGCACAAGAATTTAAACTAAGGAGGCTTGCCAGGGGGGAAACAAGCTAGTAATTGCGAGGACATACCAAGCGTGTCATATAGAGGGACCGAGTTATAAGAATATGCTGAACAAGCATGATCTACAACCGTGCACTCTGGCCTTTTAACAAAGTGGAGCCTAGACCCATCAAATGGGTCTATTGAGTCAGGTTAAAAATGGTTCGATTCGAATTAACTCATTTAGCCCATTTTTATCCATTTTCATGTAATACAAATCTAGTGATTCATACTCGACTCGACCTATATTGTTAAAACACTTTAATATTTAATCCAATAGAATGAAATGTTGGTGGATGAAGCCAAATATTATTATTAAGGGCTTTTTTTTGTCTTTTCTATTAATTTTGCTTTGAGGATTTCAGCTATTTATAGATGCTATCTATCAAGCACCAAGAAGAAAATAGAGACAAAAGAAAAGAGAGAAGAAAAAGTGAGTTTTTCTTTGTGAGTGTTCTCAACTCTTTGTGCCCCGATCTTGAGAGAAGATCATCATTGTATTTCTACTTTCTTTGAAGTCTAGTGGATTCGCAGGGTGCCTCTACACGGAGACGTAACCCAGATTTGAGTGAACTTCGACAACAAATTCTTTGGTGTGTTCTAATAAATTGTCTTTTATTATTATATTTTGTCAGTGTGGATTGTTTGCTTGGTTTTTTTTTTTTTTTTGGGAATTGGTGTGCAATTCCCAACAACTGGCATCGGAGCTTGATTGGCTAATTGAGAACATTGAGGGGGTTTTTGGTGACGTTTGATTAAAAGCAAACGATATGGCAGAAGATAAAATCAGAATCGATAAGTTTGATAGACAGGATTTGAAATGGTGGAAACTCCAAATTGAGGACTATCTTTATTAGAAAGATATCTATGCACCACTTGAGGGTTGGAAACCCAAACTCACGAAAGTGGATCTGACAACAGGATTAGTATGGAAAATTCTTCATTGAAAGGCATTTGGTGCGATTCATCTAGGGTTGACGAAAAAGACAGGGTACCACATTGGAAAAGCAAAAACCGCAAAAGAAGCCATGGATATTCTTACAAATATGTATATGAGAAGTCGTCCACATCAAATTAGGTATTTGTGCTAAAGAGGTTGGTTAATATGAAGTTATCTAATAGAGGTTCTATGGTAGAGCATATTAATAGTTTTACATAAGTCATAGGTCCGTTGAAATCCGCAGGCATAAATAAGGATATGAAGCTTGAAGTTTTATTATTTTTATGTTCCCTTCCGGAAAGCTATAACATCACAATGCAAGGAATTTCAAGCACCATGAAGGATGATTTGACTTTGGATGATGCTATGCATCGATGAAGCAATGCGAAGGAAAGTCTCAGATAGAGATAATTTTTCGGCATCTGCATCTTCGATGGCACTAGTAGTGGAGAACTGTAGGAGAAGTAAAAGCGGAGAAAAAATTAGCGGGCATGGCAGGTCATAGTCAAGGGGAAAGAGAGAGCTTGCAAAAGATGTGTGTTGGTTTTGTTGCTAGACTGGACACCGGAGGTTTTAGTGTGAAGCCTACAAAAGAAGCAGTGGGATGAGAATCAAGGAGCTAATGTGGTTAGCGATGAACTTTTGCTAGAGAACTTGTGTTTATTTACAGGGTTTGACTTGATTACAGATAAGTGGTTATTAACTCTGGTGCTTCTTTCCATTGCACCTCGTAATGGGAATTGCTTAGCTCCAGACGTCTTGGCCGGACTCCCACTAATAGAAGACTCGAAAACAATGTGGGAAAACATACATGACATGTATGGGATGCTCAACTGTGTGAAGCTATTCACACTTACCCATGCCCTATCAAAATTGAAGCAAGGAAATCTTTCGGTTATCACTTGCTTAATCGACTCTCGGCCCTATGGAATGAGCTCAAGGTAGCCGAGGAATGTCTGGAGGGACCCGAGGCCACTCTCTAATAATACCAAGCGATTAAAGAAAGGGAAAATGTGACTCGATTCTTGCTCATATTGAACAAAATGTACTTACCTTTCTAGTCATAGATACTAGTAATGGAGCCAATGCCGCTGCTCAGCCGGATCTATCAACTAGCCATCCAAGAGGAGAGCCAGGACTGGCCATAACAGAACACGGATGAAGTGAAGGCATTGCCCTCGTAGCTTTGACAAAGCCCCCGTATTGAGGCCTCGGGACGTCGGAAGCTTCGGGAGCATAGCAAATCCAGGGGAGTATCACTCGGTGCCTGTTCGAGCAGAAGAGAACACAAACCCTAAAGGGTTTTCTCGAATGGATGGTTAGGATGTGAAATGTAAATCCAACAACCATTCTTTCATCATTCAATTCGTTGAATCCAATGGCTTATATCAAGCCACGTCAGCGTCAGTTTATAAACCATCCACTGGCCCACGAGGTGCCATGTCATCACAGAAGAATGGCGGGCAAAATTCAAGAACAAAAGGTAAATTTTGCGACTATTGCAAACGTCTACATCATATTGTTGATATGTGTTGGAAATAACATGGAAAGCCAAATGACAAAGAAAAGAAAGAAATAGAATTTTCTGCTTACTAGGTTTTGGCACGAGGGACAGAAAGAATGCACCAAAAAATCACTTAAGATCAATACCGGAACATCACGAAAGCTTTGGGTCAATTAAGAACCACAAACAAGACTGAGAGTTTTTTAGGTACTTCTTTCTCAAAAAAAGAATTAAACTCTAGTTGATGCATGGATAATTGATTCGGGTGCCAGCAATCATAAAATTTGCAACGATAAACTACTTTCTTGTATTCACAAAAAAAACTCCACTAGTCCATCTATTAGTCTTCTAAATGGGAACACCAACTATGTCAGTAAAGTTGGTACTGTCCATCGTAACCCAACTATTGTTCTCAAGAATGTTCTTTATGTCCCTAATTTTGAGTTCAATCTCATTTCTCTCTCCAAAATCTATAAAGATCATTCTTGTCATGCCATATTCAATTCCCAAAATTACTTCTTTCAGGATCATTCGATTGGCAAACTGATAGGTTTGGGTAGTGTTGCACAATGATTATATTTTTGGAAAGATTTTGACTTGTTGAATAAGAGCATCTCTTGTAATGCTACTATTAGCAATAAAACTCTTATTTCTCACCAATGTTTGGGTCATAGTACTCGCTTTCCTTATCCAAAGTGTCCAATCTGCCCTTTGGCTAAACAATTGTGAACACTGTTTCCAATCAGTATATCTCGAGCTACTAGTACCTTTTCTTTAATCCATATGGATATCTGGGTACCATATCATACTTCATATTGTGATGGATCCCCTTTTTTTCTCACTATTGTCAATGATTATACTCGCGCCACTTGGGTCTTTCTTATGCAAATCCAAGGGACAAACCTTTTCTCACATGCTGAGCTTTCTCTCCATATTTAAAAATCAGTTCGATAAAACTGCCCAAAAAATTCGTACTGATAATGGACGCGAGTTTTTCACTAGTAAATGCAATTATTTTCTATCCTCTCATGGGATACTTCATGAAAGCTCATGCACCTATACTCCCCAACAAAATGGGATTATTGAATGGAAACATCAACATCTCTTGGAAGTAGCTCAAGCTCCAATATACCAAGCTTCCATTCTTGAAATTTTTTGGTGCGATTGTGTGGTCACGACAGCCTACTTAATTAGTCGCATGCCAACGTGAATACTTGAAGGTCAAACTCCTTTTGAGATGCTTTTTGGCAAACAACCTGAGATTGATCATCTAAGATTTTTTGGATGTCTATGTTATGTCACAATTATGGGCCCTCAGGATAAAATGGATCCCCGTGCCCTTAAATTTGTTTTCATGGGATACTCCCCTCTACATGAATGTTATCAGGTTATGGAGATATCTTTAAAGTGTTTCTTTGTAAGCCGAGATGTTACCTTTCACGAAGATGTGTTTCCATTTCAAGAGATGACATCTTCATCATCCATCTCATCATCCAACAATAGGCCTTTCTTATCAGAAGGTGATTTATCCATAACTCCTCAATGCATTTTTATTGCACAAGAGCTGGTCCTGCCTACAACTTCAAGTTCTTTAGAGGAAACCATTCGATCCCCAGCGATATCATCTCGGAAAATCATTTATCATCTAAGGAGGATAACTCATCTATTTCACCAGTGACATCGCCATCACCTTCTATTGAGGGATCTTCTCCAACAGCTCCTGGACAAATAATTACTGAACATCCTCAGCACTCTGGACATACTGTTCGGCCGCTCACATGGACCAAGGATTATATATGTCCTACATTGGATTCTCTAGGTACACACTGTCCAGTATCCTCATATGCTTCATTTAGTCGACTATCCAAAGAACACACGTGTTATATCAGTTGTATTTCTAAGGAATAGGAACCATCCTCTTACATAGAAGCAGCACTTGATCCTCATTGGCAACATGCTATGGAGATCGAGTTACATGCACTTATGAAGAATCGTACTTGGGACATTGTTCCGTTATCCCCACATCGTAAACCCATTAGATGCAAATGGATATACAAAATCAAATACAAATCAGATGGGTCTATTGAATGATACAAGGCATTTCTCCATATTGTAATCTCTTAGCTTAGTTGCTAAGAGATTCACACAACGAGAAGGTTTTGATTATCATGAGACCTTTTCTCCAGTGGCCAAAGATGTAACTATTTGTTCTTTTCTATCAATTGTTGCTTTTTGCAATTGGCAGCTACATCAAATGGAAGTCCATAATGCATTTCTATGTGGGGATTTGGATGAAGAAATATATATGGAGCTTCCATAAGGCTTATGAAGACAAGGGGAGTTTCGGTATGTCGTCTCCGTAAATTCCTGTATGGGCTTAAGCAGGCCTCTAAGCAATGGTATGCCAAATTTACTAATGCGCTCACAGATGTGGGCCTCTAGCACTCCAAATATGACCATGCTCTATTTACTTGGACTAGAGGTACATCATCAATTTATTTATTAATATATGTTGATGATATACTTATCATGGGAAATGATCAATTTGCTATTGAGAAATTCAAAAAATATCGGCATTCTACCTTTCACATCAAAGATTTAGGACCTCCCAAATATATTTTTGGGATTGAGATAGCTCGATCCGACAAGGGAATCTGTCTTAGCCAACGGAAATTTTCCTTGGAGATTATCTCGAAAGCAAGGTTGTTAGGGTGTAAACCAGTTGTTATACCAATCGAGCAAAATGTCAAGTTGATGACAAATGAATATGATACGGGGGATTCATCACCTAAACAAGATCCATTACTTAAAGTTCCAACACGATATCAGCGGCTTGTTGGAAAACTAATTTATCTTATGATGACAAGATTTTATATATGTTATGTAGTGTAGATACTCAGCTAATTCATACATAACCCAAAGCAGTCCCATATGAATGTAGCACTAAAGGTCATGAAATATTTGAGGGATGTCCAGGACTCAGTATACTTTTATCTCGAGAATGTGATATGAAGATGATAGCCTATTGCGATACGAATTATGCCACTTGTCCAACGACCAAAAGATTTATCACTAGTTTTTTCATCAAAATAGGAAGTCATTAATTTCATGGAAGACGAAGAAATAATCGACTGTCTCTTTATCTTCTACCAAATTAGAGTATCGAGCTATGGTGAAAACTGTTCATGAAATAGTTTGGATACGGGGTCTATTCTTGGACCTTGAAGTACAAGTTAATGGACCAAGCGAATTATTTTGTGATAATGATGCTAAACTCAAATTAGCAGCAAATCTTGTCTTTCATGAAAGAATGAAGCATATAGAGGTTGATTACCACTTCACTCGAGATAAAATCCAAGAAGGGATAATTGTGCCAAGAGGGATTGGAACTATGGAGCAAACTACGGATATTATTTTCACCAAACCACTGTGTCAGTGACTACATTCGTATCTACTATGCAAGCTAGGCGTTTTTGACATATACATACGGCTAGCTTGAAGGGGAGATATGATTGAAGATTTGGAGAATATTGAGGATAATGATTGCGATTAGATTATAGACTAATTGATTCAATCCTTGATTGATTTTGTAGAATAGGAAATTGAAATCTTATGTATTTTCTTTCCTAATTTTATCTTTCATCACTATTGACACCTAAATTTTGGCTAACAATTTAATAATCAATGCATAGAAAATTAGAGATTAATCTCTAACCCCTAAACAAAAATATTAAAATTAAATTGCATAGCATATAGTTTAGAATTGTGTAGTTCAATTACATATTTGCATTGGATTGTCGATCAATGGACTTAAATGGATGGCTCTCAAATTAATGAAATTGGACTAAGCCTAAGTTCAAGAAAATTCTTGGCCAAGCCCATGAACATTATAAGAGCTAAAATTTTCGTTGGAAAATGCCAAGTTGGAATAATTGAATAATTGAATTATTAAATAGTATACTTGGAGGATAATTCATATTATTCTATGAATATTCAATTAGAGGAAATAATTAGAAATTGCCCAAGTTGAGTATAGGAATTAGGAAATAATATATCTTGGCTCTTGCAAGATAATACTGGCTAATTCTTATAAATAGATGTGTTAGGGTTTACAATTGAGGGGAGAACGATAATAACTTTTCAAACTCATGAGTGATACACGTGAGAGCGAGAACGAGAGTGAGACCGGCAGGGCCCCACTTGCACCCGAGCCAATCCCACTGCCGTCACTGCTCCCATGCCACGCCCGTGCCACCACTCGTTTTGCTCCCAATGACCCAAGCTGCCGCCACCCTAGCTACCGCTCCTCTTGTCGTCCTATCGCCACGCCTTCTACTCACGACCAGACTTGTGGGCATGAGTCGCCACCGCTGCCTCCATCGACGATGATGCCGTGCCGTTGCCGTTCTTTTCCAACACCTAGCGAACAACTCGTGCTGCCATTGCTCCCTATCACTGCCGATCATCGCCCGTTGCTTGCGCCGCTTCTGCTCCTGGTCCATTGTTGCATGTTGCCACCGAGCTGCTATTTTTGCTTTGCCTGACGCCAACTGCTGTCGATCCACCGTCCCTACTACTCGTGCCGTCTATCACCGTCTGAGCCTGCCAACAAGCTGCTGCCACTCGGCCTGTTGAACTGACCCCACTGCTACCGTGGTGTCCATGAGCTTGGAGCCTAGCCGAGCTGCCCTGTGCCATCATTGGCCACCTGCCGTTGGCTATCCCAGGATCTACAATACCAAGTCTAATCCGAGTTCGAATTGTAAATATCTGCAAATTAGGTAAGATTGTTATCCAAATATATTTTTTTAAATATTTAATTTCTTGATTTTTGGATATTTTAAATATTTTTTGAATATTCTATGGATTGCTAGATATTTCAAGGATAACGTGTGCTATATCCGCAATATTCGAAAATACCCCAAATTGAGAGTTTTTCCTAATTTAGCAATATACTTGGACAACTATCTAACCTTAATCCTAAGATACGATACTTGACGGTGCGGGAGATTGTTATCTTATCCATAACCACTTAGATACAATAATATATCTTATCAATTTTTCAAATTAAAATAGTTGGCTTTCCATTGATATCCACAACCATGTGGATATGATCGCTAGCTCGAATCATTTTCCTAATTTGAACATGATAAATGGATTTTGCGGATTGCGTGGACTGTTTGAATGCGACTACTATATTTTGTTTGATTGCTTTATCTTTGAAATAAAATAAAACCCAAAAAATATTAGTTAGAATTTAAATTAGAAACTTTGCATGTTTAGGAAATTCTGAGTATATCTAGAAGATAGGATAGTTGCTTAATTTAAATTGGGATTTAGGGTAGTTTATTCCTAGTTTAAATTAGGGATTATTCTAGTCCTAATAGATTATTTAGGATATTTTAGGATTTCGAATTTTCATAAAAATACCCCAAAAAGAAGTCATTTTAAGATAAGTTAGAGTGTCTTCCTAGAATAGATTGTGTGTTATCTTATGCGCTTTTTATTATTCCGAATTTTAATAAAAAATACCAAAACTACATCATTTTCCTGTCTTTAGAAATAGGTCATATCTTCGCATGACATATAGTTTGCATGCTAAGTTTAATTAATCGCATGTCATATTTCACACGTCATTGCACTTAGGTTAGTTTTCATTTAAATAAAGAGAAAACTCTAAAGAATACGTTGATTGAAGTATTTGTTAATTAGAAATCATAACATGATTGTCTGTGTGATTTTCTAAATAACAATGAATATGCTCGGTTTGCTAAAAGGTACGTCGTTATTCTAAACTAGTAATTTATTTACTGCTTTCTGGGTATTGAATTGGTGAATTACGCACCTACATGGTCAGCTCACATGTTAGTGAATAAGTAATAAAATAGATCCAGACTGTCTGTTCAAAGATTGTTTTTGAAAAGAAAAGGTACCGAAAGGGCATTAGACTAGTTCTAGCATAACCAAGTCCCCGAGTTCAAAATCTATGATTTGTAGGAATAAAATATATTTCCTCATATTTTATTTGGGTTTCGAATCGACCCACTATAAAATAGATTAGTGGCAACTCCAGCATGAAACCATTTGCATATTAAGAACTTAAACCCTAAGTTATGAACTGGTAAGGCTTGGGAGTGCCCGAATTAGGTTTAATCTTAATAATTTATGAGCCAAACCCCTAGGTGGTGCACAATGGAGGCTAGGTCATGATAGCTTGGCGACTCCGCTGGAGACTTGAAAATTCTTAGTGGACTTAGGCCAGTTTTCTTTTCAAAAAAATGTTTTTGTTTGGTAGTGAGGATTCTAGGTACGTCTCTAACGTTTAAGGTGTTAAATGTTTTTACAGAATGAGATGTATAAGGGAAGTCGTGATTGTTAACTTTTGTTTTGTAGGGAGGTATGGAATGAATGGTTTATTTTCAGTACGAAGCGTTGTTTGATATAACCTGTTGTGCATGTCTTGCATCTACACTACATTGCACACACTACCCACTGCTGAACCTAGGTCGCACAACTTTAGGATGATACTGAGACAATGGACATCCCGACTACATCCGCGTGGTACAAGTCGTCTTCCTTGGTCTCGAAAGTTCTTTCACGGTGTTATTGAGTTACCACCACGGTTGCAACCATGCGACTTGGATCGGCTCTTTGACTGAGCCGGAGTCGGGAGAACCTGGCCAAACCACAACCATGACTAGTTTAGTTCGGTAATCCTCGCGTCTCCACTTTGCAAGCCAAAGTCCATATAAAAATCGAACCTTATATTTCATATGCATGTCTATGTGGTTACCATAGTTCTACCAGGTAAAGTAAGTCTTCTGAACTCTCCTTTTTGTAATTTACTTAGTTATTGCAATTTTCGGATCGGTCCATGATAGGTGTAGGTCGGTTTTCAATTTGAAAGTAATAATCATTGAGTCCTTTGAAAATAAAAAAGAAAAAGAAAAAGAAAAAGAAAAAAAAAGAAGGCTTTTTGAAGAATTCATTTTCAATCTATGTCTTTATTTTTCTTAATGTGTCATAGGTCATTATTTTCCTAAGAAGTTTGTCGTCGTAATTATAACAAAAGATGACATAACAAAAAAAAGCTTTGGAGAATTTGTCTTCAATGCATAGTTTCTAGGAAGTCTCAATTTTTGTTTTTTAGTGCTTCTATTTCCTAGGTTGTATCTAGGGTGTTGTTTATATTTCTCTGCCTAGATCACTTTTTCATAAAGTTTCATTCATATACGAATATTTTCATGAATAAATGAAAAAATAAAAAAGACTAGAAACATGTCATGGGCCGACTTTGTCTTGATTATGTGTTTACACCTCATTTGTTTCCGAAATAGGTGAATCTGGATCATTGACCATCGGCCGTTCATACGTGGCCACAAGCAAAAGTGATTGATCACGAAGTGCTGAACCGTCTTGCTAATATTGAGAATGATGTGAAACAAGTCTTCATCGCTCTTCGACAGCTCTCAGAGCAAGTGCAGTTTCTTTTGACTAAGCTTTAGTCCGCATATCACAAGCTGAAGCGGTAGTCCCATGACGATCCACCAATGAAGATAAGGGTGTGGTTGTTGAGGACGTTATGCCCGACCTAGTCGATGAACCCCCACTAGTCATCCCTGTGATGCCTACCAGTATGCCGAGAGGTAAGCAGGATGAACACCTTGCAAAAATCATGGAGGAGCTTAGCCAGTTGCAAGGTTCACAAGACCAATGCCCTGTTGATCTATCTGGTTATGCCACTGTTAAAGTCCCAGAAGAAGTCAAAATGCCTGAGTGCGAGAAGTACGCTAATACTTCTTGCCCGAAGATTCATTTGCAAGCCTACCTAGCCCAAAGGATGATTCATTCATACCAAACAAGTTTGACTGGGGCAGCCCTGTAGCGGCACATTGTGAAGAAGATTAGTCTCCTCAAGACTTGGGAAGAATTGATTGATGCTTTCCACAAACAGTTCAAAGTTGACATTGACATCACTCCATCTCGCGAGTATCTGGTCAGCACAAAGAAGGAGGAGAGTGAATCTTTCAAGGCATATGCCACAAAATGGAGAAACCTGACTGCTTAGATTAGCTCGAAGCCAACAAAGGGACAATTGATGAATTTGTTTATGGAAGCTCTCCCCCATGAATATCAAAGTCGAATGCAGGGCTTGACTACTGAATCTTTTGATCAACTCGTTCCTATGGGCAAGCGTATCGACGTAGCCTTGCATGAGAGAGGGGTCACTGAACATGATTATATTACTGAGAAGTTCCTAGTTGAGAAAGTCAAAGAATTAGCTGATGAGGTCATTGCCGCGCAGCCTACTCTGAGCCAAAGCTCCGCGACCCTACCTCCCAATTCTGCCATGAAGACAATGATCCAAGTAGAACCGATCCCTGTTGATCCAAAAAGAGAGACTCTGTTACCCCATGATTCTCCAAATGCCCTCAAATTGGCAAAACGGAATGCTTTATTCGAAAGGTTGGGCCCACGCACAAAGGAAAGGAAGCATAAACGATTCAAGCCAATGCCCATCACTGAACGTGCGAGGAATTGGGTGAGTCCTAGTACTATCTATGTTCAACCTTATTGGGCAAGTGACTGGTGCTTCCCCAGACCTCAGGAGCGGTGGAGACCATATCGTCAATTCACGACATTACCAGCAGCATTGTCAGAAGTCTTACCTACTCTACAGAGGTGAGGCCTAGTGGCCGAGGAGTCACCGCGTCATGATCTCGAACATCACCGCTGGTACAATCCATCGAAGAGCTGTGGTTACCACATGGACGAAATTGGTCATTCTACCAATGATTGCCTCCCCGTGAAGAACAAGGTCCAGGCCTGTTAGATAGATGAGCACTTACTCTTCAGAGTCTATCTTCCGAAGAGCAGCTAAATCCTTCACCTAACCAAAAGGATAATGCGGACCCTGATTTCGAGCAAGCTCAGAGCTCGACTCTAAATCCCTTGATGTAGGGAGGTTTCAATTGTCACCCATTCCCCCACGTGGGAACTTTTATTGCTTTCTAGGATTTCTCATTGGTTTTCTAGGAACTTTCATTTTTAGGAATTGATTATCGTACTTTTCATTCGAATAAATGTAATTTGATTGATGAATATCAATAAAATTACAAATATTTTGTTTTGAGGGCATAATGACATATGCCAAATCAGCCCGGTAATGATATCCAATTAAGAAAAGAAAAATACCATTTATGGAGAAATTTTGAGAGCTGGGCTTTCTCATGTTTCCTTAACCAAAGAAATTTTTGAAAAAAAAAAAATCATTTTGGAGCCTTTTCCTGAAGCATGCATCGGGTTAACCCTATTTGTGTTTTTAACTCATTTGCTTCATGTCTCAGAGCATAATTCTATTGACTTGATGAGAAAACATATGAAAAATGGCATATCAGCTTGCGACGGACCCATTGGCTCGCCTGTTACTCGACAAAGTCGAGAACACACCTCTTAAAGAATTGATGTGGGGCATGTGTCATTACTGCTTGTGTGAGATATCAATCCCGAAGGGCCTAATGAAGTGTTCTCCATTTCCATTTCCATGCTTGATGGAACTTGTTTCCCCGCAGATCAATAAGAAAATGAGAGGCAAGAGGACTAGTCATCTTTGATGAAAGAGGTACGTCTCATTCCTAAACATAATTAAGTTTGGAATCGACACTATGTTCTTTGCCTTGCATATGGCAGATTGGAGGCATGACAGATTCTGATTATATCGCAACCGACCTCTCGGGATTTTTTTGAACATGCTCAAAAAATGAGGGACTCGCCTGGTATATGTTAAGTCTAAATTCGGAGCTTAACTTGGACTCTCCCAAGTCCATATCATATCACGATTTAAGGTTCAAATTTTAACATGCAAGTGGTTTACAAAAATGAGTCGTCACTAATCGATTTGGGGTGGGTCGATTAGAAACCCAAATAGGGTGATGGGAGAATCACCCTATTCTTACGAACTAGAGATTGACCGAGCTCGGGGACTTCGTTACATTAGTTAGATAACTAATGCCCTTTCGGTACTTTTTTACCCTGTTCATTTTTTGAAAACATTTGTCATACAGTTTGGATTGATTTTAGGACCTTTCTCCTAACATGTGAGGTGATCAAGCGAGTGCATAATCAAAAGTGATTAACAGTCAGAGTAAATATGCAGCCTAAGGTTCTAACCCTAGCTAAGGCGATCAACATTTAAAGTATAACACCATGCCATTAAAATCTAGATTACAAAAATATGCATGATAGTCATATAACAAAACACGATCACATAAGCTTATCTATTCAAATATGTGATTTATGTGATTAAAAATAACATGCATAATAAAACAACGATATATTAACACATTAAGATATACAACAAAATTTTAATTTTTTTAAAAAATATATAATAATAATAATAATAATAATAATAATACGGAAAAATACTTTTTAATTTTTTTTTTAAAATATAATAAATAAATAAATGTGACAATTTTTTTAATAAAAAAATTATAAAATAAAATAATATAATAATATAAAAATGGGTCGCGTCACAGATTCGAGTCGGTTGGATCCGACCCAGGCGTTGACCAGGGTCGGGTCGGCTAATCTGAGTCGGCCGAATTCGACTTGGGTTAACGGATCCGACCTAGGGCGTTGACCCGAGTCGGATCTGCTGATTCAGGTCGGGTTCGACCCGAACTCGCTGACCCGTTGGGGAAAATGCCGGCGGAGCCAAAATTAGCCGTTCGCCGGTTGACCCAGATCGGCGCCGCCCCCCGAAACGGCCCCTAGGGCCACCACCGACATCACTAACCGCCTGGGTTGCCGTCAGGCCATCGGTTCGTCAGCCGGCGACCAAACCAAACTCGGTTTCTTTGGGGTAATTCATCGAACACCTAGCGGGCGCGTGGAAAAAAGGAGGATTCTGACCTCCTCCGGCGACCTAGTCAGCTCCAACGGTCACGGCTTGTTCCCAACTGAGGCTAGGGACCGGAACTGGCGACGGCATAGGTCGGGAATTGCACAACACGGCCGGCGCGAGTCCAGGGCCTACCGTGCCTGAAAACAAAGGAAAACAGAGGCGGGTCTCACCGGGGGACATTCACTGGTCAACGGCACGTCTGGTCAGCTCTCAGGCAGCCCCGCGGGTGACGGCGACACTGCTGGTCCTCTCCTGGCTCGGGCGTGATCTCGGTTCGTCTTCTTTCTCTCTCTATTCTCTCTCTCTCTCTCTCTCTCTCTCTCACTCTCTCTATTTTTTTTCTCTCTCTCTGAACGACCTCGGCTCTCTCTTCCTCTTCGGCTTTTATAGCTGGCGACGACGGGCCCCCCTCCCCTTGCCCCATTGCATCTGCGTGACGACGGGCCTGCACCGGCCTACTCTGGCCATCACTCGCGGCCATTAGGCCGGTGCAGGGGAGTAGGCCCAGAGGGGGCAGAGGAAGAAGAGAGGGGGGAGGTCTTGGAATCTCGAATGGATAGGATTGGCCATTAAGGCCAGTCCCGTTGGCGTGCTCCTCCAGGCCTCCTCTATCCTAATGGCGACGGCGTGGCCGCTGCAAGCATTCGTCACGCTGCGGCCAGCACAGGGGAGAACAAGGGAGGTGAAAGGGATGAGCGGCCGTGAGGAAGAAAGAAGGAGAAAGGAGTCTGGGCCAAGCCGGGAGGAAGAAAGGAGAAGGCAAGGCGGACAGGGCCCGTGCGCGGGAGGGGGGGGGAGGGGGGGGAAGAAAAGAGAAAGAGAAAAGGGTTGGGTCGGCCCAGCCCCAACCCGACCCGGCCCGACTCGAAAACTTTTTTTTTTTTTTTAAATTTTGAAATTTTTTTAATTTAACATTTTAATAGACCTTATTAATACAAATATGCCTAATTTCTATATACAATGCATTTAAATAGAAATATTTTTTTGTTTTAGGAATTAAAGAAAATTAATTCCTAAATTTCGTGCAATTAGTTTTTTTTGGGCAAGTTAAAAATAGGTGTCAACAGCTGTTTCTATTTGAAGGTGATCTCATAGGGATTGAGTTCACAGAGATTATATTCAAAAATAAAATGACACCTAAATTCAGCCAATGCATGCTTAATGAATGCTATTTTTTTTGCGAGACTGTGAGTCTCATTTTTTGATGCAATAAGATAATGTATGCTAAAGCAAATAAAAACATACCTGAGTTGCTTACCTTGCCGAAGAGTAGAGTAATTCCAGATAGTTGGTGTCAGGTGTCGAGGACTCGAACCTATCTTCGGTTGCCTCGACTGAATTTCCTTCGACTGGGACTCGAACCTATCTTCGATTGCCTCGATGATAGAAATTGTTTGTCCAGGACCCGAACTTATCTTCGGTCGCCTTGACTGGGGGAAACAGCTTGTCTAGGACTCGAACTTATCTTCGATCGCTTTGACTGGGTTTCGTTTGTCTCAGACTCGAACCTACCTTCGGTTGTCGTGACTGGGGAAGTCGCTTGCACAAGACCCGAACCTTTCTTCGGTTTCCTTGACTGGGGGGGGGGGGGGGAATTGCTTGCACAGGACCCGAACATATCTTCGGTTGTTAGCTGGATTTCATTTGTCACGGACCCAAACCTACCTTCGGTTGCCGTGATTGGGGAGAAATTGCTTGCACATGACCCGAACTTATCTTCAGTTGCCAGTTGGATTTCATTTGTTTAGGACCCAAACCTTTCTTTGGTTTCCTTGACTAGATCTTGTTTTAACAAAGTACTTGCACCTTATAAAAGGTACCTGAAAAGACTTGATATGAACAGATGGGGCTGATCCCATGCTCAAGAGGGTGAATAGATGGGTCAATCTAATGCTCAAAGAATACCATAATAATTGTAGGTACAAGAATTTTTTTGAACCAGACATGGGTAGAGTATACTTTTCTGGGCACGTTTTTACCTCTTAAGGGCATGTCTCCTGTTAGACAAGTAAGTTTTGCGCAAAGACATATGTATTTATCGGAGAAATAGACAACTACGGCTATTCTAAAATATCATATGAAATATCTTGACCGCAAGCCAAGATGCATTTTATTTTCAAAGCAACACCTGATTGACTCCCTGGGTAGTTTGAAAAGAATTTATAATTTTGGAATCGAGCGAGGGTAGAATGTACTTTCCTGGGCACGATCATGTACACACATATGCATTCATTAAAGAAATAGACAACTGAGGCTATTCTAAATATCTTATGAAATATCTTGACCGCAAATCAAGATACTTTTCTTTTTCAAAGGAACACATGGTTTACCTTCTGGGTAGTTTGAAAAGAAATCTGATGAAATATCTAGTGTTTCTTACCCAAAGGTTTGATGCATCATCTGCTGAATAACTGACCTTTTTCAGGACATCTTTCTTGGGGTGACAATGAGGGCTTCTTCAGTGTCCGAATTTTCGTGTTTTATCACTGGGGATTAAGGCTCTAAACTATCAAAGACGATTAGCACAAACATGCATGCCTTCATCAGGGATAGACAAGTTAGGCTATTCAGAAATATGTATTTACGCAAAGTGATTTTGCCATGTTTGTGTCACCAAACATCCACCGAGGATCAATTAAGATAATTTTCACTCCCAAGGTGGACTTCTCGAAATGCTCAATGAGAGACCTTCAATCAGAAAGGACTTTATACTCGCTCTCATTGAAAAGGACTATTTGTCCCATTCATTAAGGTGAGAACATCAAAAATACTTAACTTGATCATTATCACATCAACAAGGGTCTAAGTTTTCTCGCAAATGGTATGACACTGCCAATCTGAGAGGTCTTTTTTAGGGTTGTAATGTTGGCTTGGTCAATGGCTTAATAAAGGTGACTGTTCAAGTTAAGGCCATGAAAGAAAATATTTTGCAATCATCTTAAGGTTTATAAGTCAAGAACCCTGCAAAACGAAATAGAAGTAATCTTGCTTGCACTTCCTCCAGCGTTTTTTATAAACATTTGAAATTCCACGTTAATTCAAGTGCCCTAGTCAGAAGAGACTTTACAAGGGATATAACATGGGCTTGGTTCATAAGTTGTGGAACGAAATGATCGTTGGGCTAAAAAATGTGTGTAAGGGCGAGAATTGATGATCATCTTGGCATTGTCACTACTCTTTTTCTGCACCGTCAGGATCCTTTTGGAAAATTCTCATGGTAATCTCATGCTTTGACTTCTTGAACAGCTTTTTCTTGAGGATTTTTGTGTCAAGCATTTTCCCGGATACTATTTGATTTTTGTCTCAATTGCTTTCTCCAGAATAGGTTTGTCTTTATCTATCATGATATATCTTTGTCAAGACAGAGTTCCTAAAGTAGAGATTTGTATAGAAGAAGAACTCAAGTTTAAACCCTTTGGGGTCGCCTATTCTAGACCACTTAATAACTTTGATGTATTTGAGAGCATCTTCATCACGTTCAGAGATCTCCTTAGTTGAAACTTCATTGTGTTTCACAGAAGTTACCCAGAAATTAGGGACTCCTTTCTCTTTATCTTTTTCATCATTTTTCTTCTTCTCCTTTTTCTTCATGGGCATTGGCCTTGCTTTTACCAAGCACACTGCTTTTTCATACCCCTAGTTTTCAGCATTTTTGCTGTTCTTTTAGTGTTGTCAGGGCAAGCTTAAACAAATTTGAACAGAACAATATTATTAGGCTCATGGAGTCTTCATCTTCATTCGGTACTTTGGACCTTAATGCTCAAACTGTGGTGACTTTTACTTTGCCTCGGTGTGGGGGATGATCACTAACTGGGTTCATACGAAATGAAATCACTGGCTCAATTGGGCTAGCAAGGGATATAAGTGTATGGAATAGAAAAAGAATTGCTCTTTGTCATCCTAGGGCACTTAAATTATCGTGAGAGTTCGTATGCAATAATAACACTCAAAGATTAATGCAAGTGAGAGCAAGAAAATTTTTATTCGTCTTTTCACCTTGTACGAGCTATTGTGGCTGATGATCATAGAAAATTTTAGATATTACAAACTCATCCTTTTTGTCTTATTCAATTCCTAGGTAAGAACATCACTGTTATCAATGACATGTTGGCATTTTGAACAAGTTCTAATTAGTTTGCTGCTTCTCTTTTGACTAAGTCCTCTTAGCCTCGACTGTCATGCCGTCGATGGTGTGCTTGTCTTGGAGGACCCTGTCGAGGACCACCAAATTTATGAAGATGATGAGGATAAAGCCGCTGGGTGGTAATCGAAAGGGAAGGGCATTTTTATTATTTTCTCTGAGTTTGAATCCTTCCCGTGATGCTGATTTACCTCAAGCTGCTCCAATGCGGGGTAGTTTTTGACAAGGTAATTTAAATGGAATCTCCAAGTGTATGGGTTTGGAGATGGTCAAGTAAAAGATCAATGGTAATATATGGGGTAGAAAAATGAACTGTCTCTCGTCACTTCGGCTATCGTACCTTATGCGAAAAATCCCTTTAACTTGTAGAAATTGAACCTTTTCGCTCATCTTGCAAGGGTTTGGTACATGAGAATGTGTATAAACTGGGGATTGCCTCTTATTATCCCGACACCTCTTGTTCAAGATATCTGAGCAGTTCGACACCATTCGTCGAATTGTCAAAATTTTCACAGTGAATTGGTGAATTAAACAGGTAAAATTATCGTGCAAAGTTCTTCTCAAAAGATATGTGATGCACTTAGAGGAAGGTTAAGCACTTATTTGTTTTGACCTGTTTCTTCCTTCTTATTTTTTTCTACTCTTATGTGAAAAGTTTGTAAGGAATGAGATATTTACCTATGCTGTGATGGCAAGGCAAATCTGCGAGGTAAGAAAGACCATGTTAATGAATGGCTCTTTGAGGGACAGAAATTAGGAATGATACAACATTACCTTTCATGGTTCCTTTCATTTGAGACTAGATTGATAACTTCTTAAGTTCTCTCGGACGTTGGTTATTCTTTTCTGACGAAAACATGAACTCATGTTAAAAATGAAATAATTGAGGGCAAATTGAGAACGATACAAATTACCCTTCCTCCAGTTTGTCTTCAAAGCTAGCAGAGTCTTTTCTCCCCTCGTGATTGGACGCGAAGCTTGAATGAAACCCTCTATAATTAGGGGTGTTCCCAATTAGAAGGACCTATTGTCAGCGCATGTTATGTCAATACGGCTCCGGTATGTCGGGGATTTTTTCGGGAGTCCTGCGATTCCAGGTTGCATAAGACATACATAATCGCTTGCATGGGACGCTTCGCAGTAAAGCTAATCTATATTTTAAAGGTCTTCGACAGATGTGGGCATAGCTACTATTGATACTTCCGTGGTTGCCAGTATCAGCTTTGACATTGCTTTGTCTTATGCGAAGTCCTTTCCAATTAGATTTACCGCAGGAGTGTCCTTATCAATAACTTTTCTGCCAATTCCCTTGTTATCAATAGGAACATAGAAATTGTTTCAAGGATAGTACTTCTTCACTGCATTAGAGTTGACTGGGTTGGAGAATTGGCATCCATTCATCTCAGTCAGAATTGGAGTCCTTCCGGGGAGTGTCTTTTTCACAATATAGGGACCAATGTAGTTTGGAGCGAACTTACCTATGAGTTCAAGAGGTAGTGGTAGTACTTTTTTCAAGACAAGATCACCTACTTCGAACTGTCTTGGGTGTACCTTTTGATTGAATGATCTGGCTACCTTTTGTTGATAACATTGCCCATGACAAAGAGCCTTCAATCGCTTTTCATCGATCATATTCAGCTGCTTCAGCCTTTGCTGCTTCTATTCCGCCTCAGACAGTTTCACTTGAGACAATACTCGTAGTGAAGGGATTTCCACCTCAACAGGCAGGACTGATTCCATGCTATACACCAGGGAAAAAGGGGTCGCCTCAGTAGATGTTCGAATTGATGTTCGGTATGCCATTAACGCAAAAGGCAATCTTTGATGCCAATTTTGGTAATTCTCAGTGGTTTTGCCTAAGATCTTCTTGATATTCTTGTTGGTAGCTTTAACAGCTTCGTTCATTTGAGGATGATAAGGAGATGAATTCAGATGACCGATTTTGAATTCACTGAGTAAACCATCAACAAGCTTGTTATTCAGATTTGTCCCGTTATCTGTAACGATGGCTTCAGGAACGCCATAACCGACGATTATATCTCTCTTAATAAATTTCATCACATTCCAAGCGATAACATTGGTATATGTCGCGGCCTCAATCCACTTGGAAAAATAATCAATTGCAACTAAGATGAAGCGATGTCCATCTAATGCTTTCGAATTAATTGGACTGATCACATCGATGCTCTACATTGAAAATGGCCATGACTCAGACAACTGGTATAATTCAGTTAGAGGGGCATTTATGTTATTTCCATGGATCTGACAACGGTAACAATTTCGAACATGTCGGATGCAATCACCTTCTAAGGAAAGTCAGTAATAACCCAATCTTGTTATTTTCCCGGCCAACATGCATCCATTCATGTGCGGGCCACATGCTCCTTTGTGCAACTTCTGCATGATGCGTGTTGCTTTGGTCGCGTCCATGCACCTTAACAAAATAGAGTCATATGACCTCTTGTATAAGTTCTCACCCTCAACAAAGAATTTCGTTGCCATCTTCATTATGTATCTCCTGTTTGCAGGGCTAATCCCTTCAGGGAACTGCTGTTCCTTAATGTAATTCATAATATCGTAATACCATGGTTTACCACCGGGTTCTTCGGTCATGGTCATGCATTGGGCTGGTCTGGGTCAGGATTTCAATCTTTAGAGGTTCTATTTCTAAGCCATTAGTAACTTGTGACATGGATGATAGCGTAGCCAATGTATTAGCGAATTAGTTATGAGATCTAGATAGGTATTCAAACGAGATCTCGTCGAATGCTGAAATCAATTCTTCCAAATAGTCATGATAGGGCACTAGTTTAGTATCCCTAGTCTTCCATTCACCCGTAGTCTGGAGTATGATTAAGGCAGAATCGCCGAACACTTTTAGTTTAGCTATTTTCATATCAATTGTTGTTTGTAAGCCAAGAATACATACTTCATACTCGGCAATGTTGTTGGTGCAAGGAAATACCAGTTTCGCGGCTACCAGATAATGCTACCCGTCTGGGGATATCAAGACTACCCCAGTGCTAGAGCCAGATAGGTTTACTGCTCCATCAAAAAACATGGTCCACGTGTGTTCCTCCGTTGATAAAATACGGTCATCTGGAAGATCAACTTCATGTGTTTCCCCAGGACATTCAGCTAACATATTAGCGATCACTCGACCCTTCACCGGTTTTTGTAATGATATTTGGATGCCAAATTCTAAAATCAGAATTTGCCATTTGGCTAATCTTCCCACTAATGCTGGTCGGTTAAGCAAATACTGGATAGGGTCATTTTTAGTTACAAGGAATGTTTGATGGTGCAGAGTATATTGTCGGAGTCTATGCAACACCCATACCAGTGCGACACAGGTTTTTTCTGATTCGCAATAATTCTGTTCCGAAATGGTGAATTTTTTACTCAGATAATAGATGGCTTGTTCTTTTCCATCATCATGGTGGCTCTAGGCCAATATGGCTCCTAACGATTCACTATGAATCGTTAAATAGAGAGTTAAAGGATGCCTCGGGACTGGTGGAACTAGTATCGGGGGGTTCATCAAATACTGTTTTAGCTTTTCAAATACTTCTCGACAATCCTCATATCAATTAATCTGGGCATCCTTCTTGAGAAGTTTGAAGAAATGCCGTGCAGGCTCGGAGAGTTAGGAGATGAACTGAGCGATGTAATTCAATCTTCCCAAAAGGCTTCTAACCTCCCTCACTGTGGACAGGGGTTGCGGCTCACATATGGCTTTGACTTTTGAGGGGTCGACCTCGATCCCCTTGCTACTCACGATGAACTCAAGTAACTTACCAGAGGTCGCCCTAAATATGCACTTTGTAGGGTTCAAGCATAATTTGAACTTGTGCAACCAGCTGAATAACTTCTTTAAGGCTTCAATGTGGTCCTCTCCGCATCTAGTCTTGGTGATCATGTCATCAACATAGACTTCAATTTCTTTGTGCATTAGGTCGTAAAAGAGAGTGACCATAGCACGTTGATATGTTGTGCCGGCATTCTTCAAACCAAAAGACATAACTCTGTAATGAAAGGTCTCCCATGGAGTGACGAATGCCGTATTCTCCTTGTCTTCCTCATTCATCTTTATCTGATTGTATCCGGAGAATCCATCCATGAAAGAAAATAATTCGAATCCAGCATTACTATCCACAAGGACATCTATGTGGGGGAGTAGAAAGTCGTCTTTTGGACTGGCTTTATTCAAGTCATGGTAATCAACACAAACTCGAATTCGACCATCTTTCTTCTTTACCGGCACAATATTTGCTACCCAGTCGGGATATTGCGAAACCTTGATGAACCCTACTTTCAACAGTTTCATTACTTCTTCTTCGATCTTTTTCGACAACTTGGGTTTGGTCCTTCGTAACCTTTGCTTCTTAGGAGGCATGTCGGGATAGGTAGGCAAAATGTGCTCAACAATCCGGGGGTCCAACCCTGGCATATCAAAATAGGACCATGTGAAGACATCTTCATAATCCTTGAAAAGAGCAACTAGACGTATGGCTATCTCTTCGGGAAGGTTAGCTCCAATCTTCACTTCTTTTGGATCTTGAGTACCGCTCAAATTGATGATAGTAGTATCTTTGGTTGTAAGGGACTTGAATTGTTCATACTGCTCCCAATTTCTTAGGATTTTAGCGGGGTCATCACTTGAATCGTTTGAATCGCTGCTGCGAGTATCTATATCATCAGGCTGGACCGCACTAACTCCCTCGCAAGTCGCAAAATCATGCCTAGAACACAAGGTAAATTGATCAGAAAAATAAATGGGGGGATGGATTTTTCATTGTCCTTTTCCTCTTAACACATTTTTGAAGAAATAATAAAAATATCTTTGATTTTCAAAAACTTCTTAGAAACGAGGAAGCATGAGATAGCTTGGGCCTCAGAATACTTTCCTTTTCGTGGCTAGATATCATCAATGGACCGGTTTGGGATACTACCTCACGCCCTTAAAACATTATTTATTTACAATACATGGATTTATAACCTCCAAAGAGGGGGAGTTCAAAAGATATTTCTTCCAATAGAAATGATGACAAAAAACAAAATATAATAATAACCTATTTTTCAGGGATTCATGCAAAAGAGAGGAGAGTAACTCTACTCAAGCGGGCTTGCACCCATTCCCTCCACCGGTCCTTTATCTATTGCGCCGACAAAGAAATCCTCGAAAGTATCGTTCCAGGAATCCAGCTTCTCAGTTCCTCTCTTTAATGGTGTCAGCTTTTCCATGTCGTTCCATCCATTAGAAGTGCTATTCTGCTGGTCTTCATAAAAACTTGACGGCAATTGGTAGTCAATGTAATAGTCAAACTTACCACTGGGTTCGCCCAGTGTATCCATAATTACCTTTCCCTTGCGCGCCGTATCAGAAAGCTCAGGAGCAGCGGGACGAAGGCTAGGTACCACCAAGAGATCATCTTCATCATGACATAGCCATGGGGCACGAAAAGTGAATGCCCTAGCGTCCAGTAGGTCTTGAACTCTATTTTTCAAAGCATCACAATCATCCAACGAGTGTCTGATCTCTCCTAAATGATAATCATAGGACTTGAAGGAGTTATAGTTGATGAAGTACTCAGAAGTACGGTGTTTTGGCCTACTTGCGATTAGCTCCTTCCATAAAAGGATAGGGAATATCACCTCAATGGATTTAGGAACTGGCGAGTATCGTCGTACATTGCCCTACCACTGTAAGAGTTTGATGTCTCACCAAATCATGTCAGGAAGGACTCATAACGGTGAGTTTCCTCCGGATTCATTTTCTTGAGTCACCTGCTCCTGATCGGACAACGGTGGTGACATGTCCGAGATTTGGCGAATGGTATCCATTAAGGATGTCAGTAAATCCTGTAACTCGCCTAACTGATGCCACAAATGTGTAAACAAATCAAGCGAGTAGGTACTCATTTCTGAGGTCGAGTGTTTGTGTATGGCTCCTATAAAGATGTCATCAAATAGGGTGACCACGCTATCCACCGCTTCTTCTCGTCCATAATCTTCTTCAATCGGTAGCTTTTTGGGTTCAGAGGTCAGTCGATAGCTATATTTGTAGGAAGAGTCGAGGAGTTCAGGTGACTTGAACATTTGGCGGGCTACTTGAACCCCTCACCGGATTCTCCTAAGAGCTTAAGATAAATGCCTTCCTCCTACAACAATTTAGCAGGTGGCGGGAAGGTCTCCCAAATATGGGGAAGCGACAAACCAATTTGACCCTTCGTGTGCCCCTTGTTGATTTGTGGTTTTCTTCCGCGATACCCTAAACCAATGGTACGATGATTCCTGGCGGCCTGGATAGGCTTTCGGATGCTCTGGCCTCCTCTACCTAATCCTTGGCCTGGGGTAAAGCCATTTCCAACTATAACCTTCCTTATCATGATTGAGGCTTTTGACACATCAGGGGTGGGGGAAGAAGTTCATCGATACCCATGCACGGTTAACACGAGCTCAATAGACTGATAGCTAGATTCCACTTTACCACTTGGCTCAGCATACGGGATGGCAGTTTCTTGTTAGATTCGATGATCCTTCTCCCCAAGGACTGTGATCAGCTTCCTTTGGGCTACGAACTTCACACTTTGGTGAAGGCTTGACGGTACGGCTCTAGAAGAATGAATCTAGGGATGACCCAGCAGAAAGCTGAATGTAGTGGGGATGTCCATTACTTGAAACAGAATACTGAATACTGTTGGGCCAACCTGGACATCAAGGTCGATCTCACCCACGGTGTCCTTCTTCATTCCATCAAATGCCCAGACTGATGTTTTGGAGGCATGGAGTTTAGACGTATCCACATTGAGGTGGCGCAAGGTTGCTAGCGGGCAGATGTTCAACGCTGACCCATTGTTTATGAGAGCTCGAGTTACATGGAAGTTTCTACATTTAACGGAGATATAGAGATCTTTGGTATGTCCCATTCCTTCAGCGGGAAACTTCTCTTCTGAGAATGTTATCTGATCTTTCAAAAGGATGGACCCCACAAATGCTTCCAATTTGTCATGTTCAATTGACTCTGGGACGTTTACTTCACTCAATACTTTCATTAGGGATTTCTGATACTTCATGGACGTTTGGAGTAGTTCCAACAAAGAAATCTGGGCGGGCAATTTGCGTAACTAATCCACCACATTATATTCACTGGCTTTGACAATGGCTAGGAATTCTTTGGCTTCTTCGTCAGTGACAAGCTTCGAAGGTTGCATGTTAGCTTGAGCATACATTCATCCTGACTTGGTAACTAAGTCGACATCCAACTCATAGGACCATGGGACTACTTTATCATTCTCGTACTGGTAAAGTTGAGGTATCTCTTTTACTATGTGCCCTTCGGTTATGAGTACCTCAATTGTTAGCTCATTCTTCTCGTCTGGGTTATCGGACAAAGGTTCGCTCAGAAGTGTAGGGCTAGATGTACTTGTTTCGGCATTCAAAGTTGAAAGTTCTTCGTCCAAGTTGATGATGATCTCAGAGATAGTGGCCACCATGCCGGTGCACTTGGCATGCACAATCAAACCTGTTTTTGCCATGATGGTAACCCTTTCTTTCATTAGGGACAAAGGCAGTACTTCATTAGTAGGATAATACCCCGCTTTTACTATGGCGTTATAAATGTCAACAGTGTACACCCTCTCACTCTTAATTCGACAAGCGTCGAAAGTGGATAAGGTATTAACTCTGTTTTCGTGTTCGGGTAGTGGGTTATTTTGAACATTTGGCTTGGATGTCTGGAACGAAAAGGCTTTGGTATCAAGTAGATTTTGGATTCAGTGTTTGAGGGTATAGCAGTTGTCCATCAAATGTCCTATCCTGCCCATGTGATAGTCACACTTCTTGGACGGATTGTAATTCGAGAAGCTTTATGCGTTGGGATGTTTTGGCTCAGTAAACAGCAGGTTTTATTCCGGAGTATGGCTAGGACTTGAGAAGGGGACTCGAGCAATGGAGTGAATTGTCTTTTCTTATATTGTTTTGGAGGTTGGCGACTTGAGGTCGGCTGCTACTTATTACTCACTTAGATTGCCCAAGAAGGATGACAGTCTGGGTGTATGTAATGTTTGCATCCGTTAGAGATTCCTTTTCCTTTCTCGTATTGAGTCTCTTACTTGCAGAAGCGAGGTCTGTGAACCATCTGTCATGCAGTCCCATTTCAATTCATTTGCCCATAGGAACAAGACGATTAAGAGATTCAGCAGTGGCACCAACCAGGCGATGCCTGTATTCATACGAAAGGGACTTGATGAACAATTTCACTTGTTCATGATCAGTGAGTTGTGAGGTAACCTGGGCGGCCAAATTTCTCCATCTGGTGGCATACTCATCGAAGGACTCACTCTTTTTCTTTTCGGTGCCTTCCAGATCGTCCCGAGTAAAGGTGACATCGAGATTAAACTGGTATTGTTTGAGGAATGCATTGGCGGCGTCATCCCAAGATTTGAAAGTATTTACGTCTTTTGACATATACTATTTCAAAGCTGGTTCCATCAAACTGGCCTAAAATGTCTAAATCATGAGGGGTTATTATCTACGTATTGAGTCATCCGCACATGATACAAGTGCAAATGGTGTCTGGGGCATGAAGTGCCATCATACTTCTCAAACTCTGGCATCTTGAACTTTTCTGGTACTTTGACCTGTTTGTATATAGACAGGTCAAGCGGGACAGCATGCTGCGAGCTTTGTAGCTATTTCAGCATCTCCTCAACCTTTGTAAGGCATTTGTCATGTTCTATCATTGGGGGGCTTTCAGGTTCAGCCTTCTTGACAGCCAGGAGAAGCGGATCGTCGTCTAGTAGGGGCATTTTACTGTCGCTGGTAAAGGCTTTGTCTTTTCCAGTAGACGATGGTGGTAACATCACCTCAATTGTTGCAGGCGTAGGTGTGAGCTTGACATTAATGTATTTTATTTTCTTGGTGAGGTTTTCCAGTGCATTGAAAACTATTTTCATTTTGTTTTCCATATTATCAAGGCGGATGTTTTCTTCGTTTTTTTTCTTTGTCACTACCTGTGAAAACATTGAAATGAATGAGTATAGTGCCTAATAAAATTTATTTCGTGACCTAATCATGATATTATTACATATTTTATTTATTTGTGAAGAAAAAAATGAGAAAAAAAGGTTTTATTAATATCAACATTACAGGCAGTGTCCTTGAGGTTCGAACCCTGGTCGCCTCGAACCGCTTTCGCTTCACTCCCGGATACCACTGGGCTGAAGGCCACGGTGGTGTCACGAAGGTGCAAAAAAAATTATATAAAGAATAAAAATAGTCCGAGTTATATTAACAATATTACAACCTATAAATACCTTTAAAGAAGAAAAACAAAACCCCTAAATATAAATACTAAGAAAATATAAAATACAGGGGCTTTTAACAAAAAGGGCGCCATTCCCGGATGCTCATTCTATAAATGATGGGGAAGCTCCAGTCTCTCGGAGTTGTTTATTTTCATGGACAAGCTCCGCAATAAACGTATCCTTCGTTCCCACAGTCCTTTCGAGTTAATCAATTGGTGCTTGGCGACTGGGCTTGTTGGTTACATCCGGGACCTTTGACTGTAGATCTGCCGGGATTTGGTGATGCAAAATGTAGAACAGAGAGGCATGGTGGGCCTTTTCCTATCCCTTCAATAGCCTAGGCACCTAAATGTTTTCAAGATGGCTTTCAATCCATATCCCTTGGATAGCACGAACTTCATCAAAGTAATTGTAGTTCGAGCTGGTGAATTGAACTCGAAACATGTCTGTTTTGAGTGGCGGTGAGATCTCATGAAGGGCCCTATATTGACGGGCTACTCGGTATGGGTAGTATGAGGTGATGCCTGATAAGTTGAGCAGCGGAACGGGGTTATGGAACTAGTGGACATAACGAGCTTAACCCTCATTGAACCATTTAATATGCCATAGGAGTGCCTTGGGATCGGGGTCCTTCAAAAAGTTTATCCAAGTGGCGTAATCCTTGTTAGGAGAGTGACTTTTTAGGACCTCAAATCTTTGTATTGGGTGCATGAGGTCATCGATTTCAAAAAGCTACATGAGGTGCCCAAATCCTTTCAAATGGGATAAAAACCATATTTGTAAAATTTCTAGAGCGGCCCACATGATTTTCTTATCATTTTGTTTAAAATGGTTTAAAGACAAAAATGTTTCTGCCAAAACTGAATTAATATAACTCGAGCTGGTACAAATTTATTTGGCCACATAAGTAACTGAGGGGTTTATTGAATTTTTGCGATGGGGAAAAATGACACACCCGATAAACGCAAGGATAAAAATCTTGGCTTTTTGGCTCATAGGTTGGCTTTCAAAACATTCATTTAAGAAAAATCATGGGCATGCATTACAATGAGCTTTAATGATTCTCTTCACGGTATCGCTCTTGGTTCGCAAAAATTGAGATAATTCGGGCAGAGGGGACATGCCTAAAAGTGGTTTGATGAGCTCAAATCCCAAAGGTTTTCCAATGGTAATACTATACTCTTCCAAAGTCGGGGTTATCTCAAACTTACTAAATATGAAAGTGGAGGTCTGTGAGCACCAGAAATGTGCTAACGCTTGCATCATGCCAGAATGGATGTTGATTTTGAGCAGTGGAAGTAGGCAACTGATTCTTGCTTTAATATACTGTTGATCATTCTGGTCGAGTTGATTCCACCATGACAGAAGTTCTTTTTTGGGAGTGGGGACGAATTGGACATCAGCTTTTCCCATCGTGTATAAAATGCAATCAACGGGTGGTCTAACAGTAACAAATCAAATAAGTAAGTAGACTGAATAATAAAAAAGGATAGAATATATACATTTTCCTTGAACCATGTCAATCACAACGACATGCACATGAAGAGTGAGGTTCGATTTCTATTTTAGACTGGTTGAACAAAATGAAATTAAAAGGGTGCCTGACTGTCGCAGTCTCGTGTTGGTGTCAAGTTCTTTTAACCTCGACCAAATTGAAAGAAATATATTATAGTCACGTGAATAACGGATAAAGATATTTCTTTGTGAATTTTTATAAATAAATTTCGGGGAAAAGAAAGGCAACTTCTATATCGCGGGCTCGCGTTCGTGGTCGTATTTTTTTTAACACCATCTTAAAATGCCCTATTACGGCCCACGTCCAGCAGCGTGGTTGTGTGTGCAATAATGTAGTGCTAAATCATTAAAGTATGCACAACAATTTAAAATCAATCAGTTTGAGCCTGCAAGAACAAATAACACCTTAATGTTAGGATCATACCTGGAGTCCTCACTGTCAAGCAAAAATTATTTTTGAACAAGATAAAAAATTTGGCTTAAGTCCACTGTTAAACAAAAAGTCCCCAGTGGAGTTGCCAGTCTATTGCGACCGACCTTCCGGGATTTTTTTGAACATGCTCAAAAAATGAGGGGTTTGCTTGGTATGTGCTAAGTTTAAATTCGAAACTTAACTCGGGCTCTCCCAAACCCATACTATTTCGCGACTTAGGGTTCAGATTTTAACATACAAGTAGTTTATAAAAAGGAGTCGCTACTAATCGATTTGGGGTTGGTCGATTAGAAACCCAAATAGGGTGATGAGAGAATCACTATATTCTTACAAACTAGAGATTAACTGAGTTCGGGAACTTGGTTACATTAGTTGGATAACTAATACCTTTTCGGTACCTTTTTATCCTGTTCAATTTTTGAAAACATTTGTCAAGCAATTTAGATTGATTTTAGGACATTTCTCCTAACATATGAGGTGATTAAACGAGTGCATAATCAAAAGTGATTAGCAGTCAGAGTAAATATGCAGCTTAAGGTTCTAACCCTAGCTAAGGCGATCAACATTTAAAGCACAACACCATGCCATTAAAATCTAGATTACAAAAACATGCATGATAGTCATATAACAAAACACGATCACACAGGCTTATCTATTCAAACATGCGATTTATGCGATTAAAAATAACATGCATAATAAAACAACGATAAATTAACACATTAAGACATACAACAAAATTTTAATTTTTTTTTAAAATATATAATAATAATAATACGGAAAAATATTTTTTAAAAATATAATAATAATAAATAAATGCCGATTTTTTTAATAAAAAAATTATAAAATATAATAATATAAAAATGGGTCGGGTCGCGGATTCGGGTCGGTCGGATTCGACCCGGGTCAACGGATCTGACCCAAGCGTTGACCCGGGTCGTGTCGGCTAATCCGGGTCGGCCGAATCCGACCCGGGTCAACGGATCTGACCCAAGCGTTGACCCAGGTTAGGTCGGCTGATCCAAGTCTGTCGGAATCGACCCGAGTTAACGAATTCGACCCAAGGCGTTAACCCGGGTCGGATCTGCTGATTTGGGTCGAGTCCAACTAAAACTCATTGACCCGCAGGGGGAAACGCTGACGAAGCAAAAATTGGCTATTCGTCGGTTGACCTAGACAGGCACCGCTCCCGAAATGGCCCCTGGGGCCACCACTGACGTCACCGACCACCTAGGTCGCCGTCCGGCCGCCGATTCGCCGGCTGGCGATCAAACCAAACTCGGTTTCTCTGGGACAATTCATTGAACATCTGGTGGGTGTGTGGAAAAACAGAGGATTCCGACCTCCTCCAGCAACCTAGTCGGCTCTGACGATCATGGTTCGTTCCCGACTAAGGCTAGGGACCGAGACCGGCGACGGCATAGGCCGGGAATCGCGCGACACGGCCTGCGCGAGACCCGGCCTGACTGTGCCTGAAAACAGGGAAAAACAGAGGCGGGTCTTATCGGGGGATACTCACCGATCAACGGCGCGTCTGGTCGACTCTTAGATTGCCTCGCAGGCGATGGCGACGGCGATGGCGACACTGCTGGTCCTCTCCTGGCTCCGGCGTGGCCTCTGTTCGTCTTCTTTCTCTCTCTATTCTCTCTCTGTTTCTCTCTCTCCCTCTCTCGCTCTGTTTTTTTTTTCTCTCTCTGGCCGACCCAGACTCTCTCTTTCTCTCCGGCTTTTATAGCCAGCGAAGATGGGCCCCCCTCCCCCTGCCCCATTGCATCTATGTGACGACGGACCTGCACCGACCTACTCTGGCCATCACTCGCGACCATTAGGCCGGTGCAGGGGGCAAGCGCAGAGGAAGAAGAGAGGGGGGGAGGTCCGGAAATCCCAAACGGACAGGACTAGCCATTAAGGCCAATCCCGTTGGCGTGCTCCTTCTAGCCTCCTCTGTCCTGATGGCGACGGCGTGGCCACTGCAGGCGTTCGTCATGCTGCGGCCAACACATGGGAGAACAGGGGAGGTGAATGGGTTGGGTGGCCGCGGGGAAGAAGGAAGGAGAAAGGAGTTTGGGTTGGTCCGAGAAGAAGAAAGGAGAAGGCAAGGTGGGCTGGGCCTGCGCTGGGGGGGGGGGTGGAGAAAGAAAAGAGAAAGAGAAAAGGGCTGGGTCGACCCAGCCCCGACCCGGCCCGTCTCGAAAGTTTTTTTTTTTGAAAATTTTGATTTTTTTAATTTAACATTTTAATAGACCTTATTAATACAAATATGCCGAATTTCTATATACAATGCATTTAAATAAAAATATTTTTTTATTTTAGGAATTAAAGAAAATTAATTCCTAAATTTCGTGCAATTAATTTTTTTTGGACAAATTAAAAATAGGTGTCAACAGATTACAATCCTAATGAGATAATGCTTCGATCCAGCCAAAATAGACTATTGAAATCTCTTTGGTCTCGATTTACATTTGTTGCATTGAATCCTGTTCATGCACGTTCTCTTGTGCAGGGGCAAAAGCAAAAGTAAAGACTTCACATAATGGCAATCCAAGGATATCTATTTCTAAGATAGTCCTTTTGTGTTTGATACTCCTGACACTTCTTGCTGGGGCAATTTCTTAAATAAATGCTTAAAACCATGTTTTTCATGTTCCGATGACATTTTTGAGTATGGAAAGTTGTTTGTTCAAAACTTACAAGCTTTCTCATGTTCAATGTTGATAAGTTCAAGAAATGTTCAAAAGTGCACTTTGCATGGTGATTTTACTTGTTTAACTCACCAATTTCAAGTGGAAATTTGTCAAGATGGACAATTCAATGAATGATTTGGAATGATTGAGTATTGCAAATGAGATGTATCAGGATGATGAAAGGCAAGTCCTTTCATATACACAGTCCCCTGCTTATACACTTGTGAGATGAGGGTAGGAAGTTTCATGTTCCCAAGGTAAAGAGTTCTCTCGCGAAATGTACGATGATTGAAATGATGAGGGATAGTTCATTCTCCATCCCAAACACTACAGGTGATTCATTGTCTCGCCACTTTGAGCCCGAACACTTCGAAAAAGTTCTTTCAAATTACCCATATCAAGAACTACCATATATTAGGGCAAGCTGGAGGTAAGTTGGTATCGTTAGGTGAGAAAAATGGATAAAAACATTATTGCTTTCACTTGTATCAATCTTCAAGTGTTGCTATTACAAATGAATTCATACAAAATTTAAGTGCCTTAGAATGACGAAAAGTATTTCTTTCTCTATCCTATACACTCCTATCCATTACTTAGCCCACTCGAGCCTGTAATTTCATTTCATAAAAATCCAGTTGGTGATCATCCCCCACATTGGGGCATGGCAAAAGCCGTCACCGTTCAAGCATCATATTCATAGCACCAACTGAAGATGAAAACCCCCGAGTACAGAAGGCTGATTTTGTTAGAATCTAGTTAGTCCATAAGAGTATGTGAAAAAAAAATGTTAAAAAAGAAGAAGAGAAAATTAGGGGCATAAAAAAGCAGTGTGCCTGGTAAAAGTAAAACTAATGCCTATAGATGTGAAAGTTAAAAAAAAGAGAACGTAAAAAAAAATGAAAAAGAGTCGAAAAATGAAATAAGGGTTTGAAAAAGTAGTATGCTTGGTAAAAATAAGGTCGATGCCCGTAGAGAAAAAACATAGAATGTATGTGTCAAAATTGTAAAGTTATCTCCTGTGGAGTAGTACTCAACGAGACAAGACTAGTGGAGCATTTACTAAGAAGACAATTCCTGAAGATGAAGAAGTAGACCGTTTAAAATGCTGAGATGATCACTAACTCTTTCACTCCAACTATACACATTTTGAGCCTAATGATCCATTCGTTTCTCAACCCATGAATCTAGCCTACGTTATGTCCTTTGCAAAATCTCTTTAGATTATGGCACTTGAATTAACGTAGGAATTCATATGTTAATAAGCTTAGCTCAAAGAAATGCGAGCAAGTCTATTTTTATCTCATTTTGCTGGATTCTTGACTTATAAATCCGGAGATGATTGTGGAGTATTTCTTTTACAGCCTCGACTCGAAGAGTCCCCCTTGTCAAGTCATTGACCAAGCCCACATTATGGTCTTAACAAAGATCTCTTAGATTAGCAAGGTTGTACCGCTTGCAAGAATACTTGGACCCTTGTCAACATGATGATGGTGAGATGGAGTGATTCTCATAAATTAGCCTTTTTTTTTAATGAGAGTGAGTGATAGCCTTTTCTAACTGAAAATCTTTCATTTAACATTCTTAAGAAATCCACATTATTAGTAAAATTATCTTGATTGATGATTCTCCCCAGTGGAAATTTGGTGATGCAAATATGGTGAAACCATTATGCATGAACCTCAATTGGATTGATAAAGACTTTAATGAACTTTGCAATGTGCGTTCTGAAATATGCTTTGACAGTGTTTGACATGTAATGTCTTCGTGAAGACAAGTGAATGTCCAGCGTTCAAGTTGCTTTGAAGCCTCGAGATTCGTCCAAGAATTCTTGAATTTTCCTTCTACAGGAAATCGACATGGCACGCTTTTGTAGCCCGAAGTCCTTTCATCGACTTGGTGTGCTTCCATAGCTTGCAATCCCTCTTAATCGACCTAGTGTGCTTTCCTAGCCCAGAGTCCCCCTTTCATAGACACAACATGCTTTCGTAGCCCAGTGTCCCTTTCATCAACACAGTGCTCTTCTGTAGCCCAGAGTCCTTTCATCAACCTGGCGTGCTTCCGCAACCCGGAATCCCTCTTAATCGACCTGGCGTGCTTTCGTAGCCTTGAGTCTCTTTGCATTGACACAGCGTGCTTCTATAGCCCAGAGTCCTATTTATTTTCAAACAACAATGGGAGACGTATCCTCAAGAATTAGAGATATCACTAGGTAAGTATATCTTTACCCTTATCTTGAGTACTTGTGATTGTCCAAGTATTCCGTTGTTTTTGGATGCCTGTGACTGTCTAGATATCCCTAACCTGTTCGAGTAATCGCCAGGCCCCCATATTTAATCATTTTGTTGTAGTCTTTAGATGCCTTTGATGACATCCAGACGTCTATTGATCAAGCCTTTTCAGATACCTCTGATGATATCTAGGTGCTTTGTCAAGGAACCCTTGAGCATTCGGGCCAGCCCCTTTGTTCACCTAATCGTTGAATACATCTAACGATATCCAGTTATTTATCGTTCAAGTTCTTTCAAATATCTCAAATGATAATTAGATATTTTATTAGGTACACTTTTCACATAATTCGGAAGAGTTCCCCTGTGTCGCACCTAAAACGATAATTAGGTGCGGCGGCCAAATCTTTACAAGTACCTATGATGATTTATAAGTATTTTGTAAAGGTCGGAACATTATTCCACAATCTGGGAAAAGTTCCCCCGTGTTGCACCTACAACAATAACTAGGTGTTGCGGTCAAATCTTTATGAGTACCTACGATGATGTATAGGTATCTTATAAAGGTCAGAACATTCTCCCAACCTATCGAGGGTTTCCCCGTGTTGCACCTATGACGATAACTAAATGCAGTGGCCAAATTTTTTCGAGTACCTGTAATGATGTATAGGTATATCGTAAAGGTTAGAACATTCTCCCAACCCATCGAGAGTTCCCCCATGTCGCACTAACGACGATAACTAGATGCAGTGGCTAAACTTTAATGAACACCTCAGATAATAACTAGGTAATTTTTTAAGGTCAAAGCGAACTTCATTTCGTTGAATCCTTCTCTAGGGAACCCCAGATGATAACTAGGTGCCCCGAACATTCTTCGTGTGTCTTGACTGAGTTGTAGGTCACCAAAGTCCCTCGGCAATTTATCAAGCAATATCTTTGGGACAAGGTCCAAACGATTATCAGATAATACAAAATCAGAGTCATGCCTCAAATTACATTATCACTTCCGTCAGGTAAGTAATTCTAAGTATGTTTTATTCCCGTCAGCATGCATCATGACATATTGCTTTAAAAAAAAAGAGGGGGAGGGCGAGGGGTGCAGAGGGGCGGGATTAATGCTCCCACCAAAAATAATATTCATCGCATGTGCATGGTCAAAATTTAGGCATCATTTAGTCTTTGAATGCAACCTTTTCAAGCTCACCTTCAAAGAGAAGCTGCTGTTGACACCTAAATTTTGGCTAATCATTTAATAATCAATGCATAGAAAATTAGAAATTAATCTCTAACCCCTAAACAAAAATATTAAAATTAGATTACATAGCATATAGTTTAGAATCATGTAGTTCAATTACATAGTTGCGTTGGATTGGCAATGGATGGGCTTAAATGGATGGCTCTAAACTTAATGAAATTGGACTAAGCCCAAGTTTAAGAAAATTCTTGGCCAAGCCCATTGAAACTATAAGAGCAAAAATTTTCGTTGGAAAATGCCAAGTTGGAATAAGTGAATTATCGAATTATTAAATAATATACTTGGAGGATAATTCATATTATTCTATGGATATTCAACAAGAGGAAATAATCGAAAAATTGCCTAAATTGAGTATCAGAATTATGAAATAATATATGTTGGCTCTTGCAGATAATCCTGGCTAACTCTTACAAATAGATGTGTTAGGATTCACAATTGAGTGGGGAGCGATCATAACTTTTCCGAATACACGAGTGATACATGTGAGAGTGAGAATGAGAGTGAGACTGATGGGCCTCCCCTCGCACCCAAGCCAATCTTGCTATCGTCGCCGTTCCCACACCGCGCTCGAGTCACCACCCATGTTGCTCCCGGTGACCCGAGCTGCCGCCACCCTAGCTACTGCTCATCCTGCCATCCTATCATTGTGCCTTTTGCTCACGACCTGACTTGTAGCTTTGAGTTGCCATCGCTACCTCCATCGACAATGACGCCGTACCGCTACCATTCTTCCCCGATGCTTGGTGAACAGCTCGCGCTATTGTTGCTCCCTGCCATTGCCAATCGCTACTCGTTGCCCCCGCCGTTGTTGCTCCCGGTCCATCACCGGCTGCTATCGCCGAGCCGCTATTGCTGCTTTGCCCAACCCCAGCCGCCACCGATCCACCGTCCTTGCTGCCCATGTCGTTTGTCGCCGTCCCATTGTTGTTCGAGCCTACTGCCACTTGGCCCGCAGAATCAACGTCACTGCTGTTGTGGTGTTCGTGAGCCTGGAGCCTTGCTGAGCTGCCCCTGCATCACCGTCGGCCACCCGCTATCAGCAATCCCATGATCTGCAATCCCGAGTCCAATCCAAGTTCAAATTGGAAATATCCGCAAATTAGGTAAGATCGTTATCCGAATATTTTTTTAAAATATTTAATTTCCTAATTTTTGGATATTTTAAATATTTTGTGAATATTCTGTGGATTGCTAGATATTTTAAGAATAACATGTTCTATATCCCCAATATTCGAAAATGCCCCAAATTATGAGTTTTTCCTAATTTAGTAATGTACCTAAACGACTATCTAACCTTAACCCTAAGGTACGATATGCGGCGATGCAGAAAATTGTTATCTTATCCATAGCCATTTGGATACGATAATATATCTTATCTGCTTTCCAAATTAAAATGGTCGGCTTTCCATCGATATCCTCGACCCTATGGATATGATCGCTAGCTCGAATCATTTTCCTAATTTGAATATGATAAATGGATTTTGCGGATTGCGTGAACTGTTTAAATGCGACTGTTATCTTTTATTTGATTGCTTTATCTTTGAAATAAAAAAAAATCCAAAAAATATTAGTTAGAATTTAAATTAGAAACTTTGCATGTTTAGAAAATCTTGAATATTTCTAGAAGATAGGATGATTTCTTAATTTAAATTGGGATATAGGATAGTTTATTTCCTAGTTTAAATTAGGATTATTCTAGTCCTAATAGATTATTTAGGGTATTTTATGATTTCGAATTTTCATAAAAATACACCAAAAAGTAGTCATTTTAAGATAAGTAAGAGTGTCTTTCTTGAATAGATTGCATGTTATTTTAGGTGCTTTTTATTATTCCGAATTTTGATGAAAATTACCAAAAATACATCATTTGCCGGTCATTAGAAATATGTCATATTGTCGCATGACATATAGTTCGCATGCTAAGTTTAATTAATCGCATGTCATATTTTGCACGTCATTACACTTAGGTTAGTTTTCATTTAAATAAAGAGAAAACCCTAAAGAACATATTGATTGAAGTGTTTATTAATTAGAAATCATAACAGGTCCGTCTGTGTGATTTTCTAGCTAACAATATAAATATATGCGTTGCTAAAAGGTACATTATTTTTCTAAACTAGTAATTTATTTACTGCTTTTTGGGTGTTAAATTGGTGAATTGCACACCTGCATGGTCATCTCGCATATTAGTGAATAGATAATAAAATAGATCGAGACTGCCTGCTTAAAGATTTTTTTTTTAAAAGAAAAAGTACCGAAATGGTGTTAGACTAGCTCTAGCGTAACCAAGTCCTTGAATTCAAAATATCTTATTTGTAGGAACAAAATATATCTCCCCATATTTTATTTGAGTTTCTAATCGACTCACCGCAAAATAGATTAGTGGCGACTCCAGCATGAAAATCTTTATATATTAAAAACTTAAATCTTAAGTTGTAAATCGGTAGGGTTTGTGAGGCCCCGATTAGGTTTAAACTTAATAATCCATTAGCCAAACCTCTAGGTGGTGCACCACGGAGGCTAGGTTGCGACAATCACTGTACTATAAATTGGTGAATGTACATGTACACAATATGATATGCAACAGAAAGTTCCTCCAATTTCTTTCTTTTCTGACATAAGCTTCACTCGCTTCTCTAGGAGCACTTGTATAGTGGACTCCCCTTGTTGTATGCAGGGGAGTTTGCATCGAGCAATTCCTCAGGCAATTTGGAAAACCAGGGAAGCGCTTGAGCTGAATGCACAACATGGAGCGACGCCTTGGGGAACAACTGCCCGTGGAAGGACCCAGGCACTCCAGCCGCATAGTACGGCCGAAAGGCGGCAGGGAAGTGAAGAGGGTGTTGAAGTCGTTAGACGCATGGTTGTCGAACAGAATTAGGTAATCGGGCATTTGAGAGGAGAGGCCTTGCATGATGTACTTGTGTCATACGGCTTCTTGGATGTTTTGGACCGTGACAAAGGTGTTAGGTCCGACTGAACAGCCCAATTCTGCAATTTGGAATGTGGTCGGTGGGGGAGAGAATTGCTATATGTTGAGCGTCTGCATGATTGCCTGCTCGATGTTCCCCTTAGCAACATCCGTTGCCGTTCTCTACGAACCGTATGTTAGAATTATGTTACAAACTGATATTGATCCTTTCTAGTTAAAATCCAGAGAGCAGTTAATGAGATAAGGCAATACCCAGAGACGCCTGATAAATGGCAAATGGAAATGCAGCAAGTAGCTAATGTTAAATGAAGTACCTGAAAGCCAGAGTTCTTGTGGTAATATGTGCCATCTTCGCCATTCATGGTGTATTCTACCTCTGCCGCCGCTGCCGCCGCCACCGCTGCGGTGCCATTGTTCATTTTCAGCTGTTCAAAATCTCTCTCTGTCTCTGTCTGTCTCTCTCTCAGAGTTTTAGATTGAAGTACTCTGTTCCTTATATACTAATTTTCTTGAGTGTTTCATTAGAACTCTTTTTCTTTATGTGATTTTCTCTGCCTATAGGCACAAAAATCATAGCCAAACAAAATAAAAAAATTTGTGCCAGAATACTTATTGCGAAAAGAGTTTTGATGAAACATTCAAGAAAATTAATATATAAGAACCAGAGTACTTCAACATAAAACTCACAGAGAGAGAGAGAGAGAGAGAGGGAGAGAGATTTTGAAGAGCTGAAAATGAACAATGGCACAGCGGTGGCAGCAGTGGTGGTATACACCAAGAACGGCCGAGATGGCACATATCAGCACAAGAACTCTCGCTTTCAGGTACTTCATTTGACATTAAACTACATGCTGCATTTCCATTTGCCATTTATCAGGCGTCTCTGGGTATTGCCATATCTCAGTAACTGCTCTTTGGATATTAACTGGCAAGCATCAATATCGGTTTGTAACATGATTCTAACACACGGTCTGTAGAGAGCGGCAATGGATGTCGCCAAGTTGAACATTGAGGAGACAATCAGGGAGATGCTCAACATATAGCAATTCGCTCCCCCACCGACCACATTTCAAATTGCAGAATTGGGCTGTTCAGTCGGATCAAACACCTTCATCATGGTCCGGAACATCCAAGAAGCCATTCGATGAAAGTACATCACGCAAGGCCTCTCCTCTCAAATGATTTCCTAGTCCTGTTCAACAACCATGCGTCTAATGACTTCAACACCCTCTTCACCCGATCAGCTGTACTATGCGGCTGGAGTGCTGGGGTCCTTCCACGGGCAGTTGCTCCCCAAGCCGTCGCTCCATGTGGTGCATTTGGCTCATTCACTTCCCTGGTTTTCCAAGTTGCCTAAGGAATTGCTCGATGCAAACTCCCCTGCATACACAACAAGGGGAGTGTCCACTGCACAAGTGCTCCTAGAGAAGTGAGTGATGCTAATGCTGCTCAGTTCGCAAAGGATACGGCGATGTTTCTGAGCACCCAAGGCAAGAAACCTGTGAGCAGAGGCATCCTGTTTCTGCTCCTGCCCTAAAGAGCTACTGGGATTGCTCATTCATCTGTACTTTCGGACGTGATGTTTGATCTTTTGGGGCTCTGCTTGATGAGCATGGCAAAGGAGGTACAAACAGGAGAACTATATGTTACAGTTTCTTTAAGTATGTGTGCTTTATATGTCTGTATATCAGCATAATCTAATTTCATATGAAATGTGTACCCTTTTAGCGCATGTGTCTCGTTCACTCTATATTTGGAACAAGCACATCCAGTTATACTGAATATTCTAATTAAATCAAATCTCTTTAACAGGGTAAAATAAGTGAGGCTCAGGTGGATTCATTCAAGGTTCCACGGCAAGCTAAGTCTATTGCTACATGCCGCCCCTTGCATCCCTTGATCTTGTTATTCAGGCTCTGCCAGGCCAGAACTTGAAAATTTGCTTCTTGAAAGCCTCCCAGTACGTGATTATATTATTGCTGTTTCGTGCAAAACGCCGCCATAACTTTTCCGATAGATGTCCAGCCGGCCCACAGTGAGGGACATGATCAGCCATTATAAAGAGCCTGAGCTTCTTCATATTTCTGAATGAGTCTGCATTCAAGATCAAGTCTTCTACATCAACCTTGTCTAGTTTAATACCTTCAATGGCATCTGTTCCCTGTTGGACCGAAATGAAAATAATTATGCATATTGGAAGCAGCTGAAAATAAGCATATATCTAAACCGTTCCCAAATCAACGATTCTAACTCTAAGAAAAATGTTTAAATTTGTATTAAAGCTGTGCTAGTATAAAAAACCATTATAACACAAGCAGTTTCTAAATGAAGATATATTCATCTTAATATGCTAGGACAAATGAGTGGATTTATATGCTTGGTTATATAATCGTCAGTTTAACAATAAACACTAGCAGTTTAAAACAAGAATCCCAAACCCTATTGCTCAAAACCTAATTGGCAAAATTAAAAATTGCATGTGTCTCTCCTAGTTATGCTATCTAAAGTTTTTTAAAACACTTGTAAATGCGAAGTTAACAAAAAGAAGATATAGATATGTGTTTAAATTAATTTTTCTATAGGACATGCTTAAACTTTTACCAAATTTTGCCTAATCACTTGGAGAGCATCCTCATGACGCCATATTCTGCTTCGCTTGCAAGGATTTTCAGGGCACTCTTGAATCACGATTCGTCGACCCACTTCTTGAAGCAAATCATGCATCCATAATTTTTTACTTTCATCAATGTATATGAGCGACTTTTGAGCTAGAATCTCAATCCCACTATTGGCATGGACACCACATTGGTTTAAGGACCTCATGATCTCTTCTTTGTCATATCCATTCAGAAAACAGGCGATGTCAAGAAAAATCATCCTCTCATTGGCCTCTAAGCCATCAATAACCATCCTCGGTATGTCATGAACCTTCCCCCAAGGGATATCTTTCAGTCCATCAAATGCTCTTTGCCATTCTTCGACACTTTTGCCATTCAAGAAAGAACCCATCACAGTGAGTATTAAAGGAAGCCCTTGGGAAAAACTGGTGAAACAATTTGAGAGCATCTGATAATCACTTTTGGGATATCTTTCTTGGAATGCATTCCAACTGAAAAGCTCAAGAGCATGATCATCATTCAATGCTCTTACCTTGTAGATATCCCCGCATAGACCAATTAAGGCTTCCTCGTGTCGAGGGATCAAAATGACTCTACTTCCCGAGCCTAAGTTTATTGCATCGATCAGATGAGTCAGTGGCGCTGACAACCCTTCAAGATCATCAAACACCAAAAACACCCTCTTGTTGGAAAGCTTACTCCTCATGAAGTTTGTTACTACATTAATATCGTTACCAAACTCTGAAACTCCATCTCCAAGAATATCACCAAAAAGTGTTTCCTGTATTTTGACAAGGTTGCCTTGGCCCTGTATGTCCTTCACGTTCGCGAGAAAGCAACTCCGATCAAATTGATCTGCAATTCGATGGTACAAACCTCGCACAATTGTCGTCTTACCTACTCCGCTAGTCCCAGAAATGCCCACGATTCGAACCTCCTCAACCTCTAAATGGAGTAGGGAGTACAAGGCTCGTACCTGAGAATCCAACCCAACTAGATCGAAAGCAAGCATGTTTGTGCGTAAGCAGCTTAGTCTTCTTGAGATTTTCTCCACAACGGATTGGATGAATTCAGCTTCAAGTCTGTAAATTAGCAACAACTAAACGTGTGACTTTCTGACCAAAAAAAAAAAAAACGTCTGACTCAGGTAATTCATGCTAGTAAAAGATGAAGAAAATTTCAATAAGATTATATTCTAGATTTTAGGAGTATCGTCCAAATTAACATCCAATATCTAATTCACTTAATTATGAACAGTGTCATGAAATGCAATTTTTTTTTCATAATGTCTGAATTAGTTTCAGGTTAGGAATAAATTTTTTGTAAACTCAAATCTTCACAGCACATAATCCTATTGATATTCACCGGAAACACACATTTCGTGAAATTTTGCATGTGGATTAGTGAAGTTTCGAGATATCTAAACTCATTGGCATATTAACATCATAGGAAGTCCAAATCATGTAAAAGAAAAAGCTTGACTACATGAAATAATAGACAATGGGTTTAAGTCTTGGGTCACTTCAGTATTCCTTCTTTTCTTCAATTGGAATTCTCTCCTTTTTTGGATCTATTTTGTATTTGGATTCGAATTTGGTAACTTTTGGGTCTTTCATCGATCTGGTTCGGCTCTGAATTAATTAATTAAGGTTTGAGATATCTGAATGCATTCTCAATATTTGTTGTTCTTTCATTTTTTTCTGGCCAGGGATTTTTGTTATTGAATCTGGTTGTTGTATGTACAATCAGTACTTTTACAATTACAAGAGAAATAGATGTAAGAAATTATTCTTGAACAAGCACCATATAATTGTAGAATAAGTTCATCTTTTCAAACACCCAGCAAGCTTTTTTGTTATTTCACTAGCGGATGTTGTCCTTAAAAAACTATGCTAAATTTGAGGTCAACATTTCAAAGATAGCAATTTTTGGTTATGCATATATGTACAAAATATTATATATATATATATGTAACAAACAAGAGAAAATCTTTTGGCTAATCGTCTAAGCAACAATTGAAAAGAAGACGGATAGAAACAGGTCGATGAAAAACATTCTCTATGCTCACCAAAAAAGAGGTTATACTATAGAAACTTTCTTGGCTAAAAAAAGGGAATAAAATAGAAAATTGAGAGAGAGAGAGAGAGAGAGAGAGAAAGAGAGAGAGAGAGAGAGAGAGGAGGCAATAAAAAGATAGAAGAGAAACAAACTGGAGGCTGAACTTTCTTCTAAACCCTAGCTAGGTACCACAGTCCAAACAATACATAGGCAAGGCCGATAAAAACTTTCTTTTTCTTTTCTTCTTTGCCTCTGACGGATAGATCATTCCATAGTGGAGAGTTTTGGCGGTGCGGTGAAGGGAAGGGTCGCATCACAGCTAGGATTTGCCCAGTAATGGCCATGGAAGATGTCTGGACTTGCCGATTTTTGTTCTCTTTAATATGGACGAAAAGAAAGCATGGGACTTCTGATAACCTCCTAGAGAAAAGGAAGCTCATATGCTTTGGAATTCACCAACTAGAATGTTTTCAACAACGGGTTTAGGCGAGGGAAATGATGCATGAAGGAAATGGGCAACGGCAAAAATCACTGTTCTCTAGAGATTTCTTCATGCTTGAGGGAAAAAGTGAGGAGAAAAAACTTGTTTGTTTTGTTAAGAAATAAAACATATAAACGATGGTTACAACTGAGTTGGAGTCCTACTCTAGGAAAGTTAGATTCCTAGTAAAAGGATTCCAAACCTTTCCAATATTCCTACTGCCCATAGACCAAAAGATTGGGCTTTGAAAGCAAGTTTTGTTGTTTCATGGACAAAATAAGTAACTACTTTAAAGAATCCTCTCAAGAAAACACTTAAAGAAAGAGAGAAAGTTAGTACTTGTATCCGAGATGCCAACCAGTGAGATTGCCGGCTTCACGGAGAGCGTCTCTCCACCTCTGGACCTTGTCGGCATTCTCCTGCCCAAACCCCTTCTCGCTTTGGCCAATCTGCTCGAATGGTCCTGACTGCTCGCGCATCTCTCTAGGGTCGACGTTGGCAAAAATGAGGAACACCAGCTGGCCTCTCTTTTCCCTGCACTTGAGGATCTTTTCCAGCTCGTCCAGGCACCATGGCGAGGAGGCGTAAGTCTGAGACACGATCACGATGGCGCTCCTCGACTGCTCGATCGCTTTGTTGATTGCCGGAGCGATCTCTAGTCCTCTTTCCAGACTGTGGTCGACGAAGGCCCTTATCTTGTTCCGCTCAAGAGCGTTGTGGAGATGGCTCACAAAGTTGCGCATGTCAGCCTGTTTATAACTGATGAATATATCGTGCTCCCAGCAAGGGATGGAAGGGGGGGGCAAGAAGAGTTGTGGCCGGGCTGTTAGGCTATGATTGAGAACAGAGAAGTGGAGTAAAAAGCAAGAAGGCAAAGAGATGGAAAGGGATTGCAATCGGAATTGTAATGTTGTCGTGTTTCGGAGGCTTGGATACAATGGAGGAGGAAAAAGCTTGCTCTTGAGTTGGCCAAATCGGCTCATCATCTTAATAGAATTTGCCAATGAAACACCCCCAACGAATCAAAGTAAAGAAAAGAGCTGTACCGAGCTCATTCACAATCAAAGTAAAAGAGCTTGCGCCCTGGACCTATTTATAATGGAATTCAAATTCTGAGCCCTCCTACGCTCTCTCTCTTTCTCACCCTCTCTCTCAAACACGCGCACAGACAATGCTTCTGTTGTTTGCTTTAAGGTGCCGTATCCTTCACTTCTTGTCATTTGCTCACTTTGTTTGTCGGCGATATATAGAGTTTTTGCTTTGTTCCAAGAAGAACTTCGACAGAAGAATATTTTAGAATATCGATACAGTCAAAAATATCACGAATTATACCCAGTCTTTCCGAGCCCTCTCTTTTTCAGTGTCGCATCCTTTCTTTTTCTAGATTTTTTCTAAGCTACAATTATCCATAAACTTCAAGGTGAAGTCTTGTGGTTTTTTTTTTTTAAGAAAAAGTTGTGTGGTTGTTAAAAATAGTGGCTAATAAATTGCCCAACAGATCGCCTTCTTTCTATTTATGCTTACAAATTTAAGTAAATATGACTCTATTAGGCGCAACAGATTATGTGGTAGAAAGAAAAAAATGTGGATACATCTACACCAATTTTTTTTTTTGCTAAAATGATATATCTATACCATATTATATGGGAAAAGTCGACTTTGTCGCTTGCAATTAACTGACATTAATGCGAAACAATATATCAAGAATAAAAAAAGTCCAAACACCAAAATTGACTATACTATACACAATGTATTATGTGATAGAAAATATGTATATAATTACTGACATAAATTAGTACTGTAACATGAAGCGTAAATTTTCTTTGGTACAGTCCTACACAAATGTAATCAGATACAATATCATAGTTACTTTTATTTAATTGAGGAATGATAATTTCGTAAAAACGACAAAAGAAATGTGTCAAGTTTAAGAGGAAAAAAAGTCAAAGATAAATTCAGTTTTAGAAAAATAAGGCATATAAATTTTTTATAAATGTAAAGTGAATTTATATATGAGACAAAGAACCTATAATATTCGATGATCTAATAGACTATGCATATTATTTTCACATGATCTTCTTCGAACATTTTAACTCTGTGGCTATTGGCACTATTATACCTCTGAAAAATATTATATTTTCATGTAAGGTGAATGTGAAAAATTAGAGACAGTTTTAGTGAAAATAAAATTTCAACAAACTTTGAGATATAAAATGAAGGCAAAGCATGGCCAATTGCACTAGTTTATGCTATTTGTGTGTAGATGTTTGTCCTCATAATAATCTCACTTTTCCTTGCACTTCCAAGATATATTACTATTTATGATATAAATTTAGAATAAAATAGGGAAATTTTCAAATAAGGGTCCCAAGTGGAGCCATGTTCTCAAGAAAGGACCTAAAGTGTACATTATCTCAATTAAGGATTCGAAGTGGCTAATTTAGTCTCATATAAGGACCTGAACTTCCAATCTTATGCACAGCCAGGGGCATTTTTGTCAAAAACATTTTTTTTTTCCTTCTTTCTCTCTTTCCTTTTATTATCTTTTCTTTGTTTCTTCTTTTTTCATCTTCCCTACGCCTCCTTGCTCTACATCACCTCCATCTTCAGCGCCATCATCAGTCCCTCTGTGTCTCCGTGTCATCTCGTTTTATGACCAGGAATGGGTTTATTTCAGCGCAAGCCATTACAACACAGCCTAACTCGTTGAAGATTTTCAATTTCGCTCCTCGAAATGGTTTGTAGACAATTCCATGAAGCCAAAATGAGCTAACAAAAGTAGGTTCTGTTTATCCCGACATTCATCGTTCCGATCTCAAAGCCATAACATGTTTCTCCTTAATTTTTCCGAGACTCCAACTTCTTCCTTCAGCAGCCATAACTGCAATTTTTTGTGCTGTTTTCAGTCTTCCTTGCCAACAACAGAAGCAGCAATATCCAAGCAACGCCAGATCATCTTGTTTGACTAACTTCTGCCTACAATCAATTGACTCTTGCTTGATGATCAACAATTTCACGCCAAAGAACAATTTCGTTGCAGCAGGCGACTATTTCAACCTTGGCAACAATTTGTTCCCATGAATTTCAAATTCGGGTTTGCCCTCTTGCGTGAATTCGATTTTCCGAAGATCCTCCTCCTCCTTTGCAATGACAATGGCTCCTTTCACACTATTGCCATTCTCATGGACACAGCTCTTCTCCTCAACCGATACCTCATCCTTAGATTGACCATCAATCAATCTCACATCATTAACCACAGAACCTGCTGTGTTCAGTTGCCACAATGCCGCCATTGACAAGTCTTATTCGAGCCCTCGACCTTGTCGGCCACCACCCTTGACAGAAATTCTAGTGTTAAGGGAATCAATCAATCTCCGAAATTCAAGAAATCAGCAACTGTCAAGCAATCAGCAACAATCAAGCAATCAACAACATTCTGGCTCCACCAACAATGGTAACACCAAAGAAGGAAGATTGGAAGAATCAAGTAAAGAAGGAAACCCACAACACAATCTCCACCAAAGAAAGAAACAAATTGACAGAATCAAATCCCCACACAATCAGTGAATTACGTTTACTTTCAAAAACCCCTTAAGTGTAGACATTGGTCTTCTTGTGAAAGTTTATATATAGAGCCTCTGTAAATTGTACAAAGAGATACGACCAAAAAAATACAAAACACAGAAAAATTATTTACATATTCCTTCCTCTGTTCTTCTGCCCAATTATTCCTCATTGTTCTTAGTTTCAACATCTAGTATCTTCGTTGTCAAACGGAGATCGATCCGAGCCTTAGATTGAGCACGAATGAGTCGAGATCTGATGCATCCTGAGGAACTGACGATTTTATCGTCGGAGAAGGCGGCCGGCAGCAAATAACGCCAATCCGACTGCTCGTCACCGAGACCGCTCATAGCTAGCGTGACGATGTGAAGCGCACGAGCTTGCTGGTGGGGGAGCCTGATGATGGTGTCGAAGACGGAGGTGATATCGAGCAAAGACGGAGACGTGAGGAAGATGAAGAAGGAACAAGAAGAAGAGAAAAAACAAACAAAAAGAAAGCGAAAATGAAGAAAAGGAAAAAAAATATCCTTGGACGAAAACACCCTTAGCTATGGATAAGATTTGGATTTCGGGTCTTTGTTTGAGACGAAGTTTTTTCTCACTTTTGGAATCTGATTTCAGGTTGCATATGGATATGCGAATTTGCCATTTTCCTTCCAGATCTACCTCTACCACCATTTCGAACCCATCCACCTAATCAGAACCCGAACCCCACCCAAGCACTGCCCCTTCTCCCCAGCGTCACCCACGCGACCACCACCCTATCACCGCCTCGTTGCTGACATGCACCCTCGGTTGAGCTTGTCTATCCCTCCATCCCAACCTTTCTATGCGTCACACCTCTCTCTCTCTCTCTCTCTCTCACTAAAGACCCATTCATGCATTCATTACTATTAGGATCGACCCGGATCCCTAATAAAAAATATTATTAAATTGTATTTGCATATTGGGAACATTTTAATTAAGGGTTAATACCATGAAAAATCCCAAATCGGTATACTTGTGACAAATTTATGTCAAACTAATTTTTGGGTCATTAAAAATTTCAAACTGATATACCTGTGAAAAATTTACCCCAAACTAATTTTTGAGTTACCAAAGATCCCAAACTAGTTCACTTGTTATAAATTTATTCCAAATTGATATGGATTTCCATGTTAACTTGCCATATCAATTGAGTCCTTACCATGTGTCATCTGACTCAGTAATTTAATGATAAAATTTGACGAAAGTTAACGGAGGGTAAATATGTCACGAGTATACCACTTTAGAGTTTTTGGTGACCAACGAATTAGTTTGGGGTAAATTTTTCACTAGTGTATTAGATTGGGGTTTTTGATGATCCAAAAATTAGATTTAAGTAAATTTATCACAAGTGTGCCAGCTTGAAGTTTTTTCGTGGTATTAACCCTTTAATTAAACCCACATAATTCACATTCTAATTAGACTGAAGCCAACGGACTAGTGCAGTGAGACTCTGAGCTTAATTAAATTAGTTGGACTAAGCCCATGAAGTGAAAAATAAGAACAAGCACATTAGTCCCTTAAATGGCCGAAATTAGCACATGGGATGTTTCAAATTGGAAAATTTGATTTATTGAGACAAACTTGGAGGATAATTAAGCATTATTTTATTAAAGGGAGGTTTCTTAATTTTGAAAATATCATATGATTCAAACTAGGAAATATAGACATCCTTAGTTCTTGTAAGAAACCCTAGACCCACACCTATATATAAATGCTAAGGGGATTCACAAGGAGGTTGGGCTCAATATAGAGAAGAGAAAAGCACGCTACCCGTGAAAGAGAGAAAGAGCTCTGTGCTCGTGCGCCATCGTGCTTCACATCTGTCGGGCCCAATCACCGCTGCTGCCGCCGCTCTCCCCTAGATGCACTACACCTCTCGCCGCCTTGTCCCGTCGTCATTCACCACCGGTCCTGACGCGCGGCAGATGATCCTCAATGTTCCTGCGTGGCTGCTTCGATGTTTCTAGTTTCGCTGTTGGCCGCGCTTCACTATTGCTGCCATTGTCGCTAGTTGCTGCTCCGTCGAGTTCCGAAGTCCTTGGTTTTGTTCACGGCGTTGTTGGTTTGCTGTTTCGCCTGTAACAAACCTTCTGACCTTGTCCCATTCTCGTTGCTGGTAAAAGCTCGCCACCGATGTTGTTGCTGCCTGTCCTACCCGCAAAAAGATGTTCCCGTCCCCGGCGTTGTTACTACTTGAAATTGTCCGTCGCTCCCTTTGCGGGAAAAAATTGTTCTTTACCATCACCGAACGAAGCCTCACAGTCGCACCCCCATGCTCGTAACCTTGACAATCACAGTGAATCACGCCGCCTGTCATCGTTGGAATCGGAGCCCAATTTAGGTAAATGCCTAAATTAAACCCAATTCGAATATTTGATTACCTAATCTGAGTTATTCGATTCTAACCCGATTTAGTGTAAGACTTTAGGCATTTCCTAAATAGGAAATTTCCTCCTTCGAATCATTGCTTATAATTGGGGTTTCGATCTTTAAGACATAAGATCATATCAAAGATTACCTTTGTTTCTTATTTTGAATACGGTGAATATTTAGTAATGTGGGATTACATATTGCACATCGTTAGTTTAGGAAATATTCCAATTATGAAAATATAAAAAAAAATTACATTGAATTTAATTTAGATTGCATTCATGCATGTTTCCTAATTTAGAAATTGCATAGTTATAGGTGTATTGGGAGTCATATAGTAATATGCATGTAGGACTAATCAAGAATATCATCCCTACCTCATAATGTCAAAATTTGATTATTGCATGATATTACATAATTTCCATGAGCATTGATGCATAGAAATGAGTCTTGAAGTTATTCGTTGTTACTGTGCTTCCATCAGATAGTCTATGCTTTCATAAAATATTCATGCATGTTGCATATTTAGGTCATATTCATAAATATATATGTTTCTCAATTTATAAATTCATATTTTAGGAGCCATGTAGTAATTAGGAAATTACCTAATTTAGATTAGGATTTAATATAAATTATTTCTTAGTTTAAATTAGGTCTTATATATTAGGCAGTTCCTATTTTAATTCACAATAAAAATCTATAAAATATATCATGCATATTTCATATAGAATTAGTTAATTTTATAATATCCTTGTCATATATTGCATTGATCATATGCTTTAGGATCATGTAGTTTAAGCCATGCATATTAATAATAGCATCCCATGCAATGCGTATAGCTTAATTTTTCATAAAAAGAAAATACCAAAAAAAGTCAACGTTGCATCAATATATTATATTCTTTTTAATAAAAGTCACTTAGGTCATGTTAGGTGTCCTAGAGTTTAGCCTTTTATTTCTTTAAAAAAAACACAAAAATCTCATGCATAGTTTAAATAATAGGGTTAATTTATAATTGATCTATTCCATGTCATTAGAATTTTATGTTGATAAAACATTTAAATATTAAATCACACTTTCATCTAATAACTTGAGTTTTTAGAACAGTTGGCAGTGCTCTCACAAAATCCCACATGGTATTAGAGTAGGATGCTCTAAGTTCAAATTTTTTCGAACCCCCATTTACCTCCCCAATTCAATAAGTCCAAGGTAAAAAAAGTCTAAACTAAGTGTGACGGGCAGTGATGGGACATTTAAATATTAAACCATGCATTCATTTAATCGCTTAAGCTTTTAGACAGTAGCAGTAATCTCACATAAACATTGCATCTAATTTAATTAACGTAGTAGGCATGTCATCTAGAATTTCATGTTAGATCATCAGTGCATGCTAGACTAGAATTCACACAGTCATTGCATTTAAATAATTCATGTCACATGTCATTAGTTTAAATTAAAATTCACATAGACATAATTAAAATTAAAATTGCATCCATTAAAAAAGAAAAACCCGCAGAAAATTAATTATCATTACATTTAAAAATCATGTCGAGGGTATGCAATTGTTTGTTTCTTTAGTGAACATTTTACAGAAGACTTGGTGGATGATAATGAAGCTTCGCTTTTGCTTTGATTAACACATGGAGGATATGCTTATTTCTAGCTATTTATTTATTGCTTTGATTTATTGAGTGTTATTTTTATTGTTTGCGATCTGCATAATCACCTATCACATGTTAGTAGTTTAAGATTAAAATTGATCAATATTACTTGTAAAAGATACTGAAAGGGCATTATATTAATCTAGCTTAACTAAGTCCCCGTATCTATGAAATATCTGGTTCGCAGAAGTAAAATATTCTTCCACATTTTACTTGTGTTTCTAATCAACCCATAATAGTTTAATAGAGACTCCTGAATAAATTGAATTACATGTTTAATTGATACAATCAAAACCCCAAATGTGCGATTGGTATAGCCTTGGGAGAGTTCACACTATGCATAAGCTTAGCAATCCATTAACCTTTCCCAAAAGTGAACCACCACGGAAAGGCTAATGGATTGGTAAGCATGGTGCTTAGCGCGGACTCTCTCAAGTCCTATCAATCGCAACTTGATACTCAATCCGACATATAATTAATCTTATCTTTTGGAGTTGCCACTAATTTGCTACGGGTTGATTAGACATAGTTAAATGTGGGAGTACATTTTACTTCTGCGAACGAGAAATTCAAGGGATTAGAGACTTATTAACATGTGAGGGGTTAACATGCGGGTGTGCAATCAAAAAAGTAACAACCAAAAATCAAAGTAAAAATATTTAAAGACCAGGATGCGCTAGATATCACCCCCCGTCATCACGAAATTTTTGCAAACTGTTGCTCAAGGAAATATGTAGATAGAATGCGTGAATGTTATGCATGATTGTGCATGATGAATTTTAAATGATAATATTATGGAATTAATTCTAAATGTTACTTATTAATTCTAAATGATCTACTTAGTGTCAACCAATATAGATTTTTATAAATATTTTAACTAATCAATGCAATCTACATGAGACTCTCAAATGCATTTTGTTATTTTTTTTTAACAAAAAGACAAATGCCCCTAAGTCTATAAATTAAATATGCGTGCATTTTCCATTCTAGGACTAACCATGAACTAATCCTATGATGCAAGCCAATATGAAGTGCTATTTTAGATTGGTTTTTTATTTTATAAAAATGATAAATCCAAATCCTATGACTCGAATGATCTAGCTATACAACAAACAATTACATGATGCAGTGCTATGTGATATAAGACTAACTAAATTAAAGTCTACATAGAGCCAAAGTGAGTTCTCAATGACATTTTTTATCTGACTTTTATTTTTTTCATGAAAGCTATAGACTAATCTATATGCATTCCAATATTAGCATGCATTGTCCTAACTATGAAATTATGAATGCACTATTAGCCCTGAATATGCATGCCAAATGTGACGTGCAATGTCAATTGATAATGCTACGATGCATCAAAATACACATTATGTTTAGAATCTATCGCTAGCTAATTCGAGGCAATCACAATTCAAACAATCAAGGCAAGCCACGCAAGACCATATTAGGGTTCGCCACGCAAGACCATATAATGTGATCAAGTTTGGGATTTTTTTATGTCACAAGAAAAAGTTTAAGGTAAATGTATCGTAGTGGGCATATTTTAGGGTTTTTTATGTTACAAAAAAAATTTGGGGTAAATATGCTACAGTTGGTGTAGTTTGGAATATTTTATGGTTTTTTCCCTTTTAACAAATATGTTTGTTCACATCTTAGGCTACCAACGAGAGCTGACCAGCGGACTTACAACCCACCCCTACGGCTTTATGGTTGAGACCACAGCAAGGTAAAAATGTTAATTTTGATTTGTTAAAGAGAATAACATACCCCCTTGGCTCTGATACCATAGACGCCCGGGATATAAGGATATATAGAAGCAGCTTCACGTGGGCCTTCTGCCAACGTGAAACTATTTCATTTAGATTTCGATGCACGCGTGCGAGTATAGCTTTGAAATGGACCATGCTAATTTGAGATGGTACAAGAGTTACCAATCAACGCAGTAGTGCGATGTCCCCCAAATCAACGCCCTTATTTAACGGAGTAGGCAGCCCTGGCCGATCTTCTACCAGCACAATATTTATACCCACATGACTTTAAAATGTGTCGCAGTAGTTGGTGGAAAATCAATGAGATATCCGATGCCTAATAATTTGTATTTATTATTATTATTTGATGAGATCGATTTACATATCCTAACATCTCCATATAGAATATTCGATTGAACAAGTTGACACGTTTTCGGTATCATCGTTTCAAAAGATTAGTATATTTGATTTGTTTAAAAATTCAATAAACTGCGTTTATGTTTATCACTATTACATAACTAACTTCCTGTATGAGTAAGACCATGAAACTATAGAGTGTCCAATACATTCACCCGAGAAGGAAATTATGTGAAACAAACCGGTAAAGGAGGTTATCAGGTAAAACCCTACAAAATGAATGATGAATAATAGCCAGTAATTTGGGTTGAAGACGGAGGACGGTTACCAAAGCATTTTCCTAGCTTTATTGCCACTAAGAACTTCGTTCTTCTTCTTGTTTCAGTGCACGTCTATATTAAGAGGTTGCTTATCTTACAATACACTTTTTTTATCCTCTTATAGAAAATTATGAGTAGACCGACAAGTAATTGGACGATCACCATAAGCGAGAAAAGTATTATATTTCAAATACATGGATTTGAATAAACCCTTGCGCTAAATTTGATTGTCAACATTATTTCACTGGATAATTAATGTTGCGTCCCTCCCAAGACAAACCTTGGAGATTTAACAGATTGTTAGGCAGGAGCATACAAACCTCTCGTGAGATGGAGCTTACACTTCGCATGAACTTTTTTAAACCCTATAGCCCGCAACTTGATTTCTTATTTATTATTAATTGAATCATACTAGAGTTGTCACTAATCCATTATAGACTGGTTAGAAGCCAAGTAAAGAGTGGGAGGTAGCCTTACTTTTGGGAACCAGAGGTTTGGATTTGGGACTCGATTACGCTAGTTTTAACTTACATCCGTTACTAACTCTTTTTCCCTTTTTAGTCTCTTCCTATTTTTATTCATAAACAAGCAAATTTATATGGCCATGCATAAGCGTGCAAGCAATAAAAATCATTGGGCAACAATAAACACATAACTAAAGTAAATGCAAAAACAACTTGGGCCATATCGGGCAAAATCAATACAGTATCTTGTGATTATGATCCAGAAGAGTACCCCCATGAGCAAATCGTGAAAAGTAAAAATGCATTTTAAATGCCTACTTTGCATGAAAGCTCTAAGTTTTATAAATGCCCCATTTTATGTTTTTCTTTTATTCGAATTATGAAAGATTTCTTGATCACCTAGATATATATATTGGGGGTGAGCAAATGAGCTGGTTTAAAAGGGGACTAATCTGGTTCCCGATTGTAAAAACTGGGACCCTGCATTGATCGGTTCAGTTCCCGATTATGTACCCTAAACCATTCTTGAAACCTAGATTTGAACTGGCTTTGAACATGTTTACCCATAAACCTAGATAATTCTTCTACTCTTTTTTTAAAGGGATAAAAAGACAAACAGTTCTTGAACTTTTGCATCCTAAATTCTTAATTTGTTCAATGTAGTCTCTGAACTTTAATCTAATGTTTGATGTGATCCCTGAATTTTTAATTTGTTCAATGTCATTCTTGAAATTTTGGTATATGTTCAATTTAGTCTCTAAATTATATGAAAATGTTCAATGTAGTTTCTGAACTATATAAAAATGTTCAATATAATCCTTCTATTAATTCATGGACTAAATTGAATATATACCAAAAGTTCAGGGACCACATTGAACATTAGATTAAAGTTCATCAACTAAATTGAACAAATTAAAAGTTTATGAACTATAATACACATTGGTACAAAGTTCATAAACTGTTTTTGTTATTTTTCCTTTTTGAAAACTGAAAATATTTGTTAAATTATCTTCAAGCAGAAATAATAAAATGAACAAAAAGAGAAACCCCAACTGGTTCCTAAATTGATCACGAAATACGCACATTCAATACCGAGAGGAAGGCAAAAATGCAACGTTCTCTCCACTTTCCAGTCTATTCAACTTCAGCTGTTTGCCTCTCTCTCTCTCTCTCTCTCTCTCTCTCTCTCTCTCTCTCTCTCTCTCATCTTCATCTCTTATTACGTTCTTTTACTCCTTTTCTTTTGCGAGTATAAGCCAGGTTGCTTTTGTCTGGAGCGCTTCCATCGAGGAGAGCTACAAGTGTCGAGAGAACGCTCCCACGTATAGTCGCTAGCATTGGATCTTCTCAACGCAGAGCTTACCCCTATCGGGAAGGAAAATCACTCTCGTTGGACCCAATTCAATAGCTCAGATGGAATCTCCCTATCTTTCGTTTTTATTTTTTATTTTTTTTGCTAGAAACTCTCTATCTTTCGTTTTCTTTGCACGAAAGAAAGAAGACAGAGAGGAAGGACACACTGCCCGTGGGAACCGGTCAACGGAGAAGCAAAAGAACATGAAAGAAGAATATGGGTGCCCAATGAGACTCACTACTTGGTCGAAGACCCCTTTGCGTGGGAAGGAGGGAGACATCTTACACCAATGCATGGTTGTACTGTTCCCTCTTTTTGTGCGATTGTTCTTTGTTGGATGCACGCCCTCCTAGAATGTCGGCTTTCCCGATGAGGTAAGAGGCGATCGACCCACATTCATGCCTAGAAGCTGGTGGTTTCCAAGTTTTGAAACCGAGAATCTACGGGCAGTATGACACCTCCTTCGTCACTTAGACGGCCTAGACGGCAGTGCATGGGGAGAAGAGATGACGGTGTGTCTGTACCTCGTTCCTTGAATATGCGCAAGGAAAGGAGGGGGAGCCTTTCTTGTCCCACATCACCTAGAAGGAGTCCTGGACTGGCTTATAAGACTTAGGATTTTATATTTGTGTAATGCGTTTTAAAATCGCGAGAGTTAATGGGTCCAAAACGGATAATATTACATAGTATAGACTCGGGGTATCACAGGTGATATCAGAACCGACTTCCGATCGTATGTGGGGCCACAGCGAGGGTACTGTATCCGTAAAGGGTGGAGAGTGTGATGGTCCAGGCGCGGTGCATTTGCACCTCAGTCATCGGACGTGCGCAAGGAATGGAGGGGATCTTGTCCCACATTCGCCTAGGGGGAGTTCTGAACTGGCTTGTAAGACTTGGAGTTCTATATCTATGTAACTCGTTTCAAAATCGTGAGGGTCAGTAGGCCTAAAGTGGACAATATCACACAGTGTAGACCATGAGTGTTACAATCACTCTGCATCAAACCGAAAAGAAAATATCACAATGGATTATAAAATTAAGTGTTGTATTTACTCTTCCTTCCTGTTCTTTAGTACAAATTCTTCAACTTTTTACCTGAACATCAGGGAGAGAGGTATCTGTTTTCAGCATTTATGCGGCCAGAGCCACGCATGAAATGGCAAGAAGCCTCGAGACCCATGGCTTTGGTTTCTGCAAAAAGAACTAACATAATTTTTAATATTAAATCACAAATTCATCTAATAACTTAATTTTTTAAAACAGTCTCATAAAATCTTACATGATATAAAAATATTCAATTCTTTACGGATCTCATTTGCTTTCTCAATTAAATATATCCATACTTAGTACAAGGCAAAAAAATTAAATAAAGAGTAAGAGGGAGTTGATAAAATATTCAATATTAAATCATACATTCATTTAATAATTTTAGCTTTTAGAACGATTATCAGTGATTTCACGAAATTTCACGAAAACAAAAAAATCCCAAATTTTGGGAGTAACAGAACCCAATCACCGAAAACCCGCGAGATTGAAGAGACGATGTCTCATCGAACAGAGACATCGTCAGAGTTGCTGACCAATTGGAGACAAGCGATGTATCTTTCGGACGGCATGTGGTCCCGAAATATGAAGGTCTTATCCGGGAAGCCTCTCTAGCGAAGAGAGAGAGAGAGAGAGAGAGAGCAACAGAGACAGGTAATCAAAGAGAAAAGAGAACCCGAGTTAAGTGTATCGGGGTCAACTAGTCTAGAAGACTGCTTCACAAACATGAATGAATGACCGTCGTCACCGAAAGTAACCCAAAGTCTCCATGATCCGGCCACAAAAAGATGCATTGGGGTGCAATTGATCTCTGCGTCTTGGTTTCCTACAAATTGGTCAAGAAAGTAGTCCGATCAGATTTAAGATCTCGCGCCCCAAAATCATAGTTCTATCCTTCCAAAAAGAACATATGGGATGGTCCACCCCACCTAAACCGTTGATCATTGCGATACTCACAAAAGTAATGGTTAAGGTAATATCGATCTAAGTTACGTATAAGTATGGTTTGTTAATTTTAAGAGTTAATATCACGAAAAATCATAAATTGGTACGTTTATGATAAATTTACCCATAAACTAATTTTTTTTCATCACAAAAAACCTTAAACCGGTACATCTATGATAATTTTACCCTTTGTTAGTATTCGTTAAATTTTACCATCAAATTTCTGAGTTTGATTACATATGACAGTTAATAGGTGTACCGGTTTGGGATTTTACCCTCCATTTGTTACTGGTGTACCCGTTTGTGATTTTTCACAGTATTAATTCAATTTAACAGAGGGTAAATTTGTCACAAATATATCGATTTGTAGTTTTTTGTGGTAAAAAAATTAGTTTAGGGCAAATTCGTCACAAATGTACCAGTTTAGGGTTTTTGGCGGTCAAAAAATTAGTTTGGAGTAAAATTGTCATGGATGCATCGGTTTAGGATTTTTTATGGTATTTATCCTTGTTTTAAGTAATGACGCATGCATTATCTCGACACCATTAAAGAAAATTAAAGCTACCTCATGTCACGAAAAAGAACCATCACAATAGTATCGTTGCTCATGCTGCCCATCACTTTCCAGCTACTGTTCTCGTGCTCGTCCAATTAGTTCCCTCGACTCTATAGGGGAGAGGGACCTACGTCAAAAGGCGGTGAGGCTCTTGCTTATCGGTTATTATCATCTCTTTTATTTAATTTTGCGTTTCTAAAACTCGTCTTCTTTTCGTTTCTTGGGCAATGCCATGTCTCTTGCTTATCAGTGACGCTTACTCCTGTCGACCGGTTCTCCGGCAAGAGCCCAAATCTGCAAGAGCATGCTCAGCTTTTGGCTTTGGGAGTCCCTTATGACTAAGCGTCATATCTTTTGCAACGGGAAGGATTGTCGTGCGTCGATGAACAGGGGCTCTGTGCCGCTTGATCTCCGCTATTGCTTTTTTTTCTTTTTCCTTTCTATTTTTGTTACTTGCTATCGATAGCGTTCCTTCCTTCCATCTGAATAAAGTTGCAAATAGGGAGGCACATAAAACTTATCTTTTGAAATCTTTGTTTCACACTTTATTTTCTGTGAATAAAGACCAAAGTAGCTACCTATTTTCCTTTACCTACTTTTTTCTTTCGAAAACATAATTGATTCGAGAGAATTAACATTAATTATTAATTTTTTTTAAAGCATGTTGGGCTACACATCATTTGTAAACATAAGAAGATGGGAAAAAGTGTTTTCCTCCATGTTTGCTCGGAGAAATTTCCGTACAATCATAACTCTGATTGGTAAATTACAAATTCTGAATATCAATTACATTCTAACATGTCTAAATATAAATATCGATGATGTACATGTTTATAATCCACCAATAAAAAAATTGATAACATGAGATGAGGAAAACATAGCCCTTCTGCAAACGGACATTTTTGGGAAAGAATATGGTAGAATCGTGTGGTCAGCTGTAAATCATTAAATTTTTTATATCTATAGAATAATTATATTTAGGTTATCACATCAAATCGCTTAACCCAAACATTTGTGTTGTTGGTTTTGCATCGAGAATTTCGAACTCAAAACACAGAGGTCACTCGTTCAATTTCACCAGCTACGTGCAAACCGCTTTGGGTCAACCCAACTTGCATAGAACAAATGCATGAACTTAACTGATTTATGGTGATTGCACATTTCTTCATGGGCCTCCAAATGGCCGGACTTCTCCACTCATGCTCTTAGATTATTAGAAAAAGGTTCTCACAAATTCGTAACCTTTTTGTATCTAGAAAAATTAAGATTTTTAGTAATCAGTGTCTTAAACCAAATTCTGAATTTGTCATATACACAAAAAAGATATGATTTTTAAGTAACAATAATATGTTGATACTTTGATTTCTACTTTTTGATGTTAAATATTAGGGCAGTTTAAGAAGAGATGAAACAAAGGGAATATATCTCTCCGGAGTGGAGACACATGTCAACTTCTAATTGCGCACCCTTATATTAGTCGGGCGTTGATAGTGACTAAGGATTGTACGAGCATTCGGTATAAGATAAGATAGGGAAAATAACCAAAAAAATGTTAAATTTATTGCATTTACGTCACTCCTTCCTTAAATCTTTTAAGTGTGTCAATTCAGTTTTAAAACTTTTGATCGGAAATCGCTGACATTAATTTTTTAATTAATTTTCCTTTTTTTCTTTTCATTTGTTTCTTTGTTTTTTCTTTACAACTCTGGGTCGGCAAGGTCGTCGGCCAAACCTCACCTAATCTGGGCAAGGGCATTGTAGCTCTTGCCAAGATCTAGGCGAGGTCGTCGTGGCCCTCCCTCACACCATGCGAAGGCATCGTGGCCCTCGTTGGCCAATAGATGAGGATTGTAGCCTTAACTTGGATCTTAGCGAGGGCTTGACGCCCTCACCCGTGGCCTACAAGGGGTGGAGGCCCTCACCTGGACCTTACCTGTGGTCGGCGAGGGTCAGTCAGTGACTTTGTCGACCCACAATTGGAAAAAAAATAAGAAAGGAAAGAAAAAAGAAAAGCATTAAAAAAATGAAGAATTTGTCCATGCTAGCACTAGTAGTTCGCTGGCCATGCCACATAGAACGCTCCGCGTCCATGTTAGCGATTTTTGGCTAAAATTGACCAGATGGATGCTGAATGGATTACATTGGCAAATTGTCAAAAAGTTTATGATTCAATTAACACAATTAAAAGGTTAAGGATTGAATTGGCACAAATGTAATAGGTTAAGACATTTTTTTTTTTTATAATTTTCCCTATTAAGATGAATTGTCGATGAATAGTATTTGCATGAAGTTGCATGTTGATGGAATTTCATGGATTTTTCAATTTTTTCTCTATTAGTTTGTGGAAGAGACAAGAAATTTGTTCCAATATTGTCCTCTCTCACCTTGATATCAAATAATAATAATATAACACCTTGTACCTATTACATATCTATATACTTGATTTATTTTCCTTTTTATATATATACCCTTATATATTTTAAAATTAATTAGGATGTGAATAGAATTTGACAAATGTGGTCTGTGTAAGGTTTTCCGTTGATTTTTTCTTTGTCGATTTGGTGACAAATCTGTGCAATAATCTTATTTGGTTTTAAGCTGAAAATGATCTTTCTTAGACCAAAATTAATACTACTTTTGCATATCAAATTCAATAAGTATTTGAATACCAAAGAAATGATGTTATCTCTAGGAAAATTCAGGCTGCTTTTTAATTTCATGATTTTGTACCTTTTTATTCTTATTTCTAATTGCTTAACTTGAAATTATTATATAGTTAGACAAATATGGTCCAAACAATGCTTAGTATGGTGTCTTCAAATAAATGAACTTACTTTCGACCAAATAAATAATTAAACAAACTTACTTTTCATAGAACACCACATTATATACGCATACACGCAAAACCACCATTTCTCAAGTTTTACAAAAATGTATTTCCTCCGGATAACAAAAGAAGGAAATTTGTAATACTTGAATAATGCGATTGGTGTGGATCACAAAAGGTGATATTGTGGTGCTGCTCGAGCACCTATTAAAACCCGAACTTGCGGGCTTGGGGAAGTGCCTTGGCCCAACGGGCCATCTTTTTTTTTTTTTTTTTGCATTTTTAAAATTTTCATTTAAAAATTTAAATAGAAATGGAAAACAAATGAAAAATAATTGTAGGAACTTCGTATTATGTTATTTCATTACTTCACCTATGAGTTTTATAGGTTTTTTCTCTACTACATTAGAAATTTAGGCTTATTTTATCCTATTAGTGCTAAGAAATATTAAATATCAAAGTAAAATTATTGGCAAAACGTATTTGATAATCTCTTTTAGTAAATATATGGGCGGACCGGACCAAGCCTCGAGGTCGTCTCCCAGGCCCAACTGTCCCTCTGACTAGACCTGGAATTTTCGTATAGACCAGCTCAACGGGGCGAAAAAATTCAGCTAAGACCACCCAAGCCCGCCGACCACTCGCCCAATAATCAGGTCTACTCACACATGAAATACAAGACTAAAATGATCTATCGTTAAAAATATGCTTTTGTTGCAAATTTGAGAATTACTTATATTTAATGTTGGCACAATCTCTACGAACTTTTCTTGGGCGACCTTTATACTCCACCTACCCAAGTGGATAGCATGTGACTATATATGGAGTATAATAGGCCATTCTTACATGACAAATCGTGTCACGAGAAAGGATGTTAATGAGCAAGTTATACTTATACTTTGAGAAAAATTGTCCAATCAGTTCTAAACCTATTGTACGAATGTCAATTCAGTCTTAAACTTTTCAATTTTACCAATTTAGCCCTATACTTTTACATGTAATTCCAATATAGCCATTATGATCAATTTTCACTTGAAATTGCTGATGTGACGGTATGCTACGCTGGACAACCGTCGATAGCTGGGCCGTCACGTCAGTGATGTCCTGTGAAAATTGATCATAAGGACTATATTGGCATTTTACATAAAAGGTATAAGACTAAATTGGTAAAATTGAAAAGTTTAGAACTAAATTTATATCCGCACAATTGGCTTAGGACTAATTGTGTAATTTTCCAAATGCTTTTGTGTCCGAAATTTACTTTATGAATAACTAGCTTAATTAGATAATATGTAATGCACTAACAAATTGCAATCTTTATTTCGATATAAAGTCAATTTTATCGAATTATATGGAGTCACTTCGTGCACGACACGCTACATTTTCAAATATATAATTAGGCTCCTTTAATTGTCGTTATCGGTCATGATCAAGAATTAAGGTATCATCTTTTTCTTCCTGCTCGGGAAATCTTTAAAGCCACCAATGCGGTAAAACCCCTCCCCGCAATAAGTTAAATAAAATTCAAACACAACTTGTGAATTTCGGGAAAAATATATTTTTTTTAATTTCAAATAACAATTTCATAAACTTATATTAAAAATATAATGAAGAATTAGTACGTTGTTGCCAATTATTAATAGCCAAAACTTGACAAAAGAGTATTTCATTCAAAAATGGAAATAAACTGCTTCATTGTCGAGAGAGAAAAAGTGCCAGGTTTCACCGATAGCAAATTGCCAAGATAAATTATGGCAGGTCAAAAGGAAAAGACAAAGTTGTATTATAAAATAGTTTTTTTAATCTAAAAAATAAAATAAAAAGATTAACGTTAAAGATTACCATCAAAATCCAAATGGAGGATCGGCATTTTTTTGGAATATAAATAGCTAAAACTTGACAGAGTTTTTCATGCAAAAAGGGAATGTTAAACCTTTTAATTTTAAATGGAAAAACTTAGAAATCTTTATCAGTATTCAGAATATGCTTGAGATAAGAGATATGTAAAAATTATGGCATTAAGTGCAATAACAGAATTTATCAGTATTCAGTATATAGTTGAGATAAACCATGTCATGATCTTTTATTAGATAATCTAAGTTATATATATATTTTTTGAATCTGACATAACTAAGAACCACCCAAACGTTGTTGTTAATTATAGGGATGCCATTTTATTGAAGGATGCATCACCACTTTTTTTTAAAGGATTATATATGTTTTTTATTACTTCCTCTGATTGGTAAGTTGCAAGGGGGATTTTATACGCGTCAATACCACGAAAAATCCTAAACTGGTACATCTATAACAAATTTATCCTAAATTAATTTTTTGATCACAAAAAATCCAAAATTAGTACACTCGTGATAAATTTACTCTCCGTTAGTTTTCATTAAATTTTACCATCAAATTTTCGAGTTGGATAATTTGTAATAGTTGACAGCATGCACCAATTCGGGGTTTCTCCTTCTGTTTGTCACATGTGTACCAGTTTGTGATTTTTCGTGATATTACTTCAATTTAATGAAGGCTAAATTTGTCACAAATATATTAGTTTTGGGGTTTTCTGTGGTCAAAAAATTAATTTTAAAGTTGTTACATGTATATCAGTTTGGGATTTTCTATGGTCAAAAAATTAGTTTAGAGTAAATTTATCAAAGGTGTACCAGTTTGGAATTTTTCGTGGTCAAAAAATTAGTTTAGAGTAAATTTATCAGAGGTGTACCAGTTTGGGATTTTTCGTGGTATTAACCCTATCTATATTAATAATATACCAATTAGAGACGCGATTGGAGGAATTAAAGGTGGGAGAAAGGATGACTCATTGTTCGTCCTTTTGATGACTATCGACTTGAGTCTTTGGACTTTAATTCTTTTTTCTTCAAGATTAGGCATAAAGCCTTCTTAATTCGATCTTGCTAACTCAAACAGATGTAATCAAAAGGAAAAAAAAGAAGAAAAGTTATACTTGGATTTTCTTTGCTTTATCATTAACATAACTCTACTGTACCAATTTCGGATTTTCCGTGGTATTAACCATATCTATATTAATAATATACCAATTAGAGACGCGATTGAAGGAATTAAAGGTGGGAGAAAGGATGACTCATTGTTTGTCCTTTTGATGACTATCGACTTGAGTCTTTGGACTTTAATTCTTTTTTCTTCAAGATTAGGCATAAAGCCTTCTTAATTCGATCTTGCTAACTCAAACAGATGTAATCAAAAGGAAAAAAAAAAGAAAGAGAAAAGTTATACTTGGATTTTCTTTGCTTTATCATTAACATAACTCTACTTGTGAAATTGCAAGTTTCATGTTCAATCTCACTGAAATAACTAGCTCATCTTTTCTTGTGATAAAGCCCCAAGAATCCCTAGCATCAACTCAATCTCTCAACCCCAATCTGTCATTCTCCATTTCCCCGGCCACCATCCCATCGCCTTTGACCACCCTTTTGCCCCCCACACCCCCCCCCCCTCTCTCTCTCTCTCTCTCTCCGGCCACAATGACCTCGGTGTGAGCCTCTATTGAAGTTGCGGCAGCTATGGGTGACCTCTCTCTCTCTCTCTCTCTCTCTCTCTCTCTCTCTCTCTCTCTCTCTCTCCGGCCACAATGACCTCGGTGTGAGCCTCTATTGAAGTCGCAACATCTATAGGTGACCTCGATCAAGGAGTTTGCGGCCATGGTGATGGCGACTACATCACCGTGGGAGAGGGATAGAGAGGGGGTTAGAGTTTGTCACGCCTCGCACCCTACGGCGCGCCACATTCCTGCCACGGTCGATTCAAGTGCGACGTCCCAGGACGCGTCGCCGACCCAACGCTCAAACAATGCACCAAGCACACACGGAAGCATTATAACACTCGTACAAACTAAAACCACAAGACCAAGGATAACAGTAACACCATAAATACAACATACACTAATAACGGGGATTTACAATGTCTATTACAACAGAATAAACATATAAAAGCCAAAACGGGTCAACAGCCACCAACGTAAAAAAGGGGGGTACGTGGCTCAGCGGTCAAGTACTATATCTAGCTGGGGCTTCTCCCAAAACGTATTGGCACGCCTGCCATCCTCAAGGCCAGGGGTCTGAAAAGTTAGGTTTATACAATAGTGAGAATAAATCTCAGCGAGCAAGCTCCCTAAACCTCTACTAGGCTAACATGCACCTCTTGACGAGCACTAAAAAAACACACAATCCAGAATATGAGTGACTTAGGCCTTCGGCCCCAAATCCAAAACTTACCTTGGCCCTGCAGGTTAGGCACTTGTAATTCACAATAATAATGCAGCACCCAATCACGGCACATGCACACATCACTTGGTCACAACGCATGTCATGCATATGCTAGTGCTCACATTCGTGCTCAAGCCTCATCAATGCACTTCGCACGCTTGCACCCTTGCACACTTGCAATTTATCAATTCTCCTCCAACCCGTGTTAAACGCATCAGGTCCAACCCGTGTAACAAGCATCAGGTCTATCACTTCGAGATTGATCTTTGGCCCACGTAAAATGCATCAGGCTCATGACACAAAATCTGTGTAAAACGCATCAGGTTGGCCATCTTCCGGTAGTCCGGGCATCGTCCCACGTAACACGCCTCAGGACGGGTTCAATACCCCGCGTAAAACGCATTAGGGTTTTATGTGATCACACGTACACAATCACCAGTTATTATCTGAACCCCGCGTAAAACGCATCAGGGTATTTTAGGTGATCACATGCTTATGTCATTCGTGCACACTCGTATATGCACGTGTTATGCCAATGCTCGAGATGCACACTCATGGCCACAATATCCGCACTCGGCATTTGTGAAATTCACGCTGGGCACTCAATATGATTTGGCTATATATTCAAATAATGCCACAATATGTCTAATTCACATCTAAATATGTCCAATAGGCCAATTAGTCCAAACCAATCGCAACATGTAAATTGGCACCCAAAACTACTCATGCCGATAGTCTACCAAGCATCTCATGAATTGGCCATGCCAAACACATCATAGGGCATTACGCAAACACAATTAAGCCATACTTAATTTAGTCTCCTCACGGGTCGATCACAATTCCCTAAGAAATTCGCCCTATAACCTCGATTGACCAAATATGGCCTGAATCAACCCGATATCAATTTAGCCATGAACAGTCCACCCTAGGCCATTTAATTACCTCCAAATCGTCACATTATACCACAAGAATCACCATGAAAACAACCACCACTCGGCCCTCAAATCACACCCGTCAATTCCACATTTTTGCCCGAATCAAGGCGCCTAAGCTCAGCTACCATTCAGCATGCTATAGGCCACTAAACCTCAATTAAAACATCACACTAAGCAAGTAAAATAGCTACCAGATCAGTCCTTATCGCCCGTCGCAATTTAACTCCTAAATTGATCGCGCCTAGTCTAGTTTAATCCCGGCATGGACAGCTACTAAACAGGGCACTCTAGGCCAATATATATCCTCAAAATGCTCCATTTGACTCTCCAAGATGTCTCCCAAATCAGTCGCCACGATGACAATGCGAGACATGCTCAATATTCCATAATTTGAATCCGAACTTAGCCGAACTCGAGTCGATTCAATTCAATATTTCCAACCATCACACAGCACATTCTAAGCTGCTAAACCTCATTAAAATTGTCACACCAAACCACCAAATCAGCCACGGTAACAATCCCTAACATCCTTCGCACGTTAACCCCTAAATTACCCTAATTAGCCCATAAAAGTCATCTAGAAACACACATTAGCCTAATTAGGGTTTAAGATTGTGCATACTTGGATTCCTAAGCTCCCAACTAAGCTGGACAAAAGGTGAGGGTGGCTGAACAGTGGCGATTCCGCGTCGGACGAGAGGCGGCGAGCGCCGGCTCCCTTAGTAGCGCTCGACAGTGGCAACGGCGATGGCAGTCCTAGGCGGGGGCTGATCAATGGCGGATGGGGAGAGGAGAGGGAGAAAGAGAGAGCTGGTCGAGTGAGTGGTAGTGACAGTGAGACGGCGGATGGCGGCCTTAGCATGCGGCAATGCGAGCGGCGGCGGTCTGGTGAGCTTCTCACGACCACACAAGGAGAGGAAGAGAGGGAGAGTGGCGAGATTGAGAGAGAGAGGAGAGGGAGTGGCTGGCTTGAGGGGAAAGAAAATGAGGGGGAGAAAGAGAATGAGAGAGGTTTATAGGCAAATTGGTTAAGTGGGGTTAGGTGACCAACTTTGCACTAAATGACCATCATGTCCTTGGTTCAAGGGTTAGGATTAATCCCACTCAAAATATCTTGGGATAAAACGGTTTTTCATTTCCATCAATAATTGAGGCTCAAATAATCCCATTTAATCTCTCAAAATTCGGAATTCCAACTTAGGGGTACAAGGGCAAAACGATAATTTTTCGGTCCGGGTCAAATTTTCAATTTTTGATTCTATTGATCCCAAATATGATTGGCCACGCTTATACGACATTGTCCTTGCAAAAATAATCGTGTACGCCCACGAAATCTGACACCGTAGTCCGGACTCAATTCTACGATCGATTTCGCTCAATTTGCAGTTTTAGCATCTTTCACTAACGGGTGGCTATTTAGGGGTTACGCGTAGACCTAGGGCTACTCAAGTCGTGACGATGTCAATTTCTCAGAGAACATGAGGATTTATCGCTAGTCTCGGGGGTCGCAATAATTCAGAATAAGTTCAGGATCGTTCGCTGCGCGTACTCTCGGTCGTGCGGAATCACCCGCTATCCGATCATACGTCATCGGTCGAACCAAATCCGTCACTCTCCTTGGACCGACCCACATTAGCACAAAATATCCTCTCGTCGTATCTCGAAATCTGACTCAATTCACGATCGAGTTCTTGGATTCACGTACCGTTTTTCCTAGTTAGCCTTTCCCTATTGGTCAGTATCCCGAGATTGATCAAATCCGGATGAGATTTACTGAAACGCAACGAGAAATAATATCAATTTCGTTGATCACGAAAGTAAGGTTGAATTCAGGACGTTACAATTCTTCCCCCCTTACAAAAATTTCGTTCTCGAAATTTACAATCTAACCCAACTACTCAAATAAATGGGGATGCTGACGTCGCATGGCCTATTCACTTTCTCAAGTGGCACTTTCTGTGCCATGGTGTTCCCAGACGACCTTGATCATTGGGATTGTCTTATTCCTTAGCACGCGGTCTTTTCTGTCCTCGATTATGACTAACTTCTCCACGTATGACACTTTGTCATCCACGTCTATCTCTTCATATCTCAAAACATGAGTCGGATCGAGTTCATATTTTCTCAACATTGACACGTGAAAAACATTGTGTACTTGAGGCAGGTTGGGAGGCAAGGCAAGTCGATAGGCCATGTCACCAATCTTTTCCAATATCTCGAAAGGCCCGACATACCTTAAACTGAGCTTTCCTTTCTTGTCAAATCGAGATAATCTTTTCATCGGTGACACCTTGAGGAACACATGATCTCCAACTTGAAATTCCAAGGGTCGTCGTCTCCAGTCGGCATAGCTCTTTTAGCGACTCTGCGCTGTTCTCAGTCTATCCCGAATGATCTTAACGGCTTCAATCGTCTGTTGCACCAACTCTAGGCCTGTAATCCTTCGCTCACCAACTTCATCCCAGCATAATGGCGTCCTGCACGCATTACCATATAATGTATCAAACGATGCCATCTGAATACTTTGTTGATAGCTGTTATTATAGGCAAACTCCACCAAATGTAACTGTTCTTCCCATTTGCCTTGAAAATCCAATACACAGGCTCTCAGTATATCTTCTAGAGTTTGGATCGTCCTTTCTGACTGGCCATCTGTCTGCGGATGATAGGCCGTACTGAATTGCAACCTTGTTCCTAAGGCCACCTGCAGACCCTTCCAAAAGTCGGCCGTAAATCTTGAATCACGATTCGAAGTGATCGTCACCGGTATTCCATGAAGCCAAACAATTTGCCGTACATATAACTCTGCATACTTTTCTAGCTCCAAGTCATTTCGCACTGCCAGAAAGTGCGCTGACTTAGTTAAGCGGTCTACTATTACCCATATTGAGTCATGTCCTCTTTGGCTCTGTGGCAATCCCGTTACGAAATCCGTTGTAATACGTTCCCATTTCCATTATGGGATTTTCAATAGCCTCAATAATCCACCAGGCTTACAATGCTGCACCTTCACTTGTTGGTACATCAAACACTTGGATACATGTCTGGCCACATCCACTTTCATTCCATTCCACCAGTAGTGTTGCCTTAAATGCTGGTACATCTTTGTACTTCCCGGGTGTATACTATAATTGCTCCTATGAGCTTCCGACAAGATCTTTTCCTTAAGCTCAACATCATCTGGCACACATAATGGACCGAGCTAACAAGGTCTCAAATATTCGCACTCGGCATTCGTGAAATTCACGCTGGGCACTCAATATGATTTGGCTATATATTCAAATAATACCACAATATGTTCAATTTACATCTCAATATGCCCAATAGGCCAATTAGTCCAAACCAATCGTAACATGTAAATTGGCACCCAATTTCACGTAATTAACACATCAAAACTACTCATGCCGATAGTCTACCAAGCATCTCATGAATTGGCCACACCAAACACATCATAGGGCATTACGCAAACACAATTAAGCCATACTTAATTCAACCTCCTCATGGGTCGATCACAATTTCCTAAGAAATTCGCTCTAAAACCTCAATTGACCAAATATGGCCCGAATCAACCCGATATCAATTCAGCCATGAACAGTCCACCCTAGGCCATTAAATTACCTCCAAATCATCACATCAGACCACAAGAATCACCATGAAAACAACCACCACTCGGCCCTCAAATCACACCTGTCAATTCCACATTTTTGCCCGAATCAAGGCGCCTAAGCTCAGCCACCATTCAGCATGCTATAGGCCACTAAACCTTAATTAAAACATCACACTAAATAAGTAAAATAGCTACCAGATCAGTCCTTATAGCCCATCGCAATTTAACTCCTAAATTGATCGCATCTAGTCTAGTTTAATCCCGGCATGGACAGCCACTAAACAGGGCACTCTAGGCTAATATATATCCTCAAAATGCTCCATTTGACTCTCCAAGACATCTCCCAAATCAGTCGCCACGATGACAATGCGAGACATGCTCAATATTCCATAATTTGAATCCGAACTTAGCCGAACTCGAGTCGATTCAATTCAATATTTCCAACCATCACACAGCACATTCTAAGCCGCTAAACTTCATTAAAATTGTCACGCTAAACCACCAAATCAGCAATGGTAACAATCCCTAACATCCTTCGCACGTTAACCCCTAAATTACCCTAATTAGCCCATAAAAGTCATCTAGAAACACACATTAGCCTAATTAGGGTTTAGGATTGTACATACTTGGATTCCTAAGCTCCCAACTAAGCTGGACAAAAGGTGAGGGTGGCTGAACAGTGGCGATTCCGCGTCGGACGAGAGGCGGCGAGCACCGGCTCCCTTAGTAGCGCTCGACAGTGGCAACGGCGATGGCAGTCCTAGGCAGGGGCTGATCGATGGCGGATGGGGAGAGGAGAGGGAGAAAGAGAGAGCTGGTCGGGTGAGTGGTAGTGACAGTGAGACGGCGGATGGCGGCCTTAGCGTGCGGCAACGCGAGCGACGGTGGTCTGGTGAGCTTCTCATGGCCACGCAAGGAGAGAAAGAGAGGGAGAGTGGCGAGATTGAGAGAGAGGAGGGGGAGTGGTTGGCTTGAGAGGAAAGAAAATGAGGGGGAGAAAGAGAATGAGAGAGGTTTATAGGCAAATTGGTTAAGTGGGGTTAGGTGACCAACTTTGCACTAAATGACCATCATGTCCTTGGTTCAAGGGTTAGGATTAATCCCACTCAAAATATCTTGGGATAAAACGGTCCTTCATTTCCATTAATAATTGAGGCTCAAATAATCCCATTTAATCTCTCAAAATTCGGAATTCCAACTTAGGGGTACAAGGGCAAAACGATAATTTTTCGGTCCGGGTCAAATTTTCAATTTTTGACTCTATTGATCCCAAATATGATTGGCCACGCTTATACGATGTTGTCCTTGTAAAAATAATCGTGTACGCCCACGAAATTTGACACCATAGTCCGGACTCAATTCCACGATCGATTTCGCTCAATTTGCAGTTTTAGCGTCTCTCACTAACGGGTGGTTATTTAGGGGTTACGCGTATCGACCTAGGGCTACTCAAGTCGTGACGATGTCAATTTCTCAGAGAACACGAGGATTTATCGCTAGTCCCGGGGGTCGCAATAGTTCGGAATAAGTTCGGGATCGTTCGCTGCGCGTACTCTTGGTCGTGCAGAATTACCCGCTATCCGATCGTACGTCGTCGGTCGAACCAAATCCGTCACTCTCCTTGGATCGACCCACATTGGCACAAAATATCCTCTCGTCGTATCTCGAAATCTGACTCAATTCATGATCGAGTTCTCAGGTTCACGTACCGTTTTTTCTAGTTAGCCTTTCCCTATTGGTTAGTATCCCGAGATTGATCAAATCCAGATGAGACTTATTGAAACGCAACGAGAAATAATATCAATTTCATTGATCACGAAAGTAAGGTCGAATTTAGGACGTTACAGGGTTGACAAAGAACTAGGTGGGCACGGCAAGGACAAGCTCTCCATCTTATATGTAATTTCCAAAAATGAAGATTGCACATATTTCTGTAACAACAATACATGACGCATTTATAAACACCAAGAGAGTTGATTTCCCGCGCACACAATGGAAGACCTTCCTGCAAAACTTCACCCTTCATGCATGTTTCGGATCTTCCTACAAACCCAATTCAGACGATGTTGATAATTTTACTGAGATAATTGCAGGCTTGTATTTCATAGGGATCTATTTCAGGGTAGGGATCTATTTTTTTAGAACCTGTTCACAGTTTTGTTACCTATAATCTACCATGATTGCCTTAGAACCGACCCCATTTTTCTTGTCCAGTTCCAATATCTACTCGAGAACTTATTTTTCTTTTGTTCCTTTTTTTTTGGTTTCATTTTTTAAAGCAAAATAATATGAGTAACAATCCGAGTGGATAGGTCTAAGATCACTACCATTATTGAGTGTTACTTTAGTGGTTGGGCACCTCTTGCATATTAGTGGATAGGTCTAAGATCAATCCGAGTTGCTTGACAAAATATCTTTTGAAAATAAAAGAGAAAATATATCAAAAGGGCATTAGTTTAATCTAGCATAATCAAGTCCTCGAATATATAAATATCTAGTTCATAGAAGTAAAGTACCCTCACACACTTAGGTTTCTATTCGATCCACTAAAAACTAATTAGTATCGACTCCGAAATGAAATTAATCTTGTGTGTTAAAAAAACTTGAATCTAAATTGTAAATTGGTACGGGTTTGAGAAAACTCGAGTTGGGTGACAACTTAGTATGCCATTAGCCGAACCCTAGGCAGTTCACCTTTGGATAGGTTGTGACAATTGCCACACATGAAACTTAGAGTTCAGGCATCATGTTGAACTCAAGAGCATTAATACTGGTATTCTCCTCTATAATCATAATTGCCCCACTAATCACACGCTCTAACAAAAAACCCAGCCTAGGCGATTGATTCTCGAAACCTTGTAACTAGCCGAAATGAACCAATTTCCATTAACTGTTGGATCCGTTGTTCATCATAGGAGAAATAATTGAACTGCCCACTATTGTTCCAAGGTTACAAGGTATAACCATCATAATATATTACAGGCGGTGAGCTAAACCAAACTTCGAGGATTAGAGATGTGGAACAAGATTAATATGCATATTAATTTGGTCAAAAGTTTTACTTTTCTTATGACTAGGAGATGTAAGGGAAAATTATCTAAAAAGTCATTAACTTATTGCATTTTTGTCAATTGAGTTCTAAACCTTTCAAATTTGTCAATTGAGTTCTAAATATTCTCACTTCTTACCAATTGAGTCCATTAGGCCAATTTTGGTAACCCAAAGATGATGTGGATGCCGGCCGTCCATCCAACATTAATGTGGCAATTTTTCTTTTAATATATTAATATTTTATCGAATTTTTTTATATCTTTTTCTAGCCTTCTTCCCCTTTGGCCGATCACCGAACCGGCCAAAGGCGAGGGCTAGCAAGGTTGACCTTGCTAGCTTCTGGAGAAGTTCGTCCCCACCAGCCACTAGTGAGGGCGAGCCTTGCTAGCCCTTGGCTAGGCGAGATCAAACCTCGCCTAGCCAAGGCAAGGCCGACCTCGCCGTCACCTGGGTCTCCCTCGCCAAGCCAAGGTGAGGCCAACCTCGCTGTTGTTGGGTCTCCTTCACCAAAGCGAGGTCGACCTCGCCGTTGTTCTGCAAGGGAGACCCTGGTAACGACGAGGTTGGCTTCGCCTTGGCTAGGTGAGGCTCGACCTTGGCTGTGTGAGACTTGACCTCGTCGTTGCCTAGGTCGCGAAGGCGAGGTCAACCTCGACGGCCCTCGCTAGTGGGGGAGAAGGCCAGAAAAAGAATTCAAAAAAATGTTAAAATATTCTTAAAAATTACCATGTCAGTGTTGGCCGGATGGCTGGTGCCAGCAGACGTCCACGTTAGCTCCGGACAACCAAAATTGACCGGATTGGCTCAATTGGTAATGAGTGAAAATGTTTAGGACTTAATTAGCAAACTTGAAAAGTTTAAGATTGAATTGTCAGAAGTGCAATAAATTTAGGATTTTTTGGATAATTTTCCAGAGATGTAATGACTCCTTTTTGTCTCTATACCTTTGAACAATAGATGTAAAATTCCAAAGAAACATTTAATCTAACATGGATGAAGTGTGGCTCGGGTACCATCATTGTAAGCGAAATATTAATTACTCATGAGTACATAACGGAACAAATACACGTCCAACCATAGATTTCCAAGAGTAAGCTTGCATTATTTGAATATACAGACTTTATTTATAATTAGATGGATAAAGGCTTAACCCAATAATCATCACATTACTTTGTATCACCAACTTGAATTAGAATTCTAGAAATAATAGAGTGTGGCAAAGGACCACATTACGCTGCCTCTTGCAGACATGCCAACGTCCGAGCAAAGAGATTCCACATTTTCAATTATTAATTCCTACTGACCAGAACTTGCGGCCTTTACAAGTGATATATTTTCGAGAGCTTAGAAAAAAAAACACGGGTTTTGATCTATTTTGTTCATTTTCTTTGAGAGAGCTTTTAGAGAGTCGTAAAGAGAAACCTAATGGGAGATTTTTGTTGATTAATTTTTGTGGGGCTTACTTAGGAGTAATCAGGGTGAGAAAACACTAGTGAGTGAGTGTGATTAAGGGATTGTAATATCCTTTTTGCTAATTATAGTAGATATATCTCATCGATCTCTTCATGAACTAGGCACACTCCTAAACCATGTAAGTTCACTATGTCAGGTTTACTGTTTTTTTTTTTGCATTTATTTCTCGCTCAAATTGTTTTGTTTTTGTCTACTCTTTCTATTTTGCGTAACAACTAATTGAGACCATATACTTTTAGTTTTTCTAATCTGGTCCTTCTACTCAACAAAATGTCTAATCATGTCTCTCGATACAAAATTCGGCCAAATCCAACTTATGTGGCCGTTGGAGGAAGTCGAAGAGTCACTTGAATTAGGTATTACTTACGTGGACACCCATCAAGAGGCCACGGATAGTGAATGGATTCAATGTTTATTCTCCCACCAATTCTCTATCCACAATGGCTATTTACTTAAGCAATATTTAATTTACGTCACACTTCGGCTTCTTTTGACAGCCAAGTTAGTTGGATTTGGCTAGATTTCACATCGGAGGGACTTGATTGAAAAAAATTGAAAGTAAAGCGACTTGATCAGAAAATTAGTGAAAGTATAAGGACGAAAAGTAAAAAAATTTTAAAAGAGAATGAAAGAGAGATATATATATTCAGTGGCCTTTATTAAGTACATGTGCCAAGCTTTTTGACAAGACATTTAAATTGGGCTTAATGGGCCAAGGTCCAATAGACTAAACCTATTGGATCCACGTGCATAGACTCAAGTTTGGGCATAATGGGCCAAGGTCCAATAGGCAGAGGTTGACATAGACCAGCGTGACTATAATAAGAATAGGTTTCTTGAGCAGAGCCTCCTAACACACGAACGTATTATTGCTGTTACGACCGAATTGCCTCCACAACTTTTCCGATAGATGCCCGGCCGGTCCACAATGCGGGACATGATCAGCCATCATAAATAGCTTGAGCTTCTTCATCTTTTTGAACGAGTCTGCATTCACGATCTAGTCTTCTATATCAACCTTGTGTAGTTTAATCCCTTCAATGGCATCTGTTCCTTGTTGGAGCCCAGTAAAAATTAATTATGCATATTGGAAGCACTTGAAAATAAACAAATAAAGACCATTATAACACAAGCAGTTGCTGGGCGAAGATATATTCATCTTATGAAAAAAGGACAAATGAGATCGATTTATACTAGGGTTACATAACAGTTGATAAACACTGTCGGTTTAAAAAGAAAATTAACAAAACACTAAATAAAGATCCTAAACCCTAATTTATTGCTTAAACCCTATTTGGCAAAAATAAGAATTGCATATGTGGCTATCTTAATTTACACATGTAATTGTGAAGTCCACAAAAAGAACAAATAGATATGTGCTCAACTAATTTTTGCTTTAGGATATGCTTAAACTTCTACTGAATTTTGGTTAACCACTTGTAAAGCATCCTCATAACGCCATATTCTACTTCGCTTGCTGGGATTTTCAAGGCATTTTTTGGCCAGAATCTCAATCCCACTATCGGCATGCACACTACATTGGTCTAGGGACTTGATAATCTCTTCTTTGTCATATCCATTTAGAAAACACGTGATGTCAAGAAAAATCATTCTCTCATTGGTCTCTAAGCCATCAATAACAGTTTTCAGTATTTCATGAACTTTACCCGGAGGGATTTCTTTCAGGCGATCAAAAGCTCCTTGCCATTGTTTGACGCTTTTGTCGTTCAAGAAAGAATCCATCACGGTCAGAACCAAAGGAAGCCCTTTGGAAAGATTGGTAAAGCAATTTGAGAGTATCTTATAATCACTTTTGGAATATCTTTCTTGGAATACATTCCGACTGAAGAGCTCGAGAGCTTAATCATCGTTCAGCGACCTTACCTTATAGATTTCCCTGCATAGACCAATTAAGGTTCTTCGTGTCGTGGGATAAAAATGACTACTTCCCGAGCCTAAGTTTAATGCCTCAATCAGGTGGCTCAGAGGCTCTCACAACCCTTCAACATCATCAAGCACCAGCAAAACCCTCTTGTTGTCAAGCTTACTCCTCTTGAAGTTTGTTGCTGCATAAATATTGTCGCCAAACTCTGAAACTCCATCACCGAGAACGTCACCAAAATGGGTCTCCCGCCTTTTGACGGGGCCATCTTGGCTCGGTATTTCCTTCACGTTCGCCAGAAAGCAACTCCGATCAAATTGATCTACAATTCGATGGTACAAAGCTCTCACAAGTGCAGTCCTTCCTATTCCGCTAGGGCCGGAAATTCCCACGATTTGAACCTCTTCAACCTCTAATTGGAGTAGGGAGTACAAGGCTTGTACCTGGGAATCTAACCAACTGGTTGGAAAGCAAGCAGGTTCGTGCGTAAGCCGCTCAGTCTTCTTGAGATTTTCTCAACAACGGATTGGATAAATTCAGCTTCAAGTCTGCAAATTATCAACAACTAAAGGTGTGACTCTGGTTATTCATGCTAGTGAAAGACGAAGAAAAGATCAATAAGATGATATTCCATAACTTAGGAGTGTCGTCCATCTAATATAATTTAATATTTAGTATCCAATCCACTATAATAGTATGTAGTGGCATGTGAGACGTTGACCTGTGGGCAAGCGGCTCAGTCTTCTTTTGGCTAATCCTTAAGTAACAAATTAAAAGAAGAGGGATAGGAAAAAGGTTCTACTATAGAAAGTTTCTTGGCCAAAAAGGAAACGATTTAGAAAGTTGAGAGAGAGAGAGAGAGAGAAGCGGGCAATGACGAGATAGAAGAAAACAGACTGGAGGCTGAACTTTCTTTTGAAACCCTAGCTAGGTAGCACAGTCCGAGCAATACAAAGACTAACAACTTTTTCTTTTCTTTTCTTTTATGCCTTTCACGGATGGATTATTCCAGAGGGGAGAGTTTAGGTGGTGAAGAAAAGGGTTGCATCACAACTAGGGTTTACCCTTATTGGCTGTGGAAGATGTCTGGACTTGCCATTTTCGTTCTCTTTAATATTAAAAAAAGCAAGCATGAGATTTCTTTGTTAACATATGTCTTGAGTTTGAGCTCATGGACAAAACCCGAGCCAAATTGAATTACTCGAAAATCTGGCCGTATAAGAAAAGTCCACTTTGTGACCGCCTTCTCCAAGTCTAAATCCTTTTGCACTTGTGAGTCCAAATTGGAGTTGGACTGCGACTGTTAGAAGAGGACTTAAAAATAGGATTGTTGCTGACCAGTTGACAAAAAGATTCTGGACGTTCGATATCGAAAGTAGCAAAACACGTGAGTTTTTTTTTTTCTGTGATTTGGAGTCAGTTTCAATATTCCCATGTTGGAGTTAGATTATATCTGGTTATGCCATAATATATAAATACGTATTTTGTCTCTTATGAATAAGAGAAGCAAGAGGTGATTTAGTGGCACATCTTAGATATAATTCTTTGTGGTTTACATCCCGTTGCTGCACGTCTTCTCGTGAATTACATCTTGGCACTTGTTTGAGCAGCTTGAATTTTGTGGGTAAAAGTTTGTACAATTTTTTTTTTTTTTTGTGAGATTGAGAAATTATTTCGTGAAAAATTGTGAGTCTAAACATTATGTGAGTTGTTACATATAATTAGGGCCATAAAACAATGAGTGTTTGAGTGACTTGAGTATGGTTATAATACCCATTATAAGGTTTTATGTATATTGAAATCCTGTGCTGCTATCCCTATGAAGTAGATCCCACTGATCGAACCGCATGAGTTCATTTCCTTTTTATTTCTTTGTTCTGTCTGTTATTATGTTTGATTGCTTGTCTTCTATGCTTTGGAGTTCGCCCATTTGTCTGTTTTCAACAATGGGACTCAGAGAAAGCGAGGGAAATGATGCACGTGGAGGAAATGGGCAACGGCGAAAATCGTTGTTCTCTAGAGATTTCTTTATGCTCGAGGGAAGAAGTGAGAAGAATAAACTTATATGCTTGTTTAGTAATGAAGTACATAATATGAAATGAGGGTTACAACTGGAAAAAAAAGGGACATCGATCAATTCCTTTTCTTTTCTTTTAACGTACAACAGAAGGTCATCTATCGTTTTGTTTAGCCGAACACTTTGAATTTGCTCTATATGGAGCAAATCAGCATGTGCTGAAATATATGCTTCAGTGAAAAATCTGATAAAGGCGAAGAGAAAAAGTTAGTTTATAGAAGATAACAGACAGTGTCAAGGAGTGCAACTATAACAATCATAATAGCACAAATGTCGCAAATGTATCTGAAAAGATGCTGTAGTGTCCATGTTAAATCTCTTTGATGAGCCAAACTATTAAGTTGGAATTCTATCCAGGAAAGTTCGTTTCCTAGTAAAAGGATTCCACACATTTCCAAATATTCCTACTGCCCATAGACCAAAAGATTGGGCTTCAGGAGCAAGTTCTGTTGTTTCATGGACAAAAAAAGTAACTTCCTTTAGGAATCCTCTTAAGAAAACCCTCTGAAGAGAGAAAGTTAGTACCTATTTCCAAGAGACCAACTGGTGAGATTGCTGGCTTTTCGGAGAGCGGCTCTCCACCTCTGGACCTTGTCGGCATTCTCCTGCCCGAAACCCTTCTCGCCTTGGCCAATATGGGCGAATGGTCCGGACTCCTCACGCATCTCTCTGGGGTCGACGTCCACGCAAATGAGGAACACCAGCTGGCCTTTGTTTTCCTTCCACTTGAGGATCTTATCAAGCTCGTCCAGGCACCAAGGCGAGGAGGCATAGTTTTAAGAAATGACCACGATAGCACTCCTTGACGGCTCAATCGCTTCATTGATTGCCAGTGCGATCTCTAGTCCTCTTTTCAGATTGCGGTCAACAAAGGCCATTATCTTGTTTCGCTCGAGTGCATTGTGGAGATGGCTCACGAAGTTGTGCGTGTCTACCTGTTTATAACTGATGAACTTATCGTGAACCCACCGAGGGATGGAGGAGGGGGGAGAGAAGAGTAGTGGCCTGGCGGTTAGGCTATGCGGGAGAGAAGAGAAGTGGCGCGGAAAGAAACAGGTCAAAGAGATGGGAGAGACTTGCAATTGGAATTGTGATGCTCTCTTGTGTAGGGGGCTTGAATACGAAGGAGGAGGAGAAAAAGGAGGGAAAAGCTCGCGCTTGAGATGGGCAAATTGGATCATCATCTTATTAGAATTTGGGAGGAAGGATACTAGAAGTGCCAAAAGTTGTGTACGGCGCTCACTTTGGTGCAAAAAGTTTCATTTGGATCATTTAAATATTAAAATTTTTAAAAAACGATCACTTAAGTGCCAACTCCAGTTAGTTTGGCCGGAAATCCAACGTGACATTTTTTTCTTAATTTCTGAAACTAATGTGGCTTGCCGGAGATACAGTCAGCACGTATAGTTAGCATTTTTTATTTTAAATATTTTATTTTATTTTTTTTCTTTTTTCCTTCTTTTCTTTTTTTCTTTTCTTTCTTCTCCATTTGGTCACTGCCGGTGACCGGAGGCCGGCCACCGGCCTCCTAGCCTCGCCAGGACGAGGCTGCCACTGCCCGCCACAGGTGAGGCCTGACCGACCCTTGCTTGGGCGACAGTGGGCAAGCCCCAGCGAGGTTAGCCTTGCCTCGCATGGGCGAGGGCAAGCCCCGACGAAGCCAGCCATCGCCCAGTCCATGGGCGGCCTCGCCAGCCGTCGCCTTCCCCCAGGCGATGTCCGACGGGGCCGCCGTGGCCTAGGCGACGGCCGGCCTCGCCGGATTTGGCGAGGGGAGCCCTCATTGGGGCTCGCCCTCGCCCATGCGAGGCGAGGTTGACCTCGCCGAGGCTTGCCTGCCATCGCCAAAGCAAGGGTCGGCCGGGCCTCGCTTGTGGCAAGCGGCGACGGCCTCATCCGGGTGAGGCCAGGCGGTCGGTGGTCGGCCTTCGATCACCAGTGGCGACCAAAGGGAGAATAAAGAAAAGAAAAAAAGAAAGAAGAAAAAAAAAGAAAAAAATTCAAAAAAGTATTTAAAAAATTGAAATATATACGTGGAAATGCCACGTAGACTAATTTTTTTTTAAATTCAACTAAGATTAAAATTTTAATTATAAATGCCACGTATTAATTTGGCTAGAATTTCTCGCCGTTGACACCAAAGTGATCATTTTTCCTCCGATTTAGTACTTAAGTAATCCAAATGGAACTTTTGATACCAAAGTGAGTTTCGTACATAACTTTTGGCACTTATGCTATTCTTCCCCCCCTAGCATTTGCCATTGAACACCCCCAAAATCGAAGTGAAGAAATTCATTCACAATGCAAGCTCCCTCGGCCTATTCATAATAAAAATCAAATTCTGAGCCCCCGTCTCCCTCTCTCTCACACATACGCCCGTGTAGAGACAGAGCATTTTTCTCCATCGCTCCTAGCATATTTCGCCTTTTCTTGGAAGGTTGAACCGTTGCGGTGCAGCTACTCCTAGAATTTGACGCAAAGCAAAGCAGAACCAAAGTGCCAGGGGTGATCCGACGATGCATCCTGATCACAACGAAAGGTTTTCAAATGAGCGATTAAACACGCGGCCACCGATATGTTTTAAAATGAGTGAGCAGACGCGCGTTTCACTGCATGCTGTATATACAACGAAGATTTTAAAATAAGCTATCAAATATGCGGTTAATGTGTAGTCAATACACCTCACGAGCAATTAGATATCGGATTATCCGATGACATCTTTCTATCACAAATAGACAAAAATATAATGCAAGGTAAACTTATGGCAATAGTTATTGTTGGAATAAATTCTCTGGAGCTAGCGACAAGATTACAAATATTTGAGGCGTGCAAGCACTATCCTCTATAATAACTTTCGCCCCTTTTAAGTATGAGGTGGCTAGCAAGGATGACCTAAATGAGGGTGAATAGGTGATTTTAAATAATTCTTGACCAAACTAAAGCGGAAGTAAAAGATCAAAAACAAAGTTTGAATAACGTTAAGATTTAAAACAGTTTTTGATAGTTGTGCAAGTGTGCAATATAATAAATAAAAGGAGTTTTTAGGGATGAGAAAATCTATACTGTAACATTCTGAATTTCGACCCATTTTTGAGATTTATAAAACGTGTATTTTATCAGTGCGCTTATAATAAAATCTCGTTCGAAACTGATCACTCTTTGGTTATTTTTAAATTAGAGATTTCTCTATAATCGCACTCGATTGGATTTGGCCGTTATTTAAAACCTGAACTTTAGTGTCGAATTTCTAGAAGTTTCGTGACGAATTTAATTAGATGACGTCGATATTATTGTGGCCAGCGTCGATATTGCCCGGGATAAATGAAAAGTGAAATTTGGACCGAGTGTAGATTTAGACTAGTAGACCTCCATCGTAGTGTGTTTTAGTTATTATCTTTTGGCCTTTTTTCCTTATTTTTAATTGAGATTTTTGGGACCGTTGGATCAAGTCCTCGAGATTGAATTGTGGCCGTTGGATCGCACTCAATGACAAAATTTGACTTTTGTCGCCCCCTCTCTCTTTCTCTCTTTCTCACAGGTCACCTCCTTCTCCTGCGCACGTCCACTCCCCCCCTTTCCCCATGCACGTCCCCTCCCTCCCTCTCACCTTCTTTTTCTTCCTTTTCTTTTCTTCTTTCTTCTCCTTCTCTTCTTCTTCTTTTTCCTCTCTTCCACCCTGACTGCTCCTACTTCCTTCTTGATATTCGTCACCTGAGCTCGTCGCCATCCAATCATCACACATCGTTGCCATCGCTAGCTAGGTCGACCGCGTGTCAGCTCTCCCGATCGCTGCACCGCTCACCTAGCTACTGCACTGCCCATCCGGTCGTTCCCCTCAGCTCGGTTGTCCTTCTTCCTCCTTCGCGTCCAATAGCAACTCGCCATCGTGTTCGCCGCAGCCCAGCTCCGCCAAACCATCGACCAGCTCAGCCGACCTCGCCTCGACCATCGCCAACTCCCCCCCTCAGCCCCAGCTCCCCCTCTCTCGCCATCACCCCCCCCCCCCCCCCCCCCCCCCAAGCCACTGTCGCCACTGCCTTGGCTAAGCCAATCACCGTCGCTTGTCACCGCCACGAGCCTAGCTCACCTACCCACCAGCAGCTCATCGCCGCTGTAGCTCATCGCTACCGCCGTGTCGCCCAACCAGCCAGGCTAGCCCGCCTAGCCGCTCGCCTAGCCGTGGTCAGACTGCTCAACGCATGGCTAAGTTGTTGCCCGCGCGTCTCGATTGCTTGCCAGTTGCCCAGCCCGCAGCTGAGTCGCCTAGGCCATTGCCAGCTCGTGGCTGAGCACCATACCGAGGGCCTTAGTAGCGGCCGAGCGCTTTGCCGGCCACTATGCTCATTGCACCCTCACTCGCGCCAAGCCTGTTACTGTTCACTCAGGCCATTTTGGCCCCTAGCCGGTTTTTCCCATGCAAAATTTAGGTAAGTGACTTCCTAAACCCTAGATAGTATAATGGGTATTATTTAGACTTATTTAGGGTGTGATTAGTATCGGTTTAGTGGCTGAGTTTGGATTAGGATCAATATGTGAATGTGGTTAATTAATAGATTAAATTGTGATGATTATGTGGCATAATTAGTGATTGATTTATGTGGGTACGATAACTGGATTATCGTGACGTTTGTGGGTGAAATGGATGTTTGATTGAGACAACTTGAGTGTTGAATTGGTGGGCTAGTGTGGTGAATTTGTGATTTGAATGTGAATTATACGACGTGTTAGAATGACGAATTGTGTTTTGGTGCATGTGCATGAGGAATGTCTTGAGGCATAGCTACGCGGGACTAAGTCCGAATTGATCGGAGGACTGTTAACCTGAGATGTGGTTACGCGGGTCGAAAGATATGTCCTGAGCGTGGTTACCCGGAACTAAGCTCGGATTGATCAGAGGGCTACCAACCTGAGGCGTGGTTGCGCGGGTATGGCTAGATAGGCAAGAAATGACTCGAGGTATGGTTACGTTAGTCGAGAGAAATGTCTTGAGGTGTGGTTACGCAGAATTGAGCTCGGATTGATCGGAGGGCTGACCTGAGGAGTATTTACGCGGGTCGTGAGAAAGTGTGAAATATCCAATGAGGGACAGAGCCCGGATTGATTGGAGGGCTGACTCGAGGCTTGTTGATGTGGGTCATGGAAAGTTGCTCGGTCACGAATGCGAAATGAGTGTGATTGAATTGAGTGAATGTACATGTATATGGCGCCCGAATGATGGCAATGTGTTTATGAGTTATTATAATATTCATGTGATTTGACTAATATGCAGAACTGGCGTGTGAATCGTGGTGAGGTAAGCGTGTATTGGTGAGTTTGTTATATCGGTGGTTAGATTGCATGTTAGACTCATTTGGGTACGCATTGGCCTAGGTAGGGTATAGGTTGTCTGCTTATTGAAATTTATTCTCATTGCTATAATACAAACATTTTCAGATCCCTGTCCTTGATCATGCCATCCTGGCATTTTGGGATACCCATGCATATCGATCATATAGTGACGAAGTATCCAGTGGGAGAGAACATGCTGTACTATAGGCATGTTAGTGTGGTGTATGTAGACATGGGCTCAGTGAACTGGAAACTGTGGTGTTTTTGGCTTGGTTGTACTAAGAGAATAACGGGGAATTGGTGGGGCTGATACAAGGATTTGATGTTCCCTAGGAAGGTTTAGTGGTAGGACTGGAAATTGACCCTCTCGATGGTGAAGTCATCAATCTGGAATTCGTCCTTGTAAACCTTGACCCAGAATAGGAGTCGATGGAGTCTGACCCGGAGCCAGAACCTGTAGTTGAGCCCTCTGAGTCTGAGTCCGAAGGAGAGCCCATGAGCTGGAGCCCGAAGAAGAGTCGATCGAGATCGAAGTTGATACGGAGTCCAAATCTTCGGGGTCTAATCCTGATTGGGCATCGTATGGGCATCCGAGTGCTGAGCTTAGATGCCTTTTTGGGTAGAACCCTTTTTGTGCAGATAGCTAGCCTACCATATCACCTATCCCTTTTTGATAATGATGGTGAATGTAACCCTAGGGGCCTATTGTTTGACTTATTTTCCTTTATTATGAAATTATTCTTTTGTGCTTTCCTTCTGTCATTATTAACAGTTTGGGTTTTTTGATTGCTGCTTCCACTTGCGTCTATCTTTGCGTGTTTCGTTTGGGTCGACGACGTGTCTTGGGACATCGCGTTCAATACAATTATCGAGGGATATCGCAAGCCTGTTGGGTTCGGGGCGTGACACTACACTACAAAAAAACATGGATTTTTCCGTGGAAATTTGCGACGGTAAATTATCGTCGCAAATTTGCGACGAACTTTGCGACGGATTTTATTTTCCATCGCAAATTAGCGACGAGAATTAATCGTCACTAATTTGCGACAGAATTTGCCATAAAATAAAAATCCGTCGCAAATTTGCGACGTAAAATATATTCATCGTTAATTCCGTCGCAAATTTGCAACACCATCGCAAATTTGCGACGACCACTATCGCAAATTTGCGACAACCACTGTTCCATCGCAAATTAATGACAGAGTTAGCAACGGATTTATTTTCCGTCGCAAATTTACAACAACCACTTTTCCATCGCAAATTAGCGACGGATTTAGTGACAAAAAATAATTCCTCACAAAATTTTTTATTTTCCAACTTGTTAATGTGAAATGTCGTCGCTAAATTCATCGCTAATTAGCAATGATAAAAAATTCGTCGCTAATTAGCGACAGATTTAGCGACAACATTTCACATTAACAATTTAGAAAATATAAAAAATTTGCGACAAAAAAAATTTGTCGCTAATTAGCGACGACATTTCACATTAATAATTTAGAAAATAAAAAAATTTGCGATGAAAAGAAATTCGTTACTAATTAACGACGGATTTAATGACGACATTTCACTTTAACAATTTAGAAATAAAAAAATTTTGCGACGAATTACTTTTCGTGGCTAATTAGCGATGAAAAAAAATTGTTGTTAAACAATTTGTCGCAAAACAATTTGTCGCAAAATTTTTTTATTTTCTGAATTAATGTCACAAAAATTAGCGACGAACTTTCATGTTCGTCGCAAAATTAGGCATAAACTTTTATGTCCCAAAGCCCCGCCCTCACCCCCAATTTCTCTCGTTCTCCCTCCCTCTCCCTCTTTCGTTTCTCTCATATTCACCGCACCCCTTGCTTCCGCTTCTCCTTCTCCATCTTCCCTCTCCCTTAAACCTCCAAACCTCTCGCACTCGCTAGGGTTTTCGGTACCCCACCCCCTTCCCCCCTGCGACTCCTCGCCATGGCCTCCGAAGCCTTAGAGGCCGTGAAGCCCGAAGGGGCGTCGGCTCCTCCCCTCGTCGAGGGCAAGGAGGAATGGAAATGCTGAAGAACAGGTTCGTCAAGGACTGGAGCACGGCACGCGAGAACCTGGAGCACAACTTCGGGTGGATTCGCCGGAACCTCGCTCTCGTCGGCATCTTCGGCATCGCCCTCCCCCTCCTCGTCTACAAGGGCATCGTCTGGGAATTCGTACATTACTCCTCCTCCTCTCTTGATTGATCTGGCCTGTCGGATTCGCTTGTTTCCCTTGTTTGGATTGCCATTGAATTGATCGCAGCGCTTGCTAGGAGAGTTAGCTTAGTGGCTAAGTTGTTGTTGGCTTTGAATTGCGCCCTGGAATGAGAAGTTAGAGTTGAACACTTGATAATGGATTCAATGGGTTCTTAACTCTCTGTACCCTTTAATCAAGGCTAGCAATTCTTTGTTCATCCTGCGGTGGATGGCATTGAAATATTTATTGTATTGTAGGAAATGGACGTACCAGGAAGAAAGCAATACGCATGATTGGCAAATGGAATAGAGGGTAGACAGGGGAGACTAATAAGGCCATTTTTTGCAATGTGTTGAGTCTTAAGACACTGGTTGTTACCTATGAAAAAGTAATTAATTGATTGAGCTTGGAGTTAGCGGATCTTGTTGAAGATACGGCGGCAGTCAAAGCTTAATGGTTATAAGAACTTAGTGGCCTGTCCAAATTGAGACAATTTTTTTCTTTTTTGCTGCTTTTGCTGATGACATTAGTTTTATTGGTTTTCTCTAATTTAAAAAATCTGAACTTTCGATCGTGGGAAACACGGTGTTGAGCACGGTTTGTAAAGGGCAGGGCTGGAGGGATGCCTCCTTGGAGAAATGAGATTAATGGGGTCGTTGATTATATTGAGTTCACTTGGTGAAGCATGTTGAAAGAATGGTAAAGGGGGTTTACAGCATATTAGACACCCAAGAATACATGCTGCACACCACAGCCTGTTTGCTATTTCTGTTTATAACTGAATCAATTGGCTAAGTGCACCAGCCTTTATATCCTTAACTTGCATTGAGGCTTTGCTCTGGGAAATACTATAGTCAAAGCCAAGATTAATAGGCTCACTAGAATTTGCTTCATCACGTTATCCTTGTGGAAGTTTATACTTCAGGTTCTTAACTACAGTGATGTACTGAACCTAACTGCTTTTTCTACCTTGAGAAAGAAATTGTATTCCTTTGATCTTTTCACATTGGGTTTGGGATTATAGGAGTCAAGTTCATATAAGGCAGGTTGTTTGACCTTTGGCAAATATCGTATCTAGTGGGGAGCATAAAGAACTCTAACCACTCTATTCTGAGATAACTGTAGACTGGCTAGTTGAAACAAAATAGAGTGGATGTGATTGACATCTTGATTTTCAATCACCAAGCAATATTGGTGTATGTGTGTTGGCTGTCCCTTTATTAATGATGGATTCTTCTAGATGTTCTCTTCAAACTAGTGCTGAAATTGCATCTTGATTGTGGTTGATTTGAAAGCAAATGAGTTGGGTTATTGATATATTTACCTTGGTTGGTGTTTAATAGCATATGCAAGATAAGGATAATGGAAGGCCATACAGGAAGTTCCTCTAACTGGTTTCAAAGTGAAACGCCATATTAGTTCATTGTGGATGTACTTGAAAGACAAAATTCGGATCAAGTTTTTCTTGTGAATCTCTTTGCTGTGTCTTTTCAGTGTTTTGATATGCGGCAGCTTAATGCTTATGATCGAACTCTGATTCTTCCCATTTTTGTGCTTGTTCAACACTCTCTTTCTCTCGCTGTCTCTTCCCCTATGTGCATCGTGTTCCTTCAATGTTTGACTCGTATTGCTACTAGAAGTAGACTGACCTAGCACTTTGATTGGCATTTGGCATGGAACCGATTGACCTAGAAATTAATTTTTCTTTTAATTAGATTTAAAATCAAAAAATAAAAGAAACGATTTTATCGTACGATCACAAATTATAAAAGTTTGTTGCAAAAATAAAATTTCGTTGCTAATTTCGTCCCTAAACAATATTCGTCGCTATAGAATTAATGAAAAATTCGTCGGTAAATAATTAATAAAAATTCGGTGCTAAATTCGTTCTGGAACAATGTTTCATGGCAAATTAGTGACGAATTTTGCCACAAATATAAGTTCATCGCAAATTATTGATCAAAAACAAATATTATAGACCAAAAAAAAAAATTTCGTGGCAAATTAACGACAAACTTTGCCACGAATACAGTTTGTGGCAAATTAGTGACGAATAATTAGCAACGGATTTTGCGACAAATAATTAGTGACAAATTTTGCAACGAATATATTTCATCGCTAAATTTTGCGACGCTGAATTGGCAATGAAATTTTTTTCGTCGTAAATTCGTTTAGCGATGAATTTTGCCAAATTTTTTGTGGCAAAATTCGTCGCTAAAACTTACTTTTTTGTAGTGGGAATTTGCGACGAAATTTCCAACGAATTTTGCAACGACTAAAGTTTGTGGCTAATTTACAACGAATTATTTGCGACGAATTTTGCGATGGATAATGTTCGTGGCTAATTTGTGACGAATTTTGCGATGAATAAAGTTCATGGCTAATTTGTAACGAATTATGTGCAACGACTTTTGCGACGAATTTTTCCGTCGCAATTTAGCGACGGAAATTAAAATTTTCCGTCGCAAAAATTTGCGAAGCCGAATTAGCGACGGAATTTTTTCCGTCGCTAATTTCGTCGCAAATTCAATTTGTGACGGATTTTGTCAAATTTTTTGTCGCAAAAATAGTCACTAATCCCTCGTTTTTTTGTAGTGGCTAATACGCCTCGACTAATGCAAGATGATAATTAAGAATAATTAGCGCAACCTAAAGGTTAATTACTAAATAACATGCATTATATGATAAAATAAACTTAAATGACCATATAGAATTGACAACAGTTAACTCACCTTACAGGAGACCTACTGAAGCCGATGCAGGAAACCGGAAACGAAGCAAGGGCCAATTTTTCTTAAGCATTATCCCCATAAGCACAATTGCCTATCTCAGTCAAGAATATATTGTGAATGCTCTATCATCGACCAAGAATTATGCACCAAATATATGGCAAACTATAATCTGCACTCAATCAAGAATAAACGCTCCTTCGTTGGCTGAATCTGCTCATTCCAAAGATTATGATCCGCACGTTTCGTATTTTCCTTCCCAACTATACACTTGGCTTGATTATCTCTTGATTGCATATGCCCAGGCGGTGAATCTCTCTCTACCATGAGTATGGCAAAATCTTCCTTTCTTTATTTCTTGGGATAAGAACTCATCACGAAAGTATAATTAAGTCCTAACACTTTCGAAAAGTATAATTGAGTTGTAAAACTTATCATATTTGTTCAATCAAATCCTTCTATTGATTGCACTTTTTTAAAGTACAATCGAGTTCTAAAACTTCCAAAAAGTGTAATCAAGTCATAAAACTTGTCAAATTGATTCAATCAAATCCTTCCGTTGATTGCATTTTTTGAAAGTTTAAGGGCTTAATTGCACCTTCATGATAAGTTTTAAGACTTGATTACACTGTTTGAAAGTTTTAAAACTTCACCATACTTTCATAGTAAGTTTTAGAATTTCCAATGCGTTTATCCCTTATTTCTTTAATCACAAACCTCCACTATCTTTTTTTGGTCAAGAACCGAGGATATCCAGCCCATATTTCCCTTTTTTTCCGGCCCATCAATTCAAATCCCCAACCAATTCTTGAATCAATTGTGATTGCGCGTTTGCAAGCTGGAATGAAAGTTTCTTTCTTTTCCTTTTTGGCTGTTGATCGAATATGTTTGCCACCTTTCTGCCAATTTCTTCCATCGGACCTCATTTCCCAAAAGTGGCCGGATGGTGATCTCTTTAGCTATGTCAAGTGATGCGTGATCGAGCCCATTAACAGTAATCAAGCTCGCGCAGGCGTAGTCCAAAATATTATCAAGCTCAGACCTTCCTTTGCACCCGTCCAGTAAAAAAAATTGTAATTTATGCTTATTTGTTCAAAAAATGTTCCTAATATGCAAATGCTTATATTTTTTGTGAGGAAGTCAGGATTGATCCTTAATATTTTATGCAATAGATGCTAAATATGTCGTCAAAATTTAAGTGTCAATAAAGAAAGAGCGGTATCGAGTTCGTTTATTGTGCAACCGCCCTCTACCTATTTATAAAGGAAATTTGAATTCTGATCTCTCTCACACACACTGACGTAGTGTTATTGACCATTTGCTCCATTGTGTCACATCCATCGCTTTCCCTACAAACCATAATATTCTACCGCGAGGTATCGCCATCTGTTTCACCTTTTCCTGGAAGTGTGAACCGCACTTGGGTGCAGCAACAGATAGAATCTGCCGCAAAACAAAAGCAGAAACAACATGCCATGGGGGAACACTAGTTATTACACTGAAAAAGAGAAGCTATAACATTCCATGTGCAGTCAATATACCTGATGAGAAAGTAGCTTTGGGATGATCCCGTGACATCTTTTGTCGCAAATAAAGGAAAAAGATAGATAATTCTAGATAAGTTTCTAACCAAGTTATTGTTGGAATAAATTCTCGAGAACCACAGAAAAGATTTCAAATGCATGAGGCTATCTAGATTCGTCCCTCGCCATACGCACTCGCGTAATGCAACTAACCTAAATTCCTAACAAATTGAAATATTGACCAAATAACTAAAAGTTTCCGATGGGGAGATTCTAATGAGAAAAGAAAATATACTTGCTTGTTTGGAATTTATTGGCTCTGCCAAAAAAGAGAGGAGGTTTAAGTCATTAAGAAACTTAGAAATGTCGAACGCTTAGCAAAACTCCAATGGTGATTCCTCCAAAAGCCATGGTGTCGGCTTTTAGAAGCGAAGTACTTGTCTCGCCCACGCTCAATATCTAGCCACAACACTAGGAAGAAATTATTCATTTCGAAGTGTTTCGATAAAGATTCAGATACGCTGCAAAAATGAACTGAATGGATGATCTCAAATGGAAATTCATTTCTGGAAAGACAATTTCGTGGAAAGCCCCTTATGCAACCTTATATAAGCCCCGTACCCTGCGATGAAGTACTTATCATCAAAAACGTTTGACAGAATTTCTTTCGTCTTGTCGTAGGATGTCATACTCCTTCCTGATCAACACACCTAACCTGCTACCTCTTATGGAAAACTCGATCTATCTGCTGCTTATGAAACTGCGCTGCCTGAACTGCATCCTTACACAAACAGCTGTGCCCAACCTGTTAGGAAAAGTTAATGGAAATTAGAAGTATAAATCAAATAGAGCCCTTCATCTGGCTATGCGCTCATAACCTTATCCTATTTAAAGAGAACCTTTCGAAGCTTAACCTTAACATTTCTATTGATTGCTTTTTCTGTAAGGGCGTTGAAACTACTATCCACATTTTGCGTGACTGACATATTGCTGCAGAAACGCATATAGCTGTTTGGAGAAAGTTTATATATTCTATGTATTTTGTACATCTCGTTTTACAATGCTTTGGAGTATATATATACACAATGAAGAGAGTCAATTCTAACATTCCTCCTAATCAGGAGATAAAAAAGGAAGTGGATTAATTTGGATTCATATATTATCTCTAATTGATAGCTCATGCCAACACTCCCCCTCAAGTGGGTGAAAATGTATCTTTGATGCCCAACTTGACAAGTGAGCTATGAAAGACCCTACTTGATATAGCCTTAGTAAGTATGTTCGCCAACTGATCTTCAAACCTGACAAAAGGAAACCAAATCACCTTGGCCTCTAAATTTTGCTTGACAAAATGTCTATCAACCTCAATATACTTGGTTTGATCATGCTGAACTGGATTGTGAGAAATATCAATTGCCGCTTTATTATTACTGAACAATCTCATCTCATACTTCAATGGGAAACCAAGTCCTATATTCAACCTCTTAAGCCACAGTAACTCACACAACCCTTTAGCCACCCCTCGAGACTCCGCCTCATCACTAGATAATGCTACTACCTTCTCCTTCTACTTCTGCTTCTTGCTCCTCCATGTAACCAAGTTTCCTCCCACAAATGTGAAAAACCCTTACGTAGACCTCCTCTCCGAGATGCTACCTACCTAGTCCGCTTCTATTAATCCCTCCACCTCAAGATGACTGTTCTTCTCAATGAGCAGACCTTTTCTTGGAGCCGACTTCAAGTAACACAGAATTCAACTCACCGCATTCATATGATCTTCACTTGGGGTATGCATAAATTGACGGACAATGCTTACAGCATACGCGATATCAGGGCAAGTATGTGACAAATAGATCAATCTCCCTACTAACCTTTGATATCTATCTTTATTGGTCGGCACCTGATTCGGATACTCCCCAAGTCTATGATTATGAACTATAGGGGTGTCAACTGGCTTACACACCAACATTCCAACTTCGGCTAACAAGTCTCGCACATATTTTCTTTGAGACAAAAAATACCTCCTTTCGATCTAGCCACTTCAATGCCCAAGAAATACCTTAACCCTCCTAGATTTTTCATCTCAAACTCTTCTGCTAGCTTCTCTTGGAGTTTTGAAATCTCTTCACCATCATCTCTTGTGATAATCATATCATCCACATATATGATTAAGGCTATTACCTTTCCTTGACGACACCTTGGGAACAACGTATGATCCGAATTGCTTTGAGAATACCCATATCTTCTCATTGCTGAGCTAAAGTGACCAAACCAAGCACGGGATGATTGCTTTAACCCATACAATAAACATTCTAGCTTGCACACTACGTTGGGTTAAGTGGCACAACAATACCTAGGTAGGACTTCCATGTAAATTTCTTCCTCCAAATTCCCATGAAGAACCGTATTCTTCACATCAAACTGATGCAGAGGCCGATCCAGATTTACTGCAAGAGACAACAAAACTCTCACAGTTTTAAGCTTTGCCATGGGGCAAAACGTTTCTTGATAGTTTATACCATAAGTCTATGTATATCCCTTTGCTACCAGCCGCGCCTTGTATCTCTCAATGGAGCCATCTACTTTGTATTTGATAGTAAAAACCCACTTACACCCTACTACTTTCTTCCCCTTTGGTAACTTTACAAGTCTCAAAGTCTTGTTTTTCTATAATGCTTCTATCTCCTCTTTCATTGCCTGAACCCACTTAGGATCCTTCAAAGCCTCTCACACCCCACCAAGAACTCGGGTTGCATAAACATTTGATATGAACGCCTTCAATGGTTTTGACAATCTCCCTGTCAAAATAGAATTTGCTTTAGGGTACTTTGATTTTCATTCCTCCACGTTTGGTGAGTGTCGACTAGGGGGCTTGCCATGATTGTGCCTATTAGGTAATTTATATCCAACAACCACATCAGAATCATCACAACAGTCAGGTGTGGTAGGAGATCTTACCTCAGGAGTATCCTCAAGAGAATTGTCGAGTATTGAAGAGGGGACAATTTTAAGAGAGAGTTGTTCTTGAGGTTGTTCGTGTGCACCATGTACCAGTACAAATTGTTGATCACCTTCTGTCAGAACGTGACTATCCTCATGCACAACTCCTACCATTGGCCCTATGACGACCTGATCCGCTGTAGTTTTTGTCGACGACACCACTGTCGGGCCTTGCTGTGAGTCAGACTTAGTCCCAGCCCCTGCCAAAGACCGCCTTCCCACCAATTTTCGCTTTCTCAATGTAGCTACCCCTGAAATAGATAATTTGTGTCAAGGTTGAAGAATTCAGACTCAACAAATGTCACATCTATAGTGACTTGTGTCTTCTTAGTGGTCAGGTCATAGTCGCGATAGCCCTTCTGATGGGTTCCATAGCCAAAAAAAAACACATTGCACATCACAAGGATCAAGCTTGGTTTGTTGGTCCTTGTGAAGATGAACATAAGCTACACATTCGAGCACTTTAGGAGGAAGTGTCAAGACCGATGGAAGAGAAACATGTTCCGAAAGAACTGCAGTGGGGTTTGAAATTTTAGCACACGAGAGGGCATCCGATTCATTAAGTGGATTACAGTAACAACGTCAGCATCCCAAAAATGATTGGGAGCATGACCACCCACCAAAAGAGCCCACACTGTCTTAAGAATATGGCGGTTCTTCCTTTCTGCGATGCCGTTCTGCTGGGGGGTCTAGATGCATGACGTCTCATGGATAAGGCGATGTTCTTGAAAGTAAGCTATGAGATATTGATTAGCATATTAGCCCCCATTATTAGTACAAAGGATGCGGAGTTGCGCCCCAAATTGTGTCGCAACCATGCAATGGAACACACAAAATATTTTAGAAACCTTATCCTTGTGCTTCATCAAATACAGCCATGTCATCCATGTACAATCATCCACAATAGTCATAAACTAGCGAATTCCCGAAAGGGTGGTGATAGGTGAAGGACCCCACACATCAGAGTGGACTAATGAAAAAGGTGTTGCACTTTTATTGAAACTCAATGGAAAGAAACACGATGACTCTTTGCCAAGATGCATGTTTCACACTGGAAAACAGAATCTGGTAAACTATTGAACAACCCAGGAAATAATTACTTCAAATATCCAAAAGACGGGTGCCCTAACGACAGTGCCATAGCCAAATGTCTTTCTCTTTACTCGTGGATTGACCGAGGGTGTGATTCACTTTGCTAGTGTTAAAATCATCCATGTAATATAGCCCCTCCCTCTTAGTACCCCATCCAATAATCTTCTTCGTGAGGATATCCTAAAATAAACAAAAATTGGGATACATAAGAACATTGTAATTTAATTCATCAATAATCTACCCAACAAATAGCAACCGGTTAGATAAAGAGGGCATGAGCAAAATGTGAGATACGAATAGGGAAGGCGTGAGAACAACACTTCCAACCCCAGTCACTAGATAGCTATGGCCATTTGCATTCTAGATACTTTGTCGACGCGGAGTGGTATGGCATGTGAGGTCACCAAAATTGGGTGTCATGTGATTAGTAGTGCCATAATTAACAATCCATCAATTGCCCTCACTTTGATGAGTATTAACAAAAGCACAACCGTATTTACCTTCAAAAGCTGACATAGAAGTACTGGTGGAGTCTACCTGCCGAACCAAGGAGAGAGGTGAGTCCCCAGTTGCCAACGACGCTTGTCATTTACCCTTACTCGTTCCAATCTTAGTCTTTTTCTTGGCTTGAAAATCTTTCCACCAATCGAGGTATCCATGTAACTTGAAACAGGTCTCCTTGATATGTTTAGTATTCCCACGGTGGGTGCATCCCTCTGCTAGTTGTGGCTTGTGTGTTGAACTTGCGTTGGACCTGCCCCTTCCTGTCGCAGCACCCGTGGAGCCCAATTGTTAGAGTTTGTAGTTCTGGGCTACCCCCAAGCAAGTGCAAGCCCATCTTCCCCCACGTGATACCAGTGCAGTAGCAGTGGGAGCATCTATGTTAGTCAACAGCACAGCTTGACGTACATCCTCCTGCCGAGCCTGTGCATAAGCTTATTCAGCCATAGGAAACGGTTGCTTCTATAAGGCATCCGCTCCAACCTTGTCAAGTCTATCATCAAGACCATCAAGGAATGTGTAGACATGATCTTCTTGGATAGCAGTATTATAGTGCTTGATATCAGTGGGACACACCATGGGGTTAGGACAGCAAAAATCAATTTCCCGCCAGAGTCCTTGAAGATCATTGTAGTATTTTTCGATAGGGCCTCTTGCCTGCTTCAGCCGAGGAACTCGGCTCTTCAAATCATACACCTAGGAGACATCGTTGCCATAAAAAAACGTGGTAGCCACCAAATCCCAAACGACTTTTACGGTTGGGAATCAAATAAAATTACCAATCAACGCCGAGTCCATGGAGTTGATTATCTATCCTTTCACTGTGGAATCCTCTATTTTCCACTTCCGAAAGCCAAGATCAATCAAATCAGGTTGGGGAAGATCCCCATTAATATATCCCAACTTCTCTTTGCCTGAGATGTACATCTCAACAACTTAGGACCAAAGGCCATAGTTCCTACCATCCAACTTGATAGTAATAGATGGGACCGGTGCCTCAACTTGGGAAAGTGGCGTATGATGCTGGGTCAGAAATTGTTTCATCATCATTGTTAGATCTTCAAGGATCGTCGTTGCCGAAGTGCCCTCATCGGTGCATTCAGCCATGGTGAGATCAGGTCCTATGGTCGAATGGCTCTGATACCATGAAGAAATGCATATAGCTATTTGGAGAAAGTTTATATATTCTCTGTATTTTGTACATCTCGTTTTACAATGCTTTAGAGTATACATATACACAATGAAGAGAGTCAATCCTAACATTCCCACTAATCGGGAGATTAAAAAAAAGGAGTGGATTAATTTGGATTCCTATATTATCTCTAATTGACAGCTCATGCCAACAATTGCTTCCTCTGTTTGGAGACCCATTACTCATCCATCACATATTATCGATTTCTTTAATTCCTCTATCATAGATTGCATAAATACTAATATTTGGATCGAGGTAAGTCGACCCACAATATACCTTGGAACATTATCTTTGATCTACTTGTTAATTACTTTGGAAAAATCGTAGTGAACTCTTCTTTCATGACAAAAAATTTTCACTTCCTTTCCTGCTGCAAAAGGCTAATAGTTTGGCTACTGAATTCCATATCTATAAGAGTAAAGTACAAGGCAGTACAAAATATAAGATTATTTCAGTCAGGTGGAAAGCACCACCACAAGGGCTTATTCCTCCATGGCCCCACTCGCATCCGGTGATTTTGTTCTTCAGGCTCCCCAGAACCAGACCTTGGAAATTTGCTTCAGCACTGCCTCCCAACGTGCGAACATATTCTTCTTGTTCCGTGCGAAACATCTCCGCAGCTTTTCCGATAGTTGTCCAGCTAGTCCACAATGAGGGACTTGATCAGACATTATAAATAGCCTAAGCTTCTTCATATTTTTGAACGAGCCTGCATTCAGGATCAAGTCTTCTACATCAACCTTTGTTGACACCTAAATTTTGGCGACCTAATTAGTCGTTCATTGCATAGAAAATTAGGGATTAAATTTTAACCCATAAACAAAAATATTACAAATGCATAGCATATAGTTTAGGTTCATATAGATTAATTGCATATTTGTCGGACCGACGGCGGATGGACTCGAGTGAATGGTGTTGAGTTTAAAGGGACTAAGACCGCAGTGGATAAAAATCACGCGCATCAAGTCAAGAAAATCTGATTTAGCTATCTCATGGTAGATATAAAAATCAGGGATAATCTTTGAGGTATATGTGCATACGTCGTGGATTTTGAGAAAATTCGGTCATCATGGGAGCAAGAAAATTGACTGACATTGAATAAAGAGGAAAGAATTGATGCATGATTCTCTGACAATATTCACGCAATATTGGCAAAATAATAAAGAAAGGGAAGGAGAAAAAGTGAATCTTACGTTATTGGGAAGGGATAAAAGAATATATTTCTTTTCCTTATCCAAAGTTTGATATCCTAGCCTATATAAAGGAGAGTGAGGCCATGCAGTAAAGGGGCTCTAAAATTTCAGAAATCAGAATTTTTTCGAGGAGACATTGATACACGGCCACAATTGAGAACAGAGGGGATGGCCACAAGAGACGAAAGAGAGGGACGGTCTTGACGCCTTCATTGGAGATCGAAAGAAAGAGAGACAAGTTCTCTCTTTTCATCATACGCTCATCGTGTCTATTGTTCATCTTGCGGTGGCTTAGTGTCGCTCGATCGCATGATTGCACCACCATCGTGCAAAACCAAAAGACGGCGAATTCCAAGCTGATCCTGTCACGTCTCAGATCGAAGCTCCTTCTGCTGTTGACGTGCCGCCTTGTGCTGTCCAGTTTCGACGACGCCTCCAAATCTTGTTTTTCGGAGAACATCAAGCAAGTCGTCAAACAACTCTCCAGGAACTCCGATGATTTTCCAGAGAGACTATCTGTTGGCTGTCGTGAAGTCACGTTCCCACATTGAGCGCTCACCATGTACCCCCACTTGTTTGTTTTACAATACTTCTTACCATCGCAGCCATCTTGTGTAGAAAGAAGACAAGCTTGAAACTTTATTCAAGCGGTGGAAGGAGTGTTTTCTTTGAAGCTTGCTGATCGTGTGGGAGGAAATTGTGATTGTCCAAGTTAAGATTGAGATTCGTTATCGTCCAGCAGCTTAGCCACGACGTTCTATCTTTTGACCAACAAGTTCCACAACGACGATTACTGTTATCGTCGTTTCTGAATTGGGTCATCGCCCACCAAGCACCACACCACCACCACCGTTGCCGGTTCATTTGCCATTGGCCATCGACCATTCCGCGGTCCTGATTCGCCGATGATTCAAATTTGGAAAGAAATCCGCAAATCAGGTAAAAATCTTTATCCGGTATATTTTCAAAATATTTAAATTCTTAGTTTGAATATTTTGAATTTTCCGTGAATATTGCATGATTGACTAGATACCTTAGGATAATATTTGTGATATCCGCAATATTCTAAGATACTCTAAATTAAGAATTTTTTTTAAATTTGGCAACGTATCTAAACGACTATCCGACCTTATCCCTAAGGTACGATATGCGGCGATACGAAAAATCGTTATCTTATCCATAATCACTTGGATACGATAATAGATCTTATTTGCCTTCCAAATTCGAATAATCAACTTTCCGTTGATATCTATAACCCTATAGATATGACCATTAGTTTGATTTATTTTCCTAATCCAAATTTGATAAGAAGAATCTTGCGGATTGGGTGGATTATTTGAGTGCGGTTGTTATCTTTGTTTGATTGCTTTCCTTTTTTTTAAAAATAAAGAAAATCCAAAAATATGTTAGTTAGGATTTAAATTAGGAATTTTGCATGTTTAGGAAATCCTAAATGTATCTAGAAGATAGGATAACTATTTAATTTAAATTGGGACCCAAGATAATTTATTTCCTAGTTTAAATTAGGTATTATTCTAATCCTAATAGATTATTTAGGTTAATTTTAGATTCCGAATTTCCATGAAAATCCCAAAAAAAAGAATAATTTACTTTAGGATATATTAGAGTAGATTGCATTCTTAATTTGAGTAATTTTTAATAAAAAAACAACAAAAAAAAGAACTTGTTAGATTGCATGTTATTTTAGGCATTTTTTATTATGAATTTCATTTTAAAAAAAATACCAAAAATAAATCATTTGTCCGTCATTAGAATTAGGTCACGTCGTCACATGACATATAGTTCGCATGCTAGGTTGCATTAATCTCATGTCATTTTTTGCACGGCATTACATATAAGTTAGCTTGTATTTTAATAAAGCGCAAACCCTAATGAACACACTAAGTGCCTTGCTTTGTTAATTAGAAATCATATTAGGATTGTTTGTGTGATTTTCTACTAACAAATGCAGATGTTTGCGTGGCTTTAAGGTATGTTATCCTGCTATTTATTTACCGCTTTCTTGGGTGTTAAATTGGTGGTTTGCGCACCCGCATGAACACCTCATATGTTAGTGATTAGGTAATAAAATGGATCCAAACTGCATGCACAAATATTTTTTTTGAAAAGAAAAGGTACCGAAAGGGCGTTAGACTAGATTTAGCGTAATCAAGTCCCCGAGCTTAGAATTTCTGGTTCGTAGGAATAAAACATATCTCCCTATGTTTTATTTAGGTTTCTAATCGACCTACCATAAATAAATTAGTGACGACTCCAAACATGAAAACTTTTATATGTTAAGAACTTAAATCCTAAGTTGCGAATTGGTAGGGTTTGGGAGGGCCCGAGTTAAGCTTAGTCTTAATAATCCATTAGCTTGAGAAAATTTTAGGTCGCGATAGCTTGGCGACTCCGCTGGGGATTTGAGTTAAAACTCTTAGTGGATTTAGGCCAGTTTTTCTTTTCAAAAAATATTTTTGTTTGGCAGCGAGGATCTCAGGTACGTCCCTAACATTTAAGGTGTTAAATGTTTTTGCAGAATGGGAGTTATAAGGGGTGAAGTGATTGTTAACCTTTGTTTTGCAGGGAGGTGTTTGGATGTATGATTTATTTTATGCACGAAGCGTTGTATGATATAACTTGTTGTGCATGCCTTGCATTTACACTACACCGCACACACTACTCGCTGCCGAACCTGGGCGGCACAAGTTTAGGATGGTATTGAGACAGTGGACACCCCGACCACATCCGCGTGGTACAGGTCGCCCTTCTTAGTCCCGAAAGTTCTTTCACGGTGTCATTGAGTTCCTACCATGGTTGCACCCTTTGCAACCCGGGTCGACTTCTTGACTAAGCCGGAGTCAGGGGAACCCCGGCCTAACCATAACCATGACTGGTTTAGCCCAGTAATCCTCTCGTCTCCACTTTGCAAGCCAGAGTCTAGATAGAAATCGAACCTCACATTTCATGTGTATGTCTATGTGATTGCCATGATCCTACTTGGTGAAGTAAGTTTTCTGAACTTTTATCTCGTAATTTATGTTTTGTATTTTCTTTGGTCGGTCCATGACATTAAGTCGGTCGTGAGTCTTGGTCTATATACTATGGGAGGGGCAGACATCCAGATTCTTGATACTCCTAAGGACGAGCTCCGTGCATGGTGGAATCTACTCAGTCCGACCAACCGAAAGCTAGTTGAGGGCCACATCAGGTGGCTACTCCCCTTATTGGAAATCAAAGTCCGTACTGGCCTCGTTCGAGCATTAGCACACTTCTGGTGTCCCGAGACATCTACCTTTATATTCGGTAAGCATGAGCTCATCCCGACTTTGGAAGAATATAGCGTGATCATTGGAAAACCGTTAGAATCGGAATTAGTTACACCACCTCTAGGATTGGATTCCACCTTAATGTTCTCTGAATTTTTGGGTGTCGGAAAAGATCAATTTGGAAAAGTTTTGAAAGCAAATCGTGGGACATGTCCTTTTTCATTCTTGAGTCAGTGTGTTGATAAAGCCATATTTTTTCATAAAGGCAGAATCTTTTTGCTAGTATTTTTCGAGTTCGTGATTTTTCCTCATTGTAAGAATGCATGTAATCCGTCAATTGCATGGTTGGTCCAGCAAGTTTGTCTTGAAAAGAATTTTGTCAACACCATTTTAGCCGAGACTTTTATTTCTCTCACTAAATTTAAGCAACATGTTGACAAAACATTTCATGCACCTCTTGAACTTTTGCAAATTTGGTTTTTGTCTCACATAAAAGGATGTGGCGATTTACTCACGATATCCGAGTTTAGTGATTCTAGTCATCCCATTTTAAAGTATAAAGAAAAACAAGAGAACGCACCTGATTATCATTACTCCGAATGGATCATTTTCATGAAAAATGCTAGACCTCAAGGTTTCCAATGGCATACTAACTGGTTCAAAGTTGAGGAAGCTCGGCTTACGTGTAATGGTATTGGGCCGGTTCCACTATTGGGCTTCACTGGTGCAATCGAATACTACCCTGCCAAAGTGTCTCGTCAGTATCAGATTCTCCAAGGACTCCCTCCAGCGTTGCAACCAGAGCTCCTCCAAGTTGACTTCATCAATGACGATGAAGACCACGAAGAGACTGTAGCTCAGCTCAAGAAGATGTGGAAGAAGTGTTGCCTTTTAAAGATAGCTCGGCCCAAAAAAGAGCTTAAGGGGGAGCAGAAGTCCTATTTCACCACGACAAAGTATATTCAACTACACAAAGTCCCATAGGAGTTACTCCCGAAGATACCCAAGGTGCCTCTCAAGCCTGCCACTCGCTTAGAGAACAATCGTCTCAAAGGAAAGGCCGAAGAAGCTCAAGAAAAAGCATCCAAGATAGCTCGAGCTTATGAGCAGTTGAAGAAGGAAGTCGCCTCCCATATGTCTATAGATCAAGCCAAATAGAAAAGCTTGAATCTATGTTTTCATTTCAGTTTTAATCTTTAGACTTGTTTAGGAATCGAGTCATTTGTTTTTGCATTTTTTGTTTAAGTGATTTCAAGTTATAGTTGTTGTAAAAAAAAAAAAATTTCGTCAATTTAATAAAGAGGTCATTTCTATTCAAAGCGGTTAGACCAATGTCATGGATCGGCATGTGATTCTTCTTGACACTTATGTACGCCTGTTTTATCCGTGAAATCGGGTAATTACGGGCCGATCATGATGGCCTATTCGTACACGATAGAGAACTAGAATGGCCGATCAAACTGACTTACGAGATCGTGTCGTTGGCATTGAGGACCAAATGAAGCAAGTCCTTGCCGCAATGCAACAGATGTCCGTCGAGATTAAAGCCCTACGACTGACTCCCATTCCTGCATCCCCTGAGGCATCAGCCCCAAAGCATAAAGGTGGAAAGAATGCCGATAGTGAGGAAGATGACGATCTTCCCGATTTAGTAGATTACCCAGTCTAGATTATCGTCAACAAGGATAAACCTAATGAACGGGTCAACAAACTTGAAGAGAGAATGAAGCAGCTGGAAGGTTCACAGGATTCACCTTCGATCAACCTGTCTCTATATACACAGATCAAAATCCCGAAGAAGTTCAAGATGCCAGACTTCGACAAGTACAATGGCACCTCCTGCCCAAAAGCCCACCTGCAGCTATATCACGTACAAATGACCCTTTACGTTGATAATGAATTCCTAATAATCCATCCATTTCAAGCAAGTCTGACAGGTCCTGCCTTGAACTGGTATCTCATGAAGAAGATAAATGGCCTCAAAACTTGGAAGGAAGTGAGTGAAGCATTCCTAAAGCAATATAGGTTCATAACGGACATCATTCCCACTCGTGAAGACCTCGAGCGTGCTCAGATGAAAAAGACTGAGTCGTTCAAAGATTATGCTATCAGATGGAGAAATATAGCTGCTCAAGTTATCCCAGAACCCATAGACAGTGAATTGAAGAGGATATTCATTAAAACTCTTCCGTTCGAGTACCGTAATCGGATGGTAGCCATTTCGGCTGATAACTTCAATCAACTCATCCCCATAGGTGAACAGATTGAGATAGGGCTGAAGGATGGGTGGTTTGTGGAGCCGTCTTCTTCGACCAAAAGATTTAGCACAAGAAAGGAGAAAGAACCAGCAGCTAAAGTGAATGTGACTTATAGACAATCGGGCCGGCGGAACGCTAACCTTGTCCCAGCAATCTAAGTAGCAGAAACTCAACAGCAAAGCACGGGTTGTCAACCCTTTCAGAAGAAAAACAACAAAAGGTAATTCACCTCCCTCCCCGGGTCGTTGTCTCGAGTATTAGTGGTCTTTCGGAAGAAAGGCTTGCTTACCACTGAGCCAAAGAGGCCCAATCCTGAGCAGTTCTATAATTACGATCCGTCTAAGAAATACGATTATCATATGGGTGAGGTGGGGCACTCAACCAATGATTGTTTTACCCTCAAGCACCGAATCCAGAATCTCCTGGATACGAAGGCTTTCTCATTTCAACCCGCTAAGCCAAATGTTCAGAGCAACCCACTCCCTGATCATGCGGGCAATGTGAATGTCATATTTAGTTTTGATGCTGGTCGAATCAAGAATGTCAAGGTATACACCACTGATGTCTACGATGAGTTGGTGAAAGCCGGTTATTACCCGAGTAATGAGGTCCTTCCCCTGGCTATCATGAGAGAAAGAATCTCAAGAATGGTAGAAGCTGGGATGATCGTTTATGCTGACCACACTGGCATCATTTCCACTATCTCCGAAATGGTTATTAATTGGGACGAGGAGTTTGCTACATTGAACATTGGGAAGGACAAGATTGATCCTTTGCTTGAAGACATGCCTCCCCTTGAAGACGCGACCGATGATGAAGAGATCGTAATAAGCACGCCTACAGCTGATGAAGAGATAGTAATCGAGATACCTCAACCGTACGAGTACTGTGATAATAAAGCAGTCCCTTAGTCCTACAGTCTTGATGTCGACTTAGTTACAAGATTTGGACGTACTTATGGCCAAGCTAACGCCCAACCTGCAAAACCTGTTACTAATGAAGAAGCCAAGGAGTTTCTGGCTATGATCAAGGCTAGTGAATACAATATAGTTGAGCAACTGTGTAAGATGCCTGCGCAAATCTCTCTATTTGAACTCCTCCAAATGTCTATCACACATCAAAAGGCCCTGATGAAGGTGTTAAGTGAAGTCCATGTGCCCGAGACGATCGATCATGACAAATTGGAGGAATTTGTGGGTTCCATACTCCTCAAAGACCTTATAGCCTTTTCGGATGAAGAGTTCCCTTTAGAAGGGAGAGGGTATACCAAAGTACTTTACATTTCTGTCAAATATAAGGCCTCGCATGTAGCCCAGGTACTCATTGACAATGGATTAGCTTTGAACATTTGTTCTCTAGCGACTTTACACCGCCTCCATATAGATCCTTCTAGGATAAATTCTGCGAAGACTTCTGTGCGAGCCTTTGACGGAACGAAGAAAGAAGTGATGGGAGAAATCCATCTTGACATACAGATAGGACCAACAATGTTCAACATCTTATTTCAAGTTATGGATATTCCCACTGCATTCAATTTTTTGTTGGGTCGTCTATGGATTCATACTGCCGGAGCTGTGCCATCCAGTCTACATCAGAAGGTGAAGTTCGTTGTGGAGAGAAAGTTAGTCACAGTCCATGGTGAAGAAGAGCACCCAATTTACCACGCAACGGCTATCTCCTATGTTGAGCCGGATTGCAAAATAGAATCGAGTTATCAGTTGCTCAAGCTCGTATCGACCATACATGCGTCTAAAGGATTATCGCTACCCGTTCCTGAAGTGTCAAATGCTGCAGTCATGGTTGGAAGAGTAATGGTATCCCATGGCTTTACTTCGGGCGAAGGCCTTGGCAGGAATGGTCAAGGTATCCACCAACCGGTGGAAGTCTTTCGGAGGCCCCACACTACTGGGTTGGGGTACCAGGGGTCAAACGTGCCAAATAATGGGGGACGTGGACGTGGATGTGGTTGTGATCGAGGTCGAGGTCGAGGAAACGGGCATAATAGACAGCGATCCGAAGAAGAGCCGAATGATGAAGAACGTGGGCGTGGTAGGTTGCCTCCACACATTCGCACTACATTCCCAGGCCCTGCAAGAATGATGCATGAAGAGAATGAGGTGATCGACACTTTGGGGCAACCGAACGGCAAGTTCGATTATTATGTGAAATACTCGGCACTCCCGTGCTTTTATATTGACCCGCGTGATATCGTCCCCGATGGATGGGGAGGTATGGATGATCTAACACCTCCAGTGACAGAAGATCCCGATGATGCGGTGGAGGGAATCACTGCCCTGTTTGATAACATGCTCATTGGAGCTATCGAGGAAGGACCGTTGGAGGAAATGGGCACTGGCCTGCAAGAGTAACACTTTTACTTTTCCGCACACTCCCTTGCGTGGGAATTTTTACTGCTTTTTAGGATTTGCCCCGTTTCGGGAGCTGCTTTTTAGGATTTTTCGTTTCTAAGACTCAATGTTGCAATTTCCATTCAATAAATGTAATTCATTTTGTGATAATCAATGAAATTACAAATTATTTTCATTTTTGAGGGCATGTTGAGGTATATCAAACCAGCCCGATGATGATATCCAACCGATAAAAGAAAAATATAGTCCAAGGAAAATTCTGAGACCTCAGCTTCTTCATGTTCCCTCGTGTTAAAACCTTTTTGAAAAGAACTTCAAAAAAAATTACCAAAAAAAATTAGAAAAAAAATTTAAAGAAAGAAATGCAATGTTTACCTCTGTTTGTCCTTCTGAATCCCTTACTTTATGTTTCAGAGCCAATCTTGTGGCATGTGAACGTATGGGAGCGGTCCAATCTCATGAATTATGTGCTACCGAGCTTAATCCTAATGACATAGATGAACTCGACGATTCCTTAGATATTCAGCACGATCTAGAGCGGCATGAAAGGCCCAAAATCCTTACATCAGACCAAACTGTCATTGTTAACTTGAGTAATTCCGGAGAGCCCAGAGAGGTGAAGATAGGGGCAACCCTTCCCAAAGGTAAAGTGAAACGCCTAGTCCAATTGTTGAAGGATTACCAGGATATCTTTGCCTGGTCGTACGCCGATAAGCCAGGTTTAGACCCTTCTATTGTGGAGCATGGCCTGCCTACTAATCCTGGCATGCTGCCCAGAAAACAGAGGCTACGAAGAAGCAAACCTGAGCTTTCGAAGAAAATAGAGGAGGAAGTCATGAAGCTCTTGAAAGTGGGATTCATCGAAGTTACCCAATATCCCAGTTGGGTGGCCAACATCGTGCCAGTCATGAAGAAGGATGGCCGAGTTCGGATTTGCATCGATTATCGTGACCTGAACAAGGCCAGCCCTAAAGACGATTTCCCATTACCGTACATAGACGTTCTGGTAGTTAGTACTGCTGGATTCAAACTATTTTCCTTCATGGATGGTTTCTCGAGTTATAATCAAATAAGAATGAAGGACGGCGATAAGGAAAAAACGGCGTTCATCACTCCTTGGGAGACATTCCATTATAAGGTCATGCCCTTCGGCCTTAAAAATGCCGGGGCAACATATCAATGGGCAATGGTGACACTTTTCCACGACATGATGCATAAGGAGATTGAGATCTATGTCGATGACATGATCGCCAAGTCTCGACCCGGGAAGAGTCACGTTGATACCTTGAAGAAATTATTCGAGAGACTTCGTAAGTTTAAGCTCCATCTCAACCCAGCAAAGTGCATATTTGGAGCAACCTCGGGCAAATTACTCGGGTTCATAGTAAGCAGTAAAGGTATTGAAGTTGATCCCTCCAAAGTGAAAGCTATATGTGAGTTACAATCCCCATCGACCGTGAAAGAAGTGCGAAGCCTCCTGGGTAGATTGAACTACATAGCCCGTTTTATTTCCCAACTCTCCGAAACTGCTAAGCCATTCTTCAAACTTCTAAAAAAGAATGCTCAAGTGGAATGGGACGATGATTGTTAGGAAGCATTTAACGAACTAAAGCAGTACTTGATGAAACCACCAGTGCTAGTCCCACCAACGCCGGGCCAGCCTTTGATCTTTTACCTCACGATTCATAACGAGTCTCTAGGTGCGATGCTAGCCCAGAAAAATCCTGAAGATGGAAAAGAGCGAGCCATTTATTACCTAAGTAAGAAGTTCACCGTCTCGGAGTTAAATTATCCTGAAGCCGAGAAGACTTGCGCTGCACTAGTATGGGTGCTCCATAGGTTGTGATAATATACATTGCATCGCCAGACTTTGTTTGTGACTAAGAATGATCCCATCAAGTATTTACTTGATCAACCCGCTTTGGTAGGGAAGTTAGCCAAATGGCAGATTTTAATTTCAGAATTTGATATCCAGACAATGCCATAGAAATCAGTTAAAGGACGAGTAATTGCTGATGTGTTAGCCGAAAATCCTGAAATCTCAGATGATGATAGATATTCTCTGGAAGATCGCATTTTGGTAATAAAGGAAGACATATGGACCATGTTTTTCGATGGAGCCCTAAACTTGGTTGGTTCCGGCACTAGGGCAGTTTTAATATCCCCAGATGGGCAACATTATCCAGTAGCAGCAAAGTTGGTGTTTCCATGTACCAACAACATAGCTGAGTATGAAGCTTGCACTCTCGGACTCTAAGCCACAGTCGAAATGAGAATAACCAAGTTGAAAGTGTTTGGCGATTCCGCTCTGATTATTCTCCAAACTGTAGGAGAGTGGAAGACAAGAAACACCAAACTAGTGCCATACCATGAATACCTCGAAGAAAGCATAAAGGAATTTGAAGACATCTCCTTTGAGTACTTGTCAAGGTCCCATAATCAGTTTGCTGATGCGCTAGCTACGTTATCATCCATGCTTCAAGTGACTGGTAGAATGGAGGTAGAACCCTTGAAGATCGAAGTTCTAACAAAACCGGCCTACTGTATGGTTGTGACTGGAGAACCTGATGAAAAGCCATGGTATTATGATATCATGAGTTACATCCAGAGGCAAGAATTTCCTGAGGGGAGTACTCCGGCCGATAGAAAGTACATAATGAAAATGGCTTCAAAATTCTTTGTCAGTGGTCAAAAGCTGTACAAAAGATCTTATAATTCGATCCTGCTAAAGTGTGTAGACGCAGCTGAAGCTACTAAAATCATGCCAGAAGTACACGAGGGGATATGTGGTCCACACATGAATGGCCACATGTTAGCTAAGAAGATCATGAGGTTGAGTTATTATTGGCTCAGTCTTGAAAGTGACTGCATCCAACATGTTCGAAGATGTTATCGCTGTCAGGTTCATGGGGATAAAATAAAGTTTTCCTGACAGAATTACATCAGTTGTCCAAGCCATGGCCCTTTTCAATGTGGGGCATCGATGTGATTGGCCCAATTAATCCCATGGCATCAAATGGACACTGATTTATCTTGGTTGCGATTGATTATTTTTCCAAGTGGATTGAGGCGGCATCTTATGCAAATGTCACTGCAATGAATGTTGTAAGATTCATCAGGCGAGACATAATCGCTCATTATGGTGTCCCCGAGGCTATTGTCACCGATAATGGGACAAATTTGAACAACAAGTTCATAGATCAGTTGTTCAATGGGTTCAAGATCCAGCACCTGAATTCATCTCCCTATCGTCCACAGATGAATGGAGCAGTTAAAGCTGCTAACAAAAACATCAAGAAGATTCTAGCCAAAACGGCTGAAAACTATCGAAACTGGCATGAAAGATTGCCATTTGCACTAATGGCATATCGAACTTCCATCTGAACCTCTATTGGGGCAACTCCTTTTTTCTTGGTGTATAGCATGGAAACAGTCCTGCCCATCGAAGTAGAAATCCCTTCCCTGCGAGTCTTATCTCAGATGGAGTTGTTCGAGGCGGAATGGATGCAACAAAGGCATGAGCAGTTGAACCTAATTGACGAGAAGCGATTGAAAGCCATTTGTCACGGTCAAACCTATCAGTAGAGGATAGCTAGATCCTTCAACCAAAAAGTGCGTCCAAGACACTTCGAGGTAAATGATCTAGTCTTAAGGAAAATATTGCCAGTCTTTCCTGTTCCTGGGGGTAAATTTACCCTAAACTACATCGGTCCATATGTGGTTAAAAAGGTGCTTCCCGGAGGAGTCTTGATTCTCGCAGAAATGGATGGTCGTGAGTTCTCCACTCCTATTAATTCTGATGCTGTGAAGATATATTATCCCTGATAAAATCCAACATTTTGCAGTAAGAGTTTTCAAGTGTTTGGTTTTATATTCTGAATTGTAAACATTTCACTGATGAATAAATGGTATCAATCAATTTCAAGTTAAGATGTTTGCTTTGCCTTTAAATTCTGCATGGTTATTTTGTCGATCTGCATCATTGACTTTGAAAGGAAATTTATTTGGACAACCTGATAACTCATGTAGAATGAATTGAATGTGTTGAATGAGGTACATCGGGATGATGAAAGGCAAGCCCTATCTTATACACAGTCCCATGCACTAATCCTCAGTGAATTGAGTGGAAAAGTTCCATGTCTGCAAGGTAAAGAGTTATCTCGCAAAAGGTACAGTGACCGAAATGACAAGAGGCATTTCATTTCTCTATCCCAAATACTACAGTTTATCCATTGTTTCACCATTTTGAGCCTAAATGCTTGGAGAAATTCTTTCAAATTACCCATGTTAAGAACCACTCCATATCAGGGCAAACTGGAGGTAAATCAACATTATAAGGTGATAAATGAATAGAGATTGTCTTGCTCTCACTTGCATCAATCTTCGTGTGTTGCTTTTTCAGATGAATTCACACAAAGTTCAAGTGCCTTAGGATGATGAAGAGCATTTCTTTCTTTATCATATACACAATTTATCCTTTGCTAAGCCCAATTGAGCTTACAATTTCATTTCTTAAATCCAGTTGGTGATCATCCCCATACTGGGGCAAGGTACTATCCACATAGTATATTCGGAGCACCGATAGAAAACGAAAACCCTTGAGAGCCCAAATGGCGAGTCATTTAGTCAGAGTGTGGTTGACCGATATATGCATTATAAACAGTGTGTCAAAAGTCAATAAAAAAAAAAGAAGGGCAAGAAAAAGCAGTATGCTTGGTAAAAGCAAGGCCGATGCCCAATAAAAAAGGGGGATGTGTTAAAATCATCTCCAATGGGATAGTCATAGTCCTATAAATTTAGAGAAGTGGTGAATTCAAGCCCAATGAAACATTTACTGAAATGACAGTGTCCAAGGATGAAGAAGAAGACCTGTGGCAATGCCGAGATGATCACTAACTTTCACCCTTATACACAGTTTTGAGCCCGATATATCCTTTCATTTCTCAATCCGTGAACCTAGCCTACGTTACGTCCCTTACAAAGTCTCTTCAGATTGTGGCACTTGAACTGACGTAGGATTCAGATGTTTATAAGCTTAGCTCGAAGAAGTGCGAGCAAGTCCATTTTTATCTCATTTTATAGGGTTCTTGACTTGTAAACCCGGAGACAATTGCGGAGTATTTCCTTTCAATGGCCTCGACTCAAAGAGTCCCCTTTTGCTAAGCCATTGACCAAGCCCACGTTACGATACTAGCAAAGACCTCTCGGATTGGTAAGGTCGTAATGTTTGCGAGAATATTCAGACCCTTGTTGACATGATGATGGTGAGATAGAGCGATTCTCATAAATCAGCCTCTTTTAATGAGAATGAGTGAAAGCCCTTTCAGACCAAAAGTCCCTCATTTGACATTTTCAAGACACCTATTTGTGAGTTCGGATTGTCTTATCATGATTTTCCCCAGTGAAATTTAGTAATGCCGATTTGACAAAATCGTCATGCATGAAAACCAGTTGAATTTATAGTGCATGAGGATATGTGTTCTTGATTGTCCATGAATGCATCTTACATGTTGCCTAAAATCATGTCCAGCAAGAGACATGCCCTCAAGAGTCGGAGATATCACCAGACGCCTCTGACGATATCTAGGCATCTATTGATCAAGTTTTTTCAGGTACCTCTGATGATATCCAGGTACTTTGTCAAGGAACCCCTGAACATTCGGGCTAGCCCCTGGTTCAACCAATCGTTAAGTACCTGCGACGATATCCAGGTATTTATCGATCAAGTCCTTTCAAATATCTTAGATGATAACTAGATATTTTGTTAGGCACACTTTTTATACAATCTCAGAAGATATTCCCCCGTAACACACCTATGAGGAAGGTATAGGTGCAATGGCCAAATCTTTACAAGTGTTTATGATGAGGGTATAGGTATCTCGTAAAGGTCGGAATATTTTCCCAATCTTAAAAGATTCCCCCGTGACATGCCTATGAGGAAGGTATAGGCGTAGCGGCCAAATCTTTACAAGTGCCTATGGCGATGTATAGGTATCTCGTAAAGGTCAGAATATTCTCTCAATCCCAAATGTTCCCCCGCGGCTCACCTATGAGGAAAGTATAGATGAAGCGGCCAAATCTTTACGAATACCTATGGCGATGTATAGATATCTCGTAAAGATCGGAATATCCTCTTGATCTCGGAAAGTTCTCCTGTGTCACACCTACGATGATAATTAGGTGTAACGGCCAAATCTTTACGATTACCTATGGCGATGTATAGGTAGTTTGTAAAAGTCGGAACATTCTCCATTTCGCTAAATCTTTTTCTCGAGAACCCCAGATGATAACTGGGTGCCTCGAAGCTTTCTTCTTGTGTCTTGACAGAATTGCAGGTCATCGAAGTCTATTAGCGTTCATCTGGCAATACCTTTGGGATAAAGTCCAAACATTTGCCAAACAACCACAAGAATCGGAGTCATGCCTCGAATTACGCTGCCACTTCTGTCAGGTAAGTAACTCCAGGTATGTTTTATTCACGTCAGCATGCATCAGGACATAATGCATTTCAAAAATGGGACTCATAATCCCGACAAAAATATCATTCATTGCATCTGCATGATCAAAATTTAGGTATCATTTAGTCTTTGAATACAACCTCTGTGAGCTCACCTTCAAAGAGGGGCAGCTGTTGACACCTAAATTTTAGTCGTTCATTGCATAGAAAATTATGGATTAAATTTTAACCCATAAACAAAAATATTACAATTGCATAGCATATAGTTTAGGTTCATATAGATTAATTGCATATTTGTCGGACCGACGGCGGATGGACTCGAGTGAATGGTTTTGAGATTAAAGGGACTAAGCCCACGGTGGATAAAAATCACGCGTATCAAGTCAAGAAAATCTGATTTAGCTATCTCATGGTAGATATAAAAATCAGGGATAATCTTTGAGGTATATGTACATACGTCGTGGATTTTGAGAAAATTCGGTCATCATGGGAGCAAGAAAATTGACCGACATTGAATAAAGAGGAAAGAATTGATGCATGATTCTCTGACAATATTCACGCAATATTAGCAAAATAATAAAGAAAGGGAAGGAGAAAAAGTGAATCTTACGTTATTGGGAAGGGATAAAAGAATATATTTCTTTTCCTTATCCAAAGTTTGATATCCTAGCCTATATAAAGGAGAGTGAGGCCTTGCAGTAAAGGGGCTCTAAAATTTCAGAAATCAGAATTTTTTCAAGGAGACATTGATACACGGCCACAATTGAGAACAGAGGGGATGGCCATAAGAGACGAAAGAGAGGGATGGTCTCGACGCCTTCATTGGAGATCGAAAGAAAGAGAGACAAGTTCTCTCTTTCCATCATACGCTCATCGTGTCTATTGTTCATCTTGCAGTGGCATAGTGTCGCTCGATCGCATGATTGCACCACCATCGTGCAAAACCAAAAGACGGCGAATTCCAAGCTGATCCTATCACGTCTCAGATCGAAGCTCCTTCCACTATTGACGTGCCGCCTTGTGCTGTCCAGTTTCGACGACGCCTCTTGATCTTGTTTTTCGGAGAACATCAAGCAAGTCGTCAAACAACTCTCCAGGAACTCCGATGATTTTCCAGAGAGACTATATGTTGGCTGTCGTGAAGTCACGTTCCCACACTGAGCCCTCACCACGTATCCCCACTTGTTTGTTTTACAATGAATATTTGTGTTAATTAGAAATCATATTAGGGTTGTCAATGTGATTTCTAACTAACATTGCAGATGCTTTCGTTACTTTAAGGTAAGTCCCTATATTGCAATTTATTTATTGCTTTTTATTATTGAGTATTATATTATTGGTTGCGCACCCACATGATCACCTCACATGTTAGTGGATAGGTTTAAAATCAAGCCAAGCTGCCTACAAATATTTTTTTTGAAATAAAGGAGAAAAGGTACTAAAAGGGTATTAGAATAATCTAATGTAATCAAGTCCCTGAATCCATAATCTTTGGTTCGTAAGAGTAAAGTAATTCTCCAAATACTTGGGTTTCTAATCGATCCACCAAAAAATAAATTAGTGGCGACTCCTGATTAAAACGATTTGTATGTTAAAACCTTAAACCTTAAGTCGTGTATTGATAAGGGCTTGGAAGAGCCCACGTTAGGCTTAGACTTAATAATCTATTAGCCGAACCCATAAGTAGTGCACTCGAGGGTAGGTTGCGACAGCTTGACGACTCCACTGAGGACTTGAGTTAAAACTCTTAGTGGATTTAAGCCGAATTTTCTTTTTTTGAATTTTTTTTTTTCATTTGGTAGCGAGGATTCTAAGTACATCCATAACGTTTAAAGTGTTAAATTATTATGTAGAATGGAAGATATAAGGGATAGAGTGTTTGTTAACCCTTGTCTTGTAGGGAGATGTTGAGAATTTACTGTTCTAATTTTGATATGGAAACGCTATTTGCATATGAACTGTTGTGCATGTCTATGTATTTTCACTACACTCTAGCATATACAACCTGTCGCTGGACCTCGGATGCATAGGATCACCTAGGATGGTATTGAGATGGATACTACTCTGACCATCTACCTGCGGTACGAGTTACCCATCTCAATCTTGAAATTTCTTTCTTGATGTCAAAGGGATTACCACCTTGGTCCATATGCCCGCGACATGGGTCAGCTCTTTGATGATGCCGGAATCACGAGGACCCGATTTAGTCTGCATGCCTGCGGCTAGTCCGATCATCCTCGTGGCTCCACTTTGCTAATCCTTCTAGAGTAGAAATCGAGCCATGTATCATGCGTATGTCTATGTGATTGCCACTCGGTTATTGGTAAAGTAAGTCCTTTGAACTTTTCATCCGCAATTTATTTACTTTATCGTATTGTCTTGTCGATCCATGACACTAGGTTGATCGCAAGTCTTAATCAATATATAATGGGAAATTCCGACATTCGACTTATTCATTCTCCCAAGAAGGAACTCAATGCATGGTGGGACAAGCTAGACCGAGCTAGCAGTGAGTTCATAGAGTCAAAAATTAGCCGACTCCTTCCTCTATTGCTTGTCAACATCCATGATGGCCTCATTCAGGCACTTGCCCATTACTGGTCTCCAAAAATGGCCACTTTCATCTTTGGTAAGCATGAGCTCATTTCGACCTTAGAAGAATATAATATTGCCATTGGAAAACCTTTGAAATTGGAATTAATTAGTCTACCTATCGGAATAGATCCTGTCTTGATTTTATCTGATTTTATGAAAATTAGGGAAGAAAAGATAAGAAAAGTTTTGAAAGCTCACCACAATACTTGCCCATTTTCATTTCTTGATGAATGTTTTCAAAATGGCACCTCATTTCAAATGAAAAGGATTTTCCTATTAGCCTTCTTTAGATTTATACTTTTCCTATACCGGTAAGAATGCTATTAATCCTTTGATTGATAAGTAAGTGGGACAAGTGTGCAGGAGAATGAACTTTGTTAATGCCCTTCTAGCAAAAACTTTTCTTTCCCTTTCTCAATTTAAAGAAAACAGTGACAAAATTCTCCATGCTTCTCCTAAGCTTTTGCAAATTTGGTTCCTATCTCACTTAAAGGGTCCATGCTTCTCCTAAGCTTTTGCAAATTTGGTTCCTATCTCACTTAAAGGGTTTGGTGATTTAATGATTATACATGAAGTTAGCAACTTTGATCACCCTATCATGAGATTTGAGAATAAACAAAAACATGCACCGAATTATCATTATTTCAATTGGCTAGCTTTTTTTAAAAATTCAAAGTCTAATTGTTTCCTATGGCATGCTAAATGATTCCAAGTTCGTGAGGCTAGACTCACTTGTAGACATATTGGCCCAATCCCTTTATTGGGATTCACTGGGGAAATGGAATATTACTCGACTAGAGTGACTCACCAGTATCAAGTGGTGCAAGAGCTTCCCCCAGCTTTAAAGCAGGTTGATTCAATTCGGGTCCACTTCATTGATGGAGACCTCGGCCATAAGGATAGCATTTCTTTAATCAAGTCACTGTGGGATATGTGCCATCCACAAATGCTCATATGGCTCGAAAAAGAATTAGAGGGTAAAGAAAGAAAGTATTATACTATAGGTGAATACATTCGATGACACAAGATTCCAAATAACTTACTCCTGAAGATACCAAGGGTGCTTGAGAAGATCACCAAGCGTGCTAAGAAAAGATGTCTTAAGAAAAAAGCTGAGAAATTATAAGAGCAAGTTACACACCTGATCGAGGAGAATAAGCGATTACGTTTAGAAATCACATCTCAGTTGTATATTGATCAAGCCAAATGAAATGGCTTGTGTCTTTTAAGATATAAATTTTTTAGATTCATTGTTTAGGAAGTCAAGTCATTATCTTTCTAGCATATTTTTTTAGGAGATTTCAAGTTGTTGCTTTCATAGTTTTTGTCCAAGAATTCCATATGAATAAAGGTTTTTTTTTTTATAAATCAAAGCAGGTAGACCTGTTTCTTGGACTGGCATGTTACTTGTTCTAAATACTTATGTTTGCTCATTTGCTCTCAAATTAGGTGATTACGGAGTGATCACGCTTGCCTATCCATACAAGGTTAAGGGCAAAAATGGCTGATCAAATTGAATTGTGCGATCACTGTAATGCCCTAACCTCGAGGTCATTCACGTGACGTCCCGTTCATTATTATCTTTCGTTATACACAAGCGGAAACATTTCTTAGGACAATCACAATTAATTCACACAGCGGAAATAAGACAAGAAACATCATGAGCAAAAATTATGTTTTCAAGGCATGCAAACATGTTTTAATGAGCCCTTTGGGCCATGGCAAACAACACATATTTTTATAGCCGACTATGAATAGCAAAACTTGACTTGGGTTATCCTATACCTACTACGGCTTCTCGCTTCTCACTTCTTCATCTCCACCCCGGTCCCGTCCACCTGGCCATCTCACATCCCACCCGTAACTTTATCCCGAAGTCGGCCTGCCCGCGTTGCCAAAGCACCGTTAAACCCACATAAGGATCTAATCCATTTTCCGTTCGCATAGCAATACCACGTTACGTACGGATGATGCATCAAGTCCATTAGGCCCTCATTGAACATCACAAGTATCGTGATTCGGCGATAGGCGTGGTCTTCTCTAACATCTAACACGGTGAACACTTCGGCTCTCATCTCCACGGGATTGCTAACGCGGGCTAGGAGCGATGCCATCCTACGGACCTGAAAAAAGGAAACAACGGGGGATGAGTCAGAAAGACTCAGCAAGTGAAAATACTAATATCAAGCGAGGATATATCGATCCGTTAACATAAGTAGGCTCTTATCACACCCGCATCGATGACAGATCAATAACAAAGTTCAAACAAGAGAACATTATGCATTGCCACATCATGTACACTTTACCAACAAAGGCTCGGTTCTATCTTAAAACAACATCAAACATGAAACATGATCAAATCAAGGAAATCAACCAATTACGACCAACCAAAAGACCGAAAAACGGTCCAAGCAAACCGTGTCACAACGCATCTCAACATCTTTTCCCGGTATTACACTACAAAAAAGCATGTTTTTTCTGACGAAATTTCCAACGAAAAAAAATTCGTTGGTAATAAGTCGTCGGAAATTTTTCCAACAAAAAATTTCAATTTTCGTTGGAAATTTGCGATAAATTTTTTTTTGTTGGAAAATTTCGTTGGAAAACTCGTGGCTAAATTCATTGGAAACGAATTTTTTTTTCCGATGAATTTTTTTCGTTGGAAATTACAAATTTTTTTTTGGTCGAAATTTTTTTTTTGATCGAAAAATAGCCCTCGCCGCCGGCGAGGGCCAGCCTCGTCGCCAGCAAGGGCCGAGCTCGGCCCTCGCCATGGCCGGCGAGGGCAAGCATCGTCACCGGCGAGGGCTGAGCTCACCCAGATCTGGGCGAGCTCGAGCTCGCCGGCCATGGTGAGCTCGGCCCTCGCTATGGCCGAAGATGAAGAAGAAGAAGCAGTAGCAGCAGCAGGGGCGGGAGTAGGCTTCGGGGCCGCTGCTCGTCAAGTCTGTCGTCGTCTCCTAGCTTCACCGGCGACGAGGCTTGATGGCGTCAGGGGTGTCGGAGGCTTAGTGTCCATGGCGCCGGAGCCGGAGCCGGAGGAGGAGGGGGGGGCGGGGGAGGAGGCAGAGGGGGAGACGGAGGGAGAAGGTGGAGGCGAAGGAGAGAGAGAGAGAGAGAGAGAGAGTGTGTGTGTGTGTGTGTGTGTGAATGTGAAAATTGAAAGTTGTGGGAATAACGAGCGCGAAAATATTGAATAAGGAAGAAGTAGGGCTTTCGTTGTAAAATTTGTGGGAAATTTCCCACGAATTTTGCAACGAAAATTGTACACACTAAAATAATTGCCCAGAAAATTGAAATTCGTTAGAAATTTCCAACGAATTTTTCAACGAAAATTATACACACTGAAGTAATTGCCCGGAAAATTGAAATTCGTTGGAAATTTTCAACGAATATAAAAAATGCTAAACAGTATTGGGTTTTTTTTGGAATTCGTTGGAAATTTCCAATGACTTTTCCAACGAAAATTGTACACACTGAAATAATTGTCTGGAAAATTGAAATTCGTTGGAAAATTCGTTGGAAATTTCCAACGAATTTTCCAACGAATATCAAAAATGCCGAACAGTAACGGCTTTTTTTGTAATTCGTTGGAAAATACGTTGGAAATTTCCAATGAAAAAAAATTCGTTGGAAATTTCCAACGACTTTTTCAACGAAAATTGTACACACTGAAATAATTGTCCAGAAAATTGAAATTCGTTAGAAAATTCGTTGGAAATTTCCAACGAATATAAAAAATGCCGAACAGTAATGGGTTTTTTTGTAATTCGTTGGAAATTTCCAACGAAAATTGTACAAACTGAAATAATGGCCCGGAAAATTGAAATTCGTTGGAAAATTTGTTGGAAATTTTCAACGAATATAAAAAATGCCGAACAATACCGGGTCTTTTTGAATTCGTCGCAAAATTCGTTGAAAATTTCCAACGAATTTTGCGACGAAAATTGTTTCGTTGGAAATTTCCAACGAAATTTGAGACGAAAAATTTTTCGTTGGAAATTTCCAACGAATTTTAATTTTCGTTGAAAAATTTGTTGCAAATTTGCAAAGAAAATTTTTTCGTCGCAAATTTTCGTAGCAAAAATCCAGTTTTTTTGTAGTGTTAAGGAATTCACTTACCAAACGATTTCAAACAAGAACTAGAGAAACAGGTCATGTGTGAAGAACACAAGAACTTCAATGACTCTCGAGCGATTCTTGGTGTGTTGCTTGAGTGCGTGGAAGGTGGGTTCTTGACCTCGAGCTCTCTAGTTGCCGAACAACAAGAAGAGGCAAGGCTAGTCGGTGAGCTCTTTATTGTGTGGCCGCACAACAAGGAAGACGAGGGCTAGGTGGTGAAGCTCTCATTCCCTCTTTCACTTGGCGTGAAAACAAGAAGCAAGGAACCAAGAAACAATATGGTGATGGCTTGAGAGTGGCAATTCTCTCATAATGTCCTTTATTTATAGGGCAAATGGCTTGGGGTTTAATGAAGTAAGCGCATATGTCATTGGGGATACGAGGTAAACGATGACCTCACTAGGTCATTAAGAGCATATGCCAAAGTTCATGATTATGGGCAATAACTCTCTCTCTCTCTCTCTCTCTCTCTCTCTCTCTCTCTCCTTGGCTGAGACTCTCTCTCTTTTTGGCCAAGACTTTTCTTAGTCACTACTCAAGACTATTAATGCATGTCATCATGGAGGGCCACCAAAGTCTACCTTAATTAATAAGGGTCATCATGAAGATGACCTAAAAGTCCAAGCCAATTAATGAAATTTGGAGGATAAGCTTTGACTTGGTCAAGACTTCTAGGTTCTTCTTCCAATTTCCAAACCATGGACTCCCTAGAGTCTTCTGGATTTACTGAATTCTCACGCAAATGACTCAGGTCAATCAGATCACACGAAATAGATCAATTAGCACAAAAACCACAACCCGCGCCATACTTAATTACATGATTTTCTGAGAGTTTTCCATGATAAACACGCATAATAATTTCATCCAACCCAAGTTTCAGCACAAGAATGTCCTCAAATATTATCAAAAGACATCAAGTCAAGATTTCAACGTTCTCATATAGAAAACGCTGAATCTTTGAAATTTGACAAAACCGGACAACTTTATACTGTTGACGAAATTGGACTTGAAAATATAGTAAATGGACTCCGAAAACTTCCCAAATTTATATACATTATAGAAAATGACGTTCTCAACAATTTTTCTAAAGGAAACTTTTCCAAAATCAGCCCAGAAAAGCTTGTAGAAAATCGATGAAGTGTGAACATCACCAAAATATCCATTCTAAGTAGTTTTACACGGTCCGAAAATCAGGCCATTGTACCACTCATATCAACTCCAAAAATTCTGAAATTAAAGTATATAAAATTTCAAGATGTTTGGAGAAACTTTCAAGAAGAAAGTATTTGGAAATTCGAATCACAAAAGTCTCCCTAAAAATAACAAAATAAAGGGGTACAAAGAATCCAAAATTGGGTTTTCCAAAATAAGAGTAAAACTTGGTTCTGATTGGAAAACCACCAAACTTAAACTATAGCAATTTCCCAAAGATTGAAATTGAGGATGTTACAATCACACCAGTGGTATTAAGGATCAAATGAAGCAATTCCTCACCGCAATGCAAGAAATGTCCTTTGACATCAAAGCCCTTTGATCGACTCCTATTCCTACACCTCTTGAAAAATCAGTTTCGAAACAGAAAGGTGAAAAGAATGCTGATAGCGAGGAGGACGATAATCTTCCCAATTTAGTAGATGACCCTCTCCAGATTGTCATCAACTAAGATAAACCTGATGGCACGCCAAGTGCAGAGCATGACAAACAAGTTAATAAGCCTGAAGAAAGAGTGAAATAGCTGGAAGGCTCACATGATTCGTCCTCAATTGACTTGTCTCTTTACACAAAGATCAAAATTCCGAAAAAGTTCAAGATGTCGGATTTTGACAAGTACAATGACACCTCATATCCAAAAATCCACCTGCAGTTGTATGACGTACAGATGACTCCGTATGTTAATAATGAACTCCTGGCGATCCATACATTTCAAGCAAATTTGACAGGCCCTACCTTGTACTAGTATCTCATGAAGAAAATAAATAGCGTCAAAACTTGGAAAGAAGTTAGTAAGGCATTCCTACAGTAGTATAAGTACATAACGGACATCGTTCCCACTCGTAAGGACCTCGAATGTGCTCAAAAGAAAAAGATGGAGTCGTTCAAAGACTACTCTATCATATGGAGGAATATGGCCGCTTAGGTTGTCCCAAAGCCTATAGATAGTGAGTTGAAGAGGTTGTTCATCAAAACCTTCCCGTATAAGTACAGTAATCGAATGGTAGCCATTCCGGCTGATAGCTTCAATCAACTTATCCCCATAGGTGAGCAGATCGAGTTAGGGTTGAGAAACGGGTGGTTCGTAAAACAGTTTTCCTCGACCAAAAGATTTAGTGCAAGAAAGGAGAATGAACCGATAACTGAAGTGAATGTGACTTATACCCAGCTGGATCGTGAAAAATGCTAAACCTGCCTTAACAATTCAAATGGCAAAGGTGCAACGACCAAATGCAGGGCACCAATCTTCCCAGAGGAAAAACAACAAGAGGTAGTTCACTCCCCTCCCTAGATCATTATCCCAAGTACTAGCCGTTCTTCGGAGGAAGGTTTTGCTTACTATTGAGCCAAAGTGACCTAACCCTGAGCAGTTTTACAATTATGATCCATCCAAGAAATGTGATTACCACATGGGCGAAGTAGGGCACTCAACTGACAACTGTATCACTCTCAAGCATCGGGTTTAGAACTTGCTTGATACAAAAGCATTTTCCTTCCAACCCGCTAAGCCGAATGTTCAAAGCAACTTGGTCCTTGATCATGTGGGCAACGTGAATACCATATCCAATTTCAATAGTGGTCAAATTAAGAATATAAAGGTGCGTACTACCGATGTTTATGATGAGTTAGTGAAAGCTGATTATTACCCGAGTAATGAGATACTTCCCCTGGCTATCATGAGAGAAAAAATTTCCAGAATGGTAGAAGCCGGGATGATCATTTATGCTGACCACACTGGTATCGTTTCCACTATCTTCGAAGTGGTTATTGATTGGGAGGAGGAGTTTGCTGCATTAAATATCGGGAAGGACAAGCTCGACCCTTTGTATGAAGATATGCCTCCATTCAAAGACACGTCCAATGATAAAGGGATTGTAGTAGAGACACCTACAATTGATGATGGGATATTGATCAAGATACCTCAATCATATGAGTATATTGACAATAAAGCAGTCCCTTAGTCCTACAATCTTGATGTCAACTTGGTTACAAGGTCTGGGCAAACCTGTACCCAAGCTAATGCTCAGCCTGCAAAACCTGTCACCAATGAAGAAGCCAAGGAGTTTCTGGTCATGATAAAGGCTATTGAATACAACATAGTTGAACAATTGCGCAAGATGTCCATGTAAATCTCACTGCTTGAACTACTGCAGACAATTGTCAAGCATCGAAAGTCCCTAATGAAGGTATTAAGTGAGGTCTTCGTGCCTGAGACGATTGATCATAACAAATTGGAGAAATTTGTGGGTTCTATACTTCTCAAGGACCTCCTAGCTTTTTCAAATGAAGAGTTCCCTCTGGAAAGGAGGGGGCATACCAAGGCACTTTACATTTATGTCAAATACAATGCCTCGCATGTAGCCCGGGTACTCATTGACAACAGATCAGCCTTAAACATCTATCCTCTAGGAATTTTACACTGCCTCAAGATAGATCATTCTTGGATAAATTCTGTTAAGATCTCCATGCGAGCCTTTGAAGAAATGAAGAAAGAAGTGATGGGAGAAACCCATCTTCATATACAGATAGGATCAACAATGTTCAACATCCTATTTTAAGTTATGGACATTCCCATTGCATTTAATTTTCTATTGGGTCGTTCATGGATTCATACTGCCAGAGCTGTACCATTGAGTCTACATCAGAAGGTGAAGTTCGTTATGAAGAGAAAGCTAGTCATAGTCCACAATAAAGAAGAGCACTCAATTTACCATGCAACGGCTATCTCTTATGTTGAGTCAAATTGCAAAATAGAATCGAACTATCAGTCGATCGAGCTCGTATCGACCATACATGCGTCTAGAGGTTCATTGCTGCCCATTCCTGATGTGTCAAATGCTATAGTTATGGTTAGAAGAGTAACGGTGTCCCATGGCTTTACCCAGGGTGAAGGCCTTGGCATGAATGGTTAGGTATCCGCCGATTGATGGAGATCCCTTAAAGGCCCCACACTATTGGGTTGAGGTATTAGGGACCGAGCGAGCCAAATAATAAAGGACATGGACATGGACAACATGGCAGAGGATGTAGATGTGGACGCGGTCAAGGAGACAGGCAGAATGGATAGGGATTCGAGGAAGAGCCGAATAGTGAAGAACGTGGGCATGGAAGTACACAAAACAACAGAGAGCTTGGACGTAGTAGGTTGCCTCCGCACATCCACACTATATTCTCAGGCCCTGAAAGAATGATGCATGAAGAAAATGAGGTGATTGACACATTGGGACAATTGAGTGGTAAGTTCGACTACTATATGAAATACTCGGCGCCCTCGAGCTTCTATATTGACCAGTGTGACATTGTTCCCGATAGATGGAGAGGTATGGATGATTCAACACCTCCAGTGATAGAAGACCCTGATGATGCAATGGAGGGAATCACTATTCTGTTCATTGATATGCTTATTAGAGTTGTCTAGGAAGAACTGTTGGAAGAAATGGGTACTAGCCTGCAAGAGTAACACTTTTACTTTTTTCGCACACTCCACCGCGTGGGAATATTTACTGCTTTTTAGGACTTCTCCTATCTTGGGAGCTGCTTTTTAGGACTTTTTGTTTCTAGGACTCAATTGTCGCAATTTCTATTCCAATAAATGTAATTCATTTGGTGATAATCAATTAAATTACAAGTTATTTTCATTTTTGAGAGCATGTTGAGGTATATCAAATTAGCCTGGGATGACATCAACCGATAAAAGAAAAATATAGTTTAAGGAGAATTATGAGGCTTGGGCTTCTTCATGCTACCTCATGTTAAAACCTTTTCGAAAATGATTTCAAAAAAATCACCCAAAAAAATATATAAACAAAAATTTTCAAAAAAATCCAAAAAAATGCAATGTTTAGCTCTGTTTGTCCTTTTCAATCCCCTACTTTATATTTCAAGGGCAATCTTGTGAAACGTGAGGGTATAGGAACGGTCCAATTTGATGAATTATGCACCGTTGAGCCTGATCTTGATGACATTGACGAACTCGATGACTCCTCAGACCTTCAACGTGATCTAAAGCGTCACGAAAGACCCAAAGTCCTCACGGCAGACCAAACTGTCACTATTAACTTGAGTGATTCCAGAGAGCCCAAAAAAATGAAGATAGGGGCAACCTTTCCAAAAGTGAAGCGAAGTACCTGGTCCAACTGCTGAAGGATTACCAGGATGTCTTTGCCTGGTCGTATGTTGATATGTCGGGTTTAGACTCTTCTACTATGGAACACAGTTTGTCTACTAATCCAGACGTGCCACCCAAGAAATAGAAGTTACAAAGAACTAAGCCTTAACTTTCGAAGAAGAGAGAGCAGAAGGTCATGAATCTCTTGAAAATAGGATTTATCGAAATCACCCAATATCCTAATTGGGTGGCCAACATTATGCTAGTTATGAAGAAGGATGGCCGAGTTCGGGTTTGTATCGACTAACGCGACCTAAACAAGGCTAGCTCCAAAGACGATTTCCCATTACTACACATAAACGTTCTGATGGACAGTACCGCTAGGTTCGAGTTATTTTCCTTCATGGATGGTTTCTCAGGTTATAATCAGATAATGATGAAATACGACAATAAGGAGAAAACAACGTTCATTACCCTTTGGAGGACATTCCATTACAAGGTCATGCCCTTTCGATCTTAAAAATGCCCGGCCAATATATCAACAGGCAATTATGACGATATTCCATGACATAATGCATAAAGAGATCAAGGTCAATGTCGATGACATGATCGCCAGGTCTTAACTCGGGGAGAATCACGTCGATACCTTGAAAAAGTTGTTCGAGAGACTCCGTGAGTTCAAACTCCATCTAAAACCCGACAAAGTGCATATTCGGAGCAACCTTGAGCAAACTATTTAGATTCATAGTGAGTAGTAAAGGCATTGAAGTCGACCCCTCCAAAGTGAAGGCTATATGTGAGTTGCAACCCCCATTAGCGGTGAAAGAAGTACGAAGCATCCTGGGTAGGTTGAACTACATAGCCCACTTCATCTCCCAACTATCCAAAATTGCCAAACAATTCTTTAAACTCCTAAAGAAGAATGCTCAAGTGGAATGAAACGATGATTGTTGGAAAACATTTAATGAACTGAAACAGTACCTAATGAAACCACCAGTGCTAGTCCTACCAATGCCGGGGTAGCTCTTAATCTTTTACCTTACAATTCACAGTGTGTCTTTGGGTGCAATGCTAGCCCCAAAAGGGCCTGAGGATGGAAATGAATGAGTCATTTATTACCTAAGTAAGAAGTTCACTGTCTCGGAGTTGAATTATCCTAAAGCCGAGAAGACTTGTGCTACACTAGTGTGGGTGCTCCATCGGCTACGACAGTACACATTGCATTACCAAATGTTTCTTGTGATTGAGAACGATCCCATCAATTATTTACTTGATTGACGCTTTTGGTGTGGAAGTTAGCCAAGTGACAAATTTTAATTTTGGGGTTTGATATCCAAATGATGCCATAGAAGTCAGTTAAAGGTCGAGTAATTGCTGATGTATTAGCCAAAAATCTGAGAGTCCCAGATGATGATAGATATTTTCCATAAGATTGCATTTTAGTGATAAAAGAAGACACGTGGACCATGTTTTTCGATAGAGCTGTAAACTTGGCTGAGTCCTACACAGGGGCAGTTCTAATATCCCTAGATGGACAACATTATCCAGTAGCAGCAAAGTTTTTTTTTTTTTGGTAAAGGAGTAGCAGCAAAGTTGATGTTCCCCTGTACCAATAACATAATTAAGTACGAAGCTTGCATCCTTAGGCACCAAGCGGCGGTTGAAATGAGGATAACTAAATTGAAGGTATATGGCGATTCTGCTCTAATCATCCTCTAAACGGTGGGAGAATGGAAAACGAGAGACGCTAAGCTTGTGCCATACCACAAATACCTTGAAGAAATCATGGAGGAATTCGAGGACATCTCCTTTGAATATTTGTCGAGGTCCCATAATCAGTTCGCTGATGCACTAGCTACCTTATCATCCATGCTACAACTGATGGATTGGAAGTAGAACCTCTAAAGATCGAAGTCCTAACAAAATAGGCCAATTGTATGGTCCTGACCGAAGAATCCGACGAAAAGCCATAGTATTATGACATCATGAGTTACATCAAGAGACAAGAATTTCTTGAAGGAAACACTCCCGCTGATAGGAAGTACATAATGAAAATGGCCTCAAAGTTCTTTGTCAATGGTAAAAACCTATACAAAAGGTCCTATGATTCGGTCTTGCTGAGGTGTGTAGATGCGACTAAAGCTACCAAAATCATGCAAGAAGTACATGAGAGAGTACGTAGTCCACACATGAATGGCCACATGCTAGCCAAGAAAATCATGAGGTTGGGCTACTATTTCTTAGCCTTGAAAGTGATTGCATCCAACATGTTCAGAGATGTCATTGTTGTCAAGTTCACAGAGATAAAATAAATGTCCCCCAACAGAGTTACATCAGTTGTCCGAACCAGGGCCCTTTTCAATGTTGGGCATCGGCGTGAATTGCCCAAATAATCCAAAGGCATCAAATGGACACTGATTTATCTTAGTTGCGATTGATTATTTTTCCAAGTGGATTGAGACGGTGTCTTATGCGAACGTCACTGCAAGGAATGTTGATAGATTCATTAGGCGAGATATAGTTGCTCGTTATGGTGTCCCTAATGCTATTGTCACCGATAATGGGACAAATTTGAACAACAAGTTCATAGATCAATTGTTCAACAAGTTCAAGATCCGGTACCTGAATTCGTCTCCTTATCATCTATAGATGCATGGAGCAGTTGAAGCCACTAATAAGAACATAAAGAAGATCCTGACCAAAACGGCTAATAAAATCATGACTGGCATGAAAGGTTGATATTTGCACTAATGGCATATCGGATTTCGATCCGAACCTCTGTCAGGGCAACCCCTTTTTTCTTGGTGTATGGCATGGAAGTAGTCCTGCCCGTCGAAGTAAAGATTCCCTCCCTGCGAGTCTTGTCCTAGGTGGAGTTGTCCGATGCAGAATGGATGTGACAAAGGCACGAGCAGTTGAACTTAATTGATGAGAAACGACTGAAAGCCATTTGTCATGGTCAAACCTATTAGTAGAGAATAGCTAGGTCCTTCAATCGAAAGGCGCATCCAAGACACTTCGAGGTAAATGATCTAGTCTTGAGGAAAGTACTACCAGTCTTTCTTGTTCTTGTGGGCAAATTTGCCGCAAACTACAATGGTCCATATGTGGTTAAAAAGGTGTTTTCCGAAGGTGCCCTAATTCTCACCGAAATGGACGGTTGTGAGTTCTCCACTCCTGTTAATTCTAATGCTGTGAAGATGTATTACCCATAATAGAATCTAACATTCTGCAGCAAAAGTTTTCAAGTGTTTGGTTTTCGTAACTTAAGTTGTAAATATTTCACTGATGAATAAATGGTTTCAATCAATTTCAAGTTAAGATATATGTATTGGCTTTAAATTCTGCATGGTTATTTTATCAATCTACATCATCGATTTCGAAAGGGGAATCGACTTAGACAATCTAATAACTCATGTTGAGTAAATTGAATGTGTTAAATGAGATATATCAGGATGAAGAAAGGCAAAACATGCCCCATACACAGTCTCATACACTAATCCTCGGTGAGTTGAGGGGAAAAATTTAATGTTTGCAAGGTAAATGGTTATCTCGCAAAATGTATGGCAACCGAAATGACGAGAGGCGTTTCTTTTCTCTATCCGAAACACTGTAAGTTGATCATTGTTTCGCCACTTTGAGCCTAAACACTTGGAGAAATTCTTTCAAACTACCTTTGTCAAGGACTACCCCACATTGGGCCAAATTGGAGGTAAGTCGACTTCATAAGGTGAAAAATGAGTAGAGATTGTCTTATTCTCACTTGCATCAATTTTGAGTGTTGCTTTTTAAGATGAACTCATACGAAGTTCAAGTGCCATAGGATGACAAAGAGTATTTCTTTCTCTATTCTATACACACTTTATCCCTCGCTAAGCCCAATTGAGCCTACAAATTCATTTCTTTAAACCTTGTTGGTGATCATCCCCCATACTGGGGCAAAGTAAGAGCCATTACTATCTAAGCAGCATATCCGGAGTGTCAATTGAATACAGAGATCCTTAAGAGTCCAAATGGCAAGTAATTCAGTCAAAGTGTGGTTGGCAAATGTATGCATTGCAAACAACATATGTCAAGTGATGTGAGTCAAAAAAAAAGAACAAAAAAAGAAAAAGGGTGCGCAAGAAAAGCGATATGTTTGGTAAAAGCAAGGTCGATGCCTAATGGAGAAAAATAGGTGTATCAGAATCATCCCCAATGGGGTAGTCGTAATCATACAAGTTTAAAGAAGTAAAGTGGCGAATTCAAGGCCAATGGAGTATTTACTGAGAAGACAATTCCCGAAGAAGAAGAAGAAAATTGGTGACAAAATCGAGATGATCACCAACTCGGTTATGCCTTGAACTCGGTGTGCACAGAACATCCTGCTTAGGTCAATAATAGTGTGACATCCTAGGACTCGTCGCTGACCTAGAGAAACACTACCTATCATGCACAAGTGGAAACGAATTCAAACACCCCATACAACAATTCACAAAGACGGGATAGTAGGGAGCTCGCTAAATCACATAACAACAAACATATTCATACACTTGGCATACTTACAACATTTAATTACACAACCTTATACTAGGCTACTAACATCAAACCAAATTCATCAAAAAGGGGCGGTGATTGGTTAGCCTAGCTTCTCTACCACAATGGGCACTCCAAAAGACGGGATTGCTAAACCTACTAATCATCCCCGTGGTACCCTAGTAGTATCCTCGGATCTTCCACATCATCATAAGCCTCGGGGTTCTAAAATATTTGTAATTCAACAATGAGAACGAATATCAATAAACGAACAACCTAAGCCCCGCATAGGCCAACACGTACTTCCAGACAAGTCTAACCATGAGATTCAAACTATTAACATGCCGTAACAAACACAGCCATCCCTACCTCATCTCGAAATATGCATAAGCCTTGTATGTTAGTCAAATTGCAATAATGCAGCAATAACTTATGGACACGTATAATCTTGAATATGACTTACATATGCACGTGTGCTAGTAATAATCTGAACATGATCACATCTTCATCTCGATACATTGCATACACCAATGTACAACACACACCCGCTTTTCCGTTCAGATTATTCACGACCCGCATAACATGCATCAAGCTTGTGGCACAATCAAGTAAAATGCATCAAGCTAGTGGTCTTCCAACTTACCCAGGCATCGTCTCACGTAACATGCCTTAGGACGGGTTCAATCCCCGTGTAAAGATGCATCAGGGCTTAAATGATCACACGTACACTCCGTCACATAATTTATTATCTTTTTCCTGCGTAAAGACGTATTAGGGCACTTAGGTGATCACATACACCACATGACCCATTCAATTCCATGTCATGCACGTGCTCAAACATCACTCGATTGTGCTCAATCACTAGCAATGCAAATCAGTTTACATGCCCACCAAATTAGCCACGATTCCACCAATTAAAGCCATGAACATACATTCATAATCAGTCACTCCCACACGTGCAACAACCACATTGAAAGGTTCTCAAGAGAGAGAAACCAAATTTGCACAGAACTTGGCTTAAAATTGGCAATTGCACAATAATCAAAACTCTTTTGAAATAAATAGTAATTCAACTAAAAAATTCTTAATTTTAGATATGTCATTGAAAACATCTTGATAAATATTTTCATGAGGACACGAAATCCAATTCCGGCTGTAAATAGCTCTTTTTGTCACTCAAATTTAGATCGAAAATTAGTCCACAAGGGCAGACAGCTTAGCCTTAGAAATCCCTTTTAATCAATACCTAAATCTCCTTAGAAAATCTTGAAATTTTTATATGTCATAGCCACAAGTGTTAGTGACAACTTTCATGAAGGAAGTTTGTTGAAAAGAGGTCTGGAAATATCTATAAAAATTTAGAAAGACACGCCGATCGAGTGAACAGTAATTCCGACATAGTGGTGACGGTCTGAAAATGGACTCCCGAATATCCCAAAACAATCTCCAAAGATTCCAGATTTAATATATGACATACTTTAAGATGTTAGAGTCAACTTCCATGCATGACACTTCCTCAAATTCGGTCCACATTGATCTTCACAAAAATAGTAAAACACAGGTGCATAGCAGCAATGAATCTGAGAATCAACCAACGTGAACTATTCAGCAATTTAAGCTCATCTAATCACTAAACCAACTACCTACAGTCATGAATTAGCCCCTAACATGTCAATTAGTAACCCCTTAGCCTAGACAAGGGTTAGGAAGCCACTTACCTCGAGTCTAGACAAGAATGACTCAGGGGGAAGAGGCAGCAACAAGGTCGGCAGAATAGCAGTAGCGGAGCAGAAGCCGAAGTAGTAGTAAGCAGTAGCAATAGCAGTGAAGCGGAAGTAGAAACGGAAGAAGTAGAAGACACAAAGCAGGGGCAGAAGCCAAGAAGGAAAAGAAGAAGAAGAGGAGAGAGAGAGAGAGAGAGAGAGAGAGAGAGAGAGAGAGAGAGAATGAGAATGAGAAGATTTGATCAAATTTTTCTCTACTAACCTCACTAAAAACTCCATCAGCCACCCCCAATCACACATCCAAGAGCATACATTCCATCCCCTTCTCCAAGTCAAGATCCAAGGGTCCACATAATTCCTCACGTTATTTTTCCAAAATTCCTAAATGGCACACAAAATAAATAAGCAAGATAGAGAGAGGCATACTTGTCCATGAATTTTGGCCAAAGGAGGGAAAGTCCAAAAGTCTAAATTGCCCTTCAACTTTTCAAATGAATTCAAATAATTCTAGGGGCAAAATTGTCATTTTCCACTTCGATCCAAATTTCACTTTTCTAACAAATTTAAGTGGCCTTAAGGTTGGCCACGCCAAATGTGACGTCGTCCAATGAATTAATCGTGGCTTTCGAGAAATTCGATTTCTAAGTCCAGATCCTAAGTGATGGTCAAATTTGATTAAATGCAACTTTAGTGTGTATTAAACTAATGGGCGGCTTTTAGGAATTACGCATATCAACTTATGGTCGATTCATTATCGGGTCACATCTAAATTTACTTAAGCCATGGCGACCTCGGTTGTCATGTAATTGCGATGGTCAATCACTAGTTCCAATTGACATGATCGTTCGAAACTCGTACAATGATCAAGCGGATTCACCTGTGGTCGAATTATACAACATTTGTGAATTGTTCTATAACCATCCTTGGATCGATCTATAATGGCCCAAAATATCTCCTTGTCAATCCTTATTATCGAAGTATTGATCTATGACCAAATCCTTTGGTCCACGTACTTAATTCCTAGCTAGTCATTCCCTACTGGTTAGTCTTCTCAAGAGTAATCAATTTCGAGTGAGATTTAACTAAAGTGCATCGATAATATAATCATTTCATAAATCCCCAAAAATGAGTCGAATTTCAGAATATCACAACTCTTTCCCCTTTACAAAATTTTGTCTTCGAAATTTACAACCAACTACACTACTCAAATAAATGGGGGTGTTGACGTATCATGATTTCTTTACTTTCCTAAGTAGCTCCTTCAGTACCATGATATTGCCAAATGACTTTAACCAATGAGATTGTTTTGTTCCACAAAATTTGTTCTTTTCTATCATCTATCCGAATAGATCTCTTCACATACAATAACCCTATCATCCACGTCTATTTCTTCATAATTCAGCACGTGAGTCGAATCCAGTCTGTACTTTCTCAGCATGGACACGTAGAAGATATTGTGAACTTGAGATAAATTCGACGGCAAGGCGAGTCGATAGGCTAGAGTTCTAATCGTCTCTAAAATTTCAAACGGACCTCCATACCTTAGGCTTAACTTTCCTTTCTTGTCAAATTGGGATATTCCTTGCATTGGCGACACCTTAAGGAAGACATGATCTCCCACTTGAAATTCTAAAGATTTACGTCTCCGATCTACATAACTCTTCTGACGACTCTAAGCCATCTTAAGCTTGTCTCGAATGATCTTAACTACCTTAATTGATTGTTGTACCAGCTTTGGACCCGTTATGCTTAATTCCCCAACTTCATCCCAACAAACTGGAGTTTTGCAAGCTCTGCCATACAATGCTTTAAACGATGCCATTTTGATACTTTGCTGATAACTATTATTATAGGCAAACTCGATCAAATGCAATTGTTCTTCCTGTCCACCTTTAAAATCTATCACACAGGCTCGTAACATGTCCTCAAGTGTCTGAATTGTTCTCTCAGACTGACTATCCGTTTACAGATGATAGGCCGTGTTATATTGCAGCTTCATCCCCATTGTCATCTGAAGACTTTTCCAAAACGTGGCTGTAAACTTAGGATCCCTATCTAACATAATCATCACTGGCACTCTATGGAGATGGACTATTTATCATATATATAGCTTGGCGTACCCGTCCATTGTGAAATCCTTTCGTATTGCTAGAAAATGTGCCGACTTGATTAATCTGTCCACTATAACCCAAATTGAGTCGTGATGTCTCTAACTCCTCGGTAAACCCATGACGAAGTCCATGGTGATATGCTCCCATTTTCATTTTGGAATTTCCAATGGTCGCAACAGTCCACCGAGCTTGCAATGTTATGCCTTCACTTGTTGACATGTTAGGCACTTTGCCACGTGCTTGATTACATCCACTTTCATTCCGTTCCTCCAATATTGTTGACACAAATTCTGATATATCTTCGTACTGTCTGGATGGATACTATAGTTACTACGATAAGCTTCTACTAAGATTTCCTCCTTAAGCTCCACATCATTTGGCATGCATAATCATTCATGAAACTTCAAAATTTCATTATCGAATATTTGGAAGTTCGATTTTCTTTTGGTAGCATCCATCTCCAGAATCTTCTTAATCTGAGTCCGTAGATTGTAAGGGCTTAATTTTAGTCTGGATTTCCGATTCAATCCTTAATGTCGTCTTCAAACTTGAGAGATTACTCATTTCAAAGCCACCACCAGCTATCGTTGCTTGCCTGGATTAGCTCCTGAACTATCATAGAACTACCACTAGCCACCGCCCCTCCGTCGCGCCCATCAGCTACCATTCGTTGCTTGCCATCCGTCCCCGCCGCTATAGTTGCTGGTCTGCCGCTGTCCAGTGCACCTAACTACCACCATTAGCTGCCATTCACGCCTAGAACAACCCCCAAGCAACTGCCGACCAGCTACCTACAGTTGCTCCTTTGTTGTGCCTATCCACCACCGTTCATTGCTTGCCATGCCAAGCCGAAAGCCACCGCGGACAGCCCGCATCATCGCCATCGTTCTCGTGTAGTTGCCGTCGTTAGGCACGTAAGTTAACTCATAATTCTTTGTTTAGGGTGTTGAACTTGCTTATGGTCATTTAGATTAAGTTAATGGTAGGTTAGTGTTTATTTAATTATGATTAGGTGATAGGTTACCGGTAAATTATTAGATAACCTTTCGTGATAGGTTATCGATGGATGACAGGTTATCATTGAAGATGCTGATAGGTTATCCGTATTTGGTTGATAAATTATTGGTGATATCTATGATAGGTTATCGGTAATTAACCAATAAGTTATCAATAATTGAGTGATAGGCTATTATTATATATGTGATAAGCTCTTGATATGTGTATGATAAGCTATCGCTAATTTGATGATAAGTTGTCAATTATTTTATTATTAATATTTATTGTATTAAATAAATTAATTTTTGGATTTTTATATTAATATTTTATTATTAAATAAATTAATTTCTGAAAATTAAATATCAATATTTTCGAATAATATTCTTTTTATATGTTATGAATTGTGATTGTTTTATGCTCAAATTGTGATGCCAATGTGGGTAATCACCATATAAATTAGCTTATATAGCTAATGATTTGAATGAGCATTTTCAAGAAAAGATTTTTGGAACCTTATAAACTAAATTATTTTTATCTATGTTTAAGAAATGATTTCGATGCCTTAAAAAGGAAAGCATGCTTCAAAATGATGTGTTTACAAAGTTGAGCGATTGTTTGCTTATGCAATAACGTGAAATTGTTATGTGGCATTGATTAGAGCACGATCCATGTTTGCATTGGTTGATTAAAAAGATAAGAATTGGCCTGAATGCTTGTGTATTCATGTGATCACATGTCGGAGCCGTCTTGCTATGTTTTGCTTGACATTGCCCCATTTATTGAGGTCTACTGCAAATTGCGCTCGATTTATCGAATGCTTGGAGATTATCTGGATTGTCGATACTCTAGATGTTGAATCGCAGCTTGAAGGCGGATTCGATGTTTCGTACGGGATACCATCTTACTATAGATCATTTGATGTTGCCGCATTGGAATGCTATTATCCTGTAGATCGTTTGACATTGCCATGCCTGACGGGACGGGACGATGCCCGGTCATGTCGGAAGACTACCTTCTTACTGCAGATCGCTTGATGTGTAGTGGTTCAAAGGGGTTGGGATAAATGAAACACGCACGTTGCATAGTGTTTGATTATGAGATGAAAACTGCTAGGCATGGTATGGGATGTGCCCAAGTGGGTTTTACCTCATAATCGAGATACGTGCGAGCGTGGATGTATGATGCATGGGAAATCTCTTTATGTGTTCTAAGTACGTGTTATGCTAGTGCATTGTTGTGACGTTTGCTAACCTATGTGATACATGATGTGTGTGCCAAGGCGAGGTAAGGTTGCCTATGGTTGCCTATCAGCCTGTTAGTGATCAGTTATGATGTGTGCTCGCGTGACTAAGAACCCGAGGTGTGTTGGCCTTTTAAACGGGACTTAAGCCGTTAACTTATTGAGATTTTTATCTCATTGTTGTTTTATTAACTATTTCAGACGCTCGAGCATGAATTGTCTGCCCATGCGTTTTGGCGTACGGATGGATATAGATATAGAGTTTACAAAGTATCTGATAGGTTCGGGCAAAGCTTACCAGAAGCACATGTCAACTGTTTGGGTAGATGTGGGTTTACTCGCTTGGTAGGCTCATGGGTATGTAGCGTGGTTTATTCCGGAAGGTGATGTAGTTTTTTGCCCAATTCACGGATTTGATGGACCTCTAGTTGATGGTGGCGGTGCCGGAGAGGTAGTGTGGGATCCTATGGATCTCGATCTCCCGGACGGGGAGGTGACTGATCCGGACACTTGTTCGGAAGATTCGGATCCTGAGCCGAATTTCTTGGTGTCAGATCTGGAGACGCCACCAAGACCTTATGGGGGTTGGTGATGGGATAGGACACCCCATCTTTTTGGACTGATCAGTAGACGGAGTAGATCGACCCCGATGTGGTATCTTTTGGTAGGCTTTTGTGGAAATGCCCGAAGCGAACATGTAAAAATGTTTCCTATGAGTTAATCAAGTAAATAACTAAGATGATGTTATGGTTTGTATGTTGTGTAGTGTTTTCCTATCTATCCCTATTTATTGTTGTTGTTTAGGTGATTGTTGTTGTCACTTCCGCATACGTAATCAAAAAATAAAATGAAGGGTCGGCAACGAGTCACAAGACATCTGTTGACACCTAAATTTTTTAGGTCGCGACAGCTTCGCATCATAACGACCGTTGCTGGATGTTGCGTGCTTGTAGAATTCGGCGCGTGACATCTACACTCTTTACTATGCGATTTGCTTATTCCGTCATACGTTAATTTCACGTTGGTCCATGACAAGCGAGTCAATTGTCATGCCATTTGAAAAACACTTTAAACCAATAGTTTCAAAGTTCATAATTCAATGTTTCACTAATGAATAATTTTTCATAGTTACCCTGTGACTCATTGTTTAACAACTAGGTATTGCATTTTATTGGATGATAGCCCCATTTCTTTGTAAACCAAGAAACAAAGCACAATCTCACGCTCTTCTGCTGAAGCGGGATATCATATAATGGGGAGAAGAACACTAGAAGTGTCAAAACTTGTGTATAGCGCTCACTTTAGTGCTAAAAGTTTGTTTCGGATCACTTAAGTGCCAACGGCGAGAAATTCCGGCTAAATTAATACGTAGCTTTTTTAATTAAAATTTTAATCTACGTGGCATTTTCACGTGTATATTTTGAATTTCTTAGTCCAATATGGTATTTCCACGAGTAAATTTCGAATTTTTAATTATTTTTTATTTTATTTCTATTTTTTCCTTCTTTTCTTTTTTTCTTTTTTCTTCTTCTTCTTCTTCTTCATTTGGTCAGTGATCGAACACCGGCCACCGGTTATGGCTAGCCGCCTGGCCTCACCGAGGGTTGCCCGTGGGAAGGCGACCGCTGGCGAGACCACCGTGGCCTGGGTGAGGGCCGGCCTCGCCGAATCTGGCTAGGGTCGGCCTCGCCTCCTTGCCCAGGCAAGGCGAGGCCAGCCCTCTCCAAATCTGGCAAGGGCTGGCCTCACCTTGCCTAGGCACACCCTCGCCTAGGCGAGGCGAGGCCGACCCTTACCAGATTCGGCGGGGCCGGCCCTCGCCCAGGCCACGGCGGTCGCCTTCCCTCGGGCGACCCCTGGAGGGCGACCCCCGGCGAGGCCAAGTGGCCGGCCATGGCCGATGGCCGGTGTCCAATCATCGGCCAAACGAAGAAGAAGAAGAAGAAAGAAAAGAATAAATTGAAAAAACAGAAAAAAAATTAAAAATTAAAAATATTATTAAATATTGTTCTCGTCAGCGCCGACATGCCACGTAGGATTGAGAAATTGATAAAATATGGCCACGTTAGATTTCCAGTGATCCAAATCGGAATTGACATTTAAGTAATCGTTTTTTCAAAAAAATGGCACTTAAGTGATCCGAAACAAACTTTTGGCACTAAAATGAGCGCCGTACATAAGTTTTGGCACTTTTAGTGTTCTTTACCCTCATACAATGGCATAACTACATGCGAAATTATGTGGTTATCATACCTCTTATGAGACATTGTCCTCTCCAAGCCCTAGTTTTTTTACACCATGATAACTAGGTTGCTCTCCATATTACTGCCCACCCAGTTTTTCATGAGCGAACAAAATACATTGAAATTGATTGCCATCTCGTTCGTGAAAAAAATACAAGCCGGCCTCACTACTCCATTGAAGATTGGTACAGAGTCACAACTAGTTGATGTGTTTACAAAACCAGTAAGCTGAGATCAATACATGCGGCTACTTTCTATGTTGGGCGTCCGCAACCTACACACACCAACTTGATGGGGAGTCTTAGCGTGATCATATGCCACCATGGCATCCTTTTCCTAGTAGTTGTTTTATTCAATCTTTTGGTTGTACTTACCATGACTGAAAGAGTAGATTTAGGAAATACATTTGTGAATGGTGTATAAATATGTACATTTAAAATACAAGAAAAGTGAATCGGTTCACGTTGGGATATTCCATTTTGTGACCTTTCTTAATATCAAAATGGAAACCGAATCGGTCGGTTCTTTAAAGTGAAATGAAAAGTCTCTATATAATCATCCAGGTCTTCAAGTGGAATGGCCACTAGAAGTGTCGATAGGCGCCCGCCATATATATCTGTTAATAATGAGTCTACACAGACTTTTGTTACAGGAACTATTACTTTATTTAACCTGCCATGGAGATGTGCAATTCACCCTAAAGTAACCGATCTGCAATTATTCTTCATAAATTAATCGCTTGGAGTTGTTGTTCATCTCTTTTTAGCGAATGCAACGAAGTTTCCTCGATCTGCACTACCAAAGACTGCTGAAATCGAATCTGATAAAGCCTGACTCTTTTCTTTATTATTCTTTCTTCCCCAATCATAGTGTCATTGCATGTATTTGTATTCCCAACAATGAGGACAAACGCTTGACGTTTCTGGACACCTCCAATCAGTTTGAGGGTAAATCGAGGATGTCAGGTAATCCGTCCAAGCTATTAAAGCTATCGTCGTCATTCATGGGATTGGCAATCGTTTAGTCTCGCAAGGATTGGGGGAGGCGGCGATCTACTTGTGCGGCCAAGTCGCTGTACTCTCAGTTTTTCTAATTAATTCCTTCTGTTTACACAAAACATCTAATCAAGCCCCTAAAGCACAAAGTTCAGCCAAATCCGACTGATCTGGCTGTCGAAAGAAGCCGAAGAGTAACGTGAATTCTACTGGTGCGGCCAAGTCCCTGTACTCCCAATTTTTCTAAGTAAACCCTTCTGGTTACACAAAACATCTGATCAACTCCGTGCAGTACAAAGTTCGGCCAAATCCGACTGTTCTAGCCGTCGAAAGAAGCTGAACAGGAACGTGAATTAATTATTGACTACGCAGACACCCATCAAGGGGCTGTAGATAGTGAATAAATTTAATTTTTTATGCTCCCATCAATTCACTATCGACAATTGGTGTTTATTACGCTGAGGTGTCTTTTGATAGTTATGTCAGATGGATTTGGCCGAATTTTATATCGGATGAATTTGATTAGAAAAATGGAAAGTATAAGAATAATAATTGTTAAAGCAAAAGTAAGAGGACAAAAAGAAATTTTTTTAAAAAGAAAACGAGAAAAGTAATATTATTTTTTTTAGAGAGAGAGAGAGCGAGGGGGAGCCTTAATAAAGTAGATGTGCAAAGCTTTTCGAATAGAAATTTGAATGGGTGCAATGGGCTAAAGTCCAATAAAGTGAGTATATTGGATCCACGTGCATAGAATTATGCACACAAAGGTCAACCATTTCTGCTTCTAGAGATTTCCATTTTCTTTGGAGTTTATTCCTACATGCCACACCTCGCATCGGTTTAGCTTCTTCTTCAGTCTATGCGAGACCAGAACCTGGAAATTAGTCTCAACAGCGCCTGCCACCACGCAAACATAATGTCGCTGCTCCGTGCAAAACGGCTCCTTAACTCCTCCGATAGATGTCCGGCCGGTCCACAATGAGGGACATGATCAGACATCATAAACAGCCTGAGCTTCTTCATCTTTCTGAACGAGTCTGCATACAAGATCAAGTCTTCTACATCAACCTTGTCCAGTTTAATTCCTTCAATGGTATCTGTTCCCTGTTAGAGTGAAACAAAAATAATTGTGCATGTCAAAAAAACAACAAGCCTAACTCTAATAATAATGCTTAAATTTGTATTAAAACCTTGCTAGTCTAAAAACCACAATAACACAAGCAGTAAACATCTTATGAGGAAAGGAGAGATAAGAGGATTTATATTAGGTTATATAGCCATTGGTTCGACAATAAACACTGTCAGTTTAAAAAGAAAATTGACACAGCAAGAAATAAAGATCCGAAACCCTAATTTCTTGCTCAAAACCCTAATTGGCATATGTTTCTCTCCTGGTCATGCAATAGAAAGTGTTTTTACATCACATGTAAATGCGAAGTGCACAAAAAAACGACATATGTGTGTGTTCAAATTTATTTTTTTTTAGGACATGCTTAAACTTTTACCGAGTTTTGCCTAAGCACTTGTAGAGTATCCTCATGACGCCATATTCTGCTTTGTTTGCTGGGATTTTCAGGGCACTCTTGAATAACGATTTGTCTACCCATTTCTTGAAGCAAATCATGCATCAATATTTTATTATTTTCATCGATGTAAATGAGTGACATTTGAATTAGAATCTCAATCCCACTATTGGCATGGATACCACAATGTTCTAGGGACTTGATGATCTCTTCTTTGTCATATCTATTAAGAAAACATGCAATGTCGAGAAAGATCGTCCTTTCATTGGCCTCTAAGCCGTCAATAACAATCCTCAATATATCATGAGCCTTTCCCTGAGGGATCTCTTTCAGTTGATCAAAAGCTACTTGCCATTCTTTGACGCTTTTGCCGTTCAAGAAAGAACCCATCACCGTGAGTACCAAAGGAAGCCCTTTGGAATAACTGGTGAAGCAATTTAAGAGCATCCTATAATCACTTTTGGGATACCTTTTTTGGAATGCATTCCAACTGAAAAGCTCGAGAGCTTGATCATCATTCAGCACTTTTACCTCATAGATTTTCCCGCGTAAACCAATTAATATTTCTTCGCGTCGAGGTATCAAAATGATTCTACTTCCCATGCCTAAGTTTATTGCCTTGATGAGGTGGCTCAGTGGCTCCAACAACCCTTCAACATCGTCGAACACCAACAAAACCCTCTTGTTTTGAAGCTTACTCCTCATGAAGTTTAGTACTTCTTGCATATCATCTCCAAACTCCAAAAATCCATTGCTGAGAATGTCACCAAAAAGGGTCTCCAGCATTTTGACGAGGCTGTCTTGACTCGATATATCCTTCACATTCGCGAGAAAGCAACTCCAATCAAATCGATCTTCAATTCGATCGTACAAAGCTCTCACAAGTGTTGTCTTACCTATTCCGCTAGTCCCAGAAATTCCAACAATTTGGACCTCTTCAACCTCTGATTGGAGTAAGGAGTTCAAGGCTTGTACTTGAGAATCTAACCCAACCGGATGGAAAGCAAGCAGGTCCGTGCGTGAGCACCTCAGTCTTCTTGAAATTTTCTCCACAACGGATTGGATGAATTCAGCTTCAAGTCTACAAATTGTCAACAACTAAAGGTGTGACTCTGGTTGTTCGTGCTAGTAAAAGATAAAGAAAAGATCACTCAGATTGCATTATTAACTTGGGAGAATCGTCCATCTAATCTAAATTTAATATCCAACATCTAATCCAATATAATAGAAGTGGAACATGAGAGGTTGACATGTGCTCTCATAGTAGTGGCACATTTCCCCCCCTTTCGTGTTTGATTTTCCTTAACTTTTCTTGTTCTTATCTTATTGAAAAAAAAAAAAAAACTCTTTCTTATACTTTTCAATTAATTGGAAATCACACGTATATTTATTTTGCATATGTCACTCCTTTTTTCAAAATATTGATTATACTTTTCTTGAAAACCTCATGTTAATCATGAGAACAAAATATTCAAACATGCCTCCCTCCACTTTTAACATAAAAGCATGTTAATCAAACATCATAACATCACATGTGTCGCCATTTGAAGTAATCAACAAAAAACTAATGTTAATGATGTTGAAACGTTTTAGTGTAATGACATGGTGATGTCAATTGAAATTTGACTCAAGTGTCAAGATTCTATCTATTAAACAAATAAAACACTGAAAAATAAGTGCTTTTCGTGAGAATTAGTAGAGCCACCATGGAGAAGAAGATGAATGACTAGTATAGCCACTATGGAAAAGAATATGCGATGACTGGACAGTCAGAACCATACACCGATGCGAACTTCATCTTATGTTTATCTTAATTTTTAAATAAGCCAACCTATGAAAAGTTCACCGATGGAACAATGAAGTATATTTCAAGAGTTATTTCCATTAATCTATATCATAGCCTTTTCTCCGTGCATAGCATGGTTCTGTTAGGCTAGTACTCTAGCATTATAACCAGCAGAATGATCTAAAACTTCATCAACAACTGACTTAATTATGAACAGTTTCATTAAATGGGTTTTGTTCATAATGTCTGAAGTAGTTTCGGAATAGGACGTAATTTTTTTAAACTTAAATCTTCACCACACATAATCATATTGATATTCAAGGTATTAACATTTCGTGAAATTCTGCAGGAGGATCATTGAAGTTACGAGATATCTCGTGCTTATTGGCATATTATCCTCATAAAAAACCTATATCGAGGAAGAGAAAAGCTCGACTACATGAAATAGTTATCATCTGGGGATAATGGTTCAAGTCTTGTGTTACTACAATATTCTTTCTTTTCTTGAATTGGAATTCTCTCCTTTCTTTGGATCAATTCTGTTTTTGGATTCGAATTGGGGCACCTTTGATTTTTCATCAATCCAGTTCGGCTCTGGATTAGTTAATTAGGTTTGAGATATTTCAATAGCGGATTTTGCCCATCAGAAAAACTATGCTAAATTTGAGGTCACCATTCCAAAGATAGCAATTTCTGGTTATGCACATATGTACAAAATGTTATGTATTTGTAATTAACAATGGAAAATCTTTTGGCTAATCTATTAAGCAACAATTGAAGAGAGGAGGGATAGAAACAGGTCGAAGAAAAACATTCTGATGCTCACCGAAAAGAGGTTCTACTATAAAAGGTTTCTTGGCCAAAATAGATAATAATATAGAAAGTAGAGAGAGGAGGAAATAAAAGATGGGGGAGAAACAAACTGGAGGCTAAACTTTCTTCTAGACCCTAGCTAGGTACCACAGTCCAAACAATACAAAGGCTGATAATAACCTTTTTTCTCTTTTCTTCTTTGCCTTTGACGGATAGATCATTCCGTAGTTGCGAGTTATGACGGTGAAGGGAAGGGTTGCAACACAGCTAGGGTTTACCTAGTAATGGCCATGGAAGATGTCTGGACTTGCCCATCCTCGTTCTCTTTAACATGAACGAAAAGAAAGCATGGGACTTCTGATAACCTCCTATAGGAAAAGAAGCTCATATGCTTTCGAATTCACCCACTTGTATGTTTTCCACAACGAGACTCTGTGAGGGAAATGATGCATGAAGGAAATGGGCAACGGCGAAAATCATTTGTTCAGTTATCACACACAAAATATTGAATGAGGGTTACAAGAAAAAAGGGGACATCCATCAATTTTTTTTCCTTTAACCTTTAACAGAAGGTTATCTATCGTTTTATGTAGCTGAACAGTTCTAATTTGCTAAATATGGAGGAAATCAGCATATGCTGAAACACATGCTTTCGGGGTAAATCTGATAAACGCTAAGAGAAAAAAAGTTGTTTATGGAAGAAACAGAAGGCGTCAAGAGTGTAACTTTAACAGTTATAATAGCACTTTTTTTTTCCTGCAAGCTGTAAGTATCAGAAATATATCCGTAAAGATGTTCCAGTATAGATGTTAAATCTCTTTGATGAGCCAAACAATTAAGTTGGAGTCCTATTCTAGCGAAGTTCATTACCTAGTAAAGGATTCCAAACATTTACATATGTTCCTACTGCCCATGGACCAAAGATGGGACTTTTGTTTCTTTGGTCGATCAAAGATGGGACTTTAAGGGGAAATTTTGTTGTTTCATTGACAAAATAAGTAACTGCCCTTAGGATTCCTCTCAAGAAAACACGTAAGAGAGAAACTTAGTACCTGTTTCCAAGAGACCAACCGGTGAGATTGCCAGCTTTCTGGAGAGCGTCTCTCCACTTCCGAACCCTGTCAGCATTCTCCTGTCCGAAACCCTTCTCGCTTTGGCCAATCTGCTTGAATGGTCCGGACTGCTCACGCATCTCTCTGGGGTCGACGTCCACAAAAATGACAAACACCAGCTGGCCTTTCTTTTCCTTGCACTCGAGGATCTTATCCAGCTCGTCCAGGCACCATGGCGAGGAGGCAAAGGTCTGAGAGATCACCACGATGGCGCTTCTTGACTGCTCAATCGCTTCATTGATTGCCAGTGTGATCTCTAGTCCTCTGTCCAGACTGCTGTCTACAAAGGTCTTTATCCTGTTCCGCTCGAGAGCGTCGTGGAGATGGCTCACGAAGTTGCGCGTGTCAGCCTGTTTATAACTGATGAACGTATCGTGAACCCAGCAAGGGATGGACGATGTGGGCAAGAAGAGCTGAGGCCTGGCTGTCTGGCTATGCTTGAGCGAAGAGAAGTGGGGTGGAAAGAAAGAGGGCAAAGAGATGGGAGGGGATTGCAATCGGCACTGTGATGTTCTCTTGTTTAGGAGGCTTGGAAACAATGGAGGAGGATAAAAAGGAGGGAAAGGCTTGCTCTTGAGTTGGCCAAATTGGATCATCATCTTACTAGAATTCGCCATTCAAAAACAATCGAAGGAGAGAGAGCTGTACCGAGTGTTCACTCACAACGGAATCTCCCTTGACCTATTTAAATTAGAAAGGCAAATTCTGAGCTCCGTCTCTCTCTCACTGTTTTCGTCCATTTTCTCGAACTTGACGTGTCACATCACTATCCCTACATTTTCTCCTACATACTATACGAACTGTAATAGTTTTCCGTGAGATACGGCGAAGTGTTTCCCCTTTTCTTGGAAATGTGAACTGCGCGTGTGCAGCTACTGACAGAATCTCAAGAGAATCAAAGCCGAAACCACATTCCATATAGGAACATAAGTTATTACACTGAAAAAGAAATAAAAAATTATAATATTCCTCATGAGAAATTAGCTATCGGATGATCCGACGACGTCTTTTCATCACAAATAGACGAAAGAGATACATAATTCTAGATAAATGTGACTAAGCTATCACGGGAATAAATTCTCACAACCATCGAAAAGACTACAAGTGTCTCAAACGTGCAAGCACTATTTTCTAGGATAATTTGCTCTCTTTATGGTGGTTGTGGCTATATCTGTGCTCTTCTATTCTCAAAAGTCTTATGCCCATGTTCTCAAGACGCCATGATCTTGTCTTGAGTGGTTGTGACGCAGAGAGAAACGTAAATTTGAAACAACTCCAAAGAACTCGAAATTTTTATTCAACGATACTACGTTTCTGATTACAAGACAGACATCATATATATAGAGACAGGACTCCTAATATTAATGGAAACTGAATAATTAAAGATAACATCTAATAAACTAATATAGGCAACTGCTTAAATGGTAATATAGGAAATTGCCTGAACGGTAATATAGGAAACTGCCTGACTGGTAATATAGGAAACTGCCTGAACGGTGATATAGGAAACTGCCTGACTGGTAATATAGGAAACTGCCTGAACGGTGATATAGAAAACTGCCTGAACGGTGATATAGGAAACTGCCTGAATGATTGTTTTCTCCAAAATCAAAAAAATTGCCGAGATTTCTGGCCATTACGGCGATCATATTCTTCAAGATAATTACAGGCTAACTGTTCTACATCATTCCCTCCCTCTTCGGAAAAACTCGCCCTCGAGTTATGATCAGGATAGAGGGGTGTATTCGAAGCATAATATTCAAATAAATCTGCCACATTAAATGTAGGAGAAATGTTGAGATCACTAGGAAGATCAACTATATAGGCATTATCGTTGATCTTCTTCAGGATGCGGCAAGGACCAATCTTCTTGTGCTTCAGTTTACTATAGGTACCTACAGGAAAACGTTCCTTTCGCAGGAAAACCATTACCTCATCACCTACTTCAAAAATTTTCGAACGTCGCTGTTTGTCAGCATCCACCTTATACTTTGAATTAGAAACAGCCAATTGACTAGCCACAGCAGCTTGGACTTCATTAATTCTGGTCGCCAACTTCTTTACAATATGAGGGGCATTACTCTGTGGTCTCAAAGTAATTTTAGTCCTTTTCCATACAAAAGAATACGTATTCTCCCTAGCTCAATGTGTAGCATCAACATCATATTGCCACGGCCGACCCAGTAAAACATGACACGCGTCCATCTCCACAACATCACAGATAATTGTATCTTTATATGATTTTCCGATCGAAATAGGTAAATGGCATAATTGGTTTACCTTAAGTTTTGCTCCTTTGCGAATCCATCTGATCGTGTAGGGCGTGGGATGCGGCTCCGTCTTTAGTTGCAAGTGATCCACCAAGACCTTTGACACTATATTCTCGCAATTTCCGCTGTCAATAATGATATTGCATACTTTGCCGTTGACAGTACAACGAGCGCAGAAAAGCTAATTCCTCTGGGTATCTTCTATCCACGGAGTAAACAATAGACGACGCACAACACAATTAACATGCTCGCCCACTTCATCTTCCACTGCCACTTCTTCTTCCTTTTCCCAATCATCTTCATACACATCTTCGTCATGTTCAACGATATTGGCCATTCTACGACGAGGACAATCGCTGGAACGATGGCCTAACTCGTTACACTTGTAGCACTTGATCGGTTGGGGTTTGGCATATGAATTCTTGATATTTTGATTGGGAGTACGATTGCTTGCTGCAACTGCTTCCTTAGGCGTTCCCGTAGTACTCCCTGGAACTTGGCTCGAATCAGGGGTTTGTTGACTAGAAGAACTTGAAACATAAAGCTGTCTTCCTTTTCCGAATGACCCACGATACGAATAGTTGTTACCACGAGTACTAGGGTTAGTCCTCTCCAATTGTATCTCAATTTTTCGCGCCATATCCTGGGCGTCTTCGATAGAGAATAGTCGATGCAAAGAAACCCGATCCTGGATATTAAGTCGCAAACCATTAATGTACCTAGCAGTTTGTTGTGCCTCGGACTCATCCAGGTTATTGCGAGCGGAGAGTCGAAGAAACTCTTCCGTATAAGCTTGGACCGATCTATTCCATTGTCGGCAATTCTGGAATTGCTGAAATAACAGTTGCTCATAGTCCGTTGGAAGGAACCTCTTCTTCAACTTCTGTTTCATCTGACTCCATGATTGAATAGGAGCCTTGCCTTGTCGACGTCGTGTTAATTGAGTTTGTTCCCACCAAGCTGAAGCGCCACCTTTCAACTTGTACGCCACAAGTTTCACTTGGCGATCCTCATCAATATCCATAGCGTTGAAGAATTTCTCGACCTCCCAAAGCCAGTCTAGGAAATCTTCAATATCCAAATTTCCATTGAAAGTAGGGAGATCTACCTTTAGTTGATACTGTTCAGGATCTCGTCGGTAGCCCCCCTGCCGTCGATTCCCACGAACATGCTCCTCCTGGAATCCCCTGTATCGGCGATCACCACGAATCTGCATCTCTTGGAAATCTTCGGCTTCGTCTTCCGTATCCTCGACATAGTCTTGACGCCTATGTCGGGGAATTCCTCCATGCCCCATAGCATCTTCGGGATCACGAACGACAAGAATTCGCTCGGCTGGAAGAACGCCAGGCGCATGGTTTGTGGACAAACGCTGGATGGCATCAAGGATCTCTTGAAACCTCCGATCGGTTTGAGCCACGAACTGATTGAACTCAGCCCACGTAATAGGCTCGTTCTCACGGCCCTCAGCTGCGGGGAGATTGACATTCACGTTATTCACCATCGTCACAAGAGAAACCTGCTCTGATACCAAATGACGCAGAGAGAAGCGTAAATTTGGAACAACTCCAAAGAACTCGAAATTTTTATTCAATGATACTATGTTTCTGATTACAAGACAGACATCATATATATAGAGACAGGACTCCTAATATTAATGGAAACTGAATAATTAAAGATAACATCTAATAAACTAATATAGGCAACTGCTTAAATGGTAATATAGGAAATTGCCTGAACGGTAATATAGGAAACTGCCTGACTGGTAATATAAGAAACTGCCTGAACGGTGATATAGGAAACTGCCTGACTGGTAATATAGGAAACTGCCTGAACGATGATATAGGAAACTGCCTGAACGGTGATATAGGAAACTGCCTGAATGGTTGTTTTCTCCAAAATCAGAAAAATTGCCGAGATTTCTGGCCATTACGGCGATCATATTCTTCAAGATAATTACAGGCTAACTGTTCTACATCAGGTTGTTCCGTTAAAAATGTATGCTAGTTGCTCTATGATCTCCATCACTTTGTTCTCCATTGGCTCTGAACCTATAACCGTATCATAATGCTTCTCTTGGATTTAACTTTCTCTTGACACCTTGATAGCTTGTCGATCCTTATTAGTCAATAATCTTATCAATCATTGTCGACCATACATCGCCAGAGGTCAACAACTAGCTGGTGAAAATCATCAATGTGTGCTAACATTGATATCGATTTTTAATGGTCAACAATGGGTCATGTGTTCTTATCAATACTTGATATTCCATTCACGTGTCTACCCATGTCAACAATTTAGTCACTTTTTGGTGTAAACACGATTGATGAGGACACCGTCCGAGTGGGTTGAGGATAATGATGAATGGTGAATACAAAAGGAAAAAATAGAAAAAAGAAGAAGAAAAGTTCGGAAAATTATGCAAAATGACACCATCTTGATTCAATTTGTTTATGTCACAACATCGGCTAGTCCACATAGAACAGCAGTACAAATTGGACCGCCACGTCAGTGATTTCTGACCAAAACTAGTAGAAAAGATTACATTGGTAACTCATTAAAAATATTTAGACTAAATTGGCCAAATTGAAAATTTTTGGACTGAATTGACCGCCAAGCAACAGATTTAAGACGTTATGAACAATTTTCCCAGTAAAACTTCATTCATATGCTTTCTCATATAAATTTTTGTTGCCTTTTCGTAGTTTGACTTGTGTGAATCCATGACAATCGATAGTTAGCCGCAAGATCTTTATTGACTCTAAGAACTTCGTTCTTCTTCTTGTTTCAGTGCACGTCCATATTAAGAAGTTATTCGTCTAACAATACTCTTTTTTCCCATTATCTTATAAAATATTATGAGCGTACTGACAAAGTACTAGAACGGATCACTTCAATCAGGCAAATCGTTATCTTTCAAATCTGTTGGTCCTCTGGACACTCAATAAACAAAAGGCTTTGAATAAACCCTTTACGCTAGATTTGATTGTCAAGATTAGTTTACAGGATATGTAACATAAAAAAATAAACATAATATTTCTCATACAACATATTTTCTCTGGCGAATGACCAAATATAACGTCAGATCTAGGGCATATCCTATCCATTTGGGTGTTTGTTGATCATAGATTAGGACTAGGATTAAAATTGAAAACAAAAAAATATACTTTGAGTTGGGAAAAGAAACTATGGCACTTGGCGAAAAATAAAAATAACTACAGCTGAAAAACAACCACCGTGAGTTGGTCGTTCCCGCTAGCACTTGAGGTATCGGGCGCGTTTGGGAGAGCATTTCCAAGGGTCCTTTAGTTTCAAAGGCCCTTGCGCCAAAATTGAGATATTTGATAATACAATGCCAAATGCTCTTAAGCTTCCAAAGTCCTTGAGCGCAATGCAATTCCACACCAACCATGGCTAATATTTTCGTGTTCTTGTCTTGCCCTCGCTCCTCAATTGTTAATAGTCTCTCTTAGACACTGTTCTCATCGCCTAAATCTAGCTCATCGACCTTTGGTTGACGCTCATTGAGAGTCGAGGGTCGCAGGGCTATCTTAGGTGACATATAGTGAATCACGGGTCCGTCTCAAGTTGAGAGTCGAGAATCACAGAGTGTCCTGCGATGAGAGTTGGCGAGGGACGCCGACACTCACCTCTGGTCACTAGGTGTCCTTTGGTCACCTGGTCGACGCTTGCCTCTAGCTTATGCGTGGTCACTAGATCCCAGCAGCCCCGCCCACTTTTTTTTTCCCTTTTTTTAACTTTTAAATTGCTATTTTTTAGCAATATACCCCTTGAATCAAAGAATTCATTTCCCCAAAGCTATCCTAAATGCCCCCAGTGACCCCCTTTATGGTAGCCGCCAGAGACACTCGACGAGAATGTCAATGCAATTGTGCATTGACTCTTGGTAGATTCAATATTTTATATATGGACTGATGGGGCATGTGTTCCACTTACTAAGAATAATTTTGTGGTGAATTATATGACCGGTGTCGTATTGTACTTTAGCTTTAAACTGAATTTCGCCTATTTCTTATACCAATGTTCCTTCACTTTGTCTCTGTTGTTTTTTTCATACTGTTCATTAGTTAAATCACCGACTGTTCAAAAAAGGGTAGTCACCGTCATTAAATTAACAACAATGTGAGGTGTTGGATAATAAAATATTCATGTCCTAAAGATATGCTTTACTTAACCAAAAGACAGAGAGAAGCTCGAGGAAGGAATCTTATCATCGGGGATCGACACCGTCACTATCGAAAGATTTGATTTGATGTTTTTGTTTGACAAGCTTCGTTGGACGAGAATAACTACCTTAAAGGTGCATTTATTTTATGAAAAATAAATAATTTAAATAATATTTTTAAATGGTTGCTCGTATTATTTATCAAAAAGAATAAATTAAAAATATTGTTATCGTTCTCAAAATTGTTTAAACATTTAATTATTGTTGATGGTAACAAAAATTAATTAACTCATTATTTCAAGCAATAAAAATTATCATTTTAAAGAAAAAGTTGTTCAAATTATTTATTTTTCCCGAAACAAATGGAACTAAGAACCAGCTATGGAAACCATGGTCATGCCATCCAATTCTCTCATAAATAAAATAAATGTATTACTAAATTATGCCCATATTAGATAAACAAAGAAAAAAAATCGATCTTGTGTGCCCCTGCTGTCGCTCCTTCTTGAAGCTACATTGAAGCCTTGTCGCATCCTCATCTCTGAAATTGAGTCATGACCTAAAGTTGGTGCTTTTTTTGGGACAATAAAAATTTGAGCTAGTCATATTTATAGTGTCAAATTAAAAATAAAATAGAAAATAAAAATAAAGAAATAACAAGGGAATTTTCAAAACCAGTCATCATTTTAATATCATCCTCACTTTTGGGAACTCTTATCAGTGCCCTGATGCCACTCGCTGCCTTGTCACCAGCATCCACGCTAGGTCAAGCTTGTCTCTCCCTTCATCTCCACTATTCTTTATGCCATGCCTCTATCCTCGCCTCTTTCGACCTGACATTAGTGATAACTCAACGTTGGATCTAGTGATCTTGATCATACTTTAGAAGTTTAAAATTAAATTGATAAATTGTCAAAAGGTTTATAATTAAATTAACACAATTGAAAAGTTTAAGATTGAATTAACCATCATATAATAAGTTTAGGATTTTTTGGATAATTTTTTTCCAAACTGTAATCTATTTCTATTGATCAGTCTAAAAGATTGCTTGATATAGATGAATAAACTGCGGTGGTCAACGAAAGAAACCCGAAGTCTCCTCACGTATTGTATTGAAAGACGCAAACTTTGGCCACGAAAGGACGCATGGCAGCGCAATTCATCTCTGAGTTTTGGATTGTTAAGAAATTGGTGATGATGAAAGGAGCACGATCATTACTTTTCGAGTCTTGCAAGTATTAGTCCTGTCTTTAACCAAAAAAAAAAAAACATTGCATGGTCAAGATGCTATTGAGACTCACTTAGATCATGCTATCGTTAGTCCTATTGTTTTTTTTTTCTTGGTAAAGACGTTAGTCCTATTGTTTAAATTGTTAATTATTGTAAAAAGATTCTATAACTTTTCGTATCAATGCCATAAAAAAAATTAAAACGCCGACATGTCATAGATAAAAAAAGACTATTTGGATACTATTATTGACTTGTATGTATCTCCTCAATTAATAGCCACAAAAGTTCAGTGCTCTTTTTGATGATTCCTTTTGGAGTTATTTGGGGGCCATCTCTATCGGGAGGGTAGTGACTTTAGCAGTGTGCACATTTTGTCGACTACCTTCTTACTGTTGACAGGTGACGCCAAACTTTTTTATTAAGAATTTCTTTTTATCTTTTCTCTTTATTTTGTTTTTAGGTTAAAATTTATACCTCAATATCAGTTATTGAGAGGCAACAGTTGTGAATTGGCTGAGAAGAAAACAGACAGAAAAGGAAAAACAAAAGGCCGTGACGGCCAAATGGAAGAAAAACACGAGTGTGTGTGGCAAAGAGAGAAGAAAGAGTAGGTTTGTTTTAGCGTTCCCAATCTCTTTGTGCTCCGATCTTGAGAGAAGATTGTTATTGCATTCCTCCATTTTTCAAAGTCAAGTGAATTCACAATGTGTCTCTACACGAAGATGCATCCCTAGTTTGGGTTAACTTTGATAACAATTTTTTTGGTGTGTTCTTTCAATTTTGTTCTTTTATTATTATATTATGTTTTTGTGAATTGTTTGCTTGTATTATTTTTCTAGAATCGGTGTCCGATTTCTGTCAACTAGTATTAGAATCTGGGTTGGCTAGTTGAGAATATGGAGTCTTCGATGACGTTCGATTGAAAGTAAACGATGTGGTATAAGATAAAATCAGAATCGATAAGTTATGGCAGATTTTCGAATGGTGAAAGTTCCAAATTGAGGACTATCTTTATCAAAAAGATCTCTATCCACACTTGAAGGTTGGAAACACGAAATCGCGGAAATTGATCCTACAGCACAATCGAGATGGAAAATTCTTGATTGAAAGGCATTATGTGCAATTTGTCCAGGGCTGACGAAAAAGACAAGGTACCATTTCGCGAAAGAAAGGACTACAAAAGAAGTCATGGATATTCTAACAATCATATATGAGAAACTATCCACATCAAATCAAATATTTTTGTTGATGAAGCCGGTTAATATGAAGTTATCGAATAGAGATTCTGTGGTAGAGCATGTTAATAGTTTCACATAGGTCACATGTCAATTGGAATCAGTAGGCATAAATCTAGATACGAAGCTCCAAGCTTTAATATATTCATTTTCCCTTTTAGGATGCAACAACACCGCAACATAGGGAATTTCAAGCACCAGGAATGATGATTTGACTTTGGATCATACTATGAGCAACATCATGGATGAAGAAATGCAAAGGAAAGTCTTGAGTGGAGAAAATTTTTCTTCATCTACATCTTCAACGATACTAGTAGTGGAGAATCGTGAGGGAAGTAAAAGTAGAAGAAAATTCAGCGGGCGTGGTAGGTCATAATCAAAGGGAAAGAGAGGCTGTGAAAGAGAAGTGTTGGTTTGTTACCAAACTGGACACCGGAGATTTCATTGTAAAGGCTACAAAAAGAAACGATGACATGAGAATCAAGGAGTTAATGTGGTTAACTATGAACCTTTCCTAAAGGACTTGTGTTTGTCTGCAAGGTTTGACTTGATGAAAGACAATTGGTTTATTAACTCCAATGCTTCTTTCCATTACATTTCACAAAGAGACATATTTGCTAATTATGCCAGTGGAGATTTTGGGTAAGTGGTCATGGGAAATGGCCACATAGGTTTGATTGTTGGAAAAGAAATAGTGATTGTGAACATCTCAGGTGGAGCACATCTAGTTTTGCGTGAAATCAGGAATATTCTAGAGTTGTAGAAAAAGCTAATCTTAATTAGTGAACTTAACCAAAAAGATTTGGTAATAACCGTTGGAGGCAGAGAGCAGAAGATAACCTCAAGGGCAATAGTAGCAACAAAAGGAAGTTTCCCATCTCTAGAGAAACAATATCAATGATATTGTTACAACTACAGTGGCTACATGTAATTTGTCTACTCTTTGGCATTATTTCTTAGGACATTTTGGTGAAAAGGGTCTAAAGTAGTTACATTTAAGAAAGTTGCTTCTAGGTTTGCAGAAAGTTGAGATTTCTATGAGAGTTGCATTTATGGAAAATAAAAAGCGGTTAGTTTTCAATTGAATGAACAACAAAATAAAGGCCGAAATCTAGAGTTGGTTCATACTAATGTGTAGGACCAGATCATGAACTGTCTTATGGTGGTAAGAGATATTTTTTCATTTTCATTCATGATGAGATAAGGAAGACTTGGGTCTATGCTCTTAGAGAAAAATCAAAAGTATTTGGGATGTTCAAAATGTGAATACCATGGTAGAAAAAGAGACAGACTATTCGATTAAAGTTCTAATGTCTGATAATGGTGGTGAATACACAAGTAAGAAATTTGCAGAATACATGAGCTAGGAAGGCATGCACGGGTTGAAGACAATTCCTAGAACTCCTCAAGAGAACGGTGTAGCTGAGTGGATGAATATGACCATTTTGGAGCGCACAAGATAAATAAGGCTACATGCGGTCTCTCGCTACACTTATGGGCTATGACAATTGATGCATCTATTCATTTGATCAACAGGATTACATCTAATGCGATGAATGGAGAAATACCGTAAGAGCAGCGGTAAGGTAAAAAGATTAGTTATTAATATTCAAAAATTTTTGGTTGTATTGCATATACTTTAATTAACAGGGAGGATAAATGGAAGCTTGATGCTAAGTCCCAGAAGCGCGGTCTTTATCGGATATGGTAGCAATGAGTATGGTTATAGGCTTTGAGATTATGAAAATAACAAAGTCATTCACAGTCAAAATATGGTATTCCATGAAGAAAAGATGTACAAGGATTGTCAGACAAAGCATGAGAAGGAATTGGAACCAAAATATGTTGAGCTAAACACAATGCCCATAAAGATGTTTCCAGCAGATCATAGTGCACTTGAAGGGGAGGATCGTGATAAACCTATGATCATTGAGTAGGTAGTTTTAGAGGAACGTCATGATCTAGAATAGACTAACGACCCTAAACTACCTATCTTGAGGAGGTCTACATGTATAAGGAAGCCAAAAGTTAATTTTTGATCCATCAGCAAACACTGTTCTGAGCGATGTACTGCATACAAATTCGGGAGAGCTAGAGACTTAGGATGAGACAAAGAAAGATAGATTTCACATGCAGTAGGAGTGTGCTATGAAAGACGAGATAAGCTTGTTATTTCATAACAAAACTTGAGAGTTGACCGAGTTGCCCACTAGTAAAAAGGTTTTGTTAAACAAGTGGGTGTACAAGATAAAAAAATGAAGCAAATAGTAGTACTAAATACAAAGTAAGACTTGTTGTCGAGGGTTTTTCTCAAAAAGAAGGGATCGACTACTTCGAGATATTTTCACCAATAATGAAATTGACATCAATCAGAGTTTTGCAAATTATAATTGTAGTGGAGGATTTTCATTTCAAGTAGTTGGGTATGGAAATGAAGTTTTTGCATGGCAACCTAGATGAGAGGTACACATGGTGTGACCCAAAGGCTTTGAGGTCAAAGCTAAGGAACACATGATATGTCACATGAAGAAAAAGCTTATACGTCATAAAGAAAGCTCCACAACAATAGTACTTAAAGTTTGATGATTTCATGGAAAGGAAGATTTGCACACTGCAAGGCTAATCATTGTATCTATTTTTGCAAGTATGGCAATGGTGATATTGTGTATCTCTCTTTATATGTGGATGACGTGTTAATGGCTAGCTCCAATATGAAGAAAATTGCAAAAATAAAGAAGATGTTGGCATCATAGCTTGCCATGAAAGACTTACGAGAGGCCAAGAAGATCTTAGGCATGAAAATCATCAGGGATAGGAAAAATAAGAAACCATGGTTGTCGCAAGAAGACCGTGTATAGAATTGTTGAACAAATTCAACATGCTTAAGGCAAAACTGGTTGCAACTCCTTTGGCGAGTCACTTCAAACTTTCTAATTATATGTGTTCGAGTTCTTAGACTTTAAAGATGAGATGGCGGCACTCCCATATGCATCAGCAGTGGAAAGTTTACTGTATGCCATGGTGACCACGAGACTAGACATTGCATAGATAGTGAGACTTGTGACTTGATATTTGCATAATTTTGGCAAAGAGCATTGGAATGCACTAAAATGAATTTTGAGATATCTAGCAAGTACATCAAATTGGTCTATTTGTTATGGAGAAACATCTCTAGAGTTGTAGGATATGTCGAAGAAGATTACTTGAATGATCAAGAAAGTGGTAAGAATACCACTGGATATGTTTTTACATTTGCAGGTACAGCCATAAGTTGGGTATCTCAACTACATAAAGTATAGGCTCTATTGACGATAGAAGTGGAGTAAGTGACCATCGCGGAAGCTTTTAAGGAAATCATATGGTTCCAAGTACATGAAGGAAAGCAACTAATGAGCACAATGTGAAATGTTAGTGAAAGTGCAGTGTGCTTAGCTAAAAAAACAACATATCACTCAAACACTAGACATATCAAGAGATGTTATCATTTCATCATATTAACATTGAAAGATAATGTGTTATAACTATAGAAGATTGATACCTCAAAGAATCAAGTTGACATGTTTACAAAGGTACTTCACAGACATGAGCATTTTTTCTGTACTACTACCATGGGCATTACACCATGTTAATTGATCAGGAGTATCGTTAAGGCACAAGTTCTAGTTACTAGCTTTTGAAGTAGATGAAGGCAAAGTTACTTGGTGCATTGGATGTATTTGTCTTCAAGTGGGAGATTGTTAGCGGGTGAAGCCAAACTTTTTTATCAAGGGCTTTTTTAATCTTTTTGCTTTATTTTGCATTTTGGCCAAAAGCTACACCTTATCTATCAGCAAAAGGAAGTAGTGGTGAATTGGCTAAGAAGAAAATAGAGAGAAAAGACAGAGAGGCTGCGACAACCAAAAGGAAGAAATACGTGAGTGTGTATGGAAAAGAGAGAAGAAAAAGTGGTTTTTTTTTCGTGAGTATTCTTAATCTCTTTGTACTCCAATTTTGACAAAATATTATCATTGTATTCCTTTTTTTTTTTTTTTTTCAAAATTTAGTGGATTTGTAGGCACCATGGAGACAGCTCAAGTTTAGGTGAACTTCGATAAAAAAGTTTCTTGTGTGCTCTTTCGTTCTATTATTTTATTATCATATTCTGTCTGTGTAGATTGTTTGCTTGTGTTATTTTTTTTGGAATTGATGTGTGAATCTTATCACTTACTTGTCAATCATTTAATTAGCCCCCATATATCGATAAAGTTTACTAAACCGTTCTGGAATCATGAAGATGTAGCTTCTATACACAAACAAAATATACAGCAAATAATTCTAGCATATTTTTAAGCATAAAAACATTACGTTGCTATTGGAGTAATCATTTACGAAACTCTCGGGCTATTTTCCTTAAAAGTTACCAACTTTAACTCGAGTCTCAATTTTGACCAAAACTTCTTTCATATCATAACTCTAGCTCGAATCCTAATTCTGGTTCCACAAAAAGGCATTTACTTAAACTTGGATCTCAATTTTAACCTAAGGTTTTTCTGTCTCATAAAAAAAACACAAATTTTCATTCAATACCTAGACATGGCTCCTGTCAAGCTTCTGTTAAGTTTCCAGCGAATACATGTGGAATGACACATTGAATTTTTAACAACATTATTAGATGGAAACTTGACGAGAGCTAGGGTCGACTGGATGTTTGTCCTTTTTTTTTTTTAGACAAAGAAAAGTTAGAGCCAAAATTAAAACTCGACCTAATGATGATGCTTTTTTTAGAGAAGATTTTTTTTTTGGGTCAGACAAAAGTATTTGGACCAAAATTGGGATCCGGCTTTAAATTGGTGCTTTTAGAGGAACTTAGGTCTTTGCCCCTCAAAAGAATTTGTCGCGACCTTCCCAAACCGGCACTGCCGCCTACGGGGTTAGGCTAATGGATTATTAAATTAAACCTAGCTCGAGCTCTCCCAAACCCATACCAATTCGCGAGTTAAGTTTAAGCTGTTAACATATAAATCAATTTCAACTGCAAGTCGTCACTAATCGATTTTTGATGGGTCGATTAGACACCCAAGTAAAGCACAGGAGAAATACTTTACTTCTACGAACCAGAAATTCAATGGGTTTGGGGACTTGATTATACTAATTGACCAACTAGTACCCTTTCGATACCTAATCTTGCTCAATTCATCGCTTAACGTGTTCACACTAACTGAGAGTTTCAACATTCCATCCCTAATCAAGCCAAGGGAAGTAACCGTCAATACCTAAACCTAACATGCATAATTAGCCACATGTAAGATTAAATTGGATGCGCAATTCAAAGTGTGTGAATTAGCTAATGTGCAATCAAACATGATGCTAATCACGCAAAAGGGGCAAGAAAAGCCAATTCTAAATTTCAAATAATATTTTTTGGAATTTTCTCAAATTTTTCTGAATTTTTTTAAATATATATTTTTTATAATTTTTTTATTTAATAAAATAAAGATCCGGACTGGGTCCCCTGACCCGATCTACCCGAATGCCCGACCCAACTCTCCAAAACTTCCAAATATTCTCTCTTCCCCCAAAACTCTCGAATGCTCTATCTCCCAAAGGCTCACTCTCCTGAATGCTCACTTTCTCGAATGCCTTCTTTCCTGAATGCTCACTTTCCCGAATGCTCCATCTCTCGAATACTCTCTTTCTCGAATGCTCACTTTACCGAATGCTCTATCTCCCAAATATTCTCTTTCCTGAATGCTCACTTTCCCAAACGCTCTCACTTTCCCGAAAACCTTCTTTCCCAAACGCTCTCTCTCCCAAATGCTTTCTTCTACTTTCAACGAGAGCACGCTGTGGACTCTTTGCCGATGCTCCGATCGACTCTCATCACCGTCAGTCTTCACCAAACGATTCCGGCAACACTACCGTCACCGAAGGAACATACCACATCAAACCATTTCAGCAAAACAAACAGCCAAAACAAACATATTCACACTAACGATCAGGAGGAACCCGCCGGCTAAAGTGCCCTCAAGCTGCAGGTTCGTCAATGCGAGAAAAAAATCCCCGGCGGGAGATACGTACACGAAGCTAACTTAAACAATGCTCAAACAGTGGTGTAAAACACAAGAGATGACAATAATAGTTTTTTGGTGAAAAAAGTTTCAGCATCCTTCTGGGCATTTTATCAAACACGTTGGTGGGTGCCATAACAATAGAAGATTTCCAACTCAATCGAGGCTTAAACGAACCGGGATCCTCAACACGGGACCCAAGAACAAGCATGAGGCATCACGGGCCGGAACTCGCCCGAGCCGGACGGCTGCGTGCTTCAGCCAGTGAGCCCCAAAAACATAGTACACAGAAAGAACAGGGGTAGCGGTTCCTTACGATGCTCCCTACCCAACTCGGCGGCAGTGAATGGAGGGCGAACGAGATAGATCGGGGGACGTCCGCTCACCTCGCACGCCTACAAGCCGAGATCCTCAGGAAACCGACCCTAAATCAAACAAAACGCATTCCAGCGAAAACCCAGACCTAAACTTACAAAAAATCGGCGTTAGGTAGGGTAGAACGTGTGTGGATTCTCAGCTGCGACACCAACGCAGCGAGTGCCGAAGGATGTCACGGATCTCTCGGTCTCTCGGATTTCTCTCTCCCCGGCTCAGTCTCACTCACTCCATTCCCCCCCCCCCCTTTCTTTTTCATCTTACCTTTTAACGCCGAGAGAAAGAGGAGTATCTCTTCCTCTCGGCTTCCCCCTCGCGACACTCGCCATTCCATTTCTAGCTCAAAGGCCTCTTCGATCAGAACGCCTTCTTTATTTATGCTCATGCCGTCAGCCAATCTTCTCCTTGGGGGTTAAATCGCGCCCGTTTCTATGCTAAAACGGTTGTGGGTTCTCTTGGGTCCTTGCGCCGTCAAGGTGCAGCGCTGTGCCACTGCTTCCCGCTTCTGGAGTCGCAGCTTTAGCCTCCTCATGCAGAGCACACCTCTGTTTTGTCTGTTCCAGCTTCTGGCTTCTGCGTTCTGTTTTTGGTTTGTCTTCTTCGTTAGGTTAGTGCACGATACAGGCAAGTGGAGTGAGCCAGAGTAGACTACTTCAATGCTGGCCTCTCTCTCTCTCTTTTAATTTTTTAATAATTTTTTTTTGAAATTAAACAAGGAAAGCATGTTCTAATATGCCATATTAATGTAAATGCACCTTAAGTCTATATGCCAATTAATTTAGTGAAAATATTTTTGTTTAGAGGTTAAAAATTAAACCCTAAATTTTTTATGCAATAAAACCCTAAATGATTGAGCAAAATTTAGGTATCAACAACTGTCCCTCTTTAAAATTGAGTTTAAAGAGGTTCATTTTAAAAATAAGAGACACTTAAGTTTTTTTCATAGAAGGCATGGGAAGATGCATGAGAGATGATTGATTTTTTTTTTAAGGGGACAAAACTAAAATGACATTTAGGGACTAAAACCTTGTAAACGTCGGAAATTCCACCTAGGGATTAAAACCCTGTGAGCAGCTAAGATCCTATTTACGGACTAAAACCCTATAAACGGCCATAGGAACAACACCATGAAAGAACGCCTAGGGGCTAAAACCCTATGAACGTCTAAAATTCTGCCTAGGGGCTAAAACTCTATGAACGGTAATAGGAACAACATCTCGAAAGAACACCTAAAGACTAAAACCCTATGAACGTCAAAGATTTCGTCTAGGGGCTAAAACCCCATGAACGGTAAAGATTCTGTTTAGGAACTAAAACCTCATGAATAGCTATAGGAACAACAGCTTGAAAAGATGCCTAGAGGCTAAAACCCTATAAACGACAATAGGAACAATGCCTCGAAGGAATGCTTAGGGACTAAAACCCTATGAACGTCGAAGATTCCATCTAGGGGCTAAAACCCTATGAACGGTAAAGATTTTGTTTATGAACTAAAACCCTATGAACGGCTAAGGCTTCGCTTAGGGACTAAAACCCTATGAACGTTGAAGATCCCACCTAGGAGCTAAAACCCTATGAACGGTAAAAATTCTGTTTAGGGACTAAAACCCAGAAGGAACACTATTTCCTATAAAAATGCAAGAAATGTCCACAATGAACAGGCCAAAAGAGATATTACAAGCCATAGTAATGCTTTATGTAGAAAAAGTGTTTCAAGCAACTGTTGAAGCTCGATGCATGTCGATTCTACCAGGAAAATTTGCTGCATTGCAATGATTCTAAGCTGTTAAAGCTCGCCAGACTTGTTGATTTGCAAGCTACTGAAGTGGTCACTGCATAAAATGTGTCTTAACAAATTCCATGATAGCAAAGAACATCATTACTAAGAGAGTGTTGATTGTTCGAGCAATTCAAACTGATTTTGATTGTCCAGCAAACATTCGGCATTGTTCGATACCACAAAATTGCCATTAGGCCTAAAGAACGTCGTTAATCATCAAATTCCCTTAGAGGACAAATCTTTGTCCAAAAGGACCTCGGTCCATGAAGAGGGCTTGTTAAGTATGCCAAACAAGAGCTCTTTAGTCGAAAAAGGACTTTTCACATATCCTTAAGAAGGCTATTTGATCCTATCCATTAATGTGGGAAATGGTCTAATCACTCGGTATATCTCACATGACCACTGTCGAAGATTTTGAGAATCATTCGCAATAAGTACACGTTGACCAATCTAAGAGGTCTTTTAAAGGACCATAATATAGGTTTGGTCATGGCTCCAACAATGGATGAGTTTTATCGGCTAAGGAATGCAATAATTGTCAATCAGCATCTCTGTTAGGTTTACAAGTCAAGAACCCTTGAGATGAGATAAGATAAGTTTGCCCCCACTTCTTCAAGCAATAGCTTCTTTGGAGCCCGAACTACTACTCGAACTATCCCAATCAGAAGAGACTTTGGGAAAGGGTTGCAAGAGTGGTTTGGTGAAAGCTCAAAAGGCTCGAGTTTTTTAGAAAAGATTTAAGAGCTGATGATTATCGTGGCATCATTATGATATCATCTTGTCTTTTCAAAAGGCGCATGACTCTTTAACTCGTCTCGAGAGTCCATCGGCGAATCATTTCGATATAAGAGCTTTGCTCTTTTTCTAATGGCTTACACCTTGGCAATGATTTTTCTTTCATGCAAGCATCAACATTTTTTTTTACGGGCATTGACTTTACTGTTACCAGGAACACTGCTTTTTCATGCTCCCTAACTTTCTTTTGTTCATTTGAACATTTAAGCTCTCGGGGCCTTTTGTTTTTTTTTTACGGGCATTGGCTTTGCTTTTACCAGACACACTGCTTTTTCATGCCCCATAACTTTCATTTGATTTTTGTTCATTTGAACATTTTGAACTCCTAGGACTTTCGAGATTTTTTTACACACTGTCACATAAGCACCAATTGCCTTGGTAAATTATGTGCCTTGCTTTAGTGCAGGGAGACAATCACCACTCGGGCTTTTGAAATGAATGTTAAGGCTCAACTTGGTTGAACAAGGGGTATAAGTGTTTGGATAGAAATATGAATGCTTTTCTTCATTTCGGGATGTTTCAAGCTTCCATAAAGACTAACCTGAAGTCACCACAAAAAGATTGATGCGAGTGATGTGACATCCTGGATTTTGACCCAATTTTGGGATTTATAAAACGTACAATCCGTCAGTGTGCTTATAGTGAAATCTCGCCCGAGAACTGATCACTCCCGATTATTGTTTTTAAATTTTGAGATTTCGCTAGAATCGCACTCGATCGAAATTGGCCGTTATTTAGACCCCAAACTTGGCAGTCGATTTCCGGGAGTTTCGGGAAGAAATAAATCGGACGGTGTCAATATTATGGTAGCCAACGTTGAGATTGTCAAGAATGATGAAAAAAGGGGAGTTTTTGACCAGGTGCAAATTTGGACTGGTAGACCTCCTTCGATATAGTTTGATTTAATTAATTTGGCCTTTGTCCCTTTTTATATACGAGGCTTATTATGGACCGGTAAATCGTTTTTGGTTTTGAATTTGGGCCATCGAATTTCATTTAATATTTGAATGTTTCTATTTCTTTTTCTCTTATCTCTCTCTCTCTCTCTCTCTCTCTCTCTCTCTCTCTCTCTTTCCCTCTGCCGTGCACGCCCCCCCATGCACACGTCCCCTCCCCTCTGTCCATGCAGACCTACCCCCCACCTGACACCTCTCTCTCCTCTCTCCTCCTTTTTCCTCTTCTTCTTCTTTTCTTCTTCTGCTTCTTCTTCTTCGACTTCGAGGCGTCTGCTTCTGCTTCTTCTCTGCTCGCCCAACCGACGCTGCCCGAGCTCGCTGCCGCGTCGTGCTGGCCCAGCTGCCCGTTGCCGGCCTGCCCGCGAGGCACGTGCAGCAGCCAGCTCGTCTCTGCTGCTCGTCGCGCCTGGCTATCGCCGCCGTCACCCCTACCGCACTAACCGTTGCCATTGCCGCCACGAGACCAGCCCCCCCTTGTCTCTCCCCTCCCCGGCCTCCTCCTTGTTCGGTTCCAACGAGCCCAGCCAGCTCGCCCTTCGCCGACCGCCGGTCAGCTCGTTCGGCTTCCGTCCGACGCGGCCAAGTCCTGCTGCTGTGCCATGTCGCCCCACCGCCGGGTCCGCCGCCTCCCCCTCACTCGCCGCCGATCGCCGCCGCCACCGGTCGTTGCCGGCCAGCCCAGCCGACCAGCCCCGCCGGCCAGCCTAGCCAGCTAGCCCAGCCAGCCAGCCAAGCCATGCCCGCGCCGTGCCCGTTGCCTGCGCCCGTGCCCTTACCTGTGCCCGTGCCCGCGCCCGTCGCCACGCCCGTGCCCACGCATATGCCTAGTCGGTACTGTTCACCCGGGCCATTTTAGGGCCGAGCCGGTTTTTCCCAGGCTAAATTTAGGTAAGTGACCTCCTAAACCCTACCTAGTATTTTAGGTACTTTATTGACTTGTCTCGGGTTAGACGGCTAGGGCGTGTTTTGAATTTATTTATATTATGAATTAATTAGATCATGTTATGCTCTAATTATGCTAATTGGATTGGATAAAATAAAATGCTTGATTGAGTGATGGTGCGTGGCCGACTTGAACGTCGGGTTTGTGGATTGAAGTGGCAAAGTGTGAATTGGACTGAGTTGTGAATTTGAGTTGTTTGATGTAGTTTGGCGTGAATTTGATTAAATTGAGTGGCGTGTGCTTGCCTGTAAATTTTAAGCCCGGATCAATCGGAGGGCTACGGACTTGGGACGTGTTGATGGCGGTCCGTGTGAAGGCAGGAATGGCCGATGTGCCAATTGGATGCGGGCTTGAGACGTGTTGACGATGGCCCGTTAAAGGTGTGTTAGACCGGGACTTGTTTACGTCGGTCATTGGAATTGATTGAATAGTGTGGCTTGGGACGTGTTGATGGCGGCCACTGGAATTGAATGAATGGTATGGCTTGGGACTTGTTGACGGCGGCCATTGGAATTGATCGAATTGTGAGGCTTGTGTGCCTGTGAGACCGGACTTGAGACGTGTTGACGGTGGTCCGTGAGAGGAAAGTTGATTGGACAAGTGTGTGCAATGTGATTGATTTGGATTGGTTAAATGTACGTGTGGTTGCTTGGTTGGATTGGTTGAGCGTGTGATTGAGTTGGCTGGTTGAGCATGTGATTGAGTTGGCTGGTTGAGCGTGTAATTGAATTGGCTGGTTGAGCATGTGATTGAGTTGGCTGGTTGAGCGTGTAATTGAATTGGCTGGTTGAATTAGTTGGGTTGATTGAGTGTAAGTGTGATTGGCAATGGAGCGATTATGATGTGTTATTTAATTACCATTATTGCATTATCACATGACGATTAACGTGTAGAGTTCACATGGGCTTGATGGCAAGGTGAGTACAATGATGCGAATTCTTTATGTTATGGGGTAGATTGCTTGTATGACTTGTCTGGGTACGCATTGGCCTATGTGGGGTCTAGGGGGTTGCTTATTGAGACTCGTTCTCACGGTTATTATATAACCATTTCAGATCCGCGACCATGAGTGATTGGAGACGCTACAAGGGTGTCTCGGAGATCGAGGACGGGTCAAATACCCGGCATTTTTGAGTTTCCCCTTTTGTAGAGGAGTTAAGTTTGCAACTATTGTTCCTTTCAAGAATTGTGGTTCTGTTGTTGTGGCTTAGCTTGGGAATTGTCTGTTGTGGACGTCGTAGGTGTCTGTCAAGTGTAGGAACTACAGTTATTGTTTCATGTTATTGCTATCCCTTGTCATTTTTAATCGTCCGGGTTGTTTCTATTTGTTTCCGCGCGTGTTTAATCTCTTATGTTTGGGTTGGGTCGGCAACGTGTCTGGGACGTCGCATTTAATGATCGATCGTGGTCGGGATGTCGCGGGCTCGGTGGGGTCCAGGGCGTGACATCCCCGTTGATTTGGTATCAAAGCAAGGTCAGCTCGAACCAAGATGGTCGAAACTTGGAGTGATAAGGAGCAATGACTTTGGGGTAGCCAGTTAGGGAGACTTGTTGACCATGCGTTACCCAGACTGCTTGGTTGTGATTGCTGAGTGATATTATGCACAAATTCGGGAAATGCAGGTGCGACATGACTTGAGGTTAGTGCACGTTCCCTATTCTTTGTGATTGAGTGGTGTGGTGATTGACGGCCTGCTTAATGAATTGCGTTGTGGTTCGTTGCCTAGGGCTTAGACTGGTATAGTTGGCCTAGGCCTTTAATTCTTAAGGGGAATTATAGCAGGTAAGTGAGTGGTGTGAACCTTGTGAGTATGAGTAGCCGAGGAAGAGGTCGAGGTCGAGGTCGTGTAGGTCCGCAAGTTAGAGTTGTGGGGGATTCCAGATAGGATGAGATTTTGAGGGCACTCGAGGAAGTTGGAATTTTAAGGGGAAGGCAGATTGAGGAGTGAAATGTGACTATTTCTACCGATGTTGAGGCTACTATTGTCAATGGAAATAACAAGAATCATAGGTATAATGAAAATGTTGGGAATCAAGGTCAATGGTAAGTTAATGCAGTCAGACAGATGCATCAATTGTTTTGAGAATTCTTGAAATTGAAACTTGCAAGGTTCGATGGGAAGAGGTGACCCTGAGGCTACATTACTTGGGACAGACGACTTAGAAAAAGGCTTTAGAGGTATTCGGGTGCACTGATGAGGAGAAAGTGACCATGGCTATATATCAACTCTAGGAAAATGCAAGTGATTGGTAAGAGGACCCCCGAATTAGGATATTTCAGAGGGCGTGTTTCTAAGCTGGGGTGTCATTATCGAGGTCTTTAATAAGAAGTACTTTCAGAAAGTGCCCAAGGACAGAAAATGACATAGTTCCTTCGACTCCACTAAAATCGGTTGTCAGTCGATCAGTACGAGGTCAAGTTGTGAGGTTGCTTAAGTACGCACTAAAGATGGTCAAGGACCATGTGGATGGGACAAGGAGATTTCAGGGTGGATTGGAACCGGAATTTCACAATCAGTTGGTACTTTTGGGTCTCAAGGAATTACAACAAGTTGTATGAGAGGGTTCGAAAGTTGACACGGATATGAGTGAAAGGACGGCCGCCTCTGGATCGCGATTCGTGCCGACTAGGGATAAGGGGAATTGTGGAAAGAAGCCTATGATAGAGAATCGGAGATTTGTCCCTCTAGTAAGAAAGAACTTTGGAAAGCCAGACTACCACTCCAATGTCGCGTGTCAGTCTTATGAAAAGAGGCATAGGAATGGCCATTGCTAAGGTAAAAGTGGAGCATGATGTGGATGTGGACAGTAAGGTCACCAAGTGAGAAATTGTTGAACCGACAGGTTAGGTCACTAATGTAATTGCAGCGACCGCAGGTAGGACATTAAGCGAGAGCTGCCTTGCAGATTAATCAGAATCGGTTATGGACGTAAGGAAAGTTGTTCGCTGTGGTGGAGAAGGAATCAGAGGATGTGCCGTGAAAGTCTAGAGGCGTTACGTGTTGATATTGGGTACAATAGGCGATAATTTTGAAGTTGTAACTCTAATGGTCGTGTACAACGTATAATTGCTTATAGTGGGTAGGCGCAATCGACTTAAGGATTTCTAAATTACTAACGATATTCTTGGACGAGTTGGGGGTGGATGAGTGTTGCTTAGGGATTACAGATTTTGTAAAAAAAAAAAAAATCGATGTGAGTTGTTTTTGAGAGACTGTTGGATTGAAATTTGGATGGATTGAGCTTTGTTTTTGAGGTGTAAAAAGATAATTAATTTGTGGCTAATTAGTTGGTTGAGGAATCAAGGCTAAAGGACATAGCCAAGGTGTATAATCTTTCTGATGTCTTTCCTCAGGAATTTCCGGGATTGCCACCTGATAGGAGGGTTGAGGTTGTGGTTGAGTTGGCCCCAGGGACAAAACCGACCTTAGGAGCGCTCTACAAGATGTCACTGTTGGAATTGAAGAAACTGAAAGTCCAAATGCGAGAGTTATTGGATGCGGGTTTTATTCGTTTAAGTGGGTCTCCATGGGAAGCGCCAGTTTTATTCGTGAGGAAGAAGGACGGATCGTTAATGTTATGTATTGACTACAGAAAGTTGAATCAGGTGACTATTAAGGATAAACACCTGTTGCCAAGGATAAATGACATGTTCGATTAGTTACAAGAGGTATCAATATTTTGTAAAGTCGAATTAAGGACTGGTTATCACCAATTGAGGATCAAGAAGGAGGACGTGCCAAAGTCGGTGTTTAGGACGAGGTATGGACACTATGAGTTTATGGTGATGCCATTTAGACTGACGGACGCCTTTGCAGCCTTTATGGATTTAATGAATCGGGTATTTAAGGAATTTCTGGATCAGTTTGTAATCATGTTCGTAGACGATATCTTGGTATACTCAAAAGGTTCCGCCGAGTATGAGTTACTTTTGGAAAAAGGTTCTAAGGGGCTTTAAAAGGAACATGCACTCTACACCAAGTTCAATAAGTGCGAATTCTAGTTTTACCGAGTAGCGTTCTTAGGACATGTGGTATCTGGTGAAGGGATCGCAGTGGATCCGACAAAGATTGAAGCCATCATAAATTGGCCAAGACCGACAACGGTAATCGAGGTTCGAAGGTTCTTGGATCTAGCAGGTTATTATAGACGTTTTGTGGAAAAAGGGTTTTTAACGTTAGTAACACTGTGGACGCGTTTGCAAAAGAAGGAAACGAAATTTGAATGGACAGATGACTACAAAATGAGTTTTCAGGATTGAAACAGAGTTTGACGATCATGCCAGTGTTGACGGTCCCATGAGGTCTGGGAGGATATGAAATCTACAGTGACGCGTCGCTAAGAGGACTCGAATGTGTGTTGACACAACGTGGAAGAGTAGTGCCATACACATCGCAACAAATGAGACCGCATAAGCTGAATTATCCAACTCATGATTTGGAATTAGCCGCAGTTATTTTCGCTCTTAAGGTTTGGAGGCATAACCCGTGTGGGGAGAGATTTCAGATTTATACAGATCATCAGAGTTTAAAGGTATCGGTTTTCCCGAAAAGAACTTAGCATGAGACAACACCATTGGATGGAACTCCTCAAGGACTACGACTGCGATATATTATAAAACCCCGGAATGACTAATAAGGTAATAGATGCACTGAGTTGGAAATTGAGCATTGCGCATATGATGATAAAAGAATGGACCCTGTTAGAAGGAATTCGGGATTCAGAATTTAAGTGTGAAGCGAGTCATGTTTAGAGTCTGCTCGCCACATTAAGGATTAAACTGGAGATCCAGGCTAAGATTAAGGCTTTACAACCGATGAACCTAGAAATCTAGAAGATTCTGGAAATGGATGTCACAAAAAGGAAATCGGATTTTCAGGTATTCGATGATGGGACTTTAAAGTTTCGTGGACGGTTATGTGTGCCAAGTGATACAGAACTGAAAGAAGAGATTTTGTCTGAAGCACATTATAGTAATTATAGTATTCACCCCGGTAGTACGAAAATGTATCAAAATTTACGACAGCATTATTGGCGGAACAGCATGAAGGTGAACGTGGCCAAACATGTGGCTAAGTGTTTCACATGCCAACAAGTGAAGGTGCAACATTGCAAGCCGGGTGGAATGTTGCAACCATTGGAAATTCTCGAGTGGAAATGAGAACACATCACGATGGACTTCATCATGGGATTACCGAGAAGTCAAAGGGGTCATGATTCAATTTCAGTGATAGTTGATCGGTTGGCAAGGTCAGCACATTTTCTACCGGTGCAAAAGGATTTCGCTTTGGAAAGGTATGTCGATTTGTATGTACGACAAATAGTCCGTCTGCACAGAGTGCCGGTGACAAGCACTTCGGACCGTGATCCTAAGTTTACTGCCGCCTTGTGGAAAAGTCTTTATACGACATTAGGAACGAGGTTACAGTTTAGCACGACCTATCATCTCCAGACGGATGGTGAGCCTGAGAGGACGATTCAGACTTTGAAAGATATGCTGCGAGCATGTGTATTGGATTTTAGGGGAAGTTGGAAGGAATAATTGCCCTTGGTTGAGTTGCTTATAATAATAGCTATCGGTAGAGTATCAGAATGGCACCATTTGAAGCATTGTACAGCAAAGCCTGCAGAACACCGGTTTGTTGGGATGAAGTTGGTGAGAGGAGCATTATGGGTCCAGAGTTAGTGCAACAGTCAATTGAGACAATCAAGGTTGTCCGGGACAGACTCAAAACCGCGCAGAGCCACCAAAAGAATTATGCAGACCGGAGACGTAGGCCTTTGGAGTTCCAAGTAAAGGACCGCGTATTCCTCAAGGTGTCACCGATGAGAGAATTGTCACGGTTTGGTAAGAAAGGAAAATTGAGCTTGAGGTACGTGGGCCCATTCGAGGTCTTAAAGAGAATAGGCACCTTGGCTTATCGTCTTGCGCTACCGCCAAATTTATCTCATATTCATAATGTGTTCCACGTGTCTATGTTGAGGAAGTATGAACCGGACCCGACCCACGTACTGAATTTTGAGCAAATAGGCGTGGACGATAGAGTGTCGTACGTAGAAAAGCCAGTTCGGATCGAAGACAGAATAGAAAGAGTGTTGTGGAACAAGAAAATTCCAATGGTCAAAGTAAATTGAGAGCACCATGGGATCGGAGGTGCGACAAGGGAAAACGAAGAGTGATACGACATCAATACCCCAATTTGTTTGAATAGTTGGGGTTTGATTGTAAATTTCGAGGACGAAATTTTTGTAAAGGGGAAGAATTGTGACATCCCGGATTTTGACCAAATTTTGGGATTTATAAAACGTACAATTCATCAGTGTGCTTATAGTAAAATCTCACCCGAGAACTGATCACTCCCGGTTATTGTTTTTAAATTTTGAGATTTCGCTAGAATCGCACTCGATCGAAATTGGTCGTTGTTTAGACCCCAAACTTGGCAGTCGATTTCCGGGAGTTTCGGGAAGAAATAAATCGGACGGTATCAATATTATGATAGCCAACGTTGAGATTGTCAAGAATGATGAAAAAAAGGGAGTTTTTGACCAGGTGCAAATTTGGACTGGTAGACCTCCCTCGATATAGTTTTATTTAATTAATTTGACCTTTGTCCCTTTTTATATGCGAGGCTTATTATGGACCGGTAGATCATTTTCGGTTTTGAATTTGGGCCATCAGATTTCATTTAATATTTGAATGTTTCTATTTCTTTTTCTCTTATCTCTCTCTCTCCCTCTCTCTCTCTCTCTCTCTCTCTCTCTCTCTCTCTCTCTTTCTCTCCCTCTTTCCCTCTGCCGTGCACGCCCCCCCATGCACACGTCCCCTCCCCTCTGTCCATGCAGACCTACCCCCCACCTGACACCTCTCTCTCCTCTCTCCTCCTTTTTCCTCTTCTTCTTCATTTCTTCTTCTTCTTCGGCTTCGGGGCGTCTGCTTCTACTTCTTCTCTGCTCGCCCAACCGATGCTGCCCGAGCCCGCCGCCGTGTCGTGCCGCCCCGCCACCGTCGCCAGCAAGCTCCGCCGCCGTCGGGCCGTTCGCCAGCCTGCCCCGATTGCCCGTTGCCGGCCTGCCCGCGAGGCGCGCGTAGCAGCGAGCTCGTCGCTGCTACTCGTCGCGCCCGGCATTGCCCAGCCGCGCTTGGCTATCGCCGCCGTCGCCCTTGCCGCACTGACCGTCGCCGTTGCCGCCACGAGACCAGCCCCCCCTTCTCTCTCCCCTCCCCGGCCTCTTCCTTGTTCGGTTCCGACGAGCCCAGCCAACTCGCCCTTCGCCGCCCGCTGGTCAGCTCGTCCGACGCGGCCAAGTCCTGCCGTCGCGCCATGTCGCCCTGCCACCACGCTGTGCCGCCTCGCCGCCGGTCCGCCGCCTCCCCCTCACTCGCCGCCGATCGCTGCCGCCACCGGTCGTTGCCGGCCAGCCCCGCCGGCCAGCCAAGCCGTGCCCGCGCCGTGCCCGTTGCCCGCGCTTACGCCCGTGCCCTTACCTGTGCCCATGCCCGCGTCCGTCGCCGGGCCCGTCCCCGCGTCCGTGGCCGACCGCCGTGCCCGCGCATATGCCTAGTCGATACTGTTCACCCGGGCCATTTTAGGCCCGAGCCGGTTTTTCCCAGGCTAAATTTAGGTAAGTGACATCCTAAACCCTACCTAGTATTTTGGGTACTTTATTGACTTGTCTCGGGTTAGACGGCTAGGGCGTGTTTTGAATTTATTTATATTATGATTTAATTAGATCATGTTATGCTCTAATTATGCTAATTGGATTGGATAAAATAAAATGCTTGATTGAGTGATGGTGCATGGCCGACTTGAACGTCGGGTTTGTGGATTGAAGTGGCAAAGTGTGAATTGGACTGAGTTGTGAATTTGAGTTGTTTGATGTAGTTTGGCGTGAATTTGATTGAATTGAGTGGTGTGTGCTTGCCTGTAAATTTTAAGCCCGGATCGATCGGAGGGCTACGGACTTGGGATATGTTGACGGCGGTCCATGTGAAGGCAGGAATGGCCGATGTGCCAATTGGATGCGGGCTTGAGAGGTGTTGACGGCAGGAGGGCTACGGACTTGGGATGTGTTGACGGCGGCCCGTTAAAGGTGTGTTAGACCGGGACGTGTTTACGTCGGTCATTGGAATTGATTGAATAGTGTGGCTTGGGACGTGTTGACGGCGGCCACTGGAATTGAATGAATAGTATGGCTTGGGATGTGTTGACGGCGGCCATTGGAATTGATCGAATTGTGAGGCTTGTGTGCCTGTGAGATCGGACTTGAGACGTGTTGACGGTGGTCCGTGAGAGGAAAGTTGATTGGACACGTCTGTGGAATGTGATTGATTTGGATTGGTTAAATGTACGTGTGGTTGCTTGGTTGGATTGGTTGAGTGTGTGATTGAGTTGGCTAGTTGAGCATGTGATTGAGTTGGTTGGTTGAGCGTGTAATTGAATTGGCTGATTGAGCATGTGATTGAGTTGGCTGGTTGAGCGTGTAATTGAATTGGCTGGTTGAATTAGTTGGGTTGATTGAGTGTAAGTGTGATTGGTAATGGAGCGATTATGATGTGTTATTTAATTACCATTATTGCATTATCACATGACGATTAACGTGTAGAGTTCACATGGGCTTGATGGCAAGGTGAGTACAATGATGCGAATTCTTAATGTTATGGGATAGATTGCTTGTACGACTTGTCTAGGTACGCATTGGCCTATGTAGGGTCTAGGGGGTTGCTTATTGAGACTCATTCTCACGATTATTATATAACCATTTCAGATTCGCGACCATGAGTGATTGGAGACGCTGCAAGGGTATCTCGGAGATCGAGGACGGGTTAAGTACCCGACATTTTTTAGTTTCCCCTTTTGTAGAGGAGTTAAGTTTGCAACTATTGTTCCTTTCAAGAATTGTGGTTCTGTTGTTGTGGCTTAGCTTGGGAATTGTCTGTTGTGGACGTCGTAGGTGTCTGTCAAGTGTAGAAACTACAGTTATTGTTTCATGTTATTGCTATCCCTTGTCATTTTTAATCATCCAGGTTGTTTCTATTTGTTTCCGCGCGTGTTTAATCTCTGATGTTTGGGTTGGATCGGCGACGTGTCTGAGACGTTGCATTTAATGATCGACCGTGGTCGAGATGTCGCGGGCTCAGTGGGGTCCAGGGCGTGACAAGTGAGAGTAAAGAAATCTTTCTCATCTTTTTCACCAAACAGTGTCAACCAAAATCTCAAATTTGTTCCATTGCGGGGTGATTCTTGACAAGGCTGTTTTGTGGAAATACTTCACATGTGAAAGCTTGAAGGGGCTTAACTATGATTACCTGTAATGTGTAGGATTGATGGAAGAAATGCCTCTTTTCATTTTGATCCATGTACTATTTGTGAATGAATCTCTTGTCCTAAAACACGATTTTTTTTTTTGCACTTAACTCCCAAAGTGTTTACATGACGTGTTTAAGAATGGTTCGCCTTCCTTCATTCTAACTGCCTCTTGCTTGGCATGATTAACATATTTCCTCTCGTTTTGCCAAGATCACCTGAGTTGATTGTCTTCACAAGGAATTTCGATTCAAAACGAATGTTCTATCAAGCATTGAAACAACTTCAAACCATGATGATATTCAAAATTTTTGTGAAAAGTTTATTTTCATAGCTTCAACTTTCGTGCTTGCTTTTCTCAAACCTGCCAAAACATTTTTTTTTATTAAGAAAAAGGGCACTTACTTGTGGCTTTGAGACTTGATAGCCTCCTCCTTCGCATTTGGCTTCTTAGATGCTTGCCAAGACAATTCGGTCTTTTGTGGATCAACTCGCGGATTGTTTAGGACCTGCAAATTAAACATGTGTACATGTATGTATGATATGCATAATGTGAATATCCTATAGTGATTCAGATTGCATCGAAAATGGCTCTTAGGCCTTGGATTTCATTCAAGGAAAACACCTTTTTATCGAGTCGGCATTTGCAGGTTTTGGCAACTCTTGGCCATCCATTTCTATGAGAATTAAAGCACTCCCAGGTAGAACCTTTCTAACAATATACGAGCTATCATAATTTAGGGCGAACTTTCCACCTAATTCTGGTGTGATGGATAACACTTTCTTTAGCACGAGATCTCCGGCTTCAAAATGTCGAGGCCGGACTTTGCGATTGAAGGGTTTTGCAACTCGCTTTTGGTAGCATTGACCATGACATAAAGCCTCTAGTCTCTTCTCATCAATCATATTCAACTACTCCCATCTCTGTTGAGTCCACTCTTCCTCAAAGAGTTCAGCTTGTGAAAGAATCCACAGTGAATGGATTTCGATTTCTATGGGCAAGATAGCCTTCACATCATAAACAAGCGAGAAAAGAGTTGCCCCTATCGAAGTGCAATTCGAAGTTCACTATGCCATCAGTGCATAAGGCAACCGTTCATGCCAATCTCGATAATTGTTGGCAGTTTTTGATAGGATCTTCTTTATATTCTTATTGGCTGCCTCCACAGCTCCATTCATTTACGGGCAGTAAGGTGAGGAATTCAAGTGACAAATATGAAACTCATCAAGTAAGCTATTTACAACCTTGTTATTTAGATTTAAGTCGTTGTCAGTAATGATCGTCTCCGGGACTCCATAGCAAGCAATGATGTCACGGCGAATAAACTTGGCCACATTCTTGGCGGTGACATTGGCATATGAGTTTGCCTCGATTCACTTGGTGAAGTAATTGATGGCTACCAAGATAAAGTGATGTCCATTGGAAGCCTTAGGATTAATTGGCCCAATTATATCGATTCCCCGCATTGAGAAAGGCCATGGCTCGGACATTTGACGCAATTCATTCGATGGTACATTGATTTTATCTATATAGATTTGGCACCGATAGCAATAATGAACATGCCAAATACAATCAGCCTCCATAACCATCCAGAAGTAATCTAGTCTCATGATTTTTCTAGCCAAAAGATGGCCGTTCATGTGTGGACCGCACTCTCCCTCATGTATTTCTTTCAACAATTGATTAGCCTCTTCGGTATCGACGCATTTCAACAAAATAGAGTCAAAAGACCTTTTATAGAGAGCATCACCGCTGACAAAGAATTTCAACGCTAACTTCCTTATGTATTTCTGATCTGCTAGTTCACTTCCAGGAGGATATTCACCCCTTTGAAGATAGTTCATGTTGTCGTGATACCACGGCTTCTCATCAGGTTCATCTGCGATCGCCGAACAATAAGCCGAACGTGTCAAAATTTCGATTTTCAATGGCTTGATGTCTAATCCTTCGATGACTTGTAGCATTGATGACATCGTGGCTAAGGCATCGGCAAACTGATTCTGCAATCGGGGTAAATACTCAAAAGAAATCTCCTCAAATTCCTTTATTAACTCCTCAAGGAATTCATGGTAAAGGATCAATTTGGGGTCACGAGTTTGCCATCGACCCTCTGTCTGAAGAATGATGAGGCGGAATCACCATAGACTTGCAATTTCCTAACTTTCATGTTGATGGCCAACTGCAATCTAAGTATGCAGGACTCGTATTCTAAGATATTGTTGGTACAAGAGAATACCAACTTGGCAGCCATAGGGTGATGTTGACCCGTCGGAGAGATGAGAACCACCCCAGTCCCAGAACCGGCCAGATTAACAGCACCGTCGAAGTACATAATCCACTTATCGTCCACTATCTCTGAAATGCGCTCCTCTATAGGATTGGACTGATCATGGTCTTTCAACCTTTCAAAGTTCTCTGCCAACATGTTAGCTATAGCTCTTCCCTTGATGGATTTCTACGTCATGCTGTAGACATCAAATTCAGACACCAGAACTTGCCATTTTGCTAACTTCCCAACCAACGCAGGTTTTTCTAGCAAGTATTTAATGGGATCATTCTCAGTCACAAGTAAAATCTGATGATGGAGTGTGCATTGACGTAAACGGTGTAGCACCTACACCAAAGCCACACACGTCTTCTCAACTCCAAAGTAATTTATTTCGGATGAAGTAAACTTCTTACTGAAATAGTATATCGCTCATTCTTTGTCATCACTTGGTCTCTTTTGAGCTAGCAAGGCTCCCAATAATTCCCCATGAATAGTTAAGTAGCGTATCAATGGAACTCTAGGGACAGGTGGCACCAAAATTGGCAGATAAGAGAGGTATTGTTTTATTTTCTCAAATGTCTTTTGACAATCAGTGTCCCACTTAACTTTGGCGTTCTTCTTTAAGAGCCTGAAAAAAGGTTTAGCTATCTCAGACAATTGAGAAATAAATCTTGCCACATGGTTTAGTCTCCCTAGCAAACTTCGAACCTCTTTGACAGTTGAAGGAGGCTTCAAATCACAAATGGCCTTAACCTTCGACGGGTCAATTTCAATACCTCGACTATTGACCATAAACCCTAGTAGTTTCCCAGACTTTGCCCCAAACATACATTTGGCTAGGTTAAGTCTTAGTTTGAACTTTCGGAGTCAGTCAAACAATTTCCGCAATACCTCGATGTGGTTCTCTCCATATTTGGATTTGGCAATCATATCATCTACATAGATCTCCACTTCCTTATGCATCATATTATGGAACAAGGTGACCATTGCTCTTTGGTACATTGCCCCGGCATTCTTTAAACCGAAAGGCACTACCTTGTAACAAAAGGTCCTCAAAGGAGTAATGAAGGAGGTCTTACTTTTATCTTCTTCTTTCATCAAAATTTGATTGTATCCAGAAAACCCATCCATAAAAGAGAATAATTCGAATCCCGCGGTTCTATCGACCAACACATCGATGTAAGGCAACGGGAAGTCATCTTTTGGACTTGCTCGATTCAAATCGCGGTAATCAATACAAACCCTAATCCGACCATCCTTCTTCATAATTGGGACCATATTGGCGATCCAATATGAATAGTGCGACACTTCTATAAAGCCTTCTTTTAACAACTTCATGACTTCTTCTTCGATCTTCTTGGATAATTCAAGCTTTATTCTTCTGAGCCTTTGTTTCTTTAGCGGGACGTCCGGATCAGTCGGAAGAGCATGCTCTACAATTTCCCTATCTATTCCCGGCATATCTGCATATGATCATGCGAACACTTCTTGGTATTCCTTTAAAAGGTCGACCATCCTTCTAGCCTTATTTTCAGAAAGACCAGCTCCAATCTTGATTTCTCTAGCATTCTCCGAATCGCCTAGATTTATTGTGATTGTAGGTTCTGCGGTCAATGGCTTAGACTATTCATGCCGAATCCAATCTTGTTTGATACTTCCCTGATCACAATCATCCTCATCATCACCGAGCCCTGAGGAATTTCGTCTAGTAAATCCAACTCACGTATACGTCTATCATGATTATGCGAAATGTTATGCTTGAGATGCCACAAAGAAGGTTAGTAATTAAATTAGCACATGTTATTGCAACTAATGATATACATGTGTTTTCAAATTTTTTCGAAGGAGTTTTGAAAATGCAAGATCCGTCCTCAAATCCTTGGACGTCCTTATCCGCAAATGATTTCGGAAACTAGGAAGCGTGCAGAAGTCCAAACCTCAAAGCATCATCATCAGTCTGGTTCGGACACTTCCACACATCCTTAATAAGACCCGATCATGATTTCATTAACAAAATGAGACCGTTTACATGAATCGAGATCTTGGACCAACGGCTCGCAGTCCAAGACTTTTATTACAAAGAGAAACAGCCTTAGACCTAAACAAACCTCCCATGAAAGTGGTGAGCATAAACTAAGACAAGACAAAACAGGAATGAAAAGCGGCATCCCTACTTAGAAGGGTTGGTGATGGCAACAGAAGGCTCGACCTCTTCATTTTCCGTGATAGCACAAGCAAACTTCTCCTCAAATAAATCAATGAGACCAAGAATGGTCTCCTCCTCCTACAGCAGCTTGGGTGGGCCCGGTAATATTTCTTTCAATTTCGGAAGAAGTAAGCCCTTCCTACCTTCCCCTAATCCAAACAAACTCCCCCGACCTCCGTGACTCCCATGATTAGCTAGGCCTCCATGGTCACTACGATCTTTAATGCTTCCTTAGCCGCCATAACTAGCATGGCCTCCACGACCACCACGGCCCCCATGATGACCTCGACCTCTGACACTACCTGGTCCTCCATGATTATCTCAATCGTTCGAATCGCCTCCATGATAACCTAAGCCCGTTCTTTTGCGCCACTTAGAGACCTGAAGGGGTTCTTTGATACCTTGGCTATGCAATCCCAGGCTAGTTCCGGGGACATGATCATTTTCGAGCAATGCCTTGCTCAACATGATTGAAGGCTTAGCCACTTCTAGGTCCCGTATAAGGGTTCCGACTGGCACATGGACCATTGAGACTAACTCTAACGTTTGATAACTTAATGTAACCTTGTTCTCGGGTTCTACGTATGGGATCGTCGTGTCGTGAAAGACCCTAAAGTCGACTTCTCCGTGAATAGTTACCAGCTTCCCATCCACGATGAATTTGACATTTTGGTGCAGGCTCGAAGGTACGGCTCTGGCGGTATATATCTAAGGTCACCCCAGTAGAAAATTGAAGACACTAGGAATATCTAGGACTTGGAAGCTAACCAGAAAAAGGACTGGACCAACTAGCAGTTCAAGCTCAACCTCACCAATTACTTCCTTTTTCATACCGTCAAAAGCACGAACGGTAGATTTGGATATCTATATTTTTTCTTCATTTACCCCCAGATAACGGAGGGTAGCAAGTGGGCAAATGTTTAATGTCGATCCATTGTCAATCAACACTCTCGCCACCATTCTATCTCGACACTTTATCGAGATAAGTAGTGCCTTAGTGTGACTGCAACCCTTTGGGGGAAAGTCTTCATCGGCAAAAGAAATCTAATCTTTCAACAAAATAGACCCAAAGAACTCCTCCAATTGGGTATCGTTGATAGTTTCGGGGACGTGCACTTCATTCAGAACCTTGAGTAGGGCATTTTTATGTTTCTCGGAGGATTTGAAAAGATCCAAAAGTGATATCTGGGCTAGCAAACTCCTCAACTGATTAACAACATCAAATTCGCTAGTCTTAATAATTGCTAAAAGTTGTTCGGCCTCTTCATTTGAAACGGCCTTTTTCTCAACCACCTTGGTGGGATTATAACATCGACCAGAGTGAGTGATAGCATCGATTTCATTCACCTTATAACTCCAAGGGACCGCCTTAGCATCGTAACCAAGGGCTATTTCCACTATTATGTCTTCTTCGTCCTTGGGCGAGAGTTCAATCGCCATCGGTTCCCTGACACGATCATCGACCTCTAGGGTAGTGAACTCTTCGGCCATAAGGTCGATGACTACACGCTCAACATCTCGTTCATCGAGATCTGATAGATCTTCTTCAACTGATAGGTCAATGACCACGGGGGTGATCATGTTGACCGTCTCCTCCTCAGGCTCAGGTGGGTCGTCCATACCTCCCTACCCATCAGGAACAACTTCCTCGGGATCGATGAAGAAACTAAGTGGCAGTGAATACTTCATAAGGTAGTCGAATTTGCTGCTAGGTTGACCCAGTGTGTTAACCACTTCCCCATTCTCGTAAGCAAGCTTTATGAACTCACAATTCCAATCTACATTGCTAGCTTGAGACCCAAGATCATCATACGAATTCTCTCCTTCACTGTCGGTCATAATTAGACTCTCCGACACACCTTCGTTGGTTTCTGTAGGTTCAATAGGTATATCCTCCAACTCCTTCTCATAAACTGAATTAATAACAACCATCATGGCTATCATACTATCCTCCTCCACACTATAGGTTGCTCCCATGTCCACCATCCGAGTGATACATTTCAATTTTTCCTCCATTGGAATATCCTCCCCATCTTCAAAGTATCCAGTTGATACTATTAATTTATAAAGTTTATGAACATCCGCATTAAAGGTTTGCTTACTCTCATCATCCTTCTCAATAACCATATTGACATTCTTAGCATGATTAGACAACGGGTTTTGTTAAATATTAGGAGGTGGATCCTTGAAGGATAAAATGCCCTTATCGAGTAAATTCTGAACTTTGCTTTTGAGAGTGAAGCAGTTATCTGCATCATAACCCTTTTCACCTTTATGGAACTTGCAAGACTTCGACAAGTCAAACCCAGGGAATTTTGGAGGATCATCCCGAGGTACTTCTTTGGCTATCATTCCCCTTCTCAACAACATAGGCAGCAACTTGGATAAAGGCCTAGGCAGAGGAGTGAATTGCCTTGGTGCCTTCTTTTTGAATTCATAATTCTGATATACCTTGTCTCGAAACATAGATAGGCCTTGGGAGGACGAGGCAGGGGGCCTTCTCACAACCGGCGCTTGTACATATACGACCTCCATATCCTTTTCTTTTCTATTCGGGACCTTTCGACTAGTCTCTTCGCTCAATCTACCATCATCCATAGCCCCCTTTATCCTCTCCCTAACATCTACCAGCTAAGAGAAGGTCAAGCATCCAGAGCCCACCAACTTTAAATAGAAGTTGCTAGGTAAGTCCTTGAGGAGAAGATCCAGTAGCTCCTTTTCGCTGAGCAGGGGCCGAACTTGAGCGGCAAGAGTATGCCATCTTTGTGCAAAGGCTCTAAAAGATTCACTTCCCTTCTTTTCAGTTCGAGTCAACACTTCTCGTGTCGGGGCTATCTCTATATTGTATTTGTATTGCAGGACGAACGCCTCAGCCAACTCCTCCCACTTCTCGAACTTCTCGGGCTCCGACAACACATACCATTGTAATGCAGGCCCCGTCAAACTTTCTTGGAAAGTCTGAACCATTAATGAGACATTCTGGGCATACCTCGCCATTCTATTCAAATAGTATTTCAAGTGGATTTTTGGGTTTCCAGTCCTATAATACTTAGTGAAATCGGGAATCTTGAACTTCTCAGGAAAGCTCATCTATGCATATCAAGACAAATCCTCGATCGTGTGCTCTTCGTATCCTCGTAGTGCCCGGAGTTTCTCTTCTATCTTTGCGTACCTTTTGTTGTGTTCCTCCTCCAAACGGGCAATGGCGGCTTCCGAAATAAGGTCTAGTTTGACCATTACAGGTGTAGAACCCAATGCCTCTCCAGTAACGTTCTTTCTCGCGGGCCCTTCTACGAGCTCAGGAACAGCTTGAGGTGCGACTTGACTAGCATTTGGCGCTGCTAACGCGGCCCTCATATCATTGGCGAATTGAGCAAGTTGAGTCACAAGATCATTGATCTTGTCATCGAGAACAGTGAAATGGGCATTCTGCTTTTCGATATTCATTCGCATAGCCCTTGCTCGTGTCCGAATCGGCGATTGCCTCGAAGCCGTAGCTTTGCCTTGGTGGAAATGGGGAGCGTTGGTAAGCTGTCGGACTGTGGGCACCGCGATCACCGGAAGATTTCTTTCTCCAGCCTCTTGGTCTCTCAATGAGCTCTATTTGACAGTTTGTGATTACCTGAAAAATGAGCGTACGTGAGCACATGATTCACATGGAAGGTTGACCCATGGAATGGTCTAGGCGCTTTATGTCCCTCGAGAGAAAGTTTTCTAAACATTGAGATTTTGGAGCTTTTAGACATTATAAACGATAAATAAAAACTCCTTAACATTGAAATTAGAAATGAGATCCCCTTGACATTGAAACAAAGAAGGTACATAATGATTCCTAAGCCTTGAAATTAGAAAGAAAGAAATCACCTAAACATTGACTAAGGAAGTACGTGAAACTTCTGGAACGTAAACAGAACCTCCTAAACATTGAAACTAAACTTCTCGGGGCAACTCATTTTATATGCGATTGGAAACCCGCGGCTTTGTGGAGCCGCTTGTTCTCTTGAGTTAACCTCGAGATGCGAGTCTTGTCCATTTCCACCCTTTTTTCAGGATGCTCAATTTGCGCTTTCTGGGTGGGCTTGTCAGTCACTTCTGGCACCAGCGGTTATAGAATGGTCGGGATTCAGTGGTTGCGAATGTAGAATGTGGAGGCGTGGTGAATTTCTTCCTCCCCTTTCAATTTCTTGGGCACGACAATTCTTTCATAATGGCATTCGCTCCATGCGATCTCAATGGCATGGATTTTGTCGAAGTAGTCATAGTCCGTGCGGGTAAAGCGAGCCTGAAACATCTCTGTCTTGAGAGGTGGCTGCATCTCTTGGAGAGCTTAGTATTGGCGAGCCACCCTATACGAGTAATAATAGGAAGTGGCGCTAGAAAGATCGAGCAGTGGGTTCGGGTTGGCAAACTTGTGAGCGAAGCGGGCTTCCTCAACCTGGAACCATTTAGCATGCCATAGAAATGCCTTGGGTTCGGGTTTTTTTAGAAAATTTATCCAACGGGAATATTCTTTGTCAGAGGAATGCTTCTCTAAGACCTAAAACCTCTATATTGGATGACTAAACTCATCTACTTGAAACAATTGCATGATGTGCCCAAATCCCCTTATGTGAGAAAGAAACCATATTTGCAAAATTTCTAGGGAAGCTCGCATGATTTTTTCTCCGTTTTGTTTAAAACAATTAAGGGACAAAAATGTTTCGGCTAAAATCATGTTGACATAGTTTAATCCCGCACACATGTGTTTGACCACCCAAACAATTGAAGGGTTTATGGCATTCTTACGATGGGGAAAAATGATGAGCCTGACAAAAGCTAAAATGAAAATCCTACTCTTTTGGGCCATCGGTTGATTTGAAAAGCACTTGGCCAAAAACGAGAATGGGATGCGTAACAATTAGCTTTAACAACCTTCCTTATTACTTCAGCACTAACTCTCAAAAATTGCGACAACTCGAACGTGGGGTCTATACCTATGGGTGGCTTGACAAGCTCCATTCCAAGAGGCAACCCAATGGCAATGCTATATTCTTCCAAAGTCGGAGTTAGCTCAAACTCACCAAATATGAAGGTTGATGTTTGAGGGCACCAAAAGTGCAGTATTGCTTGCATAACTCCGGAATGGATGTCGATCTTGAGTAACGGGAAGAGACGGCCATTCCTTGCCTCAACCTGTCTTTGGCCATTTTGATCCAGTTGATCCCACCACACTATGAGCTCTTTCTTGGGTGTGGAAATGAATTGGACATCGGCTCTCCCGATCGTATACAAATTGAGACTAACGACTGACCTATTTTGCCATGGACCAATAAAAGAAAATAAATGAACCGCATAACAGGAGGAATAAAGGCATATTCTATCGAGAACCATGGCAAACACAAAGACACACACGTGAAAAGTGAGGCTCGCTTTTATTCTAGACGGTTTAACAAGGTAAAGCTAAGAAGGTGATCTGATCGTCGCAGTCTCGCGTTGGTGTCAGGTCCTCTTAACTCCGGCTCAGTCGAAAGAGATATCCTATAGTCACGCGGTCTCGCGGACAAGGATAAACACTTACGACACCAAGAAAGAACTTTCGGGAAGAAGAAAGGCAACCTCTACATAGTAGTCTCACGTTCGAGATTGTATCTTTCTTAACACTATCCTAAAGTGTCCTATTAAGTCCGGCGGCATGGTTGTGTGTGCAACAGTGTAGTGCTAAAACATCTAAGGCATGCACAACAATTTATAAGCAAACAATGCTTCAAGCGTCGGAAAAAATAAACATTTATTCTCTAAATCCCAAACCTGCAAAACCAGGGATCAATGGCAAGAACATTCACGTTAAGGATGTATTTGAACAAGATTAATGGCCTAAATCCACTAAGAATTCTATTCAAGTCCCCAGCGGAGTCACCAAACTGTCGCGACCTTCCCGAACCGGCAACACTGCCTAAGGGGTTAGGCTAATGAATTACTAAATTAAGCCTAGCTCGAGCTCTCCCAAGCTCATACCAATTTGCGACTTAAGTTTAAGTTGTTAATATGCAAATCAATTTCATCTAGGGGTCGCCACTAATCGATTTTTGGTGGGTCGATTAGACACCCAAGTAAAGCACGGGAGAAATACTTTACTTCTACGAACCAGAGATTCAATGGGTACGGGGACTTGATTACATTAATTAACCAACTAGTGCCCTTTCGGTACCTAATTTTGCTCAATTCACCACATAACGTGTTCACACTAACTAAGAGTCTCAACATTCCATCCCTAATTAAGCCAAGGGAAGCAACCGTCAATACCTAAACCTAACATGCATAATCAGCCATATGCGAGATTAAATTGGATGTGCAATTCAAAGTGTGTGAATCAAGCAATGTGCAATCAAACATGACGCTAATCACACAAAAGGGGCAAAAAAAGCTAATTCTAAAGTTCAAATAATGTTTTTTGGAATTTTCTCAAATTTTTTCTGAATTTTTTTAAAAATATATTTTTTATAATTTTTTTAATAAAATAAAGATCCGGACCAGGTCCCCTGACCCGATCCACCTGAATGCCCGACCCGACTCTCTAAAACTCTCGAATATTCTCTCTTCCCCCAAAACTCCCAAATGCTCTCTCTCCCAAATGCTCTATCTCCCGAAGGCTCACTTTCTCGAACGCTCTCTTTCCCAAATACTCACTTTCCTGAATGCCTTCTTTCTTGAATGCTCACTTTCCCGAATGTTCTATCTCCCGAATACTCTCTTTCCTAAATGCTCACTTTCCTGAATGCTTGCTTTCCCAAATGCCTTCTTTCTCGAATGCTCACTTTCCCGAATGCTTTATCTCCCGAATATTCTCTTTCCTGAATGATCACTTTCCCGAACGCTCACTTTCCCGAAAACCTTCTTTCCCGAACTCTCTCTCTCCCAAATGCTTTCTTCTACTTTCAACAAGAGCGCGCCCTGGACTCCTTGCACGTGGTCCGACCGACTCTCATCACCGTCAATCTTCGCCAAACGATTCCGGCGACACTATCGTCATCGAAGGGGCATACCACATCAAACCATTTCAGCAAAACAAACAGCCAAAACAAACATATTCACGCTAACGATGAGGAGGAACTTGCTGGCTAAGGTGCCCTTGAGCTGCAGCTTCGTCAATGCGAGAGAAAAATCCCCGGCGGGAGATACGTATGCAAGGCTAACTTAGACAATGCTCAAACAGTGGCGTAAAACACAAGAGATGACAATAACAGTTTTTTGGTGAAAAAAGTTTCGGCATCCTTCCGGGCATTTTATCAAACACGTTGATGGGTGCCGCAACAACAGAAGATTTCCAACTCAATTGAGGCTTAAACGAACCGGGATCCTCAACACGGGACCCAAGAACAAGCAGGAACAAGCATGAGGCGTAACGGGCCAGAACTCGCGCGAGCCGGACGGCCGCATGCTCCGGCCAGTGAGCCCCAAAAACAGAGTACACAGAAAGAACAGGGGCAACGGTTCCTTACGATGCTCCCTACCCAACTTGGCGGCGGCGAATGGAGGGCGAACAAGATAGATCGGGTGACGTCTGCTTGCCTCGCACTCCTACAAGCCAGGATCCTCGGGAAACCGACCCCAAATCAAACAAAATGCAACCCAGCGAAAACCCGGACCTAAACTTACGAAAAATTGGCGTTGGGGAGGGTAGAGCATGTGTGGATTCTCGGCCACAACACCAACGCAGCAAGTGCCGAAGGATGTCGCGGATCTCTTGGTCTCTCGGATTTCTCTCTCCCCGGCTCAGTCTCACTCACTTTGTTTCCCCCCGCCCCCCCTTTTCTTTTTCGTCTTACCTTTTAACCCCAAGAGAAAGAGGAGAATCTCTTCCTCTCGGCTTCCCCCTCGGAACACTCGCCATTCCATTTCCCGCTCAAATACCTCTTCGATCGAAACGCCCTCTCCATTTATGCTCATGCCGTCAACCAGTCTTCTCCTTAGAGGTTGAATCGCACCCGTTTCTTTGCTAAAACGGCTGTGGGATCTCTTGGGTCCTTGCGCCGTCAAGGTGCAGCACTGCGCCATTGCTTCCCACTTCTGGAATCGCAACTTCAGCCTCCTCGTGCAGAGCACACCTCCGTTTTGTCTGTTCCGACTTCTGGCTTCTGCATTATGCTTTTGGTTCGTCTTCTTCGTTAGGTCAGTGCACGATACAAGCAAGTGGAGTGGGCTAGCGTTGACTAATTCAATGCTGGCCTCTCTCTCTCTTTTTAAAATTTTTTTAAATTTTTTAATAATTTTTTTTTTAAATTAAACAAGGAAAGCATGTTCTAATATGCCTTATTAATGTAAATAATGCACCAAAAGTCTATATGCCAATTAATTTAGTGAAAATATTTTTGTTTATGGGTTAAAAATTAAAGTCTAAATTTTTTATGCGATAAGACCCTAAATGATTGAGCAAAATTTAGATGTCAACAGAATTCCAGATTCGTCTTTGGCTGTGCCCACTCATATACTGCAAGCAACTTAAATCCCCAAGAAAGTTGGTAAAATATTTGATCAAATAATTAGAAATTTCGTATGGGAGATATTAATGAGAAAGGATAATCTACTTGATGTAATGAGCGAAATCGGTCAAAATACGTGTTCTAACTTAAACTCTTTTAAACGAACGAGTTCTTTCAAGTGTCGGCTTCTAAAAACAAAATACATACCATGCCCCAGCTCGATTTCTAGAAACCCCACTTGAAAGTGCTCGTTCATCTAGAAGAGTTTCGTTAAAACACGTATTTTGACCTATTTCGTTCATTACATCAAGTGTTAACTCACACAATATTTTCTTGATTAATTATTATTGTGGGGCTTCTTGGATGTAATTGAGGTCGGGAAACATTTGTAAGTGAGTGTGATTAAGTAATTGTAATCTCCTCTTTGCCAATTTTGGCAAGACTATTTCGTCAATCTCTTTGTGAAGTAGGTACACCATTGAACCACAAAAATTGGCTGTGTCAAGTTTACTTTTTATTTTTTGCATTTATTTCTCGTTCAAATTGTTTTTGTTTTGTCTGCGCGTTAGATTTGTGTGACTCGAATCAAGTCTCTGTACTTTCGAGTTTTCTAATCAGGTCTTTTCTATTGACACAAAATGTCTAATAAAGTCCTCAACACAAAATTCGGCCAAATCCAGTTGATGAGGCTATCGGAGGAAGCCGAAGAGTAACGTGAATTAAATATTACCTATATGGACACCCACTGAGAGGTCTTAGATAGTGAGTCGATTAATTTTTTTTTAATTTGTTTTTCATGCTTCCACCAACTCACAATCCATGGTTGGTGTTTACCTACGCAATGTTAATTCCATGTCACGCTTCTAATAGCCACGTCAATTAGATTTGATCAAACTTTGTGTCGGAGAGATTTGATTAGAAAAATTGAAAGTATATGAACTTGATAGAAAAGAAGTGGAAGTATAAGGACAAAAACTAAAATTTAAATGTGCAAAGCTTTTTGACAAGACATTTAAATCGGGCAAATGTGCAAAAGACCAATAAACTGAGTCTACTGGATCGGTGCATAGACTCAAGTTTGGACCGATCCAATGAATATTTTAGGCAGAGGTTGAAATGGATCAGCATCAAGATAAAAAAAAAAAATCAGGTTCTTCAGGCTCCGTGAGACCAGAACTTCGACATATAAGATTATTTCCTGCTGCAAAAGGCTAATAAAAAATTACGACTTCCTTTGCCGCTGCAAAAGGTTTCTAAATTCCTTATCTATAAGCATTTATCACAAGGCTGTACAAAATATAAGATTATTTCCGGTGATAATTTTGAGATATATATAGAATCAAAAGAATTATCAAAATTTCAAACACCCGAACATATCAATGTCCAGCTGGTCCACAATGAGGGACATGATCAGCCATTATAAATAGCCTGAGCTTCTTCATCTTTCTGAGCGAGTCTACATTTAAGATCAATTCTTCTACATCAACCTTGTCTAGTTTAATACCTTCAATGGCATCCGTTTCCTGTCAGAGCAAAATAAAAATAATTATGCATATCAGAAGCCCCTGAAAATAAGCAGATATCTAAACCATTCCAAAAAGCAAGTCTAACCCTAAGAATGATGTTTAATTTTGTATTAAAACCGTGATAGTCTAAAACTCATTATGACACACCCCATTTCTAAATGAAGATATACTCGATGAAAGGACAAACTAGAGGATTTATACTAGGTTTTCTAAATGTCAGCTCAACTATACATTTTGTAATTTTAAGGAGAAAATTAAAAAAGAACGAAATAAAAATCGGAAACCCTCTTAAACCCTAATTGGCAAAACTAAAAAGATGAATGTGGCTATCCTAATTATGCAATCTAATTTTTTTAGGACATGCTTAATTCTTACTGAATGTTGCCTAATCACTTGTAGAGCATCCTCATGATGTCATATTTTGATTTGCTTGCTAGGATTTGCTGGGCACTCTTGAATCACAATTCATTTGCCCATTTCTTGTTGCAAATCATGTGTCACGCCCCGAACCCCCTTCGAGCCCACGTCATCCTGCCTCTGGTCAAATAGTTGCGACGTCCCAGGTTGTCGCCGACCTCAACTAAACACATCAAAGTTTTAATCGCAACAACGGAAACCAGAAAACACCCTGACAAAATAAACTGGGGAAACATTGGGAAAATATACATTTGTATTCTCAATGAAACTTGTTCCAAACTATATACAATATTACAAACCTTAGTCTACCAGTGCACATTTTACTAAAACTATCGAAACCAAAAAGGAACCGATAACCTATCATTTGTCCTCAAAATTGGTTCTCATCGAAAGCTTGGCCTTCCAATCAACACCCATCGGAAACTTTGCTACTCCGTACTCCGTGTGCACTGGTAATCCAAAACGTACTGTTGGTGGTGGTGGTGGATTCATGTCTCAACTCTGGGTTCTGAAAATTGTTTGGTTTACACAACCATGAGAATAAATCTCAGCAAGTACACCCCTAAACCCAACCTAGGCTATCACGTACCTCCAAATAATTACGCGATCACACACATTCACGTACACCCATATCACGAAACAAGCACATCAATTAAGACTATCAGGGTCAATAATGCACACATTCGCACTCAGTCACGATTTCGTCATATGCAACATGCGTATGTGCCAATTCTCATCCCATTCTTCCTTCCATTCTCATTTTCAACTTTCTCAATGCTCACTAGTGGCCCGCGTTGTAGTACACGCCTTAGGCACACTGCGATCATTCATCACTTCACTTCCGGCCCGCGTACTCGTTCACGCCTCAGGCCCCGATTGCGACCTGAGCATCATACGCCCCATGCCCGATCCCAACTCAGCCTACGCAAATTGCAACAGGCCTACGTGATTGAAATCCAACTCAGCCTACGCAAATAGCGACAAGCCTACATGATTGAGACCCAACTCAACTCACACCAAATGCGACAGGCTTACATGATTGGAATCCAAGCTTATGATGCCTCGGTCCAATCCCGGTCTCACCCGAGCTGATCGTGCCTCGAACCAATTCTCATACATGTTTTTTCAAGCTTCAGCCTGTGCCAAATGCAACAGACCTACGTGATCGCTGCCCGAGTTTACGATACTCGGCCCGATCCCATTCTCATTCTATCACACCTTCACATACTTTTCCCACAATCACTTGTCACATCACACTTCTCCTTACTCATGCACATGCTCGATATGCATTTACCACACGTGACTAGCCCATCACACGCGATCCATGCACGCATTGAATCACACGCAGACAAAGCGCACTCGACAATTCACATGGGCAATCTCAATAATTAATTCAATCAACTCACGTGTGTACCCAACAAGTATGTATAGACACTCAATTGCACCATAACACATTCAATTAAATCACCACAATTTATAAATAAATCAGACACGCCTCAAATACGGTAATTGCCATTTTTCTCCAACCAAATGGCATCGGATTAATTCCGATCCTTCACGGGACTTTCTCGCCATTAAATACCGGTTCTAAAAATCCAACTTGCGTCCCGAACCGAGCATCACAGCCTCATGAACAGTGAATCACAGCTCGTGAACAGTGATTCGCAGCTTGAAATTCCCTCAAATCGTACTCCAAAATTCCGAATTAATTCCTTCAGGCCCGCCATACAATTCCGGTCTAAAACCCCAATGTATCACACCCGCACAAGTCCAATTTTACCCAAAAAAAATCGAATTATTTGACGATACCCAAAATCCTAAATCGGGATTAGAGTATGACTTACAAAGTTCTAGACTTAATCGGCTAAAACGGGAAGCAGCGGTGCTCTACAGCGAAGGTGAACGACTCACGGTGGCTTCCGGCTTGCACGGCGGCAATCCGGCAGCGACGTGGTCTTGCACGGCGGAATGGATCTCGGCAAGAGAGAGAGGAAAAAGGGAGGGAACGGTGGCTGGTGGTGGCGGTTTGTGGCTGGTACGGCAGCTAGGCGGTGGCAAGAGGGCGGTCTGGCAGTGCGGCAAGCGGCGGCACCGGCGAGGAAGCTCACGGCCAAGGGAAACTCACGGCCAAATGAAGAAAAGAAAAGAAAATCTAAGGGGGAGGGGGCTGATCGTGGAAATGGAGGAGAGAGAGGGAGTGGCCGAAGGTGATGATGTGAGAATGAGGAGAGAGAGTGAAGGTTTGACTATTTAGTCAATTTTTTTCCAAAAATGACCAAATTGCCCTTTAATACTTGGTTCACATTTCTCCTTATCCAATAATTGAGGGGCCTTTTTGTAATTCACTAGGCTGCATTATTGGGCTGATGTTATCCATAAAATATCCCCAAAATTCTGAACTGAAAATGGCCCAGGGGCAAAACTGTCATTTTTCCGGTCCCGGGGCGAAATTCCAATTTTCACACATATCAACCCTTCATATGCGTGGCCAACATAATGTGGCATTGGAATCGCAAAAATAGCTTCTTAAGCCCTCGAAAATCGGTTGCGAAGTTCTGGGAATAAAATATTATTATTATTCCAAATTTTCACTGAAATTCCAATTTTTGGTCAAAATGACTTCTGGTATGCGTGGCCACCCTAAAATGGCGTCGGCCTCGAAAAATATCCTCATTCGACCTCGAAAAGCGACGCCAGAGTCCAGAGGGGCAAAATCGTAATTTTTCACCCCCGGACCAAAATTTCAAATTTTTAGTCATACTAACTCCAAACGTGTGTGGCCAGCATAATATGACGTCAGATTCCCAACTTTGTCTCTTAAACCCTCAAAAATCAACATCGAAATCTGGGCTGTTACATCATGAATCCATATATTATTATTTTCATCAATGCATTTCAATTTTTGAGCTAGAATCTCAATCCCACTCTTGGCATGGATACCACATTGATCTGGGGAATTGATGATCTCTTCTTTGTCATATCCATTAAGAAAACACGTGATGTTGAAAAAATGATCCTCTCATTGGCCTCTAAGCCATCAATAACAATCCTCGGTATTTCATGAACCTTTCCCAGATGGATTTCTTTCAATTGATCAAAAGCTCCTTGACATTCATTACCACTGTTGCCATTCAAGAAAGAACCCATCACGGTGAGTACCAAGGAAAGCCCTTTGAAAAAACTGTTAGAAGCAATTTGAGAGCATCTCATAATCACTTTTGGCATATCTTTCTTGGAATGCATTCCAACTGAAAATCTCGAAAGCTTGATCATCATTCAGCACTCTTACCTTAAAGATTTCCCTCATAGACTGATTAAGATTATTTCGTGTCGCAAAATCAAAATAACTCTACTTCCCAAGCCTAAGTTTATTGTGTCGATCAAACGGCTCAATAGCTCCGACAACCCTTCAACATCATCAAACACTGACAAAACCCTCTTGTGTGTATTCCAATGTATAATAATGAAGAGTACAAAAATGCAGAAGAGAGGAATTTGGAATTTGTGTATATTTTGATGTATTATAATAGAGAATACATCAACCTATTTATAGGCTTATATACTCAATGGATTGAGGTGGGCAGTGCATGGGGGCGAGTGCAATGCTCTAAGCTTCTATTTACAATGAGATTTTACTATGTTGCTTGCCTGACGGCAGTGAGTTTGGTAGTGCTGTCGGCTTCTCGAAACAAGAAGTGAAAAGTCGAGAATCAGAAGCTAACAACATGCATCCTTTGCAGTCAAATAGGTTGCTGAAGCAGAACAGTATTGGTCCTTGTGATTGACTTTGCTATCAGTAACTAACGTGATCGATACGACTGGTGTGGCTACAATTAGTAGAATAAGCTAGGCTTTGCTTAGCGAAAGATATTGTGCAAGGAAACGTCTTTGCAAAGTCGAAAAATACCTCCATGAAAAAGAAAAGCTCGACTTGGCAATGTAACACGATCATTGTGGCGCTTGCTTAGACGCAGATGAGGCGCTCAAGTGAACACTGTCAAGCGGCGAAATGGACTTATTTTGCTACTAGGTGCATCGGGTGCACTTAGATTTCCTTAGATACAATGACTCTAATACCAAGTTAAGAATAAAGATACAGAGGGATAAGAATATCACAAGTGTTATAACTTTTGTATGGCTTTCTCTTGAGTGCCATAACTTTTTTTTGACCACTTGAATACCATTACTTCTAAAGAACTTTTACTTGAGTGCAATAACTTTCAATCAATCACTTGAGTGTTCAAAATTTTAAAAAATATTCACCAAAGTGCCAGAAATCCAATATGGCATAGCACTTGTGGTTAATGTTTTTAAAAAAGTTATGGCTCTCAAATGGGCGTTCTACATAAATTATAGCACTCAAATAATAAAAAAAAATTTTATGGCACTCAAGTGAGCGCTGTACAAAAGTTATGGTATTTGTGATGTCCTTTTTACAAATGCAGATGAGAGGAATCTAGAATTTGTGTATATTTTAACGTATAATAATGAAGAGTACATCAATCTATTTATAGGCATTATGAGATTATCTACGATAACATGCATAAATCAAGATATGTACAATCAAAAGGAGATATACGCACAATTTTGAGATATATATATAATCAACAGAATTTTTAAATATCTCTAACATAAGAAATTATTCTAGAGAAATCCCTAATTATCTCTAACATGGCTACTGAATTCCATATCCGTAAGAATTTATCACAAGGCAATACAATATACAACATTATTTCTGTCAGGTGGAAAGCACCACCACCGCCGAGGGTTTATTCCTCCATGCCCCATTCGCATCTGTTGATCTTGTTCTTCAGGCTCCTCGAGACCGGAACCTGGAAATTTGCTTCAGCAGCGTCTCCCAATATGTGAACATATTATTGTTGTTCTGTGCAAAACGCCTCCACAGCTTTTCCGATAGATATCCGGCTGGTCCACAATCAGGGACATGATCAAACATTATAAATAGCCTAAGCTTCTTCATATTTTTGAACGAGTCTACATTCAAGATCAAGTCTTCGACATCAAACTTTTCTAGTTTAATGCCTTCAATGGCATCCATTCCCTGTTAGAGCGAAATAAAAATAATTATGCATATCGGAAGCACTTGAAAATCAGTAGATACCTAAACCGATCAAAAAAACAAGAAGTCTAACTCTAAGAATAACGTTTAATTTTGTATTAAAACAGTGCTAATCTAAAAACTATCATAACACACGCCGTTTCCAAATGAAGATATGCTCATATTATAATGAAAGGACAAATGAGAGGATTTATAATAGGTTATATAACCATCAGCTAAACAATAAAGCACGAAATATAGATCCCGAACCCTATATTTCTTGTTTCAACCCTAATTGGCAAAATTCCATATGTGGCTATCCTAATTATGCAATCTAAAAACTTTTATACCATGTAAAGGTGAAGTCCGCAAAAAGAATATATACCAATATGTTCAAATTTTTCTTTTTAGGTTTATGATTAAATCTTACAGAATGTTGCCTAAACACTTGTAAAGCATCCTCTTGACGCCATATTCTGCTTCGTTTGCTGGAGTTTTCCAGACACTTTTCAATCACAATTTGTCTACCCATTTCTTGAAACAAACCATGCAACCATATTTTATTACTTTCATCAATGTATACCAGAGACTTTTGAGCAAGAATCTCAATCCCACTATTGGCATGGATACCACATTGGTTTAGGGATTTGAGGATCTCTTCTTTGTCGTATCCATTAAGAAAACATGCGATGTCAAGAAAAATCATCCTCTCATTGGCCTCTAAGCCATCGATAACAATCCTCGTTATTTCATGAATGTTTCCCTGAGGGATTTCTTTCAATCGATGAAAATGTCCTTGCCATTCCTTGACGCTTTTGCCACTCAAGAAAGAACCCATCATGGTGAGTACTAAAGGAAGCCCTTTGGAAAAACTGGTGAAGCAATTTGAGAGCATCTTATAATCACTTTTGGGATATCTTTCTTGAAATGCATTCCAACTGAAAAGCTCGAGAGCTTGATCATCATTCAGCGCTCTTACCGTATAGATATCCCTACATATACCAATTACTGTTTCTTTGTGTTGAGGGATCAAAATGACTCTACTTCCCAAGCCTAAGTTCAATCCCTTGATCAGGTGGCTCAAAGGCTTCGACAACCCTTCAACATCATCAAACACCAACAAAACCCTCTTCTTGTGAAGCTTACTCCTCATGAAGTTTATTACTACTTGAATATTGTCACCAAACTCTGAAACTCCATCGCCAAGGATGTCACCAAAAAGGGTCCCCTGCATTTTACCGAGGCCATCTTGGCTCAATATATCCTTCACGTTCGCCAGAAAGTAACTTTGATCAAATTGATCTGCAATTCGGTGGTACAAAACTTTCACAAGCGTAGTCCTTCCTATTCCACTTGTGCCGAAAATTCCCATGATTCGGACATCCTCAACCTCTGATTGGAGTAATGACTACAAGGCTTGTAGCTGAGAATCCAACTCAACTGGTTGAAAAGTAAACAGGTTCGTGCAAAAGCCACTCAATCTTTTTGAGATTTTCTCCACAACGGATTGGATGAATTCAGCTTCAAGTCTGCAAATTATGACTCTAGTCATTGTGCTAGTAAAAGATGAAATAAAGATCAATAAGATTATATTCTAGAACTTGGTAGTATCCTCCATCTAATCTAATTTATTAACGAATACCAATCCACTATAACAGTGTATAGTGGCATGAGAAAGGTTTTTCGTTTTTGGTCGAAAGCAGCTCAGTCTTCTCTAATCTTTGACTTTTCTTTGTAAGTACACTTAGTACTTGTGACAGTTACAAGAGAAAAAAGATGTAAGAAATTATTCTTCAACAAGTACCATATAGTTGTAGGATAAATTTATCTTTTCAAATACCCAGCAAGATCATTTGTCGAATGTTGCCCTAAAAAAACTATGCTAAATGTTGAGGTCAACATTCCAAGGATAGTAATTCTTGGTGATGCATATATGTTCAAAATGTTATGTATATGTAACAAAGAAGAGAAAATATTTTGGCTAGTTATTTAAAATTCTATTTGTTTCGTGAAAAATGAATGATTTTAAAAATATTTTCCTAAAAATAACCTCTTATATCTCTTACGAAAATGAATAAATGAAAAATATTTTTATCATCCACAAAAATATTAAAATATAAATTGTTGTCGAAAATGAAAACATTTTTCATTAGCTAATATTTCAAGCAATTATTTTTAGGAAAAATGTGTTCCGAAGCTTTCATTTTTCATGAAACAAAAGGAGTATAAGCAACAAATTAAAAGAAGAGAGATAGAAATAGTTCAATGAAAAAATTCTCTATGCTCACCGAAATAGATGTTCTACTATAGAGAGTTTCTTGGCCGTAAAAGGAAATCATGTAGAGAGACAGAGAGAGATTTAAGAGCAGGCAATGAAAAGATAGAAGAGAAACAAACCGGACGCGGAACTTTCTTTTAAACCCTAGCTAGGTAGCACAGTGCCAACAATAGAAAGACTGACAACTACTTTCTTTTCTTTTCTCTTTTGCCTTGGACAGATAGATCATTCCATAGTGGACAGCTCTGGTGGTGAAGGGAAGGGTTGCATCACAGCTAGGGTTTACCCTGTGTTGGCCGTGGAAGATGTCTAGACTTGCTCCTTCTGGTTCTCGTTAATGTTAACGAACGAAAGCATTCTCCTTCCTGAAACCCTTCTAAAAAAAACACTTCAAGAGAAAAAGATAGTACCTGTTTCCGAGAGACCAGCCAGTCAGATTGCCGGCTTTGCGGAGAGCGTCTCTCCACCTCCGGACCTTGTCAGTATTCTCCTTCCTGAAACCCTTCTCACTTTGCCCAATCCGCTTGAACGGTCCGGACTGCTCGCGCATCTTTCTGGGGGTCAACGTCCACGAAAATGAGGAACACCAGCTGGCCTTTCTTTTCCTTGCACTCGAGGATCTTATCCAGCTCGTCCAGACACCACGGCGAGGAGGCAAAGGTCTGAGAGATGACCACGATGGCACTCCTCGACTGCCCGATTGCCTCGGAAATTGCAGGTGCGATCTCTAGTCCTCTTTCCAGACTGCGGTTGACAAAGGACCTTATCTTGTTCCACCCAAGAGCAACATGGGGATGGCTCACGAAGTGGCGTGTGTCAGCCTGTTTATAACTGATAAATATATCGTGAACCCACCAAAGAGTTGTGGCCTGGCTGTTCGGCTATGTTTGAGAGAAGAGAAGTGGAGTGGAAAGAAAGAGGGCAAAGAGATGGGAGGGGACTGCAATAGGAATTGTGATGTTCTCTTGTTTAGGAGGCTTGGACACAATGGAGGAGGAGAAAAAGAAGGGAAAAGCTTGCCCTTGAGTTGGCCAAATTGGATCGTCATCTTACTAGAAAATGCCATTGAATCAAAAGTAAAGATTGAGCTGTACCGAGATCATTCACAATGCAAGCTCCCCGTACCTATTTAAGGACTCGCCGGCCGTACCAGGAGTTGGGACTATCGTAATATGAATTTTGATGTAGAACAATTAGCCTGTGATTATCTTGAAGAATGTGATCACCATAATCGCCGAAAATCTTAGTAGTTTTTCTGATTTTTGGAAAACAACCATTCAGACAGTTTCCTATAATATTAGTTAAGCAGTTTCCTATATTACCATTCATGTAGTTTTCTATATTACCATTCAAGCAATTTCCTATATTAGTTTATTAGATGTTATCTTTAATTATTCGGTTTTCATTAGTATTAGGAGTCCTATATCTATATAAGATATCGTCTTGTAATAAACAATGATAGTATCATTGAATAAATATTTCGAGTTCTTTGGAGTTGTTCCAAATTTACGCTTTCTCTTTGCGTCATTTGGTATCAAAGCAAGTTTCCCCTATGACGATGGTGAATAACGTGAATGTTAATCTCCCCACTGCTGAGGGCCGTGAGAACAAACCTATCACTCTGGCCAAGTTCAATCAGTTCATGGCTCAAACCGATCGGAGGTTTCAAGAGATCCTTGATGCCATCCAGCGTTTGTCCACAAACCATACGCCTGGCATTCTTCCAGCCAAGCGAATTCCTATCGCTCGTGATCCCGAAGATGCTATGGGGCGTGGAGGAATCCCCCGACATAGGCGTCAAGACTATGTCAAGGATACAGAAGATAAAGACGACAGAAGATGAAGACGAAGATTTCCAGAAGATGCAGATTCATGGTGGTCGCCGATACAAGGGATTCCAGGAGGAGCATGTTCATGGGGATCGACGGCAAGGGGATATCGACGAGATCTTGAGTAGTATCAACTAAAGGTAGATCTCCCTACTTTCAATGAGAATTTGGATATTGAAGATTTCCTAGACTGGCTTTAGGAGGTCGAGAAATTCTTCGACGTTATGGATATTGACGAGGATCGTCAAGTGAAACTTGTGGCGTACAAGTTGAAGGGTGGCACTTCAGCTTGGTGGGAACAAACTCAATTGATGCAACGTCGACAAGACAAGGCTCCTATTTGATCATGGGGTCAGATGAAACAGAAGTTAGAGAATAGGTTCCTCCCAACGGACTATGAGCAACTATTATTTCAACAATTCTAGAATTGCCGACAATTGAATAGATTGGTCCAAGCTTATACGGAAGAGTTCCTTCAACTCTCCGCTCACAATAACCCGGATGAATCCGAGGCACAATAAACTGCTAGGTACATTAATAGTTTGCGACTTAATATCCAGAATCGGGTTTCTTTACATCAACTATTCTTTATCGAAGACAACCAGGATATGGCACGAAAAATTGAGATACAATTGGAGAGGACTAGCCCTAGTACTCGTGGTAGCAATTATTCGGATCGTGGGTCATTCGGGAAAGGAAGACAACTTGATGTTACAAGTTCTTCTAGTCGACAAACATCTGATTCGAGCCGAGTTCCAAGAAGTACTACTGGGACGCCTAAGGAAGCAGTCATAGCAAGCAATCACACTCCCAATCAGAATACCCAGAATCCATATGCCAAACCCCAACCGATCAAGTGCTACAAGTGTAACGAGTTGGGCCATCATTCCAGCGATTGTCCTCGTCATAGAATGGCCAATATCGTTGAACATCACAAAGATGTGTCTGAGGAAGATTGGGAAAAGGAATAAAAAGTGGGAGTGGAAGATGAAGTGGACGAGCAAGTTAATTGTGTTATGCGTCGTCTATTGCTCGCTCCGCAGATAGAAGATACCCAGTGGAATCAGCTTTTCCACGCTCATTGTACTATCAATGGCAAAGTATGAGATATCATTATTGACAGCGGAAATTGCAAGAATATAGTGTCAAAGGCCTTGATGGATCATTTGCAACTAAAGACGGAGCCGTATCCCGCTCCCTACACGATCGGGTCGATACGCAAAGGAACAAAACTTAAGGTAAACCAATTATGCCGTTTACCTATTTCGATCGGAAAATCATATCAAGATACTATTGTCTGTGATGTTGTAGAGATGGATGCGTGTCATGTTTTACTAGGTCGACCATGGCAATATAATGTTGATGCTACACACTGAGCTAGGGAGAATATGTATTCTTTTGTGTGGAAAAGAACTAAAATTACTTTGAGACCAAAGAGTAATTTCCCTCAGATTGTGAAGAAGCAAAATGCAAGGGTTATGATGAACATCCGAAAGCGTGAAGGAATGTATATGATTGTGGACAAGAGCGAACAACAAGTTGTGGTTCATGTTTCCGACATTCTTAAGCCCTTATTAAAGGTATTCAGTGATGTTATACCTGAGGATTTACCTGACGGATTACCTCTTTTGAGGGATATCCAGCATGAGATTGATTTTCTTTCAAGTGCTAATCTTCTTAATTTGCCGCATTATTGGATGAATCCGAAGGAGAATCAGATTTTATAGGAGTAGGTGGAAAAGCTCCTTCGAAAGGGTTTCTTGTGTGAAAGCAAAAGTCCATGTGCAGTTCCTGCGCTTCTCACAGCAAAGAAAGACAACACCATACGTATGTATGTAGACAGTCGTGCCATCAACCGAATTACTGTCAAGTATAGGTTTCCAATTCCACGACTTAATGATATACTAAATAGACTTGCCGGATCACGGGTTTTTATGAAGGTCGACCTTCGAAGTGAATACCACCAAGTTCGCATCTGTCCTGGCGACGAATGAAAAACGGCTTTCAAGATAAATGCGGGTTTGTATGAAAGGCTTGTCATGCCATTTGGACTCTCTAACGCACCTAGTACTTTATGGCATTTGTTTGGGATTGATTTACAGTATAGTAGTTCTTTCCATCCACAAATGGATGGTCAAACGGAAGTTGTAAATCGTACTATGGTAGATATTATTCGCTACCTCTGCAGTGATATGCCTAAGCAGTGGTCAATTTGATGTTTGGTAAAACCAACTTTAACGCATGCTGTTAGCTTCCAATTCTCGACTTTTCATTTTAGCATCTCAAGAAGTCCACCTTGGAAGTGAAAATTGTCTTGATTAACCCTCGGTGGATGTTTGGTGACATAAACATGGCAAAAAAATTACTTTGTATAAATACACATTCTCGAATAGCCTAGCTTGTTTATCCTTGATGAAGGCATGCATGTTTATGCTTATCGTCTCTGACAATTCAAATTTTAATCACCAGTGATGGGACATGAAAATTCAGGCGCTGGGGAAGCCCTCATTGTTACCCCAAGAGAGATACCCCGAAAAAGGTCGGTTCTTCAGCAGATGATGCATCAATCCTCCGAGTAAGAAACTCTAGATATTTCTCCATATCCCTTTTCAAACTACCCAGAAGGTAAACCAGGTATTCCTTTGAAAAATAAAAGGATCTTGACTTGCGGTCAAAATATTTCATATGATATTCTAGAATAGCCTTAGTTGTCTATTTTTTCGATGAATGTGTATATGTGTGCAGGAACGTGCCCAGGTAAAGTACATTCTACCCTTGCCCGATTCCAAAATTATGAATTCTTTTCAAACTACCTAGGGAGTCAATCAGGTGTTGCTTTGAAAATGAAATGCATCTTGACTTGTGGTCAAGATATTTCATACGATATTTTAGAATAGCCGTAGTTATCTATTTCTCCGATGAATACATATGTCTTTGCACGAAAATTACTTGCCTGACAGGAGACATGCCCTTAAAAGGCGAGAACATACCAAGGTAAGTATACTCTACCCATGCTTGTTTCCAAAAATCCTTGTACCTACGATTGTTATGGTACTCTTTGAACATTTGACTGACCCCTTTATTCCCCTCCTAAGCATGGGATTAACCCCCTCTGTTCACATCAAGTCTTTTCAAGTACCCTTCATATGATGCAAGCACTTTGTTAAAACAAAATCCAGTCAAGGTGACCGAAGAAAGATTCGGGTCCGAGACAAACGAAACCCAGTCAAGGCAACCAAAGAAAGGTTCAGGTCCTAGACAAATGAAATCCAGCTGGCGACCAAAGATAAGTTCTAATCCTGTGCAAGCGATTTCCATAGTCACGGTCACCAAAGATAAGTTCGGGTCCTAAACAAATGAAATCCAGCTGGTGACCGAAGATAAGTTCGGATCCTGTGCAAGCAATCACGATCATCCAAGATAGGTTCAGGTCCTAGACAAATGAAATCTAGCTAGTGACCGAAGATAAGTTCAAGTCCTGTGCAAGCGATTCCCCCCTCCCCCTCTCCAGTTAAGGAAACCGAAGAAAGGTTCAAGTCCTAAACAAACGAAATTCAACTGGCGACCGAAGATAAGTTCAGGTCCTCTGCAAGCGATTTCTCTCAATCAAGGCGACCGAAAATAGGTTCGGATCCTAAACAAATGAAATCCAGCTGGCGACTGAAGACAAGTTCAGGTCTTGTGCAAGCGATTTTCCCCCCTCCCCAGTTAAGGAAACCGAAAAAAGGTTCGGGTCCTAAACAAACGTAATCCAGCTAGCGATCGAAGACAAGTTTGGGTTTTAGGCCAGCGATTTCCCCAGTCATGGCTACCGACGATAGATTCGGGTCCGAAACAAATGAAATCTAGCTGGGCACCGAAAATAAGTTCTGGTCCTGTGTAAGCGATTTCCCCCCAATCACGGTCACCGAAGATAGGTTCGAGTCTGAGACAAATGAAATCCAGTCAAGACGACTGAAGATAAGTTCTGGTCTTAGGCAAGTAATTTCTCTCAGTCAAGGCAACCGAAGAAAAGTTCGGGTCCTAGATAAATAATTTCTCTTGTCGAAGTGATTGAAGATAGGTTCAATCCCCAGACAAAGGAAATTCAGTCGAGGCGACCGAAGACAGGTTCGAGTCCTCGACACATGATACCAACTATCTAGAATTACTCTACCCTTCGGCATGATAAGTAGCCCCAGGTACATTTTTATTTGCTTTAGTATGCATCATATTATCGCATCAAAAAATGAGATCCAGTCTCGTAAAAATAGCATTCATTGAGCATATATGGGCCAAATTTAGGTATCATTTTATCTTTGAACATAATCTCTGCGAACTCATTTCTATGAGATCACCTTCAAAGAGAAGCAGCTGTTAACACCTATTTTTAATTTGCTCAAAATCAATTGCACAAAATTTAGAAATTAATTTTCTTTAATTCCTAAAACAAAAAATATTTATATTTAAAGGTATTGCATAAAGAAATTAGGTTTGCATTAATAAGGGTTTATTAGAGTGTTTAAAAAAAATCGAGTTGGGCCGGGTTGACCCGGCCCATTTCTCTTCTTTGCTTTTTTCCCCCGGCACGGGCCCGGCCCTTTCCTTTTTCTTTTTTTTTCCTCCCCCCCGAACGGGCCCAAGCTCAGCTCCTCCTTCCTCTTCCTTCCCCCCCTCGCGCCGACCTAACTTCTTCTTCTTCTTTCCCCTCCACACCGGCCCAGCCCCTTTCTCCTTCCTTCCTCGCTGCTGTTGCTCTCCAGTCCCCTGTTCTCCCCTGTTTCGAACCGCAGATGACAAGTGGCCAAACGCCTTTGCGCTGTCCCTTTCAAGCCACATAATGGCCAGGGGAGCACGCCACCGGGACTGGCATTGATAGCCAGTCCGGTCCCCCCTAGATTCCCGGTCTCTCTCCCCTTCTCTTCCTCTACCCCCCATCACAGAACTGGCCCCCTGCACAAGCCTAATGGCCACGAAGTCATGGTCAGAGTAGGCCGGTGCAGGCTCGTCATCATGCAAATGCAACGGAGCAGGGGGGCCCGTCGTCATCGGCTATAAAAGCCAGAGAGGAAGAGAGAGTGGAGGTCGGCCAAGAGGAGAGAGAAACAGAGAGAGAGAGAGAGAGCCGAGGTCTGCCGAAGGAAGAGGAAGAGCTAACAACATCACCGTCGCCCCAGACCAGTCGAAAAGCCATCTCAAGCGTCATCGTTCGGTGAGCTCCCCCCAGCCGAGAAATTCCCTTGTCTTGCTCTGTTTTCTGGCACAGTCGGGCCGAGACTTGAGCCAGCCGTGTCGCGTGATTCCCGGCCCATGCCATCGCCAGTCCCGGTCGTTAGTCTCAGTCGGGAATGAACCCCGACCATCAGAGCCGACCCAGTCGCTGGAGGAGGTTGAAAGCCTTCGTTTTCCCCCACGCATGCCAGGCGTTCAACGAAATGCCTTAACAAGGCCGATTTTTGTTCCATCGTCGGCCAACGAACGGTGGTCCGACGACGGCTCAAATGAGTGGTACGACCCAAGGGCGGTCCTAGTTAGGCGATTTGGGGGCGGCGCTGGCCTGGGTCGACCAGTAGACGGCCAATTTTGGCTCCGCCGGTGCTCTTCCCCCCCGAGTCTGTGAATTTGGGTCAAACCCAACCCAAATCAGCCGATCCGACCCAAGTCAACTACCTGGGTCAGATCCATTGACTCAGGTCGATTCCGATCGACCCAGATCAGTTGACCCGACCTGGGTCAACGCCCTGGGTCGGGTCTGTTGACCCGAGTCGGTTTCGACCGACTCAGATTAGCCGACTCGACCCGGGTCAATGCTTAGGTCAGATCCGTTGACCCGGGTTGGGTTCAACCGCCCCGAATCCATTGATCCGACCCGTTTTAATATTATTTTATTTTTAAAAAAAAAATTAAAAATTAAAAAAAATTTAAAAAAATTTCGTATTTATCTCTCATTATTATTATTTTTTAAAAAAACTTTTTTTAAAGAAAATTTTTTTTATGTAATTTGTCTTAATGTGCTAATTTATCGTTGTTTTATTATGCATGTTATTTTAATCGCATAAGTCGCACGTTTCAATTGGATAGACCTATATGATTGTGTTTTGCTATCATGCACATTTTTAATTTAAACTTTAATGGCATGGTTTGTTGTGTTTTAAATGTTGGCCGCATTAGCTAGGGTTAGAACCTTAGGCTGCATATTTACTCTTACTTCTAATCACTTTTGATTATACACTCGCTTGATCACCTCACATGTTAGGAGAAATGTCATAAAATCAATCCAAATTGCCTAACAAATATTTTTGAAAATGAACAGGTCAAAAAGGTGCTGAAAAGGCATTAGTTATCCAACTAGTATAACCAAGTCCTCGAACTCGGTCAATCTCTGGTTCGTAGGGATAGGGTGATTCTCCCATCACCCTATTTGGGTTTCTAATCAACCCACCCCAAATCGATTAGTGGCGACTCCTTAATGTAAACCACTTACATGTTAAAATCTAAACCTTAAGTCACGATATGGTATAAGCTTGGGAGAGCCCAAGTTAAGTCTCGAATCTAGACTTAGCACTACCAAGCGAGCCCCTCATTTTTTGAGCGTGTTCCAAAAAAACCGAGAAGTCGGTCACAACAACTATAATTAAATGAGAAAAAGCCACAAAAAATCATAAATTATGTTCATCGTGAAACATTTATCTTAAATTTTTTATGGTGACATTAAAAGTCTCAAACTATGCTAACTGTGACACCTTTGTAGTAAACTTTTTTTGTGACATAAAAAATCTCAAACTTATACTTATGTGACAATTTTACCATCCGCCAAGGTTCCATCATAAACCAAAATAACGTTATTTTTATTTCGTTTGAATCATGTGGGTGCCATGTCAACAATGTTTTACTTCCAGCATTCATGTAAGTATATTTTTAACGATGCTAATTGATTGAATTTAGACAAAGAATAAATATGTCAGACGGTTTCAAGTTTGAGATTTTTAGTATCACAAAAAAAGGTTTATGATAAATGTGTTACAGTAAATATAGTTTGGAATTTTTTGTGCCTTTTTTACTAATTAAATTTTTTCATTAAAATTTTCTTCTTCATCCTTAGCTATGTCCCACTTACTTACATTTCACGTTCAGCAAACAAAAAAGAAATTTAAAAAAAAAAACAGGAAAGGAAAGAAATTGATATAAAAAAAAGGAGGAAAATTTTTCCCTGGATCACATTGCCAAACTCGAATCAACTTAAGAAAACAATTGTTTTATAAGATTGTGTGAAACAATTTTATACGCCACCTCATTAAAAGTCTTATAAAATAAGCCTCGACGTCACTCTGACAACCATGCCGAGTAGTGTCTCCCTCTCTCTTTCTCTCTCTCTCTCTCACTCCATGTGATTCCTCTAACATTCAACTTCTCTAAAAATGGGGTCCATACAAACAGATTCGTCGGTTCGCCGCGCATTAAGGGTAGACCTTTTCTTGATTTTTAGGTTTAACTTGGAGGATTTGACCTTCCAAGCCAGATTGAAAAAGAGAGAGAGAAGAATTGGGGTGGTTCAGCCCAATTGTCGGTTAACCAAGTGTTTTTCTACCATGCAAACACCAATCGACTTGCTGCTAAATCATAAGCATATTATATTAGCTAAAAAGAAAGTCAAACAGCAAATTCCACAAAATTAACAAATATATGCAAATTAGCAATTCACGTATTAGGCCAAAGAAGTTCAAAAAAAGGGAAGAAATTTGGGGAAAAAATGGCATTTTTGCCTCATGTAGATTTGCATGCTGCATTCGCGATAACCACTCCGAGGTGGTCGTTGCACGCGATCAATCGTCTTATGGCGGTCACTATCTAGGCTATCAACATTGTGGTGGTCATCAAGCTCTGTGTGTGTGTTTATTGGCTGAGGATGTGACTAACTCGTCGTGGAGGACGGGTTGGCTCACAGTCATTATCCTCTAATTAAGGTTTTTTACTTTTTTCGAAAAATCTAATGCCCGCGTCTTCTTTGTTTTAACTTCGCCAAATTGATCAAAATGAGTCAAAAATGGTATATTGTAGAGCCCTTAGACTCATTTTAAGTCTTTGATTTGTTTTATAACCTATATTTCAACTTATATAATAGAAGTTTATTAACCCATGTACATTATGGCCTAACAAATTGTGGGTTAAAAAATTCGTTACCGACTCATTTCGCCACCTCTACTTTTATGATAAAGCTGATAAGACAAGGACAACGGAGAGAGCTTTTCTCAAGCAAAGTCTTCACAATCCACAAGATCTCGAGCAGCCAAGTCAACCGGAGGCACTAATCCACGGGCCCATGAGCATAGTTGGCGTGTAAAAGCAATCCTCACACAAATATCTGCATAAAGTGAAGACACAAACCCTTGAAAGAGAAGGAGAAAGAGTGCTTCAAGATTCCCACAATGATATCCATATCTCACCCATTTTAACCCATTCAAGAACCCATCTCCCCTGACGCTTTGATTCCATTTTTGGTGCATACGGCACTCCGCTGCTGCGCCTGTCACTCTTCAGAACATGATGCTGCTGATGCAGATGTGATGAGCTGCACTTTCTGTGAGGTGAGATCTTTGTAATGGGCCATTTGCAGGCGCTTTCCCAGTAGTGCATGGACACTTGGAACTCTAATCTTTATCCCAAAGAGATTGTGAAAAGCATTTCCTAAAGTCTAGATCTTCAGTTAAACATAAGACATTTTAGTCATTGATGCAGATGTGAAGAGCTTCACTTTCGTGAGTGTGAGATCTTTGTAATGGGCCATTTGCAGGCACTTCCCAGTAGTGCATGGACACTGTGAAAAGCACTCTCCAAAGTCTAGATCTTCAGTTACACTGGAGACATTCTAATCATTGACACACTGAAAATTCGTTAGGTAAAACCGGAAAAGACAAGCGCTGAAAATTTAATTACTGAATTTTAATTGCCGATAACATGAAGCGCTGAACATGAAAGTATAGATAGTTTTTGCATGAGCCGGATATCGAGTTTTGAGTAACATTGACCTCTTTCCACATATGAAATGAAGAATATTATTGGTAGCTTTTAGGCTTTTAGCAAGGTAATAGGTAAGATTTTGATCCCTTTTTAAGATGTCTACATTATTGAATGGCTTAAGTAATACCCAATCTTACTGAGTAAGTTAAGTGTTTTTGTTACTTAATTGAATAATTTAAGTCAAAAAACTATGGTTATCCAACGAGCTTAATTACTTTGAATGCTGAATGTGTTAATTTTTAGCACATGTTAAAGCTATCAAACAGGCTGCAAAAGGAGGCTTGGACTGTTTTGAAGTTTGATCGACGGATATTATTGACTTGTTTCGACTAGATAATGGAATAAAGTCATAATGTAATACCAATTTAATTAGCTTTAGGTTATAGTGATTGCATGAATTGCCATGTAATATCTACACAAATACTTGTTGAGATAATGATCGCAAATATTAGTCGTTATTACTAAATGAAACTATGCTACTGTATTGGGATTATCTTTCTCCTAAGTTACTTCTTATTCTTGATAGCTAGTCATTCGCTATTTGATTCGAGGAGTAGATGCAAACATCCTTGACGTTCATGGAACATTTCTAATAGATACCACTACGAGACTAGGGGCACACATAGTAATATTTCTATTTCTCTGTTTTTTAATTTTTCTGTTCTCAGGAACAGGTTTGGAACAGAAATCCGTTTGGTAATACAATTTTATTTTTCTATTTCTAGAATAAATTTCTATTCCAAAAACAAGTTTGGAACAAAAATCAGAAGTAAAAAAACAATTACTTATCTAATTCTGAAACAGAAATGAAAAATAAAAACTCTTATTATCGCTTGCCCTCGCTATTAGCCGATTAACCCCTTGCCACTTGTTATTGCCGCTGGCCGCCTCCCGCCACCGCTAGCCACCTCCCATTGTCGGCCGCCTACCACCGGCGTCCTTTGCCGATCGCCCACCGCCTCCTCCCACCGTTATCCTCCGTCGTTCGCCATCGCCCAACGTCGGCCGCAACCCGCCCACCACCGCTTCTTGTCATCCTTCGCCACTGCCGACCGCCTCTTGCCCGTCGGCTACCTCTTGCCGCCGACCACTGTCCTCCGCCGCCCAATGCCGGCCGCCTCCTGCCTGCCGGCCATCTCTTGCTGCTGACCACCATCCTCTGCCTCCTAACGCCAGCCGTCACCCGCCATTGGCCGCCGTCCTCCATAGTCGGCCACCGTGCTCCACCGCCCAATGCTGGCCACCTTCCGCCTCTTGCCGTCGGCCACCTCTTGTCACCAGCAATTGTGCTCCACCGCTCGACACTGACCGCCCTTCACCTCTTGTCGCCAGCCGTCTCTTGTTGCTAGCCACCCACCACCAACCGCCGTCCTCCACCGCCAGCCACCATCCTCCATTGCCCGACGTCGACTGCCCTCCACCCCCGACAACCGCCGTTGCTATCCGCCGCTGGCCAACGTGCTCCACCACCCAACACCGACCATCGTCGATCGCCTCCTGCCGCCGACAGCCTCCCGCCACCAACCAGTGTCATCTGTCGCCACCGGCTAGCTGCCTCCCACCACCGGCCGACTGCCTCCCACCGCCGACCACCGTCCTTCACCCCCTACTGTCACTCACCGTCCTCCATTGACTGCCTGAAAGGGAGAAATTTTATGTCGTTATCAAACAAATTCTATTTTGGAAATAGAAATTTTGTGTCATTATCAAACACATATTTTGGCTCAGAAACTCGTCCACAAAATAAAAATAGAAAAATCTATTTCTGACCAGAAATTGATTTCTAGAATAGAAATGTTACCATGCGCACCCCAGTTGTCTGGTGCCATAGAATTAAAAGTCTTCGGTAATAACTAGTATAATGGTGACGAGATTGACTCCATCTGTCAATGAAATGCAAAGAGTTCACAACTGCCTCCTCTAACTAGGGCATATAATTTCTTTCAATCAGTGTTTATGATCGGTAGAATTTGAGTTATAGGCATTACTCATATAGAAACTTAACTAAGGGCCTATTTGGTAGAGCTGTAATTGAACTAGGGGTAATGATTTTCAAGGTGGATCGGTTCCAATGCCAGAATCTGGAACTAACTCTACAAGTCCCGGTTCCAAATTTTTAGAATTGGGAACTAAAGTGGTTACACTTAGAACTGGCTTGGAACTGCACTAATTAGTTCTAGGTTAATTTCAGTTCGGCTCCCGAGTTACACAAAAGAACTGGATTTATTGTGTAAAAATCGAATTATAGAATAGTAACTCATGTCGAGTGATCTTTTGTTAGCTGAGTCGAAATACATGCTAACCTCATAGCATGAGGTCATGGGTTCCACTCCTTAAGGCGGCAGCTTTAAATTTTTCCAATGTAACGTGTCAAACGACATTTTAACGCATTAACTTGAGAAGTGAATCGGCCTTGGCGATATGAAGGTTTTTATAACGAAGGACCTGCTTGATTCACCTGCATGGGTCAGTTCCCTAGTTAATTTGAGACCCATGCTCACCCCCTGGGTTGAACTATAGCTGTGTATTATACATTTTTAAACTCACGGTATCTCAAAATCGGGTAAGTTAGTTTCCTAAAGCTATCGTAAGCTGCTATAACTTTGGAGTTGCTGCAGCTATTGAGATGTTTACTAAACACTTTTAAAAGCTGCAAACTCTTCTCATAAGATAAAATCATTCAATCTTCTTCAATCAGTTCCTGTCCTTCAAAATCAAGCTTGTCTTCCTCCTTCAATTCCCTGACTCATCAATCCAAGGCCAAATTGAAAGAAAGTTTTCTCCTATCTGGAATGAAAGAAAACTTAGAGAACTTGTAAGAAACACATGTCATTTCATACTACAAAAGTTCACGTTGGCAACAAATTCTTTCGAGGTCCTTAGGGTTGAAATCAACGTCAAAGTTTGCACATGTGGTCACCTAGAGAATCCTGTGTGTTATCCTCTCGACCCATATGAAACAACAAACTCCTCTATGCTTTTCAACAAGAGGTTAGGCATATGACTTCTTCCTCCTTTCTCTTTTGGATTTATGTACACGTAAAAAGTTATTCTGACACAATCCTCGAACAAATGAAAAAGATGTGCGCAAAGAGATGTCTCTTTTTTGTTTGTATTGGCCTACAATTAACCAAATTATGGGGAAAAGAAAGGTAGAAGAAAGCAGCCTCTTTGAAGTGAGCGACACAAACCCTGATTGAAAATAAAGTTAAAGCTCATAATGGTAATTAGGACAATTTATTACAGCTTCAACAGGTTAATGCGGAGCCCAAATTGGATCAGACGTCAATTTAGTTAGCTTGAGAGAGACCTTTCATTTCTCACTTTCAGCCCCTTGATAGTTTCCCGAAAACTGACATTGTCCTTTCGGCAGGATAAGGAATATAACACTTTCTGTGTTGAACAGTCAGAATTCATCCATTCTAGGTTCGAAGTTTTCCATTTCATTCAGTCAGATCCGATCCGAGTATGAATGCCGTGAATCTACTATGTGATGCTAGAATCCATTTTCTATACGTACCTTTCGGAATTCAAACTATATACATAGTCCCAGGAGCCCCTAGATTTCATGCCTTTCTACTTTTGAGGGCGGGGAGTTCATGCAAAGGCTTTCAGAATGAAGATAGCGTGGAATTTTTTATTGCACAAACTTTTTTCAATCTACCTCTTATTCAAAATTAATTCATGAATAAAAAAGGCTAAGTTGACCTTTCGACAATACTTTTGCTCTTCTATATATGTAATTCACTGTAATATTCTAACAAAGCTAATTCGACCCTCATCACATTCTGGTTTTGACCCCAGAAATTGATTTTGGCCACCAATTCACCTCATAGATTACAATGAAACGAGTAGTTCTGTGAGCTAGGGTTCTCAAACTCTTGAGGGCCTTCTCAATAGTTGGGCTGCATGATGATCCACAAGAGAAGTAAGATCCAACAACTGTAAGTCCTAAACCAATTTCAGCGACCCAATTTAACAAGCAAGATACTCTTTTTGTACCACTAGCGAAAGCGAAGTAAATTGGATTTTTCTCTACCTATATGAGCTGCTTAGGTGAATAACTTTCGAAATTCGGGTTTAGCTACGAGAACTCCCATGCTAAACTAGTTTTTCCTGCTCCCGAGAAGATTCCAATAAATTAGATTTTGTGGACAATCTATTGACACATTGATCTTTACACGTGAACAATTTTGTGTTACATTTGTATAGAACTTCATAACACAGATTACAAGATCAACCAAACACTATTACACTTCCATATTGAACATATGAGAAATCTTAGACACCTCCAGTTATTGGATACTAGGCAATATAGAACCTCGACATGAATCTTCTTTTCGCTTTATATTAATTTAAAGGGAGTGAATTTACTATATACCAATGGTGACGGTAAAACATTTCAAAAAGTAAAGAGACGGTTTTGAACCAAATGGAAAGTAGAGAAATGGTTTTGAAATTCGGGCAAGTGCATTTCGCTTAATATTTAAAGGGGTTAGGGTGCGGGCGCTTCATGGGCAGATGACTAAATCAGAAATGCCCGACCCTGGCCTGATTGGAATTGGGCTGAGTTGGGCCCATGGGCCCTAATGGGCTGGCCCCGGCTTGTCTTTCCATTTTTTGGGATTCGGACTTGGAGGCCGAATCCAAACGTTGGGCTCAGTTGGCCATGGGACATGTAGGCCCAGCATTAACTCTATTTTGGGGCCTCAACTCAAAAGATTGGGTCACTGGATCATAGCACTTCCTAACGCTATTGCTCGATTTCCTTTTTTTCTTTCCCTTTCTCCTTATAACGACTTAACCGCGCTTTAAATAATATAATGGAGAACAATAACAACTATTTCCTATCATTCAAACTCAGTCCGGACTTCACTGTGCAATTATCATGGGACTTATTCAGTGAGTTACGCTACGTGCCGATGATAACTTTTACATGCCAGTTTCATCCCAGCAACAAGCCGAATTCGACAACGACGAGACACAACAAGCCGACAATTGGGAAGAATTGCAAGGGCAAACACCGCAAGCTAATCCCCGCCAAGACGATTTCCAAACCCAACCACTAACCAAGAGAAAAAAACCCCAAGCCACTGTGGTGACGGCTAAGCAAAAAATCCGAGGACATTTCAGGTTACGACTGATGTTAATGGTGTCAAGAATGGTTAAGTGGGACGGACCACTTGAAGAGGCACCGAGCAAGATATGATACAGAAGTGTCCAGAACTGCGAGGAGCTCTTCAAGTACAATGCCATATGCTAGAAACCTGTTCAAGGACTATATGTCAAGGAATTAGTCGGAGCTTACATTTAATTGTCTTATCGCCGAGCAATCCTTTAGCTTCGTCAAAGATCTCGACTTTGTCTGCTACATGTAGACATCTCTGTAACATGAAACGGGCAGCCTATTTTACATTCTTGATGCCCCATGATCTTTCTTTTGTTTGTATGGACAGCACCAAACCGCCACTAGCTAATTGCATGAACACCACCTAACAAAGCTATGATTGCATCAAACTGCGAGTCAGAACAACCACATTGATCATCCCATCCTCAGCTCTCACCTACAAAACAGGAAGATGGCAGAAAATTAACCTTTCTAGCAATTATCATCGAACAGATAACACAACATATGTATTTGTTCATCGAAATAGGAGTTCTGCAAGCTTAGACTTAGAAAGCAAACATGCAATGATGAATGCATTTTATTCATGAAAATTTTGCTGAACATGACTAATGCACGACCTAATCTATGTGAGATAACTAAGATGTGTTGGGAAAATCCCTTATGTTGTTTTGACAATGACAAAAACAATTAAAAACTATCAATGTGTGTATATGGAAGGATCATTGACAATATCTGAGGTGAATAACTTGGTAGTGTCAAAATCACCATATGCTTGAAAGGATTGGAAGATCAAACAGCAGAATGTTGTTGGGACAACATATTGTTTGCTAGAGTAGTCACTTCAGATTAGGTGAAAGATTATGACAATACTGATGATCTTGGTGAGTTTAGAGAAGATGAGGAATCGGCGAGAATGTTGAAGTCTTTGGAAGTTTTTGGAAGCTGATGAAGCCAAGAGGATTATTGGAAAATTGATTGCATGTCATTCTATACAAGTTCATCAGTGGACAGCACCAACAAACTAATGATAATGTGCAATCCTAATTATGGGTAAGAGATCGTGCTGATATCAAGTTCTTGAAGGTACTAATCACTTGCTCATCTCATTGGAACATTGATTAAGATGAAACTAGCCATTGGAAACGCTTGGAATTCATATCGGGAGCACTGGAGATGAATTAGAAGCAATTTTGACAATACTGACGTAGACAAACTCTGACAAGAGCAGTCTAACTAGTTTGGGAAAACGGAAACTGTCAAAAAGCCATTATGATGCTGGTGAGCAACGGAGAGACGCTTTGATGCTAATGATAGTAGAAGCAATGGCTACTTGATGGAGATGAGTTGTACACGGCCATCTAATGTTAGATGGCTTTAAATTTAATTCAAGAGAAGTAGTGAGATTGGTTGGAAACAAACAAATCACTCTATAACTTTTGAGTGTTCTTTTTGAATTATATTTGTTGATAGTGACTATGTATTGCTAATTATATCTCTTTGAGGTGCTACTGAATTGTAATATCAAATAATCAAGTGTACAAGTTAAGAACAGGCATTATGTCCCGATAGTGTGATCTATCATATAAAAAGGCCCTTTTAGTACCTTTTTACCCTATTCTTTTTTTTTTTTTTGGAAACATTTATCAAACAATTTGGATTGATTTTAGGACATTTCTCCTAACATGTAAGGTGATCAAGCGAGTGCATAATCAAAAGCGATTAGCAGTCAAACTAGATATGCAGCTTAAGGTTCTAGCCCTAGCTAAGTCAGATGACATTCAAAACACAACAGTTCAGACAATTGAAATTTAATAAAAAACGTGCATGATGATGATAATAAAACAATATTAAAGAAAACATGCAAAGTACTATTGCATAACCCTATAGGCTTATCTAATTAAAACATAGCGATTCATGCAATTAAAACAACGTACATAATAACATAACAATAAATTAAAACATTAAGAAAAACCACATAAAATTTTTTTTCTTTTTTTTTAAAAAAATATTTATATTTTTTTCAAAAATATATATATACGGTAAAAAAAAGAATTTTTTTTCGAAAAAGAAAATAAAAAAAGAAGAAAAAAATATACGGTAAAAAAAAGAAAAGAGAAAAAAATTAATTTTAATTTATTTTTTTTAAAAAAAAGTAAAAATAAAATAATATAATATTAAACAGGTCGGGTCAACGGATTCGGGTCGAACCGGTTTGACTCGGGTCAACGGATCCAACCTGGTCATTGACCCAGGTCGGACGAAACCGACCCGAGTCAACGGACCCGACTCGATCGTTGACCCGAGTCAAATTTGCTGATTCGGGTCGAATCTGACCCAATTCGTAGATCCGCGAGGAGAAGGCGCCGGCGGGGCCAACATCGGCCGTCCACCGGCTGACCCAAGCTGGCGCCACCCCCCAGAACGCCCCCTAGGGCCACCACCGATGTCTTTGACTGCCTGGGTCGCCATTCGACCACCATTTCGCCAGCCAGCGACCAAACCAAAATCGGCCTCTTTAGGGAAATTCATCGAACACCTGGCGGGCGCGGGGAAAAACGGAGGATTCCGACCTCTTCCGGCGACGCGGTCGACTCTAACGGCCACGGCTCACGTTCGACGGCGACTAGGGACCAGGACTGGCATCGACATGGGCCGGGAATCACACGACTCGGTCGATGCGAGTCCCGGCCCAACCGCGCCGGAAAACAGAGCAAAACAGGGGTCGGGGGAAGCTCACCTATCGGCAGTACGTCGGGGGGGCTTCCAGCTGGTCTAGCGGGTGACGGCGGTGACGCTGGTCCTTTCTTTGCTCCGACAGGGCCTCGGGATCCTCTCTCTCCGTTTTCTCTCACTCTCAATTCTCTCTCTCCCTATTCTCTCTCGCTCTATTTTTCTCTTCCTAGCCGACCGCCTCTCCGTCTCTCTCTATGGTCTTTATAGTGGCCAAGGGCCATTGTTCCACTCCCCATCGTCAGCTAACGATGGCCTGCACCAGCCTGTGCCCCGCGAATCCCGCGACCATAGGCTGGTGTAGAGAGGGGGCCAATTCAACGCAGTGCAGAGGAGATAGGGAGAAGAGAGGAAAAACAGGGAGAGATGGATGGGTTTCGAGGGAGGACAGGACTAGCAATTAATGCCAGTCCCGTCGGCGTGCCTCTTCGGCTTTCCTCTGGCCAGACAGCAACTGGGTGAGGCTGCTCCGCCGCTCGCTGTTCTGCATCAGCAGCAGGGCAGAACAGGGGAACGAGAGCGACGGGGGAGAAGGAAGGAGGAGAAGAGCTGGGCCAAGCCAGGCCCAACCGTACGAGGGGAACAAAAAAGAAAGAAAAGCGGGCTAGGCCGCGCGGGGGGAAAAAGAAAAGGAAAAGAGAAAGGGCCGGGGGCTCGTGCGGGGAGGAGGAGAAAAAAAAGAAAAGAAAAGAAGAGTGGGCCGAGGCCCATGCGGAAGAAAAAAAGAAAAGGGTTGGGTCGACCCGGCTCCGACCCGACCCAATGCGATTTTTTCTTTCTTTTTAAAAAAAATTAAATTAACATTTTAATAGACCTTATTAACACAAATATGTCTAATTTCTACATGCAATGTATTTAAATAGAAATATTTTTGTTTTAGGAATTAAAGGGATTTAACTCCTAAATTTTGTGCAATTGATTTTGGGCAAATTAAAAATAGGTGTCAACAGCTACCCCTCTTTGAAGATGAACTTACAGAGGTTGAGCTCACAGATGTTACGTTCAAAGATAAAATGACACTTAAATTTGGCCCATGCATGCTCAATGAATGTTATTTTTTATGAGACCGTGAGTCTCATTTTTTGATGCAATAAGATAATGCGTGCTAAAGCAAATAAAAACATACCTTGGGCAATTTACCTTGCCAAAGGGTAGAATAATTCTAAATAGTTAATATTGTGTGTCGAGGACCCAAACCTGTTTTCGGTCGTCTCGACGGGGATTGCTTTTGTCTATGACCCAAACCTTTCTTCGGTCGCCTTGACTGGGGAAATCATTTGCCTAAGACCCGAACCATTCTTCGGTTGCCTTAACTGACTGGATTTTGAAAAAAGTCAAAGTACCTAGGGGTCATCGCCCGAGGATTTAATGGTTTGCCTGGTGGGTCCTCGCCAGCAGGTCTTGAAAAGGCTCAAACAATGAGCACATAGGGGTCCTCACCCGAGGATTTAATATGAACAGAGGAGGTCAATCCCATACTCAGGAGGGGTACCATAACAACGTAGGTACATAGATTTTTGGAACCAAGCATGGGTAGAGTATACTTACCTGGGCACATTCCTGCCTATTAAGGGCGTATCTCCTGTCAAACAAATTTTCTTTTGCAAAAACATACGTATCCATCGAAGAAATAGACAACGGAGGCTATTCTAAAATATCTTATGAAATCTCTTGACCGCGAGTCAAGATGTATTTCATTTTCAAGCAACACCCGGTTTACCTTCTAGATAGTTTGAAAAGAAATATGATGGAAAAACCTAGGGTTTCTTACCTAAAAGTTTGATGCATCATCTGCTGAATAACCGACTTTTTTCGATGCATGTCTCTTGGGATGATAACGAGGGCTTCTCCAGGGCCCGAATTTTCGTGTCATATCACTGGAGATTAAAATATGAGTTGTCAAAGACAATTAGCGCAAACATGCACGCCTTCATCAAGGATGGATAAGCTGGGCTATTCCAGAATGAGTGTTTATGCAAGGTGATTTCGCCATGTTTGCGTCACCAAACATCCACCGAGGGTCAATCAAGATAATTTTCACTCCCAAGGTGGACTTCTTGAGATGCTAAACGAGAGACTTTCAATTAGAAAGGACTTTCCACTCGCTCTCATCGAAAAGGGTTGTTTGTCCCATTTATTAAGGTGGGAACACCGAGAACACTCAAACTGACTGTTATCACATCAACAAGGGTCTAAGTTTTCTCGCAAGCGGTACGACGCTGCCAATCTGAGAGGTCTTTTTCAGGGTTATAATGTTGGCTTAGTCAATGGCTTAACAAGGTGATTGTCCAAGTCAAGGCCATGAAAGAAAATATTCTGTAGTTATTTGTAGGTTCACAAGTCAAGAATCCTGCAAAATGAGATAGAAGTAGTCTTGCTCACACTTCCTCAAGCGTTGTTTATAAACATTTGAAATTTCACGTTAGTTTAAGTGCCCCAGTCAAAAAAGACTTCACGAGAGTTGTAATGTGGGTTTGGTTTGCAGGTTAAGGAACGAAATGATCATTGGGCTAAAAAATGTGTGTAAAGAGTGAAAATTGGTGATCATCTAGTCATAGCCACCAGCCTTTTCTCCGCCGTTAGGACCCTTTGGAAACCTCAATAGGTAATCCGGTGTTTTAGCTTCTTTGACAACTTTTTCTTGAGGAGCTTCTGTGTCAAGCATTTTCCTGGATACCATTCTATCGCTGTCCCAGTTGCTTTCTCAAGAATAGGTTCGTTTTCATCTATCATGGCAGATCTTTATCAAAACAGAGTTCTTAAGGTAGGGATTTGTATAGAAAAAGAACTCAAGTTTAAACCCGTTGGGGTCGTCTATTCTACACCACTTAACAACTTTGAGGTATTTAAGAGCACCTTCATCATGTTCAGAGATCTCCTCAGCTAAAACTTCATTGTGTTTTACAGCAGTTACCCAGAATTAGGGACTTCTTTCTCTTCATCTTTTTCATTGTTTTTCTTCTTCTCCTTTTCTCTTTTTTTTTTATTCGTGGGCATTGGCTTTGCTTTTACCAGGCACACTACTTTTTTATGCCCCTAGTTTTCAGCATTTTTTGCTATTCTTCTGGTGTTGTCGGGACTAGCCTAAACAAAGTTAAACATAACAATGTTATTAGGCTCTTAGAGTCTTCATCTTCATTCGGTATTTTGGACCATGATGTTCAAACTGTGGTGACTTTTGCCTTACCCCAGTGTAGGGGATGATCACTAACTAGGTTCATACGAAATGAAATCGCGGGCTCAATTAGGCTAACAAGGGATATAAGTGTATGGGATAGAAAAAGAATTGCTCTTCGTCATCCTATGGCACTTAAATTATCGCGGGAGTTTATTTGCAATAAAAATACTCAAAGATTAATGCAAGTGAGAGCAAGAAAGTTTTTATACATCTTTTCACCTTGTGCGAGTTGTTGCGACTGATGATCATAGAAAATTTTAGATATTGCAAACTCATCATCCTTCTTGTCTTGCTCAGTGAAAATATCATTGTTATCAATGACATGTTGGCATTTTGGACAAGCTTTAGTTTGCTACTTCTCTTTTGACAAAGCCCTTTTAACTTCGACTGTCTGGTTGTCGATGGTGTGCTTGTCTTAGGGGACCCCGTCAAGGACCTCCAGATTCATGAAGATGATAAGGCTAAAGTCGCGGGGACGGTTATCAGAAAGGAAGGGCATTTTTTCTTGTTTCCTCTGAGTTTGAATCATTCCTATGATGCTGATTTATCTCAAGCTACCCCAATGTAGAGTGGTTCTTGACAGAGGTGATTTAAAATGAATCTCTGAGTACGTGGGTTCAAAAATGGTCAAACAAAGGATCAATGGTAGTATATGGGGCAACGAAATGAATTGCCTCTTGTCACTTTGAATACCGTACCTTATGCGAGAAATCCCATTACCTTGTAGAATTGAACCATTTTCGTTCATTTTGCAAGAATTTGGTATGTAAGAATGTGTATGGACTAAGGATTGCCTCTTATCATCCTGACACCTCTCGTTCAATGCATCGGAGCAGTTCAACATCGTTCGTCGAATTATCAAGATTTTCACAAGGAATTGATAAATTAAACAGGTAAAATTACCATGCAAAATTCTTTTCAAAGGATATGCAATGCACTCGAAGGAAGGTTAAGCATTTATTTTTTGATATGTTTCTTCCTTCTTGTTTCTTTCTACTCTCATGTGAAAAATTTGTAAGGAATAAGATACTTACCTATACTGCGATAGTGAGCAAACGCTTCGTGATTTCCTTCATTTGAGACTAGATTGACAATTCCTTGAATTTTCTCAGATGTCGGTAGTTCCCTTCATTTTTCCATTTTGCCTTCAAAGCTAGTAGAGTCTTTTCTCCTATTTACGTTGTTTAGCCTTCTTTGTCTCAGTCTACTCCTCTATACTCTTGGTCTCGAAGCTCGAATGAAATCCTCTATAATCAGGAGTGTTTCCGAATAGAGAATTCTATTGTCAGCGCACGCTGTGTCAATATGGTTCCAGCATGTTGAGGAGTTTCTCGTAAATGCTCCGATTCCTGACTGGACGGGGCATGTGCAATTGCTTGCATAGGGAACTTTGCAGCAAAGCTAATCTCTACTTTAAAGGTCTTCAATGGATGTGGACATGACTACCATCAAGATTTCTCAGGTTGTCAAGATCGGCTTCAAAGCAATTTTGTCATATGCAAAGTCCTTTCCAGTTACTTGCACCATGAGTGTTCTTTACTCGATTTCGTCCTATGTAAAAGGAAAAAATATGTCATTTCTATGCTAAAGTGGATGAATTTCAGGAACGAAATACACCCTTTTTGATGGACTGGGGGATTGCATGCCCCCTAGTTTGCTCTTCCAATTAAGCACTCTTTTGACTCTCCGGGGCTGATATCACCCACTGGTAGTAATGAGATTTGCCCCAGGTTTCATTTGAAGATTGGATGATCTTCGCTCAGATTACCCCTATCAGATGAGTTGGTCCGCTAGCATCATCAGGGTTTGATGTGCTCTCCAATTTGTGTCATTCCTAAATGTTCCCTTCATAATAACAAATCAAAAAGAATATGTTCTGAGACACGAAGTGAGCAAGTTAGAAAAACAAACAGGGTTATGAGCATGCATGCTTTTTCACAGCCATTTTTGACCTTTTGAAAAAATGATAAAATGTTTGTTTTATTTTCAAAAGCTTAGAAATGAGAAAACATGAGGAAGCCCGAGCCTCAGAACACTTTCCTTTACATAGCTAGATATCATCAATGGGCCGGTTTGGGATACTTTCTCAGGCCCTCAAAACGAAACACTTGTAATTCTTTTGAATAATTCAGGCGAATTACGCTTGTTGGAATGGAAATTGCAATACTAAAGTTCCAAGCGTAAAAATTCAGAAAACTGGGAATCTTAGAAAACAACTGAGATTTTTTGAAAGCAAGAAAAGCTCCCGCATATGGGGAGATTCAAACTATTAAATATGCCTCTATTCTAAGGAAGGAAAATTGAAACTTCAGTTTACTCAATAACGACATCTGCACCTCCTGCTTGATTGGGTGGTGCATTGCGGAATGAAAACATCTTTGCATCCAACAATTTCTAGACCTTATTTTTCAAGACAACACAGTTATTGATAGAATGTCCCTTTTCACCCAAATGATAGTCACATGACTCGAAGGGATCGTAGTTGGGGAAACGCTCAGGACTTTCACGCTTTGCCTTTTAAGCAAGCAGCCTCTTTTCCAAGAGAATAGGCAGGATCTGAGACATAGGCAAAGGGAGTGGCATGAACTATTTTTTGTTATTTCGCCCTTAGGGCAGCTTGCGGCCTGAGGCTAGTTGCTGTCCACTGCTCATTTGAATCATTGGGGAAGGACGAATGGTTTGGGTGTATGCAACATCCGCATCTGTCAGGGATTCTTTCTCCTTCTTCATGCCGAATTTCTTACTTGTGGAAGTGGGGTCTGTGAACCATCCTTCACGTAATCCTTTTTCGATTCGTTCACCCACAAGAACGAGATGATTAAAGGATTCAGCAGTGGCACCAACCAGGCGGTGTCTGTATTCATACGGAAGAGACTTTATGAACAACTTCACTTGTTCATGATCAATAAGTTGTAGGATAACCTAGGCGGCCAAGTTTCTCCATCTGGTGACATACTCTTTGAAGGATTCACTCTTCTTCTTTTCAGTGCGTTCTAGATCGTCACGAGTAAAGGTGATGTCGAGGTTGAATTGATATTGCTTGAGGAGTGCATCAGTACCATCATCCCAAAACTTAAAAGCATCCACATCATATACCATGTTAAGGCTGGCACTGTCAAACTCGCTTGAAAGGTCTGAATCATGAAGGGTTCATTATCAACATACTGGGTCATCCGCACATGATACATATGTAGATGATGTCTGGGACATGAAGTACCATCATACTTCTCGAATTCTGGCATCTTGAATTTTTCTAGAACTTTGACCTATTTGTATATAAACAGGTCAAGTAGGACAGTATGCTGCGGGCCTTGTAGCTGTTTCAGCATTTCCTCGACCTTTGCAAGGTGTTTGTCCTGTTCTGTCATCAGTATAGCTTCAGGTTCAGGTTTCCTGACAGCAAGGGGAAGCGGATCGTCCTCTAGCGGAGGCATTTTACTGTCACTGGCGGAGGCTTTATCTTTTCCAGTAAACGGCAGTGGTAACATCACTTCAATTACTGTAGGCGTAGGCGTGAGCTTGATATTAATGGATTTTATTTGCTTGGTGATGTTTTCCAGAGCATTGAAAACCAGTTTCATCTCGTTTTCCATATTATCAAGGTGGACGTTTTCTTCGACCATTTTTTATAACTACTTGTAAAAACGATAAAATGAATGAGTATAATGCCAAATAAAGAATCATTTCATGACCTAATCATGATATTATTACATATTTTCTTTATTTGTGAAGAAAAAATTGGGAAAAAATGTTTTTATTAATATCAACATTACAAGTGGCGTCCCCGGGGTTCGAACCCCTGTTGCCTCGGACCGTTTTGCTTCATCCCAAATACCATTGGGCCGAAGGCCGCGGTGGTGTCATGAAGGCGCAAAAAAATTTATATATAGAATAAAAACAATCCAAGTTATACTAACAATATTACAATCTAAAAATATTTTTAAAGAGGAAAATCAAAACCCCTAAACATCAATACTAGAAAAATAAAATAAAATATAGGGGCTTTTAACAAGAAGGACACCCTTTCCCATATGCTCATTCTATAAATGATGGGGAAGCTCCAGTCTTTCGGAGCTGCTTATTTTCACGGACAAGCTCCGCAATAAGTATATCCCTCGTCTCGTTGGTACCATCATGTCAAAAACTTCTTTCTTGGGAGTGGGGACGAATTGGACATTAGCTCCTCCCATCGGATATAAAATGCAATCAACGGGTGGCCAAATAATAACAAATCAAATGTGTAAGTAGACTATATAATAAAATAAGAAGGAATAGAATACCTTTCCTTGAACCGTGTCAATCACAACGACATGCACATGAAGAGTGAGGTTCGACTTCTATTTTAAACTGGTCGAACAAAATGAAATTAAAAGGGTGCCTGACCATCGCAGTCTCGCGTTGGTGTCAAGTCATTTTAACCTCAACCAAATTGAAAGAAATATCTTATAGTCACGCAAATAACGGCTAAAGATATTTCTTTACAATTTTTTAGAAATGAATTTCAGGAAAAAGAAAGGCAACCTCTATATCGTAGGCTCACGTTCGAGATCATATCTTTCTTAACACCATCCTAGAATGCCCTATTGCGGCCTAGGTCCGGCAGCGTGGTTATATATGTAACAATGTAGTGCTAAATTATTAAAGCATGCATAACAATTTATAAACAATCAATTTGAACCTACAAGAACAAATAACACTTTAATGTTATGATCATACCTGGAGTCCTTGTTGCCAAAGAAAAATTATTTTTTGAACAAGGCAAAATTTTTGCTTAAGTCCACTTCTTTTTTTTTTTTAAATGCTGGTCCCCAGCGAAGTTGCCAGTCTGTCGCGACCGAAACTCTTGGGTTTTTTGGACGTGTTCAAAAAACGAGGGTCTCGCTTGGTACGTTCTAAGTCTAGATTCGGGACTTAACTCGGGTTCTCCTAAGCCCATACTATATTGTAACTTAGGATTTAGATTTTAACATGCAAATGATTTACAAAAAGAAGTCGCCATTAATCAATTTGGGGTGGGCCGATTAGAAACCCAAACAGGGTGATGGGAGAATCACCATATTCCGACGAACCAGAGATTAACTGAGTTCGGGGACTTGGTTACACTAGTTGAATGACTAATGCCCTTTCGGTACCTTTTTACCCTGTTCATTTTTTTTTTGAAACATTTGTCAGGCAATTTGGATTGATTTTAGGACCTTTCTCATAACATGTGAGGTGATCAAGCGAATGCATAATCAAAAGCGATTAGCAGTCAAAACAGATATACAGCCTAAGGTTCTAGCCCTAACTAAGTCATATGACATTCAAAACACAACAGTTTAGGCAATTGAAATTTAATAAAAAAACGTGCATGATGATGATAACAAAACAATATTAAAGAAAACATGCAAAGTACTACTGCATAACCCTATAGGCTTGTCTAATTAAAACATGGCGATTCATGCAATTAAAACAACGTGCATAATAATATAATAATAAATTAAAATATTCAGATAAACCACATAAAAAAACTTTCTTTTTTTTCTTTTTTTTAACACTATTTATATTTTTTTCGAAAAAATATATATATGGTAAAAAAAGAATTTTTTTTACGGGAAACAAAAGAAAAAGAAAATAAAAGAAGAAGAAAAAAATATACGGTAAAAAAAAGAAAAGAGAAAAAAAATTTTAATTTTTTTATTTTTTTTAAAAAGTAAAATAATATAATATTATAATATTAAACGGGTCGGGTCAACGGATTCGGGTCGGACCGGTCCGACCTGGGTCAACGGATTCGACCCAGTCGGATCGGCTGATCCAGGTTGGATGAAACCGACCCGAGTCAACAGACCAAATCCGATCGTTGACCCGAGTCGGATCTGCTAATTCGGGTCAAATCCGACTTGGTTCACAAATCCGCGGGGAGAGAGTGCCGGCGGGACCAAAATCGGCCGTCCACCAGCTGACCCAGGCCGGCGCTGCCCCACAAAACGCCCCTTGGGGCCACCACCGATGTCTCCAACCGCTTAGGTTGACGTCCGACCGCCGCTTCACCAGCCGGCAATCAAACCAAAATCGGCCTATTTGGGGAAATTCATCGAACACCTGGCGGGCGAGGGGAAAAACGGAGGATTCCAACCTCCTCCGGTGACGCGGTCAACTCCGACGACCACAACTCACATTCGATGGCAACTAGGGACCAGGACTGGCGTCAGCATAGACCGGGAATTGTGTGACACGGCCGGTGTGAGTCCCGGCCCAATCGCACCAGAAAACAGAGCAAAATAGGGGCCGGGGAAAGCTCACCTGTCGACAACGTGTTGAGGGGGCTTCCGGCTGGTCTGGCGGGTGACGGCGGCGGCGCTGGTCCTTTCTTTGCTCCAACGGGGCCTCGGGATCCTCTCTCTCTGTTTTCTCTCACTCTCTGTTCTCTCTCGCTCTGTTTTTCTCTTCCTGGTCGACCGTCTCTCTCTGTCGTCTTTATAGTGGCCGAGGGCCACTGTTCCGCTCCCCATCGTCAGCTGACGATGGCCTACACCAGCCTGTGCCCTGCGAATCCCGCGACCATAGGCCAATACAAAGGGGGGGCCAATTCAACCCATTGCAGAGGAGACAGGGAGAGGAGAGGAAAAACAGGGAGAGATGGCTAGGTTTCTGGGGAGGACGAGACTAGCAATTAATGCCAGTCCCGTTAGCGTGCCTCTTCGACCTTCCTCTAGCCAGACAGCGACTGGGCAAGGCTGCTTTGCCGCTCGCCGTTCTGCGTCAACAGCAGGGCAAAACAGGGGAAGGAGAGCGACGGGGGAGAAGGAAGAAGGAGAAGAGCTAGGCCGGGCCAGGCCCAACCGTGCTAGGGGAAGAAAAAAGAAATAAAAGCGGGCTGGGCTGCGCGGGGGAAAAAGAAAAGGAAAAGAGGAAAGGCCGGGGGCCCATGCGAGGAGGAGGAGAAAAAAAATAAAAGAAAAGAAGAGTGGGCCGAGGCCCACGCGGAAGAAAAAAAGAAAAGGGGCTGGGTCGACCTAGCTCCGACCCGGCCCAGTGCAATTTTTTCTTTCTTTTTTTTATACAAAATTTTAAATTAACATTTTAATAGATCATATTAATACAAATATGCCTAATTTCTACATGCAATGTATTTAAATAAAAATATTTTTGTTTTAGGAATTAACGGGATTTAACTTCTAAATTTTGGGCAAATTAAAAATAGGTGTCAACAATTATTATATGCATTTGTTCAACAACAGCACACCTAATTAAGTTAATCTGTTTCTGCTACTGGTGAAGTTTAACTTGTTATATTCCGCAAAAGTTTCTTCATAGTTCTCATTCACCCCCTAATAGGTTGTATTCTTAACCCCAACAAGAAGCGATGTCAATAGATTCTTTATGGGTTTTCTTGTTCATTAAGTGAATTCCCTAAATGCAACATGGACAAGACTCAATTAATGTTATAATTATATGCACCTAATCTATCATGCATTGATGAGCTAACGTAAAGTCCTAAGTGTTATATATGCTATGCTATGATGGATTAACTATATGCAATGCTATGAAATTAATTCTTTAAGTTAATGATATTACATGAAATAGAATTAATCATGGATTAATCCTATGTTGCAGGCTACATGAAATGCTATTTTTGTATTGTTTTTTATGGTATATGAACTATATACAATGCAGATAAAGCGTGTAATGCAATTAATATCACAAACTATCTATATGATTATGATTATGATTATGATTATGATTATTAAAAAAAATTTCTAATGGACGTGTATTATGTGATATCGTAATTAACTTTAAATTTACATGCAATCTAAATGATTACAAACCTACATGACAATTTTTATTTGGTTTTAATTTTATTAATGGACGAAACTAAAGATCATCCTAAGTCTATATGGGTTCTCAAGTTAATATGCATGGTCCTAAAGATAAATTATGACTGCACCTTAAGCTCTAAATATGCATGCGACATGTGACGTGCTATACGTACGTCATGATTATTAAATTTCACTGGTAACAAAATATACGTATCACCCAAGCTTACTATCAAAATTCAAAAACATATCGCTTCGGTAGATGCAAAACTTACTCAATCAATCACGTATATAAATCACAGATAGTGCATGAGACGATATTAGGCATCCAACCTTTGCGCTTAAAAGTCCGACACCCTAATACGCCTCGACTAATGCAAGATGAGAATTAAGAATAATTAGCACAACCTAAAGGTTAATTACTAAATAACATGCATTGTATGATAAAATAAACTTAAATGACCATATAGAATTGACAACAGTTAACTCACCTTACAGGAGACCTACTGAAGCCGATGCAGGAAACCGCAAACGAAGCAAGGGCCAATTTTTCTTAAGCATTATCCCCATGTGCACAATTGCCTATCTCAGTCAAGAATATACTGTGAATGCTCTATCATCGACCGAGAATTATGCACCAAATATATGGCAGAGTATAATCTGCACTCAATCAAGAATAAACACTCCTTCGCTGGCTGAATCTGCTCATTCGAAAGATTATGATCCGCACGTTTCGTATTTTCCTTCCCAACTATACACTTGGCTTGATTATCTCTTGATTGCATATGCCCAGGCGGTGAATCTCTCTCTACCATGAGTGTGGCAAAATCTTCCTTTCCTTATTTCTTGGGGTAAGAACTCATCACGAAAGTATAATTAAATCCTAACACTTTCGAAAAGTATAATCGAGTCATAAAACTTGTCAAATTTGTTCAATCAAATCCTCCCATTGATTACACTTTTTGAAACTACAATTGAGTTATAAAACTTTCAAAAAGTGTAATCAAATCATAAAACTTGTCAAATTGGTTCAATCAAATTTTTCTGTTGATTGCATTTTTTGAAAATTTAAGGGTTCAATTGCATTTTTCGTGATAAGTTTTAAGACTTTATTACACTTTTTGAAAGTTTTAGAACTCTACTGTACTTTCGTAGTTTTAGAACTTCCAATGCGTTTATTCCTTATTTCTTTAATCACAAACCTCCACTATCTTTTTTTGGTCAAGAACCGAGGATATCCAGCCCATATTTCCCTTTTTTCCGGGCCATCAATTCAAATCCCCAACCAATTCTTGAATCAATTGCGATTGCGCGTTTGCAAGCTGGAAAGAAAGTTTCTTTCTTTTCCTTTTTGGCTGTTGATCGAATATGTTTGCCACCTTTCTACCAATTTCTTTCCATCGGACCTCATTTCCAAATGTGGCCGGATGGTGATCTCTTTAGCTATGTCAAGCGATGCGTGATCGAGTCCATTAACAGTAATCAAGCTCGCACAGGCGTAGTCCAAATTAAATATCATCAAGCTCAGAGCTTCCTTTGCACCAGTCCAGTAAAAAAAATTGTAATTTATGCTTATTTGTTCAAAAAATGTTCCTAATATGCAAATGCTTATATTTTTTGTGAGGAAGTCAGGATTGATCCTTAATATTTTATGCAATAGATGCTAAATATGTCGCCAAAATTTAAGTGTTAATAAAGAAAGTACCGTATCAAGTTCGTTTATTGTGCAACCTCCCTTTACCTATCTATAAAGGAAATTTGAATTCTGATCTCTCTCGCACACACTGACGTAGTGTTATTGACCATTTGCTCCATTGTGTCACATCCATCGCTCTCCCTACAAACCATAATATTCTACCGCGAGGTATCGCCATCTGTTTCAACTTTTCCTGGAAGTGTGAACCGCACTTGTGTGCAGCTACAAATAGAATCTGTCGCAAAACAAAAGCAGAAACAACATACCATGGGGGAACACAAGTTATTACACTGAAAAAGAGAAGCTATTACATTCCATATGCAGTCAATATACCTGATGAGAAAGTAGATTTGGGATGATCCCGTGACATCTTTTTGTCGCAAATAAACGAAAAAGATAGATAATTATAGATAAGTTTCTAACCAAGTTATTGTCGGAATAAATTCTCGAGAACCCCAGAAAAGATTTCAAATGCATGAGGCTATCTAGATTCGTCCCACGCCATACCCACTCGCGTAATGCAACTAACCTAAATTCCCAACAAATTGAAATATTGACCAAATAACTAAAAGTTTCCAATGGGGAGATTCTACAGAGAAAAGAAAAGGCAAAAGGACACTATTAGTGTCATAACTTGTGTACAGAGAACATTTTGGTGCCATAACTTTTTTTCGGATCACTTTGGTGCCATAATCAGAGAAAATAGATCACTTTAGTGACTCCAACCAAAATTCTGGCAAAAAAAAGAGCCACGTCAGATTTTCGAAGAGTCACGTCAAATTTCCGATAAGCCATGTCAGCATCAGAAATTAAGAAAAAAAGAGCCACGTCAAATTTTCGGCGGCCCTTACCAAAAAAGAAAATTTTCGGCGGCCATGTCATCATTGGCATTAAAGTGATCGTTTTTCAAAAAAATTAGCACCAAAGTGATTCGAAAAAAAATTATGACATCAAAGTGGTCTCCGTACACAAGTTATGGCACCAATAGTGTCCTTTTGCCGAAAAGAAAATATACTTGCTTGTTTGGAATTTATTGGCTTTGCCAAAAAAGAGAGGAGGTTTAAGTCTTTACACTATAAAAAAACATGTTTTTTCCGACGAAATTTCCAACGAAAAATTCTGAAAAATTTGTTGGAAAACGAATTTCAAACAAATTTTCCAACGAAAAAAAATTCGTGGGTAATTCATCGTCGGATTTAACATTTGCAAAAGAAATATGGTGTTTTTAAAATTCGTTACGAAATTCGTTGAAACTTTCCAACGAATTTTACAACGAATTTAACATTTGCCTTAACAATAATGCTTTTTTAAAATTCGTTGCAAAATTCGTTGGAAATTTCCAACAAATTTTACAACGAATTTTCAAAACACTTTTTTGTTCGGCAAAATTGAAATCCGTTGCAAAATTCGTTGGAAATTTCTAACGAATTTTACAACGAATTTAACATTTGCCGAAACAAATAAGGTGTTTTGAAAATTCATTGGAAAATTCGTTGAAAATTTCCAACAAATTTTCCAACGAATTTAACATTTGCCGAAAGAAATAAGATATTTTTAAAATTCGTTGCAAAATTCATTGAAAATTTCTAACAATTTTTGCAACGAATTTTGACTAACCCGAATAATGTGGACTTTTTTAAATTCGTTGGAAATTTGCAACGAAAAATTTTTTATTGCAAATTTCCCACGAATTTTGTGACGAAAAATGTTTTGTCGCTAATTTCCGACGAATTTTGCGACGAAAAATGTTTCGTCGCTAATTTCCGATGAATTTTACTTTTCGTTGGAAAAGTTGTCGCAAATTTGCGACGAAAATTTTTTCATTGCAAATTTTCGTGGCAAAAATCTAGTTTTTTTGTAGTGTTAAGAGACTTAGAAATGTTGAACGCTTAGCAAAACTCCAATGGTGATTCCTCCAAAAGCCATGGTGTCGGCTTTTAGAAGCGAAGTACTTGTCTCGCCCACGCTCGATATCTAGCCACAACACTAGGAAGAAATTATTCATTTCGAAGTGTTTCGATAAAGATTCAGTTACGTTGCAAAAATGAACTGAATGGATGATCTCAAATGGAGATTCATTTCTGGAAAGACAATTTCATGGAAAGCCCCTTATGCAACCTTATATAAGTCCCATACCCTACGATGAAGTACTTATCATCAAAAACGTTTGACAGAATTTCTTTCGTCTTGTCGTAGGATGTCATACTCCTTCCTGCTCAACACACCTAACCTGCTACCTCTTATGGAAAACTCGATCTATCTGCTGCTTATGAAACTGCGCTGCCTGAACTGCATCCTTACACAAACAGCTGTGTCCAACCTGTTAGGAAAAGTTAATGGAAATTAGAAGTATAAATCAAATAGAGCCCTTCATCTGCCTACGCTCTCGTAACCTTATCCTATTTAGAGAGAACCTTTCGAAGCTTAACCTTAACATTTCTATTGATTGCTTTTTCTGTAAGGGCGTTGAAACTACTATCCACATTTTGCGTGACTGACATATTGCTGCAGAAACGCATATAGCTGTTTGGAGAAAGTTTATATATTATATGTATTTTGTACATCTCGTTTTACAATGCTATAGAGTATATATATATATACAATGAAGAGAGTCAATTCTAACATTCCTCCTAATCAGGAGATAAAACAGGAAGTGGATTAATTTGGATTCATATATTATCTCTAATTGACAGCTCATGCCAACACTCCTCCTCAAGTGGGTGAAAATGTATCTTTGATGTCCAACTTGACAAGTGAGCTATGAAAGACCTTGCTTGACATAGCCTTAGGAAATATGTCCACCAACTGATCTTCAAAATTGACAAAAGGAAACCAAATCACCTTGGCCTCTAAATTTTGCTTGACAAAATTTATGTCAACCTCAATGTACCTGGTTCGATCATACTGAACTAGATTGTGAGAAATATCAATTGCTGCTTTATTATTACTGAACAATCTCATCTCATACTTCAGTGGGAAACCAAGTTCTATCATCAACCTCTTAAGCCACAGTAGCTCACACAACCCTTTAGCCACCCCTCGAAACTTCGCCTCATCACTAGATAATGCTACTACCTTCTCCTTCTGCTTTTGCTTCTTGCTCCTCCATGTAACCAAGTTTCCTCCCACAAATGTGAAAAACCCTTATGTAGACCTCCTATCTGAGATGCTACCTACCCAATCCGCTTCTATTAATCCCTCCACCTCAAGATGACCGTTCTTCTCAAAGAACAAACCTTTTCTTGGAGCCGACTTCAAGTAACACAGAATTCAATTCACCACATTCATATGATCTTCACTTGGGGCATGCATAAATTGACGGATGATGCTTACAGCACATGCGATATCAAGGCAAGTATGTAACAAATAGATCAGTCTCCCCTACTAACCTTTGATATCTATCCTTATTGGTCGGCACCTGATTTGGATACTCCCCAAGTCTGATTATGAACTATAGGGGTGTCAACTAGCTTACACACCAACATTCCAACTTCGGCTAACAAGTCTAGCACATATTTTCTTTGAGACAAAAAAATACCTCCTTTTAATCTAGCCACCTCAATGCCCAAGAAATACCTTAATCCTCCTAGATTTTTCATCTCAAATTCTTCTGCTAGCTTCTCTTAGAGTTTTGAAATCTCTTCACCATCATCTCCTATGATAATCATATCATCCACATATATGATTAAGGCTATTACCTTTCCTTGAAGTCACCTTGGGAACAACGTATCATCTGAATTGCTTTGAGAATACCCATATCTTCTCATTGCTGAGCTAAAGTGACCAAACCAAACACGGGATGATTGCTTTAACCCATGCAATGAACATTCTAGCTTGCACACTACGTTGGGTTAAGTGGCACAACAATACCTGGGTGGGACTTCCATGTAGATTTCTTCCTCCAAATTCCCATGAAGAAACGCATTCTTCACATCAAACTAATGCAGAGGCCGGTCCAAATTTACTGCAAGAGACAACAAAACTCTCACAGTATTAAGCTTTACCATGGGGGAAAACATTTCTTGGTAGTCTACACCATAAGTCTGTGTATATCCCTTTGCTACCAGCTGCACCTTGTATCTCTCAATGGAGCCATCTACTTTGTATTTGATAGTAAAAACCCACTTACACCCTACAACTTTCTTCCCCTTTGGTAACTTTACAAGTCTCCAAGTCTTGTTTTTCTATAATGCTTCTATCCTCTCTTTCATTGCCTGAACCCACTTAGGATCCTTCAAAGCCTCTTGCACCCCACCAAGAACTCGGGTTGCATAAACATTTGATATGAACGCCTTCAATGGTTTTGACAATCTCCCTATCAAAACAGAATTTGCGATAGGGTACTTTGATTTTCATTCCTCCATGTCTGGTGATTACCGACTAGGGGGCTTGCCATGATTGTGCCTATTAGGTAATTTATATCCAACAACCACATCAGAATCATCACAAGAGTCAGGTGTGGTAGGAGATCTTACCTCAGGAGTATCATCAAGAGAATAGTCGGGTACTGAAGAGGGGACAATTTTAAGAGAGAGCTATTCTTGAAGTTGTTCGTGTGCACCATGTACCAATACAAATTGCTGATCACCTTCTGTCAAAATGTGATTATCCTCATGCGCAACTCCTGCCATTGGCCCTATCACGGCCTGATCCGCTGCAATTCCTGCCATGAGTCAGACCCAGTCCCAGCCCCTGCCAAAACACCACCTTCCCACCAATTTTCGCTTTCTCAATGTAGCTCCCCCTGAAACGGATAATTTGTGTCAAGGTTGAAGAATTCAGACTCAACAAATGTCACATCCGTTGTGACATGTGTCTTCTTAGTGGTCGGGTCGTAGTCGCGATAGCCCTTCTGATGGGTTCCATAGCCAATAAAAACACATTGCACATCACAAGGATCAAGCTTGGTTCGTTGGTTCTTGTGAAGATGAACATAAGCCACACATCCAAGCATTTTAGGGGGAAGTGTCAAGACTGATGGAAGAGAAACATGTTCCGAAAGAACTGCAGTGGGGTCTAAAATTTTAGCACACAAGAGGGTATCCAATTCATTAAGTGGATTACGGTAACAACGGCAGCATGCCAAAAATGATTAGGAGCATGACCACCCACCAAAAGAGCCCACGATGTCTTAAGAATATGGCGGTTCTTCCTTTCTGCGATGACGTTCTGCTGGGGGGTCTAGATGTATGACGTCTCATGGATAAGGCGATGTTCTTGAAAGTAAGCTATCAGATATTGATTAACATATTCGCCCTCATTATTAGTATGAAGGATGCAGAGTTGCGCCCCAAATTGTGTTGCAACCATGCAGTGGAACACACAAAATATTTTAGAAACCTTATCCTTGTGCTTCATCAAATACAACCATGTCATCCGTGTACAATCATCCACAATAGTCACAAACTAACGAATTCCTGAAAGGGTGGTGATGGGTGAAGGACCCCACACATCATAGTGGACTAATGAAAAAGGTGTTGCACTTTTATTGAAACTCAATGGAAAGAAACACGATGACTCTTTGCCAAGATGCATGTTTCACACTGGAAAACAGAATATGGTAAACTATTGAACAACCCAGGAAATAATTACTTCAAATATCCAAAAGACGGGTGCCCTAATTGACAGTACCATAGCCAAATGTCTTTCTCTTTACTAATGTAGCCCTCTTAGTACCCCATCCAATAATTTCCTTCGTGAGGATATCCTGAAATAAACAAATATTGGGATACATAAGAACACTGTAATTTAATTCATCAGTAATCCACCCAATAGACAGCAACCGGTTAGATAAAGAGGGCACGAGCAAAATGTGAGATACGGATAGGGAAGGTGTGAGAACAACACTTCCAACCCCAGTCACTAGATAGCCATGGCCATTTGCATTCTAGATACTTTGTCAACGCAGAGTGGTATGGCGTGTGAGGTCACTAGAATTGGGTGTCATGTGATTAGTAGCTCCAGAATTAACAATCCATCAACTGCCCTCACTTTGATGAGTATTGACAAAAGCACAACCGTATTTACCTTCAAAAGCTGAGACAGAAGTACTGGTGGAGTCTACCTGCCGAACCAAGGAGAGAGGTGAGTCCCCAGTTGCCAACGACGCCTGTCATTTACCCTTACTCATTCCAATCTCAGTCTTTTTCTTGGCTTGAAAATCTTTCCACCAATCGAGGTATCCATGTAACTTGAAACTGGTCTCCTTGGTATGTTTAGGATTCCCACAATGCGTGCATCCCTCTATTGGTTGTGGCTTGTGCTTTGAACTTGCATTGGACCTGCCCCCTCCTGTCGTGGCACCCGTGGAGCCCAATCCTAGAGTCTGTAGTTCTGGGCTACCCCCAAGCAACTGCAAGCCCATCTTCCCCCACATGATACCATTGCAATAGCAGTGGGAGCATATGTGTTAGTCAACAGCACAGCTTGACACACATCCTCCTACCGGGCCCATGCGTAAGCTTATTCAACCATAAGAAACGGTTGCTTCTATAAGGCATCCGCTCCGACCTTGTCAAGTCTATCATCAAGACCATCAAGGAATGTGTAGACATGATCTTCTTGGATTGCCGTATTATAGTGCTCGATATCAGTGGGACACACCATGGGGTTAGGACAGCAAAAATCAATTTCCCGCCAGAGTCCTTGAAGATCATTGTAGTATTTTTCGATAGGGCCTCTTGCCTGCTTCAGCCAAGGAACTCGGCTCTTCAAATCATACACCTAGGAGACATCGTTGCCATAAAAAAACGTGGTAGCCACCAAATCCCAAACAACTTTTACGGTCGGGAATCAAATAAAATTACCAGTCAACGCCGAGTCCATGGAGTTGATTATCTATCCTTTCACTGTGAAATCCTCTATTTTCCACTTCCGAAAGCCAAGATCAATCAAATCAGGTTGGGGAAGATCCCCATTAATATATCCCAACTTCTCTTTGCCTGAGATGTACATCTCAACAACTTAGGACCAAAGGCCATAGTTCCTACCATCCAACTTGTTAGTAATAGATGGGACCGGTGCCTCAACTTGGGAAGGTGGCGTATGATGTTGGGTCAGAAATTGTTTCATCATCATTGTTAGATCTTCAAGGATCGTCGTTGCCGAAGTGCCCTCGTCGGTGCATTCAGCCATGGTGAGATCATGTCCTATGGTCGAATGGCTCTTATACCATGAAGAAATGCATATAGCTATTTGGAGAAAGTTTATATATTCTCTGTATTTTGTACATCTCGTTTTACAATGCTTTAGAGTATATATATACACAATGAAGAGAGTCAATCCTAACATTCCCACTAATCGGGAGATAAAAAAAAAAGGAGTGGATTAATTTGGATTCCTATATTATCTCTAATTGACAGCACATGCCAACAATTGCTTCCTCTGTTTGGAGACCCATTACTCATCCATCACATATTATCGATTTCTTTAATTCCTCAATCATAGATTGCATAAATACTAATATTTGGATCGAGGTAAGTCGACCCACAATATACCTTGGAACATTATCTTTGATCTACTTGTTAATTACTTTGGAAAAATCGTAGTGAACTCTTCTTTCATGACAAAAAATTTTCACTTCCTTTCCTGCTGCAAAAGGCTAATAGTTTGGCTACTGAATTCCATATCTATAAGAGTAAAGTACAAGGCAGTACAAAATATAAGATTATTTCAGTCAGGTGGAAAGCACCACCACAAGGGCTTATTCCTCCATGGCCCCACTCGCATCCGGTGATTTTGTTCTTCAGGCTCCCCAAAACCAGACCTTGGAAATTTGCTTCAGCACTGCCTCCCAACGTGCGAACATATTCTTCTTGTTCCGTGCGAAACATCTCCGCAGCTTTTCCGATAGTTGTCCAGCTAGTCCACAATGAGGGACTTGATCAGACATTATAAATAGCCTAAGCTTCTTCATATTTTTGAACGAACCTGCATTCAGGATCAAGTCTTCTAGATCAACCTTGTCTAGTTTAATACCTTCAATGACATCCGTTCACTGTTAGAGCAAAATAAAAATAATTATGCATGTCAGAAGCACTTGAAAATAAGCAGATATCTAAAAGGTTGCAAAAACTAGTCTAACTCTAAGAATAACGTTTACTTTTGTATAAAAATCGTGCTAGTACAAATATCATTATAACACACATCGTTTCTAAATGAAGATGTACACATCGTAATTTTAAGGAGAAAATTAACAAAGCATGAGATGAAGATCCTACACCCAATTTCTCGCTTAAACCCTGATTGGAAAAACTAAAAATTGGCTATCTGGCTATCCTAATTATGCAATATAAAGTTTTTTTATACCATGTAAATGTGAAGTCCACAAAAAACATATGCATATATGTTCAAATTATTTTCTTCTTAGGACATGCTTAATTCTTACCGAATGTTGCCTAACCACTTGTAGAGCATCCTCATGATGCCATATTCGGCTTCGCTTGCTAGGGTTTGCCGGGCACTCTTGAATCACGATTCGTCTACTTATTTCTTGAAGCAAATCATGCATCCATATTTTATTGTTTTCATCAATGTATATGAGCGACCTTTGAGCCAAAATCTCAATCCCACTATTGGCATGGATACCACATTGGTCTAGGGACTTGACGATCTCTTCATTGTCATATCCATTAAGAAAACATGCGATGTCAAGAAAAATAGTCCTCTTGTTGGCCTCCAAGCCATCGATAACAATCCTCATTATTTCATGAATGTTTCCTAGAGGGATTTCTTTCAGTCGATGAAATGCTTTTTGCCATTCTTTGACGCTTTTGCCATTCAAGAAAGAACCCATCACAGTGAGTACTAAAGGAAGCCCTTTGGAAAAACTGGTGAAGCAATTTGAGAGCATCTTATAATCACTTTTGGGATACGTTTCTTGGAATGCATTCCAACTGAAAAGCTCAAGAGCTTGATCATCATTCAGTGCTCTTACCTTATAGATATCCCCGATTACACCAATTATGGTCTCTTCATGTCGAGGGATCAAAATGACTTTACTTCCCGAGCCTAAGTTAATTGCCTCGATCAAGTGGCTTAGAGGCTCCGACAATCCTTCAACATCATCAAACACCAACAAAACCCTCTTCTTGTGAAGCTTACTCCTCATGAAGTTTATTACTGCATGAATATCGTTCCCAAAGTCTGAAACTCCATCACCGAGAATGTCATCAAAAAGGGTCTCCTGCATTTTGACGAGGCCATCTTGGCCCGATATATCCTTCAAATTCGCTAGAAAGCAACTCCGATCAAATTGATCTGCAATTCGGTAGTACAAAACTCTCGCATGTGTAGTCCTTCCTATTCCGCTAATGCCGGAAATTCCCACAACTTGGACACCCTCAACCTGTAATTGGAGTAATGAGTACAAGGCTTGTAGCTGAGAATCTAACCCAACTGAATGGAAAGCAAGTGGATTCATGCGTAAGCTACTCAGTCTTCTTGAGATTTTCTCCACAATGGATTGGATGAATTCAGCTTCAAGTCTGCAAGTTATCACAACTAAAGGTGTGACTTTGGCTATTCGTTCTAGTAATAGATGAAGATCAATAAGATTATACCCTAGAACTTAGGAGTATCGTCCATCGAATCTGATCTAATCTCCAATCCACGATAATTGTAGGAGAAATTTATCTTTCCAAACACCCAGCAAGCTCTTTGACTTTCCTTTGTAAGTACAATTAGTACTTCAAACAATTACAAGAGAAATAAGATGTAAGAATTATTCTTCAACAACTAACATATAATTGTAGGAGAAATTTATCTTTTCAAAAACCCAGCCAGCTCTTTTGTTGGATGCTGCCTATGCTAAATTGACGGTCAACATTCCAAAGATAGCATTTCTTGGTGATGCATAAATGTACAGAATACTGTGTATATGTACCAAAGAAGAGAAAATCTTTTTGTGGCTAATTGTTTAAGAAACAAATTAAAAGAAGAGGGATAGAAATAAGTTAATGAAAAAATTCTCTACGCTCACCGAAAAAGAGGTTCTACTATAGAGAGTTTCTTGGCCAAAATAGGAAATAATAGAGAAGTTTTTTTTTGGTCGAAATAATAGAGAAAGTTAAGAGAGAAAGAGAGAGAGAGATTCAAGGAAGGCAACAAAAAGATAGACGAGAAACAAACTGGAGGCTGAACTTTCTTTTAAACCCTAGCTAGGTACCACAGTTTAAACGATAGAAAGACTGACAACAACTTTGTTTTCTTTTCTTTTTTGCCTTCGACAGATAGATCATTCCATAGTGGAGAGCTTTGGTGGTGAAAGAAATGGTTGCATACAGCTAGGGTTTACCCGGTGTTGGCCGTATGGACTTGCCCATTTTGGTTCTCGTTAATATTAACGAACGAAAGCGTGGGGCTTCGGAGAACCTCCTATAGAAAAAGTAGCTCATATGCTATGGAGTTCGCCCACTTGTATGTTTTCAACAATGGGACTCTGAGTAAGTGAGGGAAATGATCCATGAAGGAAATGGACAATGGCGAAAATCATTGTTGTCTAGAGATTTAAGGAATCCTCTCTGAAAAGACACTTCAAGAGAAAAAGATAGTACCTGTTTCCCAGAGGCCAACCAGTGAGATTGCCAGCTTTGTGGAGAGCGTCTCTCCACCTCCGGACCTTGTTAGCATTCTCCTTCCTGAAACCCTTCTCGCTTTGGCCAATCTGCCTGAATGGTCCAGACTGCTCGCGCATCTCTCTGTGGTCGACGTCCACGAAAATGAGGAACACCAGCTGGCCTTTCTTTTCCTTGCAATCAAGGATCTTCTCCAGCTCATCCAGGCACCATGGCGAGGAGGCGTAGGTCTGAGAGATGACAACGATGGCGCTCCTCGACCACTCGATCACTTCGTTAATTGCAGGTGCAATCTCTAGTCCTCTTTCCAAACAGAGGTCAACAAAGGCCCTTATCTTGTTCCGCTCAAGAGCAGAGTGGAGATGACTCACGAAGTTGCGAGTGTCAGCCTGTTTATAACTAATGAACCTATCGTGAGCGCACCAAGGGATCGAGGAGGAGGGCAAGAAGAGCTGTGGTCTGGCGGTGAGGCTATGTTTGAGAGAAGAGAGGTGGAGTGGAAAGAAAGAGGGCAAAGATATGGGACGAGACTGCAATTGGAATTGTGATGTTCTCTTGTTTTGGAGGTCAGGATTCAATGGAGAAGTAAAACAAGGAGGGAAAAGCTTGCCGTTGTGTTGGCCAAATTGGATCATCATCTTACTGGAATTTACCATTGAAACACCCCCAAGAGTAAAAGTAAAGAAAGAGCTGTACCGAGTTAAATCACAATGCAAGCTCTTTTACCTATTTATAGAATTCAGATTCTGAGCCCTCTCTCTCTCTCTCTCTCCGGGCTCACTGGGAGCTGGAAATATCATAAATATTATTTTTTCCACACGCCATCTCTCTTGATCTGGAATCGCCGTAGAGATATAGCACTAGATGGAATTTCCTTTCTCAAGTGCTTTCCTTTTGACTGTCTCATCTGTTTTACCTTTTCCTCAGTAAAAGGAATCTTTAGACTTCATATTTTGCTTGTTGGAAGGGTGAAATCCAACTTTACACTTGGATTCGGCTTTATTTCATGCGTTCGACCCAAAACTTTTTTCTAGTTATTACTAAACTAGTAGAATAAACAAAATGAAAAAAAGAGAGCATCTCAAACAATGTGAGATGAGGAAAAATAAGGAAAGCAAGCCTTTTGAAATACTTTACATCAGTTGTACCACGTTTCCATTTTCGTCTGCCCTCCATTTTGAATCTTGAGGATACTTTTGCCATATGGTACTTCGCTAACTTAGAGAGATTAGTTGATGAAGGATAAAGATTGTAGGCGCAAAATGATATTAATAATAGAATATTCTTCATTGGCACTTGATTGAGTATAGTTTTTGCAAAGAAAGAGCTCTACCGAGTTCATTCACATTGTAATTAGAAAGTCAAATTCTGAGCGCTCTCTCTCTCTCTCTATAACAGCTCGAATTTCAATGTAATTTCGAGATCAATAAAACTGATATTATTTCGCATTTCATTTTAGTAAGTCTCGCCCAGAGCTGATCACTCTCGGGATACTAACCAATGGGGTATGGCTAACTAGAAAACAGTACGTGGACCGAGGATCCTATCACGAAATGGATACCGATCACGAGAGACGCTGAGAAAATATATTGGGCCAACGTGGCCCAATCTCAGGAAAGAGTAATGGATTGGGTTTGGCCAAAGCTTACGATGTACAATAGGAGCACTGGTGATTCTACAAGACCGAAAGTACATGTGGCCAACCAGTCCTGAGCTTGAACCAAAGGATCATGACCTTTGGAACTAGTGATAATTTCTCATTCTCTAAAAGATCAAGACCATCACGATACGGATAGCCCTAGGTCGATACGTGTAACCTCTAAACAGCCGCCCGTTAGTGAGAGAACCTGAAATTGAAAATTTAGCGAGTTTTGTTCACGGAATTGGGCTCGGATGTCAATGTCGATTTTCGAAGGCTTAAGAGACTATTTTTGGGAATCTGACGTCATATTATGCTGGTTACACGCGTTTGGAGTGAGTATGGTCGAAAATCAGAATTTCGGTCTAGGAGTAAAAAATTACGATTTTGCCCCTCAGGACACCAGCGTCACTTTTCGAGGCCAAATGAGGTTATTTTTCGAGGCCAACGCCATTTTTGGATGGCCACATATACCAGGAATTGTTATGGCCAAAAATTGGAATTTCGACAAAAATTGAAAAAATTGACGATTTTGCCCTTCAAACTTTGACGTGGATTTTTGAGGGCTTGCGTGATGAATTTCGCGATTCCGACATCATATTATATTGGCCCCGCCCATATAGGGTTGGTACAGGTGAAAAAGAGAACTTCGATCCAGGATCGAAAAAATGACAATTTTGCCCCTGGGCTAATTTTGGTTCCGAATTTTGGGAAATTAATTAAGGTATTAATTATTTTGGATAAGCATCAATTATGAGGGCCAAAGACCATTATACCCTTCAATTTTTGGATAAGGATTAATTAGGGCCGTTAGATTAGGAGCGTTTTGGTTATTTTCGCGGATGGGCGACACTTGGCACCCCCTAGCCCCTAATATTTGACCATGTTGGACTGGTTTCTCTCTCCTCTCACCCTCATCTGGCCAGACATCTCTCTCTCTCCTCCCGATCACTCTCTCTCTCTCTCTCTCATTTTCTCTCTCGGCCCCCCCTTGCCGGAGCTCACCGCTGGCCACCAAAGCACCGCCGCTAGCCACCGTGCCTTGCCGTCGACCACCTCGATCCCCAACCTCAGCCTTGCCTCTATCCAACCCCTTTCTCTCTCCCTTCCTCTCTCTTTCTCCCTCTCTTTTTCTCTCCCAATTTAGCACCACCGCCATGCCGGAGCCCCACCGTCGCCGCGCTGAAGCTCGAACGGGTGAGCTGTTGCACTGTGATGTTGCTGACGTCCATACGTCACTGTTCACCACCGTCCGTACAGTGTCCGTACGTCACCGTCCGTACACCACCATCCGTACGCCGTCACCGGGAACGTCACCGCCGGTTCCACTGTTCACCAGTGATCGACCGCAATTCCTCGTCATCATGATCTTGGATTAAGTGAGTAAAATTCCTAAACCCGGATTAGGACTGATAGTGCAAATTTTCTGGACTGGTTTAGAAATACTAGTACATGCTGAAAGAAATTTATGTACTGATTGGTAGAAATTATTGTCGGAAAAAATGTAGTGGATCGATGAGAATTTATTAGAGAGATTAATTGAATTAAATGGCCAATTTAGGTGCCCATTAGCGACATTACTGGGTATGTCTGGGTTGACTGATTATACGTAATTTGTGCTTAATTGTGATTGATTGCGTACTGCCATGTCGTATGTTGTGTGGCTGATTAATGTAGAGTGTGATTGGCCAATGTTTGGCTTACAATTAATTGTTGATTTGTGGATCGCATGTTAGGTCACACGGTATTAATTGGGCCAACTGGGTACGTGTTGTGACATTAAGTGTTTGAATTATATTGGTGCTCATGGTGCATTGCATTGCATAACATGGACACGTATTATGTATACCAAGAGTGAGGCATGTAATGAAATTGTGCAAGAATACGTGCTTGCCATGAGCATGTGATTACCTAAAATACCCTGAAGCGTTTTACGCTGGGTTCAGATAATAATTGATTGTGTGATCACATAAGGACCTTCAGGTCGTGACCTTCGGGTCGATACCGTCCTCATGCACTTTGAAGCAGGCTCTGGTTCATAAGGAGATCAGCATTGTGCCTCATGCACTTTGAAACAAGCTAGAAACACTGGGCCAAATCGGTGCTGCGCCTCATGCACTTTAAAGCACGCTAGACGCACCGGACCGTGAATATTGTTGACTCGAGTCATAATAAATATTAATAAATTGGGCAGTTGCCAGTGTACCAGTGTGGGCCAGTGGGCCGGAAAATGCATATGACATGTCGACGACATTTGTATGCATAAACATGCATTGATTAGCATGCAAGTGTGTGAGACTCGGTGCATAAGCATGTGCTTGACGTACGTGTGACTACGCGTGCCACATATGTGCCGTGATTATTATATGTTGAACTATCTAACCTACAGGGTCAGAGACTTGTGTGATTATTATTGTGTTACGATTTTGAATGATTGTTTCCGATCAAGAGATTGCATGCTAGTCTAGCCTAGGTTTAGAAGTTGAACTCGCTGAGATTTGTCTCACAGTTGTGTAAACCGAAACTTTTCAGACCCTCGACCATGAGGATAGAGAGACTACCGCCTCTTTTTAGGATCCCTATGAAGATCCGGCAGTATACCAGTTCCTATCCCTCAGGAAATGGGAAGGCTTTTGTGAGGTATTGGTCAGTAGTATACGTGGACGTATGCGAGTATTTCTACCAGGTGTAGGAGTATGTGGCATGGTACCACCAGAATGCCAATGAGAATGAAGGAGAGCCCCTCAAGACCTTTGATGTCCCAGTCGATGAGATTGGGATGTTGCACCCAGTTAAAGCGAATGGTGAGGTGATCGACCCTGAGGTCACACCCGAGTGGATGAGGCAGGAGGAGATAGATGAGAAGTCCAATGTGCTAGCGGAGGACCCCGAGCCAATGGATGAGGAGGAGGATGATGAGCCTGAGGCCATGGAGTAGGACGTAAAGGAGGACAGAGAGGTTTCAGAGTTAGGATCAGACAAGGAGGGGTTCAAGCTTTATCTTAACCCGGAATTGGAGCTAGATTCGGAGGATAAGCGAGCACAGGCCATGGATTCGGAGGAGTTAAGGTCTGATGAGGACGCCTCAAAGGAGTAGTCAAATGATTCTTCCGAGTTGTCTGACCCTGATTGGGAGCCCTAGGGTCACCCAGTGTCCTTAGCTAGTAGCGAGAGCCACTACTTTTTTGACTGTAGCCCTCTTCCCAAGTTTTAGTTTGACCTCCCTAACCACTTACCCCCTTTTTGACCAAGTGGCTGCTGACCGTTTGTATCATTTGTTGTACTTGTAAATATTGTACAAATGGTTTTTAATAGTAATATAAACGTATAATTATTTTCTGCTATGATGATTGGTATATGGCTATCATTTGCTTATATTGTAGTTGTCTGGGTTTATCTATTTAATACTTCCGCTTGTGCTTGATCTCTGCGTTTGGGCGTGGGTTGGCGATGCTTCCGAGAACATCGCAGTTTATCGACCAAGGTAGAGATGTTGCATGCCGTGGAGTTCGGGGCGTGACACTCCCTCTCCCCCTCCCCCTCCCTTTCACACGCACACTGTAATGTTTTTCCGTGACATACAGCCATTACAATTTATTCATTTGCGCATGCCCACACACAAATTGTGATATTTTTCAGTGAGACATGACCATATGCCGTGCGCACGATGCTGATGTGTCCAATTCGTCAATCTTATGCGTGCATGTCCAATACCCTTTTTTTAAAATTGGCAAGCTAGTAAAATAAATTCATTAATCAAGTGAATAAGAGAGAGCTAGTCAAGCAATGTGAAAAGAAACACGAAAAGAGCAAAGTGTTAGTTTTTTGAACTATTTTTTTTAAAATAGTTGTTTTGGATCAGGTATCGAGGCAATAAACGGTGGATACAAGATATATTCATGCTTACGAGAAGTGAAAATTCACCCTCACTCATCAATATGATCAAATCATTGATAGAGCATGCACATCCAACGTAATATTGATTGGGATCAACTGCCAAACACCGAAATCTCAAATAAACAAATCGCAGAATCCTATAGCCATTGGTCAAAGAAGGCATCCTTAAGTTTTTACATATTTTTGTCACTAAATGCCACTCCACATAAGATTTCTCAGAATGGACACGTCAGTGACCACTTTATGATGATGAGAGTCATCACCAGCATAGAATCCCATGCACTTGTTGAGTAAGTTTATTGATTAACCAGACTTAAGCTGCAAAACAAGCTCCACCTTGCAGACCGATTCTAATGGAATAAATGCTTTAAGCTGTCGTTGATCTGCGACTCTTCTTTTGCGGAACAATGCAAGAGTGCAACTTTGACAGACTAAGCATATTCGGTCAAACATCCAACTTTAGCTCAATCTTAGTATATGCTAAATTTCTGATGGTTACACATGGATAAATGCTGCGTTGATCTTAGTTCAAACGACCAAGCAGCAGAGCCAGCCAAAACTTTCAGATGTAAACAATAAGATGATCTCGTTGGCCAAGATGAAGACCAATAAGAGGAGCAAATTCAATAGAGATAATGGCAGAAACCCTAACCTGATGCGACGTAAAATTGTCTGTTTCTTCTTCTCTGTTACAGACGGACGAAGACAATCAATACGGCGAAAGCGCTGCCTTGATGCAATTTTAGCTTTTACATACGACAGTGCCTAAAAGTTTGAAAGCATATGTTGACATTGTGACATATAACTTTTTATTGTTTTCAAGACTTAAAATGATGTTTTCCCATTTATTTTATGAAACAGAGTAGAATTTTTTTAATAAGAATCCAAACAAACTCTAGTTTTTTGTGAAATATTTCCATCATTAAAGAAAAAAAATTCTTTGAAAATTACACATGAGAAACATAGATGAATTTTGTAGGGTACCGTGACCGAGAGGTTTGTGTCGACATGATCTTGATTAGAGGTGAAACTGAGTCAAGCTACTCGACAGTAACTCGGCTCGACTCTGTTGAATGAGTACTCAAGATCAACTTGCCAAATTTCGAGTCAAGTTCAAGTTCAAACTACTCAAGTATCTTGTCAAGTGAGCTGGAGCGTGTCAAATATTCAACTCGATAGGCTCTGGGATTTCACAGTGTTTTGTTCAATAATTATAAAAGTAGACACAAGATACTTAAAATTACATACCACTCCAGCTTTATTTATAAGTCAATTGGAGTTGAGTCGATTTCGAGTATCTCGATTTTCTAATCTAGTCAAGCTTAAGCAGGATAATTAATACCTGATTGAGCTCGCGTCACTTTTCGAGCATAGAACTTGCGAGTATAATCAAGTACTCAAGATCAACTTGCCAAATTTCGAGTCAAGTTCAAGTTCAAACTACTCGAGTATCTTGTCAAGTGAGCTCGAGCTTGTCAAATATTCAACTCAATAGGCTCTGGGATTTCACAGTTTTTTGTTCAATAATTATAAAAGTAGACACAAGATACTCAAAATTATATACCACTCGAGCTTTATTTATAAATCGATTGGAGTTGAGTTGATTTCGAGTACCTCAATTTTCTAATCTAGTTGAGCTTAAGCAGGATAATTAATACCCGATTGAGCTCGCATTGCTTTTCAAGCATAGAACTTGCGAGTTTAATCAAGTTCAAGCTTGGATGTGTATCGACTCGACTCAGCTTAGCACCTAATCCAAATCGACTTAATATTTATGAAAAGAAAAAATAAAAAAGGCCCGTAATGGACATAGGCTCGCGAATGGTCCTAACATCAGTGAGCCTTTACCAAGGCACACGAAGCCCAAAAGCTTAAGAGATAAGAAAGCCCGCGGTGACGCTCTATTGACATCCTGTGTGTATAGTTGCATAGACATGCCATCAACTCCTCTTTTAACTTTATATTGTATGCTCTCTTTTTCACTAGAAATTATTATCATCACTATAATACGTGTATGAAATTGAATCTGGACCATTAAATAATGGGTTCCACACGGTTCCACATGAGTCCCACTAGATCTATTGGTGTAGATTCCTTCTGATGCGTGTACCGGATTCATTAAATAATCTAGCCTTACACTAACTTAAAGAGGATCGAGGACCGCCATGGATTTATACTACAAATAGCACGGCCAATGTACATGGTAAGTTTTTTTTTTGGGGGGGAGGGGAGTGTTAAAATATGTCTCAAATTTGAACCCGTTGAACGAACCCGATCCAAGATTAGTTAAATATATATATGTAGACATCCACCGTGGAAATATATTTTGTTTCGGTGTTAACGGAATCACGTTAGGCAAGGATTCCAAGCAAAATATGGAAATTGACTTTCCTAATGGGCGTTGCACTCAAGACTTTGACGATGTCTGGATATGGCAATTTCCTAGTTTACGAATTGGAGTCGGACTCCCTTGGCGGTGCTATACAATATATATTTGTTTAGGGGCTTGTTTCCGAGAGTTGAACTTGCATGTGTTTTGCAAGTGACACCGTGATCAGAGGGTGCGTTATTGTTGCCGCACGAAGAAGTCTTGAAGTGCCACCTTTGATGTGAGAGTCCTGAAGCTCTGTTTCGTCGAGCGCTTGTCGTGGGATTTTCTTCGTGGAATTACACCAACAATTCAAGTGTTGAAGTCGATTAAATCTTGCGTCAAGATTCGTGTATAACTCTTTTACGAGATTGAGATATTATTTTGTGAAGAATTATAGAGCTAAATACTATGTGAGTTATTTGGTGTAATTAGGGCTTAGGAAACACTTAGAGTATTTGAGTGACTCAAATGTGATTGTAATCTCCGTTGTATCGCTTAATCTATAGTGGAATTCGTTGCTGCCCTCCCCATGGACATAGGTCGCTACGACTGAACCACATGAATTCGGTGTCCGATTTATTTTCTTATTCTACCAAATGTATTGTTCGATCGTTTGATTTTCGCAATAATTAATATCAGAGCTAGGCTTGCTTAAGTTGAAGCGAATCGATGGTGACAAGAGAAGGAAAAGTGAGAATCGATAAATTTGATGGGAAGGACTTTGGTTTCTAGAAGATGCAGATTGAAAATCATCTATATCAGATGAAACTGCACTTGCCCCTATCTAGGGAGAAGTCAGAGACGATGAAGCAAGCTAATTGGGAATGAGAAGACCATTACAGGTTTGATGAAAGCTCTATCGGACATGTACAAGAAGCCCTTTGCGATCAACAAAGTCTACTTGATGCAGTGTCTATTTAATTTAAAGATGAGTGAAAGTGCATCAGTTGCTGATCATATTAATGAATTCAATGTGATCGTTAGTCAATTGAGTTCATTTGAGATTGACTTTGAAGATGAGGTATGTGCTTTGATTCTATTGTCCTCATTGATTGATAATTAGAATACTATTGTTACTACTATTAGTAATTCATCTGGGTCAACAAGTTTGACGTTTGATGGTGTTCAAGCTTTAATTCTAAGTGAGGTCATCCGTAGAAAAGAATCTGGCGAACATGTATATGTTGCTTTAGTAGGTGAAAATAGAGGAAAAACTAGTATACGTGTTAGTAGAAGTAGTATAAACATGAATCGACAAAGTCAGTCTAGGATTGGTGATGTTGTCTATTGGAGTTGTGGCAAGAGGAGGCATCTTAGAAGGAATTGCCTTAAGCTAAAAAACAACAAGAATAAGGGAATTAGAGTTGAGTCTGTGGATGATGTTGCAGTTATATAATACAGTAATTTGGATAATGCTGATTTTGTCTTGTCTGTCAGTAATTAGTCATCATTTGATAGATGGATAATGGATTCTGATTGTTCTTTTCACACTACACCAAATATGAATTGGTTTACTACTTAGCAATGCATGGATGATAGTAAAGTGCAGTTAGGGAACAATGCCGAATGCGATGTTGTGGGTGTTGGTGATATTAAAAATCAAAATGCATATTAGTATTGTGAGAACATTGACTGGAGTAAGGCATGTTCCAGAGTTGAAGAAAAATATGATTTCTTTAAGTGCCTTGGATTCAACTGGGTGTCGATATTATTCAAAATGTGGAATTCTAAAAGTTGTTCGAGGTGCCTTGGTGATAATGAAAGAAATCAAGCACAATGGCATGTATGAGCTTCAAGGTGCGATAGTGATGAAATTTGTTGTGGAGACGTCGAATGCATCGATTCGAGAGTCTAAATTATGGCATATGCATTTGGGGTACATTAACGAGAGAAGCCTGAAGGATTTAAGTGAAAGAAATTTACTATGTGGTTATGTGGCTAACGAACTGAATGTATGCAAGTGCTGTGATTTAAATCAACGGCATAAAGTGCAATTCAGTACGATTATCAAAGAAACCATGGATATTGCAAAATTGATTCACTTGAATGTTCGCAGGCTATCGCGATTGCCTTCGAAGAAGAGTGTCAAATTTATGCTAACAGTTGTGGATGATTACTTAATAAAAACTTGAGTGTTTGTGCTTAGGCACAAGTCTGATACTGTTATCAAGATCAAACAGTTAAGAGCTTTGATCGAAAAGAAGACTGGTAAAATGATCAAGCAGATGCGAACTAAGAATAGTATGGAGTTTTGCTCGAAACTGTTAAACGAATTCTGCATGAAGGAAGGCATAATGAAACACTGCATTAATGCCAATGAACCACAACAGGTTGCAAAGTTGATGAGCAGAACATTACTAGAGACGGCCCATAAAATGATCTCTAGTGCTAGTATGACTAGGAGATTCCTTACGGGTGCACTTAGTACAGCAAGCTACCTAAAGAATAAATCCCCATCAATTGTGATTGGATGTCAAACTTCCGAAGAAGTGTGGTCAGGTAACGTTGCTGATTATTCTGTTCTTAGAATATTTGGTTGCCCATACTATGTTCGAGTTAGTGATAGTACGCTCAATGGAAGGGCAATGAAGTGCATATTCCTAGGTCATGCACAGGGTGAGCAAAGCTATAAGTTATGGTGTCCGGAATTAAATTCACCTATTATCAACAGAGAAGTTACATTTGACAAGTCTCAAATACTTCTAACTATGAGTGTTAATAGCAATATTCATACGGATTTGAACGGTGTTCAGCTTGAGGTGGAGTTACAACCAGAAACTCCTAAGATAGCGGGTACTAGCGAAGTAATCAATTCATATAGTACTTGTAGTGAGGTGAAGCCTGTAGAGCAAATGGTTGCTATAACTACTGATATTGACAGGATGCGTATTCAATCTCTTGACAGATATAGATACAATGATGGTTTTGCTTTATCTACAATTGAGGAGATTGTGTCAAAAAATCCTTGTGGAGATGTTAAAGGTGTATGTGGAGTTGGTATTCTGATGAAGTCCACAACTATGGCAAAGTTCAAGTGAGGCTTGGACTTGGAAGACGTCTATGGCGGTTGAGCTCATTGGGAGCTATGGGAGAATAATAGCAAAATTTGGATTCTATCAAAGCGATTGTGACTTGGCTCAAACGTCGAGTTAAGATAAAAATTGTTAAAATATATCTCGAGTTTGAGCCCATTGAACAAACCTCTTATCCAAGATTAATTAGATATATATATATATATATATATATATGTAGACGTCCACCGTGGAAATATATTTTGTTGCCGTGTTAACGGAATCACATTAGGCAAGGATTCCAAGCAAAATATGGAAATTGACTTTCCTAATGGCGTTGCACTCAAGACTTTGACTTTGTCTGGATATGGCGATTTCCCAGTTTACGAATTGGAGTCGGACTCCCCTGGCGCGGCTATGCAATATATATTTGTTTAGGGGCTTGTTTCCGAGAGTTGAACTTGCATGTGTTTTGCAAGGGACACCGTGATCAGAGGGTGCGTTATTGTTGCCGCACGAAGAAGTCTTGAAGTGCCGCCGTTGATGTGCGAGTCGTGAAGCTCCGTTTCGTCAAGTGCTTGGCGTGAAATTTTCTTCGTGGAATTACACTAACAATTCAAGTGTTGAAGTCGATTAAATCTTGTGGTAAAATTTGTTTATAATTCTTTCGTGAGATTGAAAGATTATTTTGTGAGGAATTATAGGGCTAAACATTACATGAGCTATTGGGTGTAATTGAGGCTTAGAAAATACTTAGGGTCTGTTTGGCAACTTGCAAAATAGTAATTGATTCTGTTCTTTTGTTCCCATGATCAGTTTGAGAACAAAAATCTGTTTGTTAAATTTTTTGTGCCCGGGTACAATTTTGCAAAAAATTGTGCCCAGAATTAGTTTTGGAATAGAATCAAGAATAAAAAAAATAGCTTCTTAATTTTAGAATAATTTTTTCAAAACTAATTCTTATTGGTTTTTTTCTTTTTTTTTGTTGCTGTTGTTCTTCGACCCAGCCACCCGCCGGCCACCGACCACAGGCCAGGGCCGGCGAGGCGGCTCGCGGCCTTACCCAACCAAAGCGAGGCCAACCTCGCCGTTGCCACCAGCGAGGGCGACGGTGAGGGCCGCGATGACCTCGCCAACCCTGGCCTGTAGCCGGTCACCGGCACTAGTAGCTAGCCATGGTCAAGAAAGGAAGGGGAAAGAAAGAAATAAAAGAAATAAAAAGAAATAAATATTAAAAAATTCAAAATATTATCAAAATATTATTAATAAAAAGAAATTTTGTGCAGTTACCAAACCCATTTATGTTCTTTTTCTATTCTAAGAACAAAAATTTTGGGCAGTTACCAAATACTTTCAAATGTTTAGAAATTATTTTCAGACACAAAATCAAAAACAATCATTTATGTCCAGAATCAGATTCTAGACACAGAATGATTGTCAAGTGCAGTCTTAGAGTGTTTAAGTGACTCGAGTATAGTTGTAATCTCCATTGTATCGCTTGATCTATAGTGGAATTCATTGCTACTCTCTCATGGACATAAGTCGTTACGACCGAATCACGTAAATCTGGTGTCCGATTTATTTTCTTATTCCATCAAATTTGTTGTTCAATTACTTGACTTCCACAGCAGGCGTAGGGCACAAATGATAAGTATTTAAACTCGTTGAAAATTTCTTCCGATTATTTATTGCTTATCACAAGAGAATTGTTGAATTTGACCAAGAAAGAAAAAGAAAACGAAAAGCTTGTAAGTTGATAAAAATGCAGGCCCAGCTTACGTTCTAAAATCAAATCCAGGATTGAACTTAAAAGATTCAATTTTTATAAGAGTTTTTTTTTTTTTTTGCTCTCTAATTTTTGTAAGAGTTGAAATGCCTAGTTTTGTGCAAATCCGGCTCCTGTATAAAGTGTGATAAACGCAATCTAACCGGGCTCCTACTTATACGTCCATATTGATTCTAAACAAAAGACGATGACCCTTGTGTATTATTCTGGATTAATCGCAATTATCACATTAGTTGAACGCAATTATAAGGTAAATCGAAATTTAAAAAAAATCAGGGGAATTGTATTGAAGTACACCAGTATGAATAATCAAATGTTTAAATGGATAAATGGCAGCACCACGTGATATAAATTGTGTTGCGCCCCGAACTTCTTCGAGCTCGCGACATCCCCCTATTTCGAGTCGATCAAGTGCGACATCTCAGGAATGAGTCGCCGACTCAACTTTCTCGTCAGAGCTAATCGCGGCGGAAACAAATAATTAAACTCAGACAATAAAATTAAAGAACACCAGAAGGAAGTAGATCGCCATATCAACCACACTATACTATGCCTCGATAGTAATATGTACAACATCCATTTATAAACATACTTAAACCTTGCTGCCAGCTTACTAGTCTACAAACATACATACACACCTACTACTAACCACAAACATCAACACCTCAAATAGTGTAGATCACTAAGATTCCCTATTCTCCAAAAATTGTACCTCTCAAAATCTTACTCCTAACCTCCCCACTAACCCCGGCGTCCTCGAGACGGCGTCCACTCAGAATCCAACTCACTGGCACTCGAATTTGACTCCTTTTGAATCGTTGCTTCCACTAAGGACTCCGACTCGACTTCAATCTCGATCGGATGATCTATGTCACCCGACTCTTTTGGAACCTCATCCTGCTCTTCCTCGACAAGCTCCTCGACTGGCTCATCCTCTGGCAAATAATAGGGGTTGTAATCGTACACGGGTACGCCTTCCTGTTCACTCTCAAGCTCTATTTCTCGGACCTCCTGCGATTCTGCTTCGGGATTTTCTCCTCCTCCTTCATGTTCTTCCTCGAGAATCACCTCGAGATCCACGTCCATTGGATCGTATCCCGCTTGGGATTCTTCTTGTTCCGACTCATGCTCAGCTTGTGAGGGTTTGGGTACTGCAAACGCAGGGTGGAGTCCAGACTGAGCTAAACTAGTCTCCAAGTTAGTCAGCTCGCCATCAGGCGAGGGTATGGCTAATGGATCCCAGTCCTCAACTCCATCAAAAGAGACGTCAAAGCCCCGAACAAATCCAAACTCATCAATCCCATCTCTAAACATCCACGCAGTATATGTGTGAGCCTGCCAATGGGGTAATCCTACATCTACCCACACTGTCAAAGTATGTTTGATTCAGGTGCAGTGCTCATCCATTAGGCCATTAGGTACTCCACAAAATTATTGTCAGTGTGCATGACTATACCAAAACGTTCTAGTGGCGGCTGATTCATTACTCAGGAGGGTGATCTGAAATGGTTTGGTTGAAACAACCATGAGACACTTCTCAATAAGTTGCAACTTAAACCCTACCTAGGCTACCACATAATTCCAGACACGTCTAGACACACAACCAATCAATCCACACAAACAACAATCCACAATCACACATACCTGAACTTTCAGCACACGCAACCTGCACATTAATCCACAATCGCGACAACCAATTCTCACACACACGCCACAACATACGAACTTTCCACATATCAATTCACACGTCAATATCACCACATTTCCAACCCACTCATCGTACCCACTCATTCTCAAACACTTTTCCGGCCCGCATCAACACGCCTCGGCCCACTCAATCGCGCCCCGAGCATCACAAGCCTCGGTCCGATCTCACTTTCACACTTTCCTTAGCACACGTCTCATTCTCAAACACTTTCCCAGCCCGCGTAAACACGCCTCAGCCCACTCGATCCCACATTCACTTTCTTTTCTCAGTTCACGCCAAATACGATAGGCCTACGTGATCGCGACCCGAATTTAGAATGCCTCGATCCGATCCCAACCTCACCCAAGCTAATCGTACCTCGAGCCAATCCCATTTCTCATTTTCACATTCATCAGCCAGCGCCAAATACGACAGGCTTACATGATCGCGACCCGAGCTTATAATGCCTCGGCCAGATCCCAATCTCACACTCACACACATTCGCATAAATTTTTGTGCACGCATTCACACCCAATACGCCCCAACAACACAATCACATTACAAACGCACGATCAATGCACAAATTTGCATTTTTCCACACCCAAACATTTTCAAATTGATTTCAGCCCTTCACGACTCTTTCATGAAATTTCGAACTGGATCTAACGGTGCAGACCATATGCCAAATAGCACATCACAACACATAGAATAGCACAACACAACCATCAATGGGCCTTTTTCGCACTCAAAGTCACAATATTTCACTCCCGGCTCTTCACGACACCTTCATGAAATTCCAAGCCGAACCTAACGGTACCATCCACGTACCCAACAACACCCTACAACACTTCAAACAGACAATCACAGCCGTCTCTCAGCCTCTAAAATTTCTCCAAAAATTCTCGAATTCAATCATACTGCCCGTTATTCCGTTCAGCCCCTAATTTCTATCAAATCGTGCCTAAACGGGTCCAAATTTACCCGATAAACTAGGCGAGATTTAGATCGCGACTTACCCGACTCTAGACTCACGCAGCTAAAGTGAAACAGGCGGCGATAGGCGGTGGTGTGCGGCGACAGTGATGTACGGCAAGCGGCGGGCGGCGGCAACTCACGGCGGCCGGCTTGGCTCACGGCCAGGAAGAGAGAGACCGAAAGGGAGAGAGAGAGAGAGAGAGTCACGGTGGGGTGAGGGTGGCATGAGGCGGCACGGCACGGTGGCGGTGCTACGAACGGCGGCTGGACGGCAGCGATCGACGGGAGGAAGCTCACAGCGGGAGAGGGAGACGTCAGGAGGGAGAGAGAGATGGAGCTGAGGGTGAGAGAGAGAGAGGAATGAGGAGAGAGAGAATGGGTCAAGGCTTGAAGGCTAAGTTTTGACCCAATTTTGGCAAATGACCAAAATGCCCTTCTCTCTACTTTTCATCTGACAGCCCAGATTCAATCTTATTTTGAAATCGACGGCCCAGATCGAATCTTATCCAAAATATCCAAGGGCAATCTTGGAATTTCTCAAAAAAATCCAAGAGCAAAAGTGTCTTTTCCAAATTTTAGGGCAAAATTACCAAAATGCCCTTGCCTAATATAACATGCCCTTTATAAATCCTTAGAGGTAAAATGGCCACTTTCCCATTTTCTTGCCAAAATTGAATTTTTCTGAAGGATTCGAGCACATCCAAAATTGCACATTCCAACCGCAACGTCGTCTTAATGTTCTACCGTGACTTCCTAATTTTTCGATACCCAATTTGGTCTCAATTTAATAATTGAATTCTATATAATGTAACTTATGCGTATCTCAGATTAACATGCGGCTTTCAAGGAAATTCGCAGAATCGATCCATAACTGATACTAAATCAAGTCACGTGCAAGTTCATTTAGATCATGACGACCTCGGTTATCAGTAAAATCGCGAGGATCGATCACTAGTTCCGATGGGCACGATCGTTCGGTATAAGTTCTGGATCGTTCGTCAATTCATTTCGTGGTCAAACGGAATCACCCGTGATCCACTAGTATGACAGTGACGAATCGGCCATTCACTATCCTAAGATCGGCCCTCGTTAGCTCAAAATGTCACCTCAACGATTTTCTGATTGAAAGTTGGTTCACAATTGAATCTCTCTAGTCATACGAATTTAAATCCCTAATTAGCCTTTCCCTATAGGTTAGTATTTCAGAAATGATCAATTCCAGACAAGACTGACTACAAGTATATTAATAAACACAGTCATTTCATAAATCCCAATTTGGCGAAATTTCAGAATGTTACAAGTTGCCACGCCAGTACATAAGGTTTATTGGATTCATTACAATGTACATGTACTTTTCATCCCTTGAACTTCAAGATTGTTTGGAATGGCTTCAGCTTCGGCCACTCAAATTCGCACTACTTACTCGTGGAACAAAACCCATGACGACTTGGTTCATCAACATGAACATCAATGATGCTGCGAACTATAGCTTTCTCGCTTCAGATGTAATCTTGGTAAAAGGCCTAATTCGCATAGGTTTGGCATATTACAGCGTTTTGTATGGTATCATATAGAATTCGAGCTCAAGTCGTGTCATAGATCACATTTAACAGCAGTAGTTGTAGGCAATGCAATCATGCCTTTCAGGAGAAACTAAATAGATAATGTTGAGTATTGTGCTGAAAACATATATAGGAAGTAAAAAGATGGCTTCTCTAACTTTCCAGTTATAACTACTCATAAGATCACTCGTTTTGTCACTTCTAGTTCCACATGCAACCTGGTGTAAGTTCTTATACACTGAATTGCTTGAATGCCGACTTAATCAAGAATTGCTTAAATGATGACTTAATCAAGCATCATAATGATAGCATACTTAGGCTCTCATACCTGAGCAATAAAAGTTTCGTTTTCACAGCAGTCGCCACCATTGCCGCAAACTAGTAATTTTCAAAGTGGACCGATGTGCAAGGGTGTGTTTCAAGAAGGATACTTCAAGAGAGGAGAACCGATTTGGTTAAAGAGGCGTGGGACACTATAACCCTTTTTGTACTGTCCCAAGCGCTCCAGAGGTTTCAAGTTCTCCCGTCGTGTCAAAGTATAGTCACCGCAAGTATTTTAGTATCAGTTCGATTGCGATACAACTGGTGAAGGTTTGTATCCTAAAGTGCACATTCATAAAGAGAAAAGTGCAAACCTCGAAGCTTCTTCCATTTAAAAAAACATAAGGTTCTCGCGATCTGTGGTTCTTAACGTTTGATCACCCGTTGTGGAGGGAATATGTTCCCCAGAAGACAGAAGATTTGTGCAGCATCAGTTCTATACGAACTGTAAGCACCAAAAGGCATGTCCGGTCATTAGTGCTAGTCACCAGGAAGAAAATATCAAGAGGGTCAAAATTCTTCTAACTGGTGTTCAAAGTTATTTCTGAGAGGAAGAAAAACAAAAAATGTCTAGGTTTCGTCTCAACGTACAGATAAGTTTTGCAAGGTAACATATTTTGACTACGGGTGAAGATCATCTGATCCATCGCCTCTTCACTGATCCGGTACTGGCACGTGTACGTTTTCATCTTTTCTGTGCCGCACAAGATAACAACGCAATCCCCTCAAAAAGTATTCCAAGAACCTAGTACATATGCTAAACCGAATAAAAAGTCTAGTGGGAATCACATATGACCCACATGAGACCGATCGTATTTAATATTGCAGATTCAGTTTAGCATATGTACAACTATCATGTAATCTCTCTCTCTCTCCACTCGAACTAGTATTGATTGCCTCACATGAAACTTAAAGTTCAAGCATCATGTTCAGCTCAAGAGCATTAATATTAGGGTTTGCTCAAAGCTCGTTCATTGGCATCAACCACCAGTGATTGCTGGTTGCCGGAGCCACTGCCGACCGTCGCCATTCATCATCCTCCTCAGCTGGCTCCGAATCATTAGCAACGATGCAACTAGGACCTCCCCTTGCCAGCTGAACAATAGACGGTCATAGAAAACTGTTATCTCCGTCAATTCTTATCACAGCCGCCACCGCTCTATTTCGACCAGCTTCTTGGTCGGGAAGGCTTGAAGTGGCCCACGCTTATTTGAAGACTTGTCCTCTACACCTATCAGCTCAAGTGATTTGTTTAGAGCCTCCCGGGTTCAGATTCCGTAACTGCAACTAGAGGATTCCTCCGTTAGCCAGGTAATTTCATCATGGTGAAGTTTGAGGCCGAGAATTGTCCATGTCACTTATGTATAAATCATTGAAAATCCAAATATGAGCTGCTCGTCATGCTCTTGCTCTCTATTTGCACTAAAATAAGTACCGTACGAAACTTTTGACACTTCTAGTATCTTTTCACCATTTTTTAACTATATAAAACAGGAAGGTTTACATTTGAAAGAGGGAGCTCACTATTTGAGGACACGGAGGGGTATCCAAAAAAGATGAAATCAAGGAATCGCACATAGATATATTGGAGCACTTCCTTGATTGAGTTTCAAAAGAAAAGAAGATCCACTGAGGTTGAAGGAGAATGATATTCGGTCAAGGAGGAAAGAGTCAAAGAGGTGAGATTTGGACTTGTGTGAAGCTTGGTCAAAGGAAGAACATTTTTGAAAAGAAATGTCGTGGGTTCTATCCACGGTAAAAAAGAATAAAAAGGAAATAAAGTTTATCACATTGGACTCATATATTCGGTCACACAGGAACTAAATATACTTATTCTAAAGCAAGATATAAGAGATCGCACGAAAGATAAGAAGTCAAGCTTATAAAAGAAAAAAGAGGAGAGACTTCTTCAACACACGAAGAAGGGGACGTTCTTGAGGGAGCACACTGCTTCTTCACGGGCAAAGATTTCACGTTCTTCACCATGAGAAAAAGCAAAGAGAGTGAAGGAGGTTCAGAATATACAAGGAAAAATCAAGGCAGAGAGAGGAATACTCTCACACCATTGGCGTCGCCATACCTACGCTGCCACTGTTGCGCGCCTTCTCGACACTTGTTGCTGCCCTACGCTGCTTCTCAGTCTCACCAGCCTCCTGACGTCCAACAGCAATTAGTCCACCAGAGGCAACAGCGATAGCCACGCTTCAAACCAGACCATCGCTGCTGCTTCGTCCATCGCTGAACCGCATCATCACAGGTGTTTTTGTCGCGCCTATAAACTCTCTACCGGACCATGCTTCCTTCCTTGCAAGTTTCCGGGCGTCCCTAAAGTCTTGACGAGCTTCAACAGTTGCTCCTCGTCGCTCTTCCAGTCATGGTTATCACCTGCCGAGCTTCTGACGCCGTCCATGCTCCATAGCGTTTCTGCACCAAAGAATGCGCGCTCAAACGAGAAAACACTCGGTAAAAAATCTGATCTTGTGACGCTGCAGCGGCAGACACTTCTGGCTGAAGAAAAAAAGGGTCTTTCACACGATCAACTGATATACACAACACTTCCAATCTCTAAGCTTGGCGGTGTCCTCCTCCGCCTGTGGCTGCCCTTCACCCGTGGTCCTGCTTGCCGGTCTCGCCGGATGTCGGGAACAATCCTAACGCCGGCAGTCTTCGATGGACACGATCTTCCAATTTAGGTAACTTCCGAAATTAAACTCAACTCAAAGATCTAGTTAACTAATTTGGATCATTGCGATTCTAAATTTGCTTGAGATTTTTAGGCATAATCAAACAGGAAATTTCCCATTTTGAGCTATGCATATAATCGAGAATTCATTCTTTAAGAATTCAGATCGGGCTATTGATTACTTTTGTTTTCTATTTTGGGTTGAGGTGAATATTGAATCATATGGGTTTGGATGTTGCGTATTATAAAGTTAATAAACTTTCTTATTTTCAAAAATGCAACAAAAAAAAATTGCACTGCATATTAATATAGATTAGATTTTTATTTTACAATTGCATATTTATGAACCATGTAGTTAATTAGGCAATGACCTAATTCAGAATAGTATTTAATAGAAATTATTTCCTAAGTTTAAATCAGGTAATCAGATATTGTAGTTTTTTTTAAATATTAGTCTTAAAAGAAATTCTCAAATAAATAGCCTGCATATATTATATAGATTTAGTCTCAATATATCACATCATGTCATCATTTCCCCGTGGTCATCATTTACATGTAATCGTTGTCACGTCATCATTGTTACTACGTCGTTATATACCATGTCATCATTGTCATGTCATTATTTCCACGGCAATATTTCCATGTCATTAGTGATTGCACGTTTAGGGACATTTGAATTAGATCGCATCTTATGTTAGATTAGTTCGTAATTTTTGCTTATCATTACCATTAGATCGTGTCACATTGCATATATAGTTTGGTTTTCATAAATGAGAAAACCCAAAAAGAATTAATTGGAACTACATAAGCATTTAGAGAGAGAGATGCGATGGCCTTTATTAAGTAAATGTGCCAAGCTTTTTTACAAGATATTTAAATTGGGCTAATGGGCCAAGGTCCAATAAACTAAACCTATTGGATCCACGTGCATAGGCAGAGGTTGAGAAGGACCAGCATCAAGATAATAAGATATTATTGCTGTGTCGTGCGAAACACCTCCACAACTTTTCCGACAGATGTCCGGCCGGTCCACAGTGAGCGACATGATCAACCATTATAAATAGCCTGAGCTTCTTCATTTTTTTGAACGAATCTGCATTCAAGATCAACTCTTCTACATCAACCTTGTCTAGTTTAATTCCTTCAATTGCATCCGTTCCCTGCTAGAGCCAAATAAAATTAATTATGCATATTGGAAGCACTTGAAAAATAATTATGTATATTGAACTAGGCCATTAGACTGTTACCGAATTTTGTCTAACCGCTTGTAGAGCATCCTCATGACGCCATATTCTGCTTCGCTTGCCGGGGTTATCAGGACACTCTTGAATCACGATTCGTCTGCCCATTTCTTGAAGCAAATCATGCATCCGTACTTTGTTATTTTCATCCATGTATATGAGTGACTTTTGAGACAAAATCTCAATCCCACTATTGGCATGGACACAGCATTGCTCTAGGGACTTGATGATCTCTTCTTTGTCATACCCATTAAGAAAACATGCGATGTCAAAAAAAATCATTCTCTCGTTGGCCTCTAACCCATCAACAACAATCCTCGGTATTTCATGAACCTTTCCCAGAGGCATTTCTTTCAGTCGATCAAAAGCTCCTTGCCATTCTTTGATGCTTTTGCCTTTCAAGAAAGAACCCATCACAGTGAGTATGAAAGGAAGGCCTTTGGAAAAACTGGTGAAGCAATTTGAGAGCATCTTATAATCACTTTTGGGATGTCTTTCTTGGAATGCATTCCAACTGAAAAGCTCGAGAGCTCGATCATCATTTAGTGGTCTTACGTTATAGATTTCCCCGCGTAGACCGATTAAGGTTTCTTCGTGTCGGGGTATAAAAATGACTCTACTTCCCAAGCCCAAGTTTATTGCCTCGATCAGCTGGATCAGTGGCTCCGACAACCCTTCAACATCATCAAACACCAACAAAACCCTTTTGTTTTGAAGCTTACTCCTCATGAAGTTTATTTCTACATTGATATCATCGCCAAACTCCGAAACTCCACCGCCGAGAATGTCACCAAAAAGGGTCTCCTGCATTTTGACGAGGCCGTCTTGGCTAGATATATCCTTCATGTTCGTGAGAAAGCAACTCCGATCAAATTGATCTGCAATTCGGTGGTACAAAGCTCTCACAAGTGTCGTCTTACCTATTCCGCTAGTTCCAGAAATTCCCACGATTCGGACCTCCTCAACCTCTAACTGGAGTAAGGAGTACAAGGCTTGTACTTGATAATCTAACCCAACTGGATGGAAAGCAAGCAGGTTCATGCATGAGCGGCTCAGTCTTCTTGAGATTTTCTCCACAACGGATTGGATGAATTCAGCTTCCAATCTGCAAATTGTCACAACTAAAGGTGTGACTCTGGTCGTGCTAATAAAATATGAAGGAACGATCAATAAGATTATATTCTTGAACTTACGAGTATCGTCCATCTAATCTAATTTAATGTCTCATATCCAATCCACTGTAACAAAAATTAGTGGCATGTGAGAGGTTGACATGGGCTCTCATAATAGTGGCACATCTCCATCTCTTACATGTTTGACTTCTTTATATTTCTTGTTCTTATTTTGTACTCTGGAAGATATCTGGACTTGCCCATTTTCTCTTTAATATTAACGAAAAGAAAGCATGGGACTTCTGAGAACCTCCTATATTAAAAGAAGCTCGTATGCTTTGGATAAACTTGTCTTTTTGTTTAGTTATGGAATACAAAATATGAACTAAGGGTTACAACTGGAAAAGAAGGAAACCCAGTCCATACTTTTTCTTCCTTCATCGTTTAACAGATGGTCAACTATCGTTTTATTTAGCATAACACGTCTAATTCGCTACATGAGGAGATCAGCATAGGCTTGAACATATGCTTCTGGGTAAAATCTGACAAACGCTTAGGGGAAAGCTGTTGTTTATGGAGGATAACAGACGGTGCAAGGAGTGTAACTTTAGCAATCATAACAGCACACAATTGGGTTGGAGTCCTATTTTAGGAAAATTCATTAACCTGGCTCCGATAACCTGCTAAGAAGCTCCAACTCAGAAGCTTAAACCAATAAGTGGTAAAAGACCATATGTATATAAATAGCATATAAATCTCATAGTCACATGATGTAGGATAATTTAACAAAGAGCAAGTTCTGTTGTTTCATGCACAAAATAAGTAACTCCTTTTAGCAATCCTCTCAGGAGAACATTTAAGGAAGAGAGAAAGTCAGTACCTGTTTCCAAGAGGCCAACCAGTGAGATTGCCAGCTTTGCGGAGAGCATCTCTCCACCTCCGGACCTTGTTGGCATTCTCCTGCCCAAAACCCTTCTCGCTTTGGCCAATCCGAGTGAATGATCCGGACTGCTCGCGCATCTCTCTAGGGTCGACATCCATGAAAATAAGGAACACCAGCTGGCCTTTCTTTTCCCTGCACTCGAGGATCTTATCCAGCTCGTCCAGGCACCATGGCGAGGAGACGAAGGTCTGAGAGATGACCACTATGGCGCTCCTGGATTGCTCGATCGCCTCATTGATTGCTGGTGCAATTTCTAGTCCTCTTTCCAGATTGCAGTCGACAAAGGCCTTTATCTTTTTCCGTTCAAGAGCCTCGTGGAGATGGCTCACGAAGTTGCGCGTATCGGCCTGTTTATAACTGATGAATGTGTCATGAACCCATCGACAGATGGAGGAGGGGGGCAAGAAGAGTTGTGGCTTTGCTGTTAGGCTATGTTTGAGAGAAGAGAAGTGGAGTGGAAAGAACGAGGGCAAAGAGATGGAAGGGGATTGCAATTGGAATTTTGATGTTCTCTTGTGTAGGAGGCTTGGATACAATGGAGGAGGAGAAAAAGGAGGGAAAAGCTTGCTCTTGAGTTGGCCAAATTGGATCATTATCTTTCTAGAATTTGCCATCGAAACACCCCCAAAATCGAAGTAAAGAAAGAGCTGTACCGTGTTCATTCACAGTGCAAGCTCCCCTGACCTATTTATAAAGGAAATTCGATTTCTGAGCGCCATCTCTCTATCTCTCACTCACACACACACACTGAAGTTGTGTTTTTGCCCTTTTGCTCCAATGTGTCACATCCATCACTCTCCAGACAAACTATAATATTTGTCCGTGAGATATCACCATCTGTTTGACCTATTCTTGGAAGTTTGAACCGCACTTGTGGGCAGCTACTGATAGAATCTGACGCAAATCGAAGCAGAAACAACATGCCATGGGGGAGCACAAGTTATTGCACTGAAAAAGAGAAGCTATTACATTCAATGTGTAGTCAATATACCTCATGAGAAAGTAGCTTTCGGATGATCCGATGACATCTTATTGTGGCAAATAGACGAAAAAGATCGATAGTTCTAGGTTAGTTTCTAACCGAGTTATTGTTGGAATAAATTCTCGAGAACCCCAAAAAAGATCCCATGCCATACCCACTCGTGTGATGCAACTGGCCTAAATTCCCAGCAAAGTGAAATATTGACCAAATAACTAAAAGTCTCCAATGGGGAGATACTAATGAGAAAAGAAATTCCCCTGGCTTAATTGCGATTTATTAGCTTTGCCAAAAAAGAAAGGAGGTTTAAGTCTTAAAAAGACGAAATGTCGAACACTTATCAGAACTCCAATGGTATTCTTCCAACAGCCTGAAAAACCAGTGTCGGCTTTTAGGAGCACAGTACATAATCTCGCCCAGGCTCGATTTCTAGCCACAACACTAGGAAGAAATTACTCATTTGGAAGTGTTTCGATAAAGATTCGGACGCGGCTGCAAAAATGTACCAAATGGATAATCTCAAATGGAGATTTAGTTCTGGGAAGGCAATTTCATAGAAAGCCCCTTAACGCAACCTTGTATAAGCCCCCGTACCCAGCGATGAAGTCCTCATTGTCAAAGATGTTTGGGATGAAGACAGAATTCCTTTCATCTTATAATAGGATTATTGAGAGCACGTAGCAAAAATCCAATACCTTCACTCAAGAAAATCGCCAAGAGAGAACCCGAGCCCAAGCCCGAGCCAAAGCTAATCAACATATCCAGCTAGACTCATATTTACTCAAAAGTTTAAGCTAATGAGTTATGAGCCAACTAAGTTATATTAACTACTCCACACCACATCAATTCTCCAATATGGGATTTTTCTAACACAACGCACACATACAACTTAACAATATCCCCCTCACATGTGACCTTTGCTCCCCCTTAATTCAGGTATCATTCTGCACCAACATATTTCAATTTGAATCTCCATCAATGCCCATCTTCTTCCCAGTCTCTTTCTCCAGACCGAACCATGAAGTCTACCATCATTTCTTGAGATACTCCACAACACCCACCGCTCGGAAACCGTGTTGGTCACCAAATTCATTTCTTGAGATATTCACCAAACATCAAAGTAGATTAGGGGTCCACCGATCTACCATCACTTGGATACCGTTTGTTTAGAGTAAGCAGCAAAAGCCACATATCTTCACAAGGAAAGATCGCCAAGAGAGAGCACAAGTCTGAACCCGTCAACATATCCAGTTAAACTCACATTCACTCTAAAGCTTTCATGGACCATCACCAAAGGTGTTGCAATACTCATCATCATCCAGTTTACTTGTGGTTATGGCTAGAGGTAAGAAATGTTTTTCGTTGTACATTATGCAAGCAAAGTTGTTGATAGACAAAATGAAAGCAATAGATGGTGAAGAGACAGTTGAGTTATGGCACAAGAGGCTTAGTCATATCAATGAGAAGGATTTGTCAGTATTGACCAAGAAGAAGTTCATTTTAGGAATGAAAAATTCAGCATTGAAGAAGTGTACTCACTGTTTAGTGGGAAAACAAAATAGAGTTGCATTCAAAAGTCCCCTTCCTTCGAGAAAGTCAAGTATACTTGATTTAATGTATTATGATGTTTGTAGTCCTATAAAGACAATAACACTTGGCAGCTTTCTTTGTTTTGTTACTTTCATGTATGATTATTCAAGGAAACTTTGGATTCATACCTTGAAAACTAAAAATCAAGTATTAGATGCTTTTGAGCAGTTTTAGGCTTCATTTGAAAAACAAACTGGAAAAAAGTAGAAATGCATCAGAACTGACAGTGGAAAAGAGTATAGAAGATCTTTCAATGAATATTACAAACAACATGGTATTCGGCTATTGATACCTAAATTTTGGTTGCTACAATTAATTCTTTATTGCATAAGAAAATTAGGGGTTGGTCCGACCCCTAAACAAAAATATCATTAGTATAATTCATATTTGCATCATGTGTGAATCATATGGCTTGAGCACGATATTACCACATACCATCATACGTGTAACCAAAGAGAGTTCTTAAAGATGCGGTTGGCCGTAACAAATTTAAACTCCACACTCAACTCCTTGTTGATGAAGATCGATCCCCGGTGGTCATTCAATTGTCCGTAGCTATCAATTTGATTCTAGTTTTGTTATCTTCAAGAGATAGATTAGGATTGACTAATTTCAAAATCAAGTAAAATTAGGAGAATTTGGAGGGTGAAGGCTTTTAGAGATAAGAAATATCCGCATGAGTTTCAAAGAGAAAATCTGATCGTGAGATGTGTTGGAATTTGATAAAAAGGATTGTCATTAGCTCATGAAAGTTCTCATCCATGAGGAGTAACCATCTCTATAAATAAAGGACCGGAGGCCACACAAATGAGGATACACGGCCATTATTGAGAAGAAAAAATCGTGGGGGTCTCCGCTTTGGACTGCAAGCTTTCTTTCTCTGCCAGATCCATCATCCACAGAGAAACACATGGCCACAATTGAGACACATGGCCACATAGAGAGAGGCCACGGCAGAGAATAGAGAGAGATAACACGTAGAGAGAGAGAAGAAGCGAGCCATCTCCCTTCTCGTACCAGCAAGTGTGCCACTGTGGCACTTTGTGGTGTTCTTGAAAGCTAGATTGGTTGTTTAGGGATTCTGTTAGAAAAAAAGGCAATGACTTCAATTAAATATTTTCTTCGGTGGTGAAAATGTCTTTTATCCGTGTGGTTTTAGGCTTGGCAACTAGCGTGGACATGGAAATTCAATAGATGGATGTCAAAACAATCTTCCTATATGGTAACTTGGAGGAAAAGATGTACATTGAACAACTAGAGAATTTCAAAGAGAAAGAAAAAGAGTATTATGTGTGCAAGCTAAAGAAGAGTCATTATGACCTAAAGCAAGCACCAAAACAATGGTTCAAAAAGTTTATATTAGTTATGAGGGAGCAGGGGAAAAATAAGACTTCCTCGGATGACTGTGTGTTTATCCAAAAATTTTCTGATGATTTTAGTATTCTCTTTATTTATGTTGGTGATGTTGATTGTTGGCGGGAATGCTTCACAAATTGAGTTGTTGAAGAAACAGTTAAGCAAGTCTTTTGCCATGAAAGACTTTGGTCCAACAAAGCAGATCCTTGGCATTACAATTACCCGAGGACAGAAATGATAAGAAGTTATTCATGTCGCTAGAGAAGTAAATCGAGAAGATTCTTTAAAAGTTTCACATGGACAAGGCTAAAGTGATTAGCAGTCCTCTTGCTGTCCATTTGAAGTTGAGTACGAAGCAAAGTCCTTCCTACAACTAATAAAGATAAGAAAGACATGGAAAGTAATCCGTATATCTCGAATGTGGGAAGCTTGACATATTCAACGGTATGTACACAACCAGACTTGGCGCATGCAGTTGGTGTTATTAGTTGCTATTTGTCAAATCTAGAAAGAGAGCATTAGAATGTAATAAAATAGATCATGATGTATTTTCAGGGAACTTCCTATTTGAAATTCAGTTACGGGACTAGGAAATTAGAGTTAGTTGGATACACAAATTCCGAGATGGCTAGAGATATTGACACTCATAAATCTACTTCTAGTTATTTTATTTCCTTTGCAGATGGGGTTGTGTCATGGAAGTCAAGGTTGCAAAAGAGCGATGCACTTTCTACAACCAAAGCTAAATTCATTACGGTCACCAAAACTAGTAAGAGTTGCTATGGCTGAAGAACTTGGAAGAACTTGGATTCAAGCAAAAGAGGTATGTGTTGTTTTGTGACAACTAAAGTGTGATTCATCTTGCTAAAAATTCATCATCATCGTTTCATTTTTAGATTGAAACACATTAATATTAGATATCATTAAATAATGGATGTTATATATGAGAAATTGCCAGAACTTGAGAAAATATAAACAGACCATAATGGTTCTTATATGATGACAAAGACTCTACCAAGTGAAAAGCTTGAGTATTGCTAATCGATAGCTAGGATTGTGAATCCCTCCATATCGTCATGAGAGGGAGATCTGTTGGATTGGGTTCACTCCCATGTGAAGGAAGCTCAATGAAATGCAAGTCCAAAAGTTTGAGCCCCTATGATAATCCATATGAAGAAATTAATGGGAGGCTATATTTGGCGTAAATATATAGGATTTCTCTCTATTTATGAGGCAATAATAAAGAATGATCGACGTAAGGCGATAGCAAGAGAGAAAGAGAAAGCAAAAAATCTAAAAGGATGGTGTTGTCCAATTGCCATCAAGCTGACGATCGAAGATCAATTCATAATCCAATTGAGCTAAAATTTTGTTAGCGTGCTCGTAATATGTTATTTCCAACTTTGATTAGTTTCATTTTCCATTTTGAGCTCCCTACATCAGGTTTTCATACGTTAAATCGAACTTGCATTTTAGTGAGATTTGTCCTTGATCTCTTGTAAAGTTCATGAGTATTCCCAAGAATGTTGTTCTTAATGTTGTTTCTACCACAACCTCTAGTTTTAGCTGGAGAGTAACTTTGTTCACCCAATTTTATTTATAGTGAAAATTTTGGGTGGACTCCTATCCTGTAGTTTTTTATCTCTTCAACTGGGGACGTTTTTAACATGAAATTGCCTTATATATGCAGGGGCATGATATTTATATTTTATTAGTGATATTGCTTTATTGATGTTGTTTCCTATTAGGCTTGCACAAGAGTGAAGATTGAAGTAGCTAGCAAAAATCACCTAGAGGGAGGTGAATAGGTGATTTTAAACAATTTAAGCGGAAATGAAAGAACACAGTTGAGTCTGAATAAAATTCAGATTCAAAGCAGTTTATATAGACAGTACTCCTGATGTGCAGTGTGTAAAGTAATAGAGTAGAGATAGAAAAAACTGCACACAAGTTTATAGTGGTTCGGCTTATAGCAAGCCTACGTCCACTCTCCCACGCTACAGCCTACTGGTTGGATTTCACTAATCAAATCAATGAGAAGTTACAGCAAGTTGTACCACTTAAACTCAAGCACTTCTCCCCGAAGCTGGTGCTGCTTATACCAAATCGATAGATCACACTATCTCACACCTAAGCACACTTATAACACTGTTTACACTCTCAAATGAATACACGTTTTAAGCTCACGAAAGACAAGAGATTGAATTGGAGTAAGCTTAGACTTTGGACTTGTTGATTCTGAATTCTGTTCTTCCTTTTGCTGCTCATTGATCTCCTTAAATACTCATCTATTTCCACACTAGCTGTTGGACAGTTATTAGAGAATCATCTTCCAATCTTCACTTTAGACAGATTTGTAAAATAAGAATTGAGTAGCCGTTGGATGACAGATTTTGAATCCCAATGATTCTGGTCACCCATACAATCAGAATCTTGGTTTCCATAAATAGAGCTTTGTCCGTTGTAATGCATGCTTGTCGTAATCTTTGATTGTCAATAAATTTGAATTAGATTGATATCAAAGCTTTCCTTTTGTGAAATCCATACTAAATCACTAGCTGTTATGTTTGGTTCTGCATTCTATGTCTGCATCTGAAAAAATTTTGCATCTGCACCTGAAAAACTCCTGCGTCTGCATCTGAAAAACTTCTGTGTCTGCATCTGAAGAATTTCTGCGTCTGCTTCTGAAAAACTTCTGCATCTGCAAAACTTATGCGTTTGAAGAATTTCTGCATCTACAAAACTTATGCATCTGAAGAATTTCTACATCTGCAAAATTTATGCGTCTGAAGAATTTTTGCGTCTGCAAAGCTTATGCGTCTGAATCTGAAGAATTGAGATTATGTGGGTCTTCAATGACAACTTGTAAAGTCTGACTAATTTCCTTCTAAGCTTCCTAAATATACATACCTGATATAAATTAGTTCAGAAAAAGTATCAAACTTATAATAAATTGGAAGGTTTTGTCAACTTCAAAATTAATAGAAATTTTCCTCAACAATCTCCTCCTTTTTTATGGTGACAAAACTTTCCTGCAGATTGAATTAATTTAAGATTGATTTGAAAGTAAATAAGCATATTAAGCGCGTTGAGCCACATATTGAAATTGAAAAAGCAAATTCTGTTGATATCTGTGTCTTTTTCTTCCTTTGTATGTAACCTACTTATGATCATCTGCATATGATCCTACATATTGGCATTAGTATATCTGTATATAATATATCCCCCTTTTTTTCATTAGCAAAAAATAAAGAGAATAGATCAATGATATTAAACGATCAACAATCTAAATGTTATTGAAATTACAGATCAAGAAAAAAAAATGAGATAATTTTGGAGAGAAAACATGCTATTTTTTAGAAGGAGTGCGAATCAGTTGAAAATTTTCTAGAATGGAAACAATTTCTTTAATTTTGGAGGTGCATTCTCCCACTACTTTGTCCATGTTGGTTGAACATAAAGCAATAGCCTTTTCAAGTTCTGCTTTATCCATAACTACTCGAAGATTCTGAGTTTTGAAGTTTTCCTCAACAAACTTGTGTAGATTCTTCAAATCTTGTTCAAGAGCAACTTACTTTTCCTTAATCTCGAGCAGAAGAGATAGAATAGTTTCATTATTAGAAGACTATTCCTGGACATTTTCTTGTTCAGACCGAACGTGCCTTGTGGCTGATTCCGGTTGATTCTCCCCCTTAGTAGGTGCTTGGTCTTGAAAAGCTACAGGATCTTCATGAATTGGTTCTGCAGTGTGTCCTGTTTCAAAATGGTCTTCTGCTTCATCACTTACATCATGCAAAAGAATTTTTCTTTTCTTTCTGTACACTTTGATAGGGGTAGGAGAGTCAGGCTTCTTGCTTGCTGGACTAGATCGTTTCTTTTGCCCTATTTCTCTTGACTTTCCAGCAAATTTTACCTCCGACTGTTGAACTTCTTTTTCTTTTACTATTTCCCTCACACCTTCAAAAAGCCTCATTTTGGAGATTATCCTTTCTCCAACATGCATACAGGGAATAAGGGTCTTTCGCAAATCATCATGAATAGATATGTTTAAGAACATGAATATGCGAGAGATTAATGCACCATATGGTAATTGTCCCTTGTCCTTTTGCAATACTCTGTACATATGGAAGATGATGATATGAGAAAAAGAAAAGGATTGACCTTTCAAAATTGCCCAAATGAGCTTGATTTCTGATTTAGAGATGTCAGTTTTAGAGGCTGCCTTGCGTTTCAAGCAGTTGATAATGATCTTATGCAAGATCACAGATCTTTTGGACAAGTCAGAGTAGGAAAGATGTCTCTTGGAATCTTGAACAAAATTTGGATTTTCAAAAGCTACTCTGGAAGCATCTTCAAAATTTACTTCCAAAGGAGTAAACTTGGAATGTTTTGCTCCAATTATCTTAGCCAACTCATTTGCATGTAAATCAAACTTCTTATCACCAACAGTGAATTGAATCCAATTTGGTGACAGAATTGAAAGATTGGAATAGAAGTAGGCAGTTAATTCAGCATGAACATTAGCAGATTGAAGGCAAAATTCATAAATCCCTAATTTTTGGAAGAGATGTTCTATAGAAATTTCTGCCTTCTCTAGGTAGTTAAAATCCACTATTCTGTGGTTCATAACTCCTCTTGCAAGTAACATCTTATAGAACATATTATGCTCAGTGCTTCTAAATAATCCTCCTGTACTAGGCAAGCCAAATGCTATATTAACCTTCATCTCAAAAGTTTCAAAAAGTCAAGCATCATCATCGGGAGCAACAAATTTTGAGGCACTTACTGACTTAAGGCTTATAGGACCAGATTCCTTTTCAGAGAAATTAGAGGTTTCTCCGACTTTTTCTTTGCCCGTGCTGGAAGATGATTCTTTTGGTGTAGAGCTCGCTGGAACTGCTTCATGTTTAGAGCAAAAGAGAGTATAACTTTCCACAATATGTTCTTCAGAGAAAAGATCATTATCTCTCAGACATTCATGAAGAACTGACGTTAAAGCATTGCACCTTTTCAACTTTTGATAGGTTTCCCATACAAATTTGATACTCTTAAAATGAAAATTGGTTTTACCAGACAATGATGAACGTTTGGGTGGTGTTGCTTCGGAAGGGACTGCAAGATGTTCTGAATCTGAATCTGAAATCTCCAGATGTTCCGCCGGTGCAGTAGATTTGAAGTCTTGGTTGAGAATACGTGAAGATCTTCTCTTGAAAGGCATTGTAAACACTTTTTAGGCAAAAAAGCTACGATCTTTGGAGAAGGAAGAGGAATAGGGGCTCTGAATATCGGAAGAGTCTAGAGTGTGAAGTGCGAACTAATAGGGTTTTAATAAAAGGCGAACAAGTTTATAAATGAGAAGGTTTAAAATATCGGAAGGAATTTTTAGAAAGTATAAAAAGTAATCCTGAATAAGTTTTGCTTTTTTAAGCAAAAAAGAACATAATAATATCAAGATAATATATTAGGCACAATTTGACAGATAAATTAGTATGCGTACCTGATTTGCTTCCAAAACAATAAATATGAAAATATCTTACCAAAAATATACTCGCCAAAATTTGAAATATAGACGTACCTTTCTTTAGAGTTTGAGAAGGACATTCAGACTGAGAATTTAAGTCTGAAAAGTTCCTGTCTAACAGATGATTCACTAAAATGGATACACAATGCATAGTTTATTTCTTATGAACTCAAATGAAAATTTATCAAGAGATTTTATAAAAATATCAGCTAATTGATTCTTAGAATCAATTAATTGAATATTCACATCACCATTTTGAATATAATCTCGAATAAAATGATGCTTGATTTCAATATGCTTAACTCGAGAATGAAGAATAGGGTTCTTTGTCAAATTGATTGCGCTTGTGTTGTCACACTTGATTACAATATTTGATTCTTCAATAGCAAAGTCATGTAACTGTTGCTTCATCCACAAAATTTGTGCACAACAACTTCCCAAAGCTACATATTTTGCTTCTGCTGTGGAAAGTGCAACTGTATTTTGCTTCTTTGAGTACCATGATACCAGCATATTCCCAAGTAGTTGACATGTACCTGTAGTACTTTTCCTTTCCACTTTACATCCAGCTAAGTCAGCATCAGAATATCCAGTAAGATTAAAAATTGAATTTTTGGAATACCAAAGACCTTGCATTGGATAAGTTCCAATATACTTAATTATCTTCTTAACTGCTGATAAATGAGATTCCTTTGGGTCTGCTTGAAATCTTGCACACATACATACACTGAAAAGTATATCAGGTCTTGATGCAGTAAGATACAATAAGGAACCTATCATGCTTCTGTATACCTTCTGTTCAACCTTTTTACCATTTTCATCTCTGTCCAATTTGGATGAGTGAGACATGAGAATGTCTGTTTTCTTACAATTTTGCAATTCAAATTTCTTGACAATATCCTTGGCATACTTCTCTTGGCAAATGAATGTACCATTTATGGTCTGTTTCACTTGTAGGCCAAGAAAGAATGTTAATTCTCCCATCATGCTCATCTCGAACTCATTCTGCATAATCTTAGAGAATTCATTGCAAAGCAATTCGTTAGATGATCCAAAGATTATATCATCAACATAAATCTGAACAAGTAGAATATTCTTACCCTTTTTTCTTAATGAACAAGGTTGTATCAACCTTACCTTTGGTAAAATCATTTTGGAGAAGGAAGTTACTTAACCATTCATACCAAACACGGGGTGCTTGTTTCAGATCGTAAAGAGCCTTTTTGAGTTTATAGACATAGTCAGTCTTCTTTGGTTCTTCAAAACCAGGTAGTTGTTCTACATAAACTTCTTCTTTGATATATCCATTCAGGAAGGCACTTTTCACATCCATCTTAAACAATTTAAAGTTATAAAAACAAGCATAAGCTAATAGTAGCCTAATGGCTTCTAACCTGGCAACGGGTGCATATGTTTCATCGTAATCTATGCCTTCTTCTTGAGAATAGCCTTTTGCTACCAGTCTTGCTTTGTTTCTTATAACTTTCCCTTTGTCTTTCAGTTTGTTTTTGAAGACCCATTTCGTTCCAATGACTGGATGATTTTTAGGTCTTGGCACAAGCTCCTATACTTGATTGATTCTGAACTGCCGAAGTTCTTTCTGCATAGCTTCAATCTAGCTTTCATCTGATAATGCTTCACCAACTTCTTTTGGTTCTATTTCTGATATCAAGGCCAAGTTGCTGATGTTCTCCTTATATTTAGATCAAGTCTTGATACCGTCTTCTATCTCTCCAATGATGAGATTCTTTGGATGACTGGATTTATGTTTCCAGTTCCTGTCAAATTTTTCTTTCTGAATAATATTAGACTCTGAGGGTTCTGATTGAGTCTGGGTTGCATTTTCTTTTATTCCTTCTGTATGTTCGACAGTGTTTGGAAATTCTTGTTGAGCTTCTGATGATCCTTGAACGTAGGAAGATGATTCAAATTCATCTTTGTGAGTCTAAATATTTTTTTCAAACTTAACATTCATTGATTCTTCCACAGTCTGAGACTTCTTGTTGAAGACTTTATATGCTTTACTTGTAATGGAATATCCAAGAAAGAGTCATTTATCTGCTTTCTCATCGAACTTACCAGTGTGGTCATTTGGATTTTTTAGAATAAAACGTTTACAACCAAACACTCGAAAATATGAAATGCTGGGCTTTCTACCTTTATAAAATTCATAGGGGGTTTTCTCAAGAATGGGTCTGAGAAAAACTCTGTTAATGATATAACATGCTGTAAAAACTGCATCTGCCCAGAAATAGGAAGAAATCTTGCTTTCAATCAACAAAGTTCTGGCCATTTCTTACAATAAACGATTTTTCCTTTCCACAACGCCATTTTGTTTTTGTGTATATGGAGTAGAAAAATTGTGTTGAAAACCATTTTTCTCACAAAAGTCTGAAAAATTTTGATTTTCAAATTCCCCTCTATGATCAGTTTTAATGCAGGAAATGTTATAGGCCTTTTCATTTTGAACTCTTTTTGCAAATTTTGAAAAATATGAAAAATGCTTCATTTTTATGAGTAAGAAAGAACACCCAAGTAAATCTTGTAAAGTCATCAACAATAACTAGACAATACTTCTTACCACCGATACTTTGTGTTCTAGTTGGTCCAAATAGATCCATATGAAGAAGCTGCAGGGCACGATTAATGGAAATATGATGTATAGATTTAAAAGAACTCCTTACTTGTTTTCCTATAGTGCAGGCATTGCATAACTCTGTTTTCTTGTATTTTAAAACCGGCAAACCTCGAACTAGTTTCTTGTTTGAGATCTTTAAGATTTGTTTTAAACTGATATGCCCAAATCTTCTGTGCCATAGATCTTCATCCTCTTTGATTGAGATTAAGCAATGAGTGGAGCTTGGATTGACATCTAGAAGATAAATGTTGCCATGTCTTCTTCTCGTGAATGTTTGAAAAGAATATTTGCTTGTTCCCGAGCACGTATCTTCTTGAAAGTTTATTCTGAAACCTGTATCACATAATTGGCTAATGCTTAACAGGTTATAGTTGAGTCCTTTTACCAATGATACATCATTGATTATAAGTCCTCCTATTTCAACTGTTCATTTGCCAATGATTTTTCCTTTTGAATTTCCTCCAAAAGAAACTTTTCCACCATTCTGACTTTGTAGATCAATGAATATATTTGGATCTCCTGTCATATGTCTTGAGCATCCACTGTCTAGGTATCACTTTCTTTTTCTTTTTGTGGTAACCTGCAAAAAATATAATATCTCAAGTTTTCTTTGGTACCCAGGCTTGTTTAGGTCCTTGAGAATTAGTATAAGCTGTCTTAACAAAGTCTCTTCGAACAGGTCTCCAGACCTTAGGACATTCATTCTCAAAATGTTGTGGATCTCCACATTTTGAGTAACTGAGAGCACTTCGGCCTACAGGTTTTACAAAATTTCTTTTGAAATGATTTTTGTAAATTTGTCGATGAGGTCTTTGTCTTATTCTCTCCTTGACCTTTGGAAAATCAATTAAGCCATCACTTTCCTTCACAAATCCAAGACCAGATTTGTTATAGTACGGAATTTGGATAGAAAGAATATGCTTCAAGGTTTCTGATCCTTTTGAAAACTTAGAAGTAATTTTTGCTACTTCCTGTTTCAAAGCAGCATTTTCTTTGGAAAGAAAATCTCGATTTTCCTTGATTTGTTGAAATTCCTTTTGTAGGAAATCAATTTTTTCTTTTTGTAAAATATCCTGTTGCCTCAGTGAAGAAATTTCCTCTTTCAAATAAGAGATTCTTTTAAGAGCAGCTTTAAATTCAAAACATAGATCATCAATGTAATTCGATACTTCAATAGGCATTTCAGAATGCTTTACCTCGATTTCCACTTTGGTATCAGAATCTGAATCTGTGTCTGAATCTGACTTTGCCATTAGATAGAAATTCAATATATCGTCGTCACTGTCTTCGCACTCAGTGTCACTCCAAGTTTCTGCCTTTAAGGCCTTCTTTGCTTTTTCAAATTTAGTCTTCTTTTTCAGGAGTGGACAGTTAGGCTTGATATGTCCACGTTTCCTACAGTGAAAGCATATAACATCTTTTGATTTTTCTGTTTCATCGGTAGACTTCTTTTTCTCAAACAGCTTCTTTCCTTTGAGGTTTCTTCCTCTGATCTTTATCTTTTTATACTTCTTTATGAAAAGAGCTAGTTCTTCATCGTCAACGTCTTCATTTTCAGAATCTGCATCAGAATCAATGTTAGTCTTTAATGCAATTGACTTATTACCTCTTGATTCATTCTCCTCATTCCAATATTCAATCTCATATGATTGCAGAGTTCCAATCAACTCGTTTACTGATAGAGGTTTGATCCTTTATGTCTCTCGAAGAGATGTTTTGATATTATCCCACTTCATTGTGAGTCCTCTCAGCAATTTGTTGACTTTCATTGCATCTGAAACTGGTTGTCCTTGATATGCAAGACCGTTTACTATATCAGTAAACTTGTCATACATGTCAACAATTGATTCTTCAAGCTTCATTTTGAAGGATTCATATTGGCCAAGCAAAATATTGACTTGAGTTTCCTTGGCCTGATCTGTTTCTTCATAAGTAATGTGAAGCGTATCCCAGATTTCCTTAGTTGATTCACAAGCAACAATTTTTTTTATATTCAATAGGAGATAAAGCACGATATAAAGAATAAATTGCTTTGCAATCTAAGGTTTCGCTTTTAGATATCTCAATTTGAAATAAAGGAGGATCTTTTGATTTGCTAGCATTTGCATTTTCTTTTGAATCAGAAGATTTTGGCTTGACTCCTCTGATGATGACATCCCATTGCATGTGATCAATTGACTTAATAAATGCCTTCATCTTATTCTTCCAGATGCTGTATTCCTTGCCATCGAAATATGGTGGTCTGTTGTTACTTTGACCTTCAATGAGACCTGGAGCACCATAGCTAGCCATATAGATCATTAACTCAGAAATAAGACACTTCTATAAACGACCAACCAGCTCTGATACCAATTGAAGTAGCTAGCAAAGATCACCTAGAGGGGGGTGAATAGGTGATTTTAAACAATTTAAGCAGAAATGAAAGAATACAGTTGAGTCTGAATAAAATTCAGATTCAAAGCAGTTTATATAGACAGTACTCCTTATGTGCAGTGTGTAAAGAAATAGAGTAGAGATAGAAAAAACTGCACACAAGTTTATAGTGGTTCGGCTTATAGCAAGCCTACGTCCACTCTCCCACGCTACAGCCTACTGGCTGGATTTCACTAATCAAATCAATGAGAAGTTACAACAAGTTGTGCCGCTTAAACTCAAGCACTTCTCCCCGAAACTGGTGCTGCTTATACCAAGCCGATAGATCACATTATCTCACACCTAAGCACACTTATAGCACTGTTTACACCTCTCAAATGAATACACATTTTAAGTTCACGAAAGACAAGAGATTGAATTGGAGTAAGCTTAGACTTTGGACTTGTTGATTCTGAATTTTGTTCTTCCTTCTGCTGCTCGTTGATCTCCTTAAATACTCCTCTATTTCCACACTAGCTATTGGACAGCTATTAGAGGATCATCTTCCAATCTTCACTTTGGACAGATTTGTAAAATAAGGATTGAGTAGCCGTTGGATGACAGATTTTGAATCTCAATGATTCTGGTCGCCCATACAATCAGAATCTTGGTTTCCATAAATAGAGCTTTGTCCGTTGTAATGCATGCTTGTCGTAATCTTTGATTATCAATCAATTTGAATTAGATTGATATCAAAGCTTTCCTTTTGTGAAATCCATACCAAATCACTAGCTGTTATGTTTGGTTCTGCATTCTATGTCTACATCTGAAAAACTTTTGCATCTGCATCTGAAAAACTCCTGCGTCTGCATCTAAAAAACTTCTGCGTCTGCATCTGAAGAATTTTTGCATCTGCTTCTAAAAAACTTCTGCGTCTGCATCTGAAGAATTTCTACATCTGCAAAACTTATGCGTCTAAAGAATTTCTGCGTCTGCAAAGCTTATGCGTCTGAATCTGAAGAATTGAGATTATGTGGGTCTTCAATGACAACTTGTAAAGTCTAATTAATTTCCTTCTGAGCTTCCAGAATATACATACCCGGAATAAATTAGTTCAGAAAAAGTATCAAACTTATAATAAATTGGAAGGTTTTGTCAACTTCAAAATTAATAAGAGTTTTCCTCAACAAAGATTGTTTTGTTCCGCTGCACTAATTAATTATTGTTCAGGTTGTCATTGCACTCCCAATAATTGGTGTCAGAGCCAATGGTAGATTAATGGGCCCACAATCTGTTCCGGCAATAGGTTTTGTGGTGTAGCAACGCAGGTCCAATGGCAAATTTCATGGTTTAATCTAGAGAAAAAGACTAGGGATGAAGTTGATGCTTGGATTAAGGGAAGCAGACCTAACACTAAGCTTACATATAAGGAAGAAATTGTTAAAATACACGTATGAGATTGTCTTAGAGAAGTCCTCTATTAGATAATTTATGTGGCGTAAGTCTATTTATATATTATAATTGGCTCATAACTCATTTGTTTAAACTTTTGAATGAATATGGGTCTGACTAAATATGTTAACGGGCTGGACATGAGCTTTCTCTTGACAATCTCCCCAAGTGAATGTATTAGATTTCTACTACGCGCTTCTAACAAGGATGTCATACTCCTTCCTAGTAAATAAACCTAACTAGCTAAACCTGATGGAAAACTCAATCCATTTGTTGTTTATGAAACTGCACCACCGGAATTGCCTCCTTACGCAAATGAACTCAATCTATACTCGTCTTATGATGAAAGGACAAATGAAAAGATTTATACTAGGTTATGTAATTATCGGCCAAACAAATACACTTTGTAATTTCTAGGAGAAAATTAACGAAGTGCGAAATAAAGATCTGAAACCCTCTAAAATCCTAATTGGTAAAAATAAAAATAAAAAAACCAAGTGGCTATCCTAATTGTGCAATCCAAATTTTTTTATACCATGTAAATGTGAAGTCCACAAAAAGAAGATACACATATCCATTCAAATTCTTTTTAGGACATGCTTAAATCTTACCGAATGTTGCCTAACCACTTGTAGAGCATCCTCACAATGTCATATTATGTTTTGTTTGCAGGGATTTGCCTCGCACTCTTGAATCACAATTCGTCTACCCATTTCTTGAAGCAAATCATGCATCCATATATTATTATTTTCATTGATGTATAGCAACTTTTGAGCCAAAGAGTCAATCCCACTCTTGGCATGGATACCACATTGATCTGGGGACTTGATGATCTCTTCCTTGTCATATCCATTAAGAAAACACACAATGTCGAGAAAAATCATCCTCTTGTTGGCCTCTAAGCCATGGATGACAATCCTTGTTCTTTCATGAACATTTCCCTAGGGGATTTCTTTCAATCAATCAATAGCTCTTTGCCATTGTTTGACGCTTCTCCTGTTCAAGAAAGAACCCATCACGGTGAGTCCTAAAGGAAGCCCTTTGGAAAAATTGGTGAAGCAATTTGAGAGCATCTTACAATCACTTTTGGGATATCTCCCTTGGAATGCATTCCAACTGAAAAGCTTGAGAGCTTGATCATCATTCAGCACTCTTACCTTATAGATATCCTCACATAGACCGATTATGGTTCCTTCGTGTCAAGGGATCAAAATGACTACTTCCCCTGCCTAAGTTCATTGCCTTGATCAGGTGGCTCAAAGGCTCCAACAAACCTTCAACATCATCGAACACCAACAAAACCCTCTCGTTGTGTAGCTTACTCCTAATGAAGGTTATTATTGCATGAATATCGTCGCCAAACTCAAACTCCATCGCCAAGAATGTCACCAAAGAGGGTCTCGTATTTTTTGAGGAGGCCATCTTAGCCCGATATATCCTTCACATTCTCCAGGAAGCAACTCCGATCTATTTGATTTGTAATTTGGTGGAAAAAAAACTCTCAAAAGGGTAGTCCTTCCTATTCCGCTAGAGCCAAAAATTCCCACGATTCGGACATCCTCAACCTCTAATTGGAGTAATGAGTACGGACATCCTCAACCTCTAAATGGAGTAATGAGTGCAAGGCTTGTAACTGAGAATCTAACCCAACTACTGGATGGAAAGTAAGCAAGTTCGTGCGTAAGCTGCTCAGTCTTCTTGAGACTTTCTCCACATTAGATTGGATGAATTCAGCTTCAAGTCGCAAATTATCAACAACTAAAGGTGTGACTCCGGTTGTCTGTGCTAATAAAAGATGAAGGAAAGATCAATAAGATTTTCTCCACTTTGGATTGGTCGAGTGCAGAGTGAAGAGGCGATTTCGCATCGTGATCGCCATTGTCGGAAAGCCCAATATTTTCTCCATTATATCATGTTTTCGTTCGATAATAAGGAACATTAAATTAGGCCTTGCCAAACACAAGTAGGTAGGTATAGGGGCTTGCATTGACCATTACATTTGGTTCGGCCCATCATCATTTTTTTTAAATTATTACCATGCTATTAAAATGAACCCATTAGTAAAGTAAACAAGAGAGAGCTTCTCGAGCAACGCGGGACAGGAAAAACAAGAGAGAAGCTAGCTTTTTGAAATAATTTTCTACAACTGTTAAAGAGCATTATCAATTTTCTTCTACCCTCCTTTTCTAATCTTGGGGACGCTTTTGCCACACCGTATTTTGCTAACTTAGAGAAATTAGTTGACAACGGATGAAAATTCTAGGCATAGATTGTTGTCAGTCACAAAATATTCCTGATTGGTATTTGCGTTGAATACAGCTTTAGTCTTCTAAGTTTCTGCATTTCTGAAATTTAGTCCTTTAACATTAAATTTGTGCAATCAAATCATTGACCTTTATCAATTTGTGCGATATGCTCTTCTAAGTTTTATTTTATATGATCAAGATAAAGAGTCCACTTAAAAAAATAATAATAATTGTAAGTGCAATAAGAGTATTCAAAATAACATATTTCATTCAATTGAATTTCTTACTTATAGTCAACCAAGTAGAATTTGTTTTTCAATAATGTAGGTACTATCATTACAAAACGTGTCATGATCTTTTATTAGATAATACGTGTTTTTTCTGGTCTCTAGTAACTCATTATCATTGAAGATTGTCCGAGATCAGAAACGAGGTATGGAGGAGGGGTTTAAATCTTGATAGGAAGGATATGTTAAGTGACCAAGAGAGTCTTCACCAGCATAGAATACCAGGTACTGTGTGCAATAAGTTTACTGATTAACAAGACTTTAGCTATAAAACCGGCTCCACCGTGCAGACAGATTCCAATGAAGTAAATGCTTTAAGCAGCCTTTGATATGCGAGTCTGCTTTTTGTGGAACAATGCCAGAGCGCACTTTCCATAGATTAAAGCATCTTAGCTCAACCATCCAACCTTAGCTCAATCTAACCTGATGTGACGTGAACTTATCCGTTTCTCCTTCTCTGTTCCAGATGGACGAGGATAACCAATGGGGCGAAAGCACTATGCTGATGCAATTTAACTTTTGTTTAATATAAATTATCTAAAATGTTTCAATGCATATATTGACATTGTCACATATAACTTTTATATTATTTCCAAAACTTAAAAGTGATGTTGCCATATGCAAATTATGAAAAAGAGTAGGATTTGCTTTGGAAAAAAATTTAGAAAAAAAGCCGCCAAAAACTCCAAACTATACTCACTATAATACATTTACCTTAAAAAAATTTGTATCCAAATTTTTACATGTGTGAAACATTCCTCTATCAAAGTTCCACCAATAAAGGAGGACTATCAAAAATTTGTCTACATTAATGCCGGAAAGCAAATGTTATTAACATAGCGCTCACGTGGTTTAAGTGAAATAAAAATGATGTTATTTTAATTGAAAAATCATCTAACAAAACATTGATAAGGATAAATATATCACATAGGTACAAGTTTGGGGTTTTTTATGTCACAAAAAATGCTTAAAGTAAATATATCATAGCATGTATAGTTTGGGATTTTTGATGTTACAAAAAAAGTTCAGAGTATATGTGTCCCTATGATCATAGTTTGGGGATTTTTTTTGGCTTTTTCCCAAAAATCTAAAGAAGCTTCAATTTTTTTGAATCACTTTCATCATAACGAAATAATCTTTTGAAAATTTATAGGTGAGATATATGGAATATCATGGAGCAACGTCTGTGTTTATATGATCCTGATTACGAGTGAAACCAAGTCAAGCTAATCGAAAGTAGTTCGGCTTCATAAGTACTCGAGATCAACTCACTGAGCTCCGTTTGGCAGAAAATATTGTGTTTTTGGAAAATGTTTTCCCGGAAGTCATTTTCTTGGAAAATATTTTCCCGGAACATAATTTTCCGGTGTTCGGCAACCAATATGAAAAAATTTCAGAAAATATTTTTTGCCGGCGATGGTGGCAGACGAGCGGCTGCCGACGACCAGCGGCAGCGGCCGGTGACGACGGCGGCGGCCAGCGACCGGAGGGGGCAATGAGGAGTTTGGCGGAAAATGATTTCCACTTTTCAGAAGCGGAAATCATTTTCCATAGACTTAAGCTATTTTGTGAGGGGGGAAGGAAAATGTTTTTCCACGGAAAACGTTTTCCGCCCTCCGAACACCGGAAAACTCGGAAAATATTTTCCAGGAGAATATTTTCCACCAAACGAACGGAGAATTTCAAGTCATTTTCCAATTCAAGCTAGTCGGGTATCTTGTCGAGCCGAGCTCAAGCTTGTCAGTAATTAGTTCGATAGGCTTGTGAATCAAGCTTTCATTACTCCAAAAAAAAAAAACTCAACAATTAGAAAATTCAACACTTAAAATGACATAACACTAGAGCTTTATTTATAAGTCGACTGTAGTCGAGTCGAGCTTGAGTATCTCGATTTTCTAATCGAGTTGAACTTGAGCAGGATGATTAATACTCGATTTAGTCAAACTTGGTGATTTACACGTTAACATCGGCCGTTGTACATGATGAGTGTTTCTTTTTCTTTTGGGGGAGCCGGAGGGTGGATAAAGCATGTGAACTTGCCGAAAATTTCTTCGAATTATCTATCTTTGCTCACTAGAAGAGAATTGTTGAATTTAACCAGAAAAGGATACGAAAAACTCATAAGCTAATAAAAATGCAGGCCCAAGTTATGACCTAATGCCAAAGCTCGGGATTATGCGTAAAAAAATCGATTTTGATGAGAGCCGAAATGCCTAGTTTACTCCGTTCGTTTGGCGGAAAATATTGTGCTTTTGGAAAATGTTTTCCCGAAAGTTACTTTCCTAGAAAATGTTTTCCTAGAACATAATTTTTCGGTATTTGGCAACCAATATGAAAAAGTTTCGGAAAATATTTTTTGCCGGCGGTGGCGGCGGCAACCGGCGACAGGCGGCGGCGGCCGGCGGCAACAGCAGGCAGTCGCGGCGGCGGACGAGCGACGGCCCGTGGCCTACGACTGGCAGCCGGCGGCCGCAGCCGGCGACCACGACCAGTGGCAGCAACAAGCGACAAGAGGGGGGAAGGAGGAGTTTTGCGAAAAATGATTTTCACTTTTGAAAAGCGAAAATCATTTTCCACCAATTTAGTCATGTTTTCCCTCATTGAGGGGAAAATGTTTTCCGGAGGAAAATGTTTTCTACCCCCGAACATCGAAAATCCCGGAAAATATTTTCCTGGAAAACGTTTTCCGCCAAACGAACACAGCCAAAGTTGAGTAATATTCGCTTATACTGAGCAAATGTTTATAGAAGGCTTAAGAAGAAAGTCCCGTTGGTGAAGCAATCGCCTGGCCAGCCAAACGTCGACGAAGATACAATGAACCGGAGAATGTTGCACAAGCAAAGTCGCTTTTGACTAGATAAAGTGGCGAAGTTCTGATGAATCACTATACAAAGTCGGGAGTTGCGACTTAAAGTAATATTCGCTTTGGAGTAATATTCGCTTATACAAAGCGAATGTTTATAGAAGGCTTAAGAAAAAGGTCCCGTTGGTAAGGCTATCGCCCGGCCAGCCAGACATCGACGAAAATACAGTGAACCGGAGAATGTTGCTCAAGCGAGGTCACTTCCGTTCGTTTCACGGAAAATATTATGTTTTTGGAAAATGTTTTCCTGAAAAATATTTTCCCGGAACATAATTTTTTGGTATTCGGCAACTAATATGAAAAAATTTCAGAAAATATTTTTTGCCGATGGTGGTAGCGGCGAACGGCGACCGGCCGCGGTGGACAAGCGGCGATTGACGAGCGATGGCTGGCGACCGGTGGCGACGGCGGAGTTTCGGAAAATATTTTTTGCCGGCGGCGGCGACTGGCGATCGACAGCGACGGCAGGCGGCCGCGGCAGCAGACGAGCGGCGGCCCGCGGCCCTCGACCGGCGACTGGCGAACGTAGCCAACGACTGGAGGGGGGAAGGAAGAGTTTAGCGGAAAATGATTTTCACTTCTGAAAAGCGGAAATCATTTTCCACCAATTTAGTTATGTTTTCCCTCATTGAGGGGAAAATGTTTTCTGCCCCCGAACATCGGAAATCCCGGAAAATATTTTCCGCCAAACGAACACGAGTGCAAATTCGACTTCTGTATGAAGTGTGACAAATGCACTCTAACCGGGCTCATGCTCGTATATCCGTATAGATTCTAACAAAAGATGATGATCCGCACCTTAGAAGTTAAAGATGATCGTCACACCAGTATGAAGATGCCATTACCGTTCAAGATGTTCTATTGGATGAATAGCAGTACATGATACGAGTTGCCAAGCCAATTATAGGGTTTATTGGATTGATTATGTTATGCATATACTTTTCTTCCCTTGGAACTTCGAGATTCTGTGGAACTGCTTCAGCGTCGGCCACTCGAATTCGCACTACTTACTCGGAGGAAGAAGACCCGCGACTGGTTCATCTGGATCGGGTTTGTCTACTCCTTCAACGCTCCTGAGCCAGAAAGCCTGAGAGAAAGAAGCTGCGCCATCTGGAATGTCGTCCACCACCCGTTCGTGACCTCTCGGGACGTATATCCCCGTTCTCGGGTGCGGCACCCAACATGGACGGTCCTCGTCGGGCTCATCAACTTGATCACCACCACTGATCTGTGTTTTGGGTGTTTCCAGCTTCTTTGTCAATGTGAATGCACTCGTGAATCGCCGTTCCTGCTTTGCTTGTCTAGAAAGAGATTTTGTTTATATGCAAGTCATTTTGTGAAGGATTGGCTACTTCAATTTGACCACACAGAGAGAGAGAGAGAGAGAGAGATCTTGCAAGTATAACTCACAATTTCACATTCAGATCAATGGGGCTCCGAACCCAAATGGACGAGAAAGTATATGACGGAGCGATCGCACCACGACTAGTTATGGATGACGTATATATACGTGGGATTTCTGTTTTCTAGCGTAGGACGCAATCTTGGCGAAAGGCCCCAATTCGCATTGGTTTGGCATGTTACAGCCTTTTGTTTGGTATCACATGGATTTCGCATAAAGGTCATATTGGCAATCACATGCAACAGTAGTCGTAAGATCTTACGTCACATACCAAAACTAAAAAAAAATGCATGGCGATCGCGCCTTTGAGAAGAAATTAATTGGATGGTCGCGAGTATTAAGCTGAAAACATAAACAGGGAGGAAAGAAACGGATTCTCGATCACTTCTAGTTCCACATGCAACCCGGTGTAAGTTCTTATCCAGTGAATCGCTTAAACGCCAACTTAATCAAGCATCACAGTAATAACATACTTAGGCTCTCATACCTGACCAACAAATGTTTCGTTTTCACGACCATCGCTGCCATCGCCACAAGCTAGTAATTCTCGAAGTCGGCCGACACCCGACGGTGGAATTCAACGACGTTACTTCAAGCGATCAGAACGGATATGGTCAAGAAGAAGTGCGACACCCGAACCCTTTTTGTACTGCCCCCACGCGCGTACCTGAGGTTTCAGGTTCTCCTGTCGTGTCAAAAGCAATAGTCGGTGCAAGCATTATAGTATCAGTTCGATTGCGATACATCTGGTGTAGGTTTGGGTCGTAAAGTGCGCACCCATAAAGCGAAATGTGCAAAAGCATAGAGCTTTTTCCATCTAAGAAACAATAGGTTCTTGCGATCTGCGGTTCTTGAGCGATTGATTGCCCATTATGCAGGGAACATCTTCCACAAAAAGATTTAAATATTTGGAGCAGCTTCATTTCGCCTTCTTTCTGCTTTTGTGAACTACGGAATATTTTACTTTCCACATCATGCTACCATATCGCTGAAGTGATTTAAGTTGTTCCGTGCGCGTCCCTCGCGTGTCCGGGCGAGCGGCTGTACAGTGCGATTGACGTTATTCGGAGACTATCGATGCAAAGTTAGTGAGTAGATCGGAATTGGCCCTAATCGGCGAGAACGTTGCTTTCTTTCTTTGGTCTTCGGAATCGTTCACTTGTCTTCCTAGTTAAGTAACACGGAAGAGGACACAAGATCTAACCGGAGGACAAAGGCCAAGCAGCTCTCTTCTCAATTTATTTGCCTTCACATAAAAGATGAAAAGAAAGAGACTCTTTGGGTCCGATCGTTTCACGAAAAAATTTTCCGGGAAAACATTTTTCTCATTTTTTTCATAAATGGAAAACCTATGTTTAAATTCAGGAAATTGATTTTCTCTTTAAAAAAATCAAAAAATATTTTTCAAAATATAACTAGATATTGACGCTTGGACTCGAAACTCTACGTTTAAACTGGGAAACCCCACACGCTGGGTCCCGAGTTTCCAACGCCCGGACCAGTTCCATTAAAGCCAAATTCGGGTCCATCAAGGCTAGGTTCAGGTCTCTGACGCCCGAGCGTGAGTCCATCAAGGTTAGAATTGGCTCCATTTAGGCTAGGCTCGGGACCCCAGTGCCTAAACCCGAGCCCCCAATGCCCATGTCCTGGTCCATCGAGGTCGGGCTCAAACCCCTAGTGCCCGTGCCCTATGCCCTGGCACCCAAGCCCCCGTCCATAAAGGTAGGGCTCGAGTCCCCGACACTCTCGCTCTAGTCCCTAACACTCAAGCACGTGTCCAAAAAGACCGTGCGCGAGTCCTTGGCACTCAAGCTTAGGTCTTTGATTGATGAAACGTTCATTCTTATAAGAATATTTTTTAAAAATCTAATTTTTAATTATTTATTTTCTAAAAAAATCTATATTTTAATTATTATTTTAAAAATCAAATTTTTAACTATTTTTACTTTTAATTATTTTTATATTGAAAATCGAATTTTTAATTATTTTTGTGTTTTTTCGTATCTTTCCTTTCTTTTCTTTCTTTTTCTTTTTGCTTCTTCCTCAGTCAGTCGCCAACCACGATGACGGCCAATGACTAGCCATCGACAAGTCTAGAGCTTGCCAACCTCAGGCAATCTCGACCTTGCCAGATCTGGCAAGGTGGAGCCTCGCCCAAGTCACTGGCCAATCTCGAGTTAACCGGAATCTGGCGAGTCTTGAGCTCACAGCCCTCAAGCGAGCTCAACCTTGCCAAATCCGACGAGGCTCCACTTCACATGTGACGGTCACTAGCCATCACCATGGCCGGCAATCGGCAGAGATAGAAGAAAAAAGAAAATTAAAAAATAATAATTAAAAATTTCGAAGTTTTTGATATTTTTCCCAAAAAAATTCAAATCAGATTTTTAATGCCAAACATTAGAAAATATTTTCTAGCACATTTTCAGGTTTCAGCTAGATACCGAAAAATATTATCATTTTTTTTCTGAAAAATAACTTCCTTAAAAACATTTTTCCATAAATATCACATTTTTCACGAAACGACCAAAATCTTAATATAAGTGTGCGAGCATATGTCATACTACGATGATGAGCTCAATTCCGTGCTAATTAAATGAAAATTAGGAAAACGGGGCACAGCCAAATGCCACGCTGGTGACGCAAACGTGTTATGCCCAGTATTCTTGAGGAGAGGCTTCAGGCGAAGTGCAAGCTCGACATACTCACAGTTTCCTGTTGGCTCACTCGGGTGACCTTATGACCAGCAGTATTAGGACGAGCGTTTTCTCAAGAAAAATGATTACTAATCATGCACGGGCAGATCATTGAGTATAATCACATTCAAAACATACAAAGTCCCCGGAGCAGTTGACGATTTCACTATTAATAGTAATGGAGCTGTGTGACTAAGAAATCTCACCTATTCTATACATAGTCGAATGTTTCATGTGTAACTACATGAAAGATATTACAAGATCTCCAAGGGGTAATGTGCCAAATCATGGGCCGTGTAGAGAGGAGCATCAGCTTTGCAAAGCATGAAGCCAGTCAAATCCTTCTGCGCCTGAGTTAACCTACCCACATGAATCGAGTATAAAAACAATTGTTTTATTCGACTGCATAAGAGATTTTAGGACTAGTAGATAGAGCAGGTTTTGGCAAATTCAGTTCCTTTCAAGAGAACAAATTTTCACGTTTCAATCAGGCTCTCTTGGTGTACGAGGATATCGCCGTCATAAGAATTATAGATTAGCAGACCGAGACACAGATACAGAGAAATTTTAAATAATTACTCCCTGTGGTAACCACAACATGCCACCACTGATGCATCAATAAAAAGCCTAAACTTTATAACCAAAACTCGATATCCAAAGAAGTTTAAGCAACTACTGGGAAGATAAAATAACTACAGAGCAAGAACCAGCAATTTTTTTCCACCGATATCTTCGACCAAAACAGATGCCTGGCGTGCAAAAGATCGCTGGACAAGATAGCCCCGCTTACCTACTTCACCTATTGGACATTTAATTCCATCAGAGGAAATGAGGACTGATCAATCCCGCAATCTCAAGAAACCCAACTCGGTCTTTACCGCCAAATATTTTCTTCAGCTTCTCATCACATATTATGATCTTCTTGTTCTCGGGGTCCTAAAAAATGGGAACCAAACCACAACAACAATACCATATAAGAGTCTGATTTTCTCCTTCCTATGAAACAAAGATGAGAGTAAGCATCATACAACACCAGTTGAACGTTCTCTCAAGGGATAGCATTCCTCTGACAGAAACAGCATTGCACAGAATACAAAATAATCGATTATAACCTAAAACAAACAGATCCTGAAAAAATAGGCATCTCAGTTGCATCAAGCAGACATGTCAATGTGGAGCACGTTGAACATAGCACCTGGCAATGGAAAAAAAAATCCAGAACATTTACCAGCTAAACATGAAGTACAAAAACACATTAGTCTCGCAAAAGCTCATAAACGGATATGTCTATGCACAAACTCCCACCAACGATTTGCATGGATGGCAGCAAATGGATTGTGCATTACAGAATGAAGGTTTAGGATCACTAACTTTTAAGGGAAGAAATCATGGTTAAACACGCAAAACTGAAAAGGCAGACAGAGGTCGTATGAAACGTCATTTTTTCTCTTATCCTTTGCACAATTCAGGATTCCTCATAAGTACTAAAAGTTACTGTGGTAAGTGCTAAGGAGCCAAAAGGCAGTGCTATCATGTTAAAATAACCCTCTGGTAGAAATTGCGAGGCAAAAAATAGAGATACAACGTCATTAAACCTTCTTTAAGGATGAGAAAGCATAAACTTCCCTATCAAAGAAACAGAATGCGGCAAGCATAAATCATGTGTTCAACCTCGGCAAGGAAAACCCTGAAGCAGCATATGTGAAAAACCATCGACAAAAAAAATATCACCTTCAGAGAATAACAATGCTTACCCAACTCACAAATAATCCTAGACACTAGCAAAAATGGTATCACTGCATTGTCTATATCTAAGCAATAACACAAAATAAAAACCCACCTCACCCTCACCCAGTAAAAAGAGCCCTGGCAATGAACAAAATACTACATATAGCTCCAAAGAGTCCCACAAAAGACCTGCTATGTTAACTACGCTCAAATGCCTAGACAACATAGTCAATTCAAATTTGAGTTGAACATGACCAGCTTGTGGTACCTTTTCCATAAGATCAGCAGGTCACACACATTTCATGTAATTAGTAACTTACCAGGACACACTCAAGCATTCAACAGATAAACCAGTTGAAGCAAAAGAAAGAAACGTTGAATGTACCAAGAACTGCTCTGTTTTCTTGTGGTCTACATCAAGAAAACGCCCGATAAGATTCTACCACACAACCAAGTAGCAAACGTGCACTTCCCAGCAAACATTAACCAAGAATTTAGCGCAATGATAGGCCCGCACAACCAAGGAAAATGACCAAACAATCCTTGCACAACATGACAGAAAATTGAAACCTTATCCACAGAGCAAACCCTAACCATTAACCAGACTCATCACCAAAACACTTAAAAATCCAAACTTTCAGCGAAAGATAAAGCAACTGATGCTGCAAAAACCCGAATAGACCTGAAGATTGTTCTCCTTGATGTAGGCCCAAATCTGCTTGAGCGCCTGGGTGCGGGGAATCTCGGGGGCCCCGACCACGGCCTGCATCTCCGGCGAGACGGGGCGCGGCTTCATGATGCCGCGCGGCTCGCGCTTCCCCGCCGCCGGGCTGGAGGAGGGCGAGGACACGGCCCGGACGGTGGCCGCGAGGGCGGCGGCGCGCCGCGACGGCAGGGCGAGCCTGGACGAGGAGGAGGAGGAGGATGAGGGGGGCAGGGCGACGGCGGCGTAGGCGGCGGCGGCCCCGGCCAGCGACGCCGTCTCGCGGGCGAGGATGGAAGACAGCGAGCTCAGGGAGACCGCCATGGCCGAGTCGTGTGGGGAAGCGAAGAGACAGCAGCAGAGAGCAGAGAGAGAGTGCGGAGAGACGCAAAGAGATAACGCGAGCCGACGGAAGAGTTCTCTGGTATTATTCCGATTTTTTTTAATATTTCCAAATGGGTCGAGGTGAAATTACTGGATTGCCCTTGACATTCGTGCGGAATTTGATTTGTTATCGGAGTGGTGGTGAGGGCAAAAGTGGGAAGTGGATTTATTCGTGTTTACGGTAGGAGTGTACAAAAAAAATCGGAAAACCACCCGAAATATGCCCACATTTCAAACCAGCCAAAAAAACCCCATGAACTTTTACTCCTTGGACGAAAATATCCATTCATATCAAAAAAGTTAGATGACGAGGTTGCCGAAATGGTTGTTTTTTTTTTTTTAGAAGAAAAAATAGAGGGTCAATAGTGGTCATAGGTATTTTTCCTATTTCTAATGCATGTATCAATGCGAAGTGACAATGTTTCGTTATTTATTTGTTTGGTTCATTACATAGGATTACAATATATCAAGAGATGAGCACATGCATGGTGTCACATTGTCCTACGGGGCCCTGCCCCGAATGGGAGAAGGGGCGAAAACGATGGGAATTTGTCGGGGCAGGGTGGGCCGATGACGACTTTGCCCCGCCCTACTGATCCACCTTGCTAATGTATTTACATATCTTTCTCACAAATCTTACTTTATTGTACTTATACTTATACATGATATGTTCTTATTTCGCTTAGACATATTTATACGTACTATTATTGAAAACTTAATACAACTGATTCATCATTTACATGATGTTATACATTATACTATACAATTTACAGGCTTTCCATTGAAATTGGAAATTGGAAAAGCAGAGGGCCAAGATATGCTCGCAATCCTTTTTGCACAATCGAGGACAAATTTATTTGGACAGTCACACTCACAAGTGTTGCTTTTATGTGAACAATATATGTGGTTCTTTTTACGTGTGTTCATCTTCACTTTATTCCACGTAGAGTTGGAGCAATCCCAGCTCCTCTACAAAAATCGCGGTTCTTACTTTCAACTTAACTATAGGCTATTTTTATATCTTGGGCAGCGCCTCGCGGGGCACCGTCGGCCCGCTGAGATCGACCCGCACCGGCCCTTGCCCTACCCCACACATGGAATGGGGTCGGCCGTGGGGCGGAACTTCCCTCGGCGGGACGGGTATGGGGAATGTATGTCTTGTCCCCTCCCATCCCGAGTCCATCGCTGAGATATTTCAGTACTCATATGAATTCGCACGAAGTATAAACACAATTTTGATACACTTAACACAAATTGATATTATGATAAATCATGCATGAGGAGCTTGTTTAGAGTGATTTTATTTTTACCTTTTTTCCTTTTTAGCATTTTGAATTTAACTTTTATTTGATACCAAAAGTTCAGATAAGTTCATTTAAAAGCATATCAAATTATAGTATAATATTTTACAGTTGAAAAGAATAAATTTTCAGGAGAACATTAATAACTAATTGTTTGCTTTCAAAAATCAAAATAGGCTCTAAAGGTTCTTATAAATGTTCGTTCATCTAACTTAAAGTGTTTTTTTTTTTTTGGTAAGGAACTTAAAGTGTTTTTCTTTCTTTACCTTTCTTCCAAAAATTAAAGTTATGAAATAAAAATATATACGAACACCACATGTCGATACTTGAGTTTTGAAAATTTTTATGATATTTCGCACTTAATAAAAACTAATTGCGAGAGTCCCAAAATTTAAAACTCCAAACAATAAACAAAACCCTAAATTGTTAACTTTGCTGATTTGGGTTTCATATGGGACAGCTCCCGATTCATGCAAAATTCCGCAGTCGATCTCCTTTATAGCGTGCCGCATAATGGCTTCATTACAAAAAGAAAAGGGAAAATATCGAAAACATATTTCATTTAACTCGATAACCGTTCATTTACCTCTCTTTTGTAAATCTTATTCATATAAATCTAAGCAGAACCCCGCATTGAAAAAACAAAAAGCTAAATTGCTTCTCCTCGCTAATTTAGCATCTTGCTCTAGGTAAAGATAGTGTTTTTTTTTTTTTTTCAGTTCGTCTTGTGTATTTCGAGTGGGTGTGGGAATTTAGGATTTGGAAATTAACATTTTTTTTTTCAGAAAATGGCATTTTCATAAATAAAGATACAAGGATAATTCACGTGAAGGCGCAAGGTGGTCTGCAACCGTAAAATATTTGATATTTTTAGTTATATTTTTTTGGTATATGCCCAAAAAAAAAAATGACTTATTTCTCTACTTAATCGGAAAGACGAAAGTCACAGGAAAGCTAAAGCCTGAAAAGGCCCAAGTGACAGCAAACGAAAGCCCATCACACCCCAAACCCATGAAGCCCATGATCTACAACACTTGACCTTGGGAATGATGTTGGTAATGTTATGGTAGATGCTTATGTTATGGTGTGTCCAGGAATTCCATTTCGAGATGAGACAACAATTTTCTTGAGTTTAACCATTCATGTGATTTTATCCGTCGGTTATCAATTGGTGCCGGATGCCCCCAATTGTTATTAAGAATGTGTAATTACAAGTAGCATATCGAAATTTTCATCACGTATCAAACTTATCATACATAGCTCCTCCAATTTGAAAAGGCATTTGGCTCCCCGGCGCCGTCAAGCCAGCCCCCCTTCTATCTCTTCTCTCGAGCATTGGAGCTTGAGCTGCAAGTTTGACCTCTCATGCTCTGTCATAGAGCTCACGAGCCTCCCATGGCTGCGACCATGGGAAACCCGATTAGATTTAGGTCAGGTCGCCCGACCTTGATTAGGACTAGATTCGAGGTGGCTGGGCAACCGTCGTGGGACTCAGATCCAAGATCGGAGACTGTTGCGACGATGGTGGGCTCAGAGGGGAAGCGACGGCCAGCGGTGGTGGGAGGGAGAGAGATGGTGGAGGAGATAGAACACGAGGTTAGGGCTTATGGATCATTTCTAGGGTGAGGGTATAGTTCTGAAAGAAACATGATGAACTGATAATATAGTGGGGTTGACAGGATGAAATTCAAAAGGCAGTGACAAAAGTCAGGGTCCAAGTTGTATATTTTGGGAAAAAGAACACTACAAGTGTCATAACTTGTGTACGGCGCTCACTTTGGTGCCATAACTTTTTTTTGGATCACTTTAGTGCTAAAAATTTTGAAAAACGATCACTTAAGTGCTAAAAATTTTGAAAAATATTCACTTAAATGTCAACTCCGGTGCCGTACACAATTTTTCGCCGGAAATCAGACATGGCATTTTTTTTATTAATTTCTGAAGCTAACGTGGCTCGCCAGATATTGGCACTTAAGTGATCGTTTTTTAAAAATTTTAGCACTTAAATGATCGTTTTTCAAAAATTTTAGCACTGAAGTGATCCAAAAAAAACTTATGACACTTAAGTGATCGTTTTTCCTCCGACTTGACACCAAAGTGATTCGAAAAAAAGTTATAACACCAAAGTGAGCGCCGTACATAAGTTGTGACACTTATAGTGTCCTTTAGCCGTATATTTTGAAACCTTAGGTTGCCATTTGATATGGGTTAAAAACCTTAGGATGCTAGTTATGACTATCCCTGTTACAAAAAGAGGATTTAAGATTAGGTACACCAACATATGAGAATTCCCCCCCTCCCCTATCTCAAATTTCTGTTGCGCAAAACCATGGAGTCCAGCCAAATTTTGCACCTTGACAACATGATTGCTCGCCTACAATCACACAAGGAAACTTGATCACCAACCGGCCACCACATAAAGAAAAATCCAAAAGGTATAATTAGGTTTAAAGTGCTAAATAACCTATTACAATATAAACACTAAGTAAGTAAATCTTTCTTAAAAAAATGAAAATCATGACAACGTAGTGGCGGCACGGTTGCACCATCACCATAGTCCCCATAGCACCGGTATCGCCTTGTGGGCGCGAGCCACAGAGAGAGACCGAGAGAGAGTTGTGACTCTCACATGGATTAGGGCCGTGGCCAGCAACAATGACCACGACAGCAACCTATACGGACAACGATGGCAAGGCGGCCGACCGACAGTCATCTTCCTCGTGTCATTCTATATTTTCTGTATGTTCAGCCAAAAGTGGATCTTACAACAATTTCATAATCTGAAAAAGACCCGCACCAACAATGGTCCCATGCTCTAACGGAAATTGGGCCACCCTTTTTTCAATTTATAATGGAACAAATGTGGGCATAGGGTGCCATTCTCCCATGTTCACGAAATGGGACCTTCGTTTTTGGGCGACGATGTGCATGCAGCTGGAGAAGGTCGAGATGCATCCGCTGCAATACAACTTCAGTTTGAAGTCTGTTGAAAGGGAAAATTACAAAAAAGAGAAAATCCTAAACTTATTGCACTTACAATAATTTAGTGCTCAACTTTACCAAAAAAAAAATATAATTTAGTCTTTAAACTTTCAATTGTACTAATTAAGCCCTAAACCCTTTAATCATTTGTCAATTCAGTTCTTCTGGCCAATTTTGACCAAAAATTGCATGGTTGCTTTGTTTGCATGTATACAAATTTCACTCGTATTTGCTAATTTAACAATTCACGATATACCAAGATTTCACCGCTACAAACATTTAAGGTTCTTTTTGTTTCGTGGAAAATGTTTTCCGATAAGTCATTTTTCAGGAAAATGAAAATATTTTCTGGTGTTTGATTGAAACCTGAAAATGAACTAGAAAATATTTTTCGTCGTATGATAGAAGAAATTTCATTTGATTTGAAATTGCTAATGTGGATGCCGGCGTTCCAACGTGTCGAGGCCCCGTAGACGTGGATAATTTTTTTTTAATTTTAAAATAATATTTTATTTTATTCTTTTTATTTTTCATTTACCTTCTTCCATCGCAAGTTGTCAGGTCCCAATGATAGCCAGCGACAGGCCATAAGCATGACCAACGTCGCTAACCGTGGTAAGGTTTGACCTCGCTGAAGGCTAGCGAGATGGAGCCTCGCTTCATGTTGGCAAGGCTCGAGCCTCTGTCAAGCTCAGGTGAGGCTCCAGCTCGTTGGCCTGCGCTTGTGGCCGGTAGTCGGCCGTCGCTGAGGCCAAGCAACCGGAGGATGAAGAAGAAAAAGAAAAAGAAGGTAAAGAAAAAAGAAATAAATTAAATCAAATATCTAAAAATTTAAAAAAACAAATTTTGGCTTCGATGAAACTTGGCATGGGCGTCAAGGACTTGGGCTTGGCCTCAATATTACCAAGCCTGGTGTCCCAGGCGCCAATTTCCAATATCCGTCCTTGATGGACTCGAGTGCAGTAGCCGAGGTCTCGGGTGTGGCCTAGATGGACCCGGGCTCGGCTGCCAAGAACCCCGCCCCACTAACAAGGGCTCGAGAATGAGCGTTGAGTTCCCGTGCTCAAGTGTAAAGTTTTTTGTTCAAACGTTAATACCTAGTCATATTTAAGAAAATGATTTTTGATTTTTGAAAGAGGAAATCATTTTTTTATATTTAAGTCTAAGTAGAAAACCTTTTTCGTTAATTATGAAAATATTTTTCGTTGACTCATTTTCCGACTCATTTTCCTAAGCGATTCAAATTCCGGAAAATGACAAGAATGTTTTTCGCGAATCAAACTTTTTGCGTCTATACTCTTTTATTTAAACCAAACTTATTCTCGTAATAATATTTGAGCACGAGGGAGGTTTGAAAAACCCAAAAATAAAAGATATTTATAAAAAAAAATAAAAGAGCAAGAAAGTCAGCTCAATCGAAGGGCGGTTGGAGGGAGGCAGATGGAAAGTAACATCATGAGTGAAATTACGACTTGTTAACAGACGACAGATGTGCCTCGAATCACTTCTACTCTACGCTGTTTTGGGAGTTGGGAAAACTTGGCCCTTTTTGCTTTTCTATATTGAAATTAGAGGCGTGCAAAAGAATCAGGAATCGCCCGGAATCACTCGGAGCCAGATCAGAACCGGTAATTCCAAAGGGAACTGGTCCGGTTCCCGATTTCAATTTTTGGGAGCCGGTGAATACCGGTATGGTTTCCGATTCTAATTATGAAACCGCCCACCCACCTATCCGGATTAGACCGGTAATATAATAATAGTATAATATATTTATTTAATTTTTAATTTAAAAGAAAAAAAGAAAATTTCTAAATCTCTAAACTAAACTCAACTCGCTCGACGCTTAAAGCCTCACATTGAGTCGAGAAACATCTTCTTTTGCCATCGCCTCACGCTCATTTTTACTCTCTCACTCTTTTCGGTTGATGCTCACCTCACTGTCTCCATCTCTATCTCTCCGTCTCCATCCTGGCTGGTGAGATCAATTCCATAAATCCACTAGCAGTCCGATTCCAGGGTGGATCCATGGAACCAACGGGCGGTTTCTAGTTCTAATTTTTTTCGAACCGGTCTTTAGTGGACGGTTTCCGGTTCTAGGATAGGAATTGCCCACCTTGACTATGCCTACCCTGACTATGCTTACTCCTAATTGAAGCCACGAAAAATCAACCGAAAAATTTTCAAAAAAATATAAAAGAGAGAGAGAGAGACAATCATATGTAGCATGCTGCACTGATGATCAAATGGTAGAAATGATGTAGACAGAACAGGTGATAAAAAAAAATGACGAAAACTGACCAAGAAAATCAAATTATATAATGGGTGGCATTTTGTGAGAGAATGGAAGAGACAAATATAAAAATAAATAAATAAATAAATATCGAGTCCTTAAACAACATGATGTAAATTCGCCGTTGGATGGATGTCTAACAGGTGACGCGTCATCCATCCAAAGATGAATGCGTGAAAATTATTTTACACTGTTGGTGGAAGTAATAATAATTTTTTTTTTTCATACTTACGTGTTTGTCCACTTGAATGTGCGGTTTTTTAACGGACACCAAAATGACAACGCATGTTAATAATACAAGCTTATCGACCTCTTATTTTTTCGGTGTCGTTCATCGAATTTCAAAGTTCCTATTATTTAGTACCGTGCCTTTGAATTAAGTTTTAATATATGATATAAAAGGAGGAGCTATAAATATAATCCCCAAAAAAATAGGCATCTATAAACTAATAAATAGAGGTCAAATAGCTACAATATATTTACGGTTGGAAAGGAAGGGGCGTCAAGATTCTTTAAAAGTAGGAACTTAAATTGTTAAGATTCTTTATAAAGACCAAAAAGATAATTCAAAGACAGCATTCTTTTTTGGTTAATTTAGGAAATGAATTGAAATGAAAAGACAAACTAGAATCTCGCAAATAATGTAATTACGAAAACTTACGAAGAAGACCGAAGGACTAATTTACTTTGCTATTGAAAGTTGAGGAACTGTTAAACGGATTAAAAGTTTGATGGACTAAACTGAACATTCATGAATAATTCAATGACCACATCCAAACGAACTAAAAATTTAAGAACGATATTACACATTGAGTCAAAGTTTAGAGAATTATTCGCATCATTCTCCCTAAAATAAACACTCGGGAGATATTCTAACACGAATCGCATCGCTTTCATGGACATGTGAAGTCTACGCCCACATTAGCATCCAAATCACTCGACACGGCGGATGCAAACGTCGACGTTATCCCCTAAATTAACTTGCCCCGAAAGAAACGAAAGCTATGAAACTAGGGCTCCTAATGTACATATGCAAATGTTGTGGCATAGCTATTATTACACGAACATAGTACGTTTGTGCTAGCGAGGGACACACATCTTAGCAAAAGAAATTCCTTATCGCTATAATTATGCGCCCAACGACTTCCTCAAAAGCCATAATAATTTGCATGGAAACGTGGGAGGGGGGGGGTGTGATTTGATTAAAGAAGTCCCACCTACCGTATAATCCCACATGATGATGATGATCCATCAATGCAAATTATGGATTCAATGGGCCCGCCTTGAAGAGGATTGGTTGGGGAGAAATTGATGGAAACCTTAAAAAAAAAAAAAAAAAAACACAACCCGTTGTCTTTCACATCGAGTGCCCATTATTATTATTATTATTTAGTTATGTTTTTCTCCAACTTTATTGCATTAAAATCTTTCCAAATTAGATTTTTAAGGGCCGGTTACGAACAATGCAGGTGGTATCGTTGTTTGTAATTCATCAATCTGATTACGATGTTACTGTTGGAACATCTCACATCACTTGACAATAGAATTGTATATAAGTGTTCCTCTACCTATCGATTCGAGTTTTTGGATTGAATTTTCTGACATAATTTCGGAACCGGGCCCTATCCCTTTCGCGTGTGTGTGTGTCCATTCCCATGAGTTGAATTCCACACGCCGCTTCAAATTCGACTTGCACGTGAGAGGAGGAGCGCCGAAATATTTCGTCCGTCAGTTCAAATAATTAAGGGAAAAAAAAGAAAGGGAAATGATGTTTATTTTTTTTTTTTCTTTTTTGGATGCATAGGGGGACAGAAGATGCCAGAGAGATGTGGATTGGATCTCAAGCAAAGGTTTGAGACGTGGAGCTTTTCTTCATTACCTCATCTTAGCTGTTGTTGGATTGCACCAACCGCTGTCGTTTTTACCCATAGCTTCCTGTTTACGATGTTGGTGGGATGGTACCCGGCAGGATGTTTACAGGTTCTCACATAAGCCAAAATGAGCTCAAAAAGATTGTCAATTCTCGTGATGCTACCGCCGACTGTTCTGAAATAGAATTTCAATTATCGGGATCGTTTCGAGAGTAAAAGTCTCGAATGTACTGACCCAGAAAGGTGGACCGATCAAGATGCGCGGAAGCTGGATTAGACACCATTTTAACACCGAAACCCAAAGAAGGAAAAGCTAACTTTTGTTAGATGAACGAACGGATTAAGTACCTTAACAAGGAGAAGATACAATGTTGTCGGGTGCAAGTTGAATCGGTGCACCATCGATCGTCGGATCAAATGAAATTCTACATTAAACGTACAGCATCCGCGATACAAATTGAGCCGAATGAGCATGCAGCCGATGCATTGTAGAAGTAAGATGACATGCGATGTCATTCGCAAACAATCTTCTCTCTCTCGCCTTTTGATTCAAGATTCAAACGCTTAGAGATTAATGTGATTAGGAATGCGTACCTTTCTCTTTTGGTAGAAAAATATGAGGCATGGTTCTATAAAAATAAATTAATTGCTTGCCAAACGTTCCCTTCGAAATGTCGTGCAATCAATTACTCCGAACTCTATCGGGTTTTTTTTTTTATGAGTTCTTAGTGATGTTTCATATTTTTGAAAATCACTACAGCATTAAGAATGATAAAAAAAGTCGAGGTGACTGTAACGCGGTGTCAACAAGACATCAGAACTTACATAAGAAAAAGCGGGAGAGCACGGAGATGATTCATTCGAGTCGCGCCTGCTCTCAACATCAAATGTCAACAAGACGAGCTTATAACGATCGATCTCGAGACACCGAGCCCGCCAACGCACGAAACTGACTAACTTCACCAGCTCAATCAATTCCTTCTCCCACAAGCATCATTTTTTTAAAAATAAAAACCTTAAGAGCTGAGATTAAAAACAATTACATAACTGATGAAGGAAGAGGAAGCAACGGCAACCTCCCCACCAGTGGCGGCGCGACAGCTCAGCCCGGCGGCCGGTCCCTCCGGTGCGCCACCGTACAAACCAGATCTCCACCGCCACCGCCGCCGTCGCCACCACCACCATTCTTGGCGTGCAATCGCAGAAACCATTGTTGCCGATTTACCCTCTTTAGGCCCCACCACCCCATTTTTAGAATTCTTTTTTTTTTTTATCGTTTTCTAGTGATTATTACTATTTCAAATATCATCACTACTATTGTTTTTGGTCGAGATATTATCATTACTATTGCCTGGGTCATAATTGGGCGGCGCACTTGTACCGTAGTTTTGCTAATTATTTACTGTTAAAAGCCATTTAAACTGTCCAGGTTGAATTTGAACGAGAGTCAAGAAATTAAAACATTTTACTTCAATATTCTTTTCAAACACGAATTCTCTTCGACAGCTCAATTAATCTCGCCGGTCCTCGCCACGACCCGAATCGATTCCGCGCCCTATCACTCTTTAATGAAAATTGCTCGTGGCAATCCATAAGATTTCGATTGGGCCGAGCTTGTGTTACGGACCCACGCGAATTCTGCTCCTATTTTTCGTGGTTATCGTTAAACAGCAATTAATCAGACAATAGAGTTACTTGCTTCGTCATAAAGATTATACCGAAAATCGCATTGATAAATATAGTGCTATACATTACGCGGGCTATTCTCAGGACGTGAGCAATCTTGGTATTTCGAAAATGAAATATAATTTTTTAAAATTTGGCGTAAATGATAAGTGTAATTTTTTAATTTACGTGCATTTGTTTTTTTTTTTTTTTGGTTGTATGATCACGAAGCGACTGAACTAGCGCACAGGCCCCCCGAGCCGAAGCGCCTATTTATCTTGTCCTTCTTCCTCCTCCGTTTCTTCGTGCCACCCTCTCTGCTGTTAGTTCTGCTCTCTCTTTCTCTGTTCTGCGCGCGCACGTTAGCCGCCGCCGCCGCCGCCGCCGCCACCACCCCCGACGGTGCGCACGTTAGCCGGAGGGGGCGAGCGACAGAGGGCCGCGCTTCTCTTACAAATCCTCCTCCATGGACCGCCTCCGCCGTGCCCTGCTGCTGCTCGGGCTCATCTGCATTGCCGCCGCCGTAGCCTCCGCCCAGGGCCCCGCCACCTCCCCCACGGCCACCCCCGCTCCCCCCACGCCCGCCGCCCCCACCACCTCCCCGCCCCCCACCGCCGCCCCGCCTCCCGCCGCGACGTCCCCGCCCCCCGCGACCGCCCCTCCCCCTCCACTCGCGCCCCGTGTGTGTGTGTGTGTGTGTGTGTGTGTGTGTGTGTGTGTGTGTGTGTGTGTGTGTGTGTGTGTGTGTGTGTGTAAAGGGCTCACACGCCGCACACGCTGCCCTATGCAATCAATTCTCGCCCACCTCCTGCACAGCTCCTCTGCGGAATCCCGCCACCCCGCCTCCCCCGGCCACGCCGCCCCCGGCCGTCCCGCCGCCCGCTCCCCTCGCGTCCCCGCCGGCCCTCGTCCCCGCTCCGGGCCCCGCGAAGAAGCCGACGTCTCCGGCGCCGTCCCCGGCGCTGCTGAGCCCTCCGTCGCCGCCGACGGTGGCTCCCGCGCCGAGCCTCACCTTGGGGGCTCCTGGCCCGTCGCAGAGTGATCAGGTACACGTCGCTTCCCTTACCAAAGTTTAGCGAAAAGCTCGTGAGCCCGCCCTGCTGCTGCGAAACCAGTCGCCAAAGAGGGCGAATGCAGCAGACGAGCGACGGATCTTGCTCAGTTAGGTGCAGTGAGGATGCTCAGGAGGAGCCACTTAGCCCAACTGGTGTTGGCCTAGAATTGATGAAAAGGAATGATATTAAGATTCTTTAGATCCATTATGATTAGTTAAATTACATGTTGATAGATCTCATTTATGGGATAGGTTTATATTTTATCAAATTTGAATGGTCTCCAGATGCACTTGGTAGAAAAGAAAGAAGGTAAGGAGGAAAGGGTTTTGAGCATTGGGTGCACAGTGCACTGGTCTTATAGTTCTTGGGGTCAATACAATTAAAAATTCCGAAACCTATACTTTCCCCGTACATTTACTCTAAATTAATTTTCGTCTCACGAGAAATTCCAAAACAGTATCCCGGCCCTAAATTTAACCTTTGTTAGCATTCCGTCCAATATCTTTTGAGAATGTAAATGTGTTAACCGCACGAATTGGATCTGATTCGGAGAATGACAAATCCGACATGGAAAATCCGTTTGGGTTGACACGTATGCACTTCGAGAAAGTATCGGGCGGAACGTTATTTAGCGCGAATACATTTGGGTCAGCGGTATTAATTTGGGATTTTTTGGGAAAAGAAAATTAGTTTGAGATTATTGTGTGAAGTACCGATTAATAACTTTAATGCTATTTAACCCTAGGTCATTTTTTTTTTTCCTTTTGTAACTGATGTCTGCAGTTAAGACCGCAGTTCTTGGGTTGGTGTAGGCTTTCGTTCATGGGGTCTGGACCAAAATTTGATGGGCCGGACTAGTTTGCGTGGTATGTTGTGCTAGGCCTACGGAGTTGGGCTGTGGAAATGAAGTAGTCAAGATTGCTAAATTTGGAACCTTGGAAACTCTGGAAAGCAAAAGCATTAGAAAACAGAGATGAGCGTTCCTTACAAGATGGGTTTTCCAATTGGTTGAGTTAGCTACTTTCTTTCTCAATGAGATCTTTATGATCTTGTCATAGATCTAGATTGAGCCGATGGGGGCAGTTAGGTGACTGTTGTTCTCTTAATGATGGGGGATGGAATAACATCCATAAGATCTTCCGAAGATAATGTGGCGGCATCTCCATCCTTAGTTTGTCCTGAAAGAATGCCATTCCTCTAAAAAAAAACTTAAGTTCTGTCCTTAGTTGCAAGTATCCGTTCAGGAGTGCTTACTGTTTAGAGTTGCTTGAACTTCATTGCATGGTACTACTATGAGGAACTAACGAAACACGCTTCAGAGCATACTCTTAACTGGCGGGCCTTGTTCTTTTCACTTGCTGCAGAAACTACCGCAAGCCCTTTTCTTTATTTCTCATATAATTCTCTCTGTTAATGGTTTTGTGAAGACGGGGTATCACAACTAGCCTCGTGGCGTTAGGTACTGGTAGTTGTCGATAAATCGTGGCCAACCAACTCCATTATCACATATGTTAAGTATTGGAGAATCTTGTTCAGCTGCGATGTTAAACGTCACCTGTCGATGATAGGTAGAGCAATCATGATCTAGATCGATCCAGTGCAGTTGCTGGGGGAAATTACTTTCAATAAATTCTGGGAAGATGTTGGCATGAAAAGATTACTGGGCTAATCAAGAACTGATGTGTCAAGTCTTCAGTGCCGCCCTTAACATCCTAATCAGATCTAATCTGGCTTCATGTTCTTGGGTCATTATCTTCTTATAAACACTGAGTTTCTTCCTTCCTCTATGCAGAGTGGGGCAGAGAAGATCTTGTCAGTGCAGACCATGGCGGGCGGCTTGGTTTTGGGCTGGGCTTTCGTGGGGTTGCTACTCTAGAGCTATATGATCTACACTTCATGATTTAGTTCTATTTACTCCTGTCTTCATACTGTGTTATTTACTATCTTTGATGGGACTCTACTACATGTATTATGAGCTCTTTTTGCTGTATTTTCTTTTTTGCACACATTTGAGTTGGGATTCTTTGGGAGAGATTTTTGAGGGGGGGAGACTTCTGTTGCTGAGGAGATTTGTTAATTGCATGGGTTTGTTAATTAGCAAAACCTCTCTCTCTCTTGCTCTGTTCATTCCCTGCCTTTTTCCATGTTTCAGCCTTGCGTTGTAAATCATATGGTTCAAAAGAGAGAGTCTTTGATAAGCTATGTCGAAAAGGCGGTAACGCGTTCCGAAAGCGATAGCTGTCGTCGTAATTAGCTTCCACAGAGACGGTGGGAAGCACGATAGTGTTCGAAAAGTAACAGCAATGGTAGTTGTCGATGGACGTCCTAAAAGTGATAACGCCGCTTGAAAGGCGAGCGTCGTATGAAAAGGTATTCGAAAAGATGTGAAAACGGGTGTCCTCAATCGGCACCGGCAAGGTAAGGACCACAGATTGTCGCTTGGAGATAAGTTGTTCCAAATTACAATGTTTGAGACATGCACAGAAGGAAGTTATAAGTTAGAAAAAAACACAGAAATACAATGAATTTACAGACTAGTTCAATTTAAGTTCAATTTTGCAACTACAACCTAGTTATATTTTTATAGGCATGAAAACAATAAAAATATCAAATATCATGAGCCTAAACTCGACTCCGACCACGTACGAGGTACACAAGATATTCAACATGTCTAAATAATTTGCAAACTACACCAAATGTCCTTGAAATTATTTTATAATCTTCATAAGTATCATAATATCTTTGTTATATATATGTATGATGATCACAAATGGGATTGCATGCACTTAATTATAGAGAAAAGATGATAAAATAGTTTCATAAATGTACAAGTTAAACCCCTTTTTTTACAAAACGAGCTTTATAGCCCGCGCGATGCGCAATCAATTAAAGAACAACGGCTTTTAAATGAAAACCATAATATTCATTTGTGTAAACTTTAGAAGAAGAAGGAAAAAAATAAATAGAGGACCTTATATAACTAGACCCTTTTTACTATCCTATCTTTTTCGATATTTCTGCCCTTGCTTCTACCAATTGCATGCGTTAGCTTGCATGGGGATGAATTCAAGTGGCCATTGCAAGAAAATGACTATTTCTGTGGGATGTCCTCCGTGCAGACATACTGTTGACACAGAATCGGATTGGGCTGCAACTCGATCTTTCTCGGAACAGCTCGGGGCGAACTTTCGAGGACCCTCCGACGCTCGAGTCAGTACGAGGTCTTAGAGAATGTAAATGGCGGTGTAATGTCTCGAATGGGTTGATTTCAGGGAATTTATACTTAACTTTGATAGCCCGCGACGCTCCAATTTCCGGTGGCGTGGTATCATTGGGCATTGTTTCTCCGATGCGGGTACAACCGTTAGCTTGCGGCCCACGTTTTGTCCCTCTTTGCTAAAGAATTGGAGGCATGGTTGTGCTCCGCTTTCGCCTCCTTCACAGATTCTCCATCTTATTCTTCTTCCGAATTAGAATTTTGGGCCTCTAGTTCATGAACCAACCTCGCTTCTGGTTCGTCAGAAAAATCAACCGACTTCTCCCTTCTTCGTTGATCTTACAAAGAAAAATGGACTCATTTCAAGTTCGTGCCGATTCATATTATTTTCGAGTTTGATCAATCTAGTTATACAAACGTGTCAAATCATGCTAGTCCATGTTAGAAAAATTGTCAAGACCAGCGGATTTGCTCCCTTTTCAGTTTGCCTTGTGGCAAGTTGGACTCGGCCTGTGGTCGATAGTGTGATTTGACAAATAGGCTCCGTTTGTTTAGCAAAAAATAAATGATTTAGAAAATATTATATAAAAAATGATCGTTTGTATCGCTCGCAAATATAAATAAACGAATAATATTTTTACTGTCTTCGAAAATATTTAGACATAAATTGTTGCAGATAATGAAAATATATATCATTAATTAATTATTTTAAGCAATATAAGGAATCAATTATAGGAAAGTATTTTTCAAATCATTCATTTTCCGTAAAATAAACAGAGCCTATGATGCATACCGACCCGAAAATCGGTTTTTGCACGCTGGTCCTAACTCGAGCACATGGTTTTCAAAGTGGAAGTTCTTGAAAAATTGGATTCCGGTTTGGAGGCATGCGAGGAGCTCCAGAGAGCAAAGTGAAAAGTTCTTGAAAAATGGAAACAGCGATGGAATATCAAAGCATTATGAAACGTGAATTGCTAGAAATGAAACTTGCACGAAATGTAGATGTGATGGAAATGAGCTAGAACTGAAACTATATGGAATCGCCGAAGTGTTCCACGGAATGAAACACGAAAGTCATTTTCACAGGATACACTTGCGAGCAGAACCCTACTCAAACCCTAAACTGAAAAAAAGACGCAAAAGACATTGGAACCAAGAAAGATCGATCAAAACTAAGGATCCGTTTGTTTAGTGAAAAATTAATGATTTGAAAAATATTTTTATAAAAATAATTGCTTGTACCGCTTGAAATAGTCAGTCAACAAAATATGTTTTCATTATTAACAACAATTTATGTCTAAATATTTTTGTGGACGATGAAATACTTTTTGTTCATTCAATTTCTAACTGATATAAGTTTTCGTTTTTAAGAAAAAAAAATGTTCAAATCATTTATTTCCGCGAAACAAAAGGAGCTAAAGTGAGTTTGTTTAAAGGAAAGTGTTTTTCCGGAATCTGTTTTTCAGACTTTCATCCGTTTGATTTACCGAAAATGATAAGTTAACTAAAAGCACTTTCCGATCAAGGAAAATATTCATGTATAAAGAAAATATTCATGTATAAAATTAGGAAAGTAAATTTCCTAATCTAAGTAGGTAAAAATACTTTCAGAAATTGCTCATCTTGAATTTGTTAATATTTTTCTCTTTTTTTTTTCTATCTCTTTCTCTTTCTTTTTCTTTTCTTTCTCCTTCCACCGGTCGTCGGCCACAAGCGTGGGCCAGCAAGGTTGAGCTCACCAGCCTATGCCCGGGACCATCAAGGTCGGGCCCAAACCCTTCGTGCTTGTACCTTATGCGCTGGTACCCGAACTCTGGTCCACAAAGGCTTCTTCTCTTTTTCTTTTTTTCTTTTCTCTTCTTTCTTCTTTCTTTTTTTCTTTTTTCTTTTCTTTCTTTTCCTTCCTCCTTCTTCCTTCGTCGGCCGCACACCTTGGCGATGGCCGGAAGCTCGGGGATCGGCCAAGACATAGGTCAACGAGCTCAAGGCTCGGCCAATCCAGGCAAGCCCGAGCTCAGACGAGGCCGATGAGCTACGGGCTTGCCAGCTTGAGCTCCGTCGAGGCCAGCGAGTCGTGAGCTCACCTGAGGTCAAGGACAAGGTGGCCAAGGTGGACGGAGTTGGCATTGAGGGAGGCGAGGTCATCGGAGATGGCTGCAATGGTGGTGGTGGAGAGGAGGAAGGAGCAGCGGGTGAGGTGAAGTGGCGGATGGGAGGAAGAAGAAGGAAAAAAGAAAAAAAAAGAGAGAAAATAATTTAAAAAATACAAAATTTTCAATAATTTTTAACATTAGATTTTCTTCGCCGAACAACTAAAAATACTTTCAAAGTCTTTTTTAGGTTTTAGCCAAACACCGGAAAATGAACTCATTTTCCTAGAAAATAACTTTGTGGAAATTATTTTACAGAAATGATATATTTTCCGTGAAATAAACACACCCTAAAGAAAAAAGACCAAACATCCTAAATTATGCTCACTGCGATACATTTATCCAAAACTTTTTATGTAACATCAAAAACCCCCAAAGTATTTACACTTTGATACATTTACCATAAAGACATAAAAAACCTCAAACTTGTACTTAGATGATACATTTATCCTCCGTTAATGTTTTATTAGATGATTTTTCAGCCAAAATAATGTCTAATCATGTGGATGTTTATGTTAACACTATTTGCTTTCTGGCATCCAAATAGGTAGATTTTAATGAGTGTTCATTGACGAAATCTTGATAGAGGGTAAACGTGTCACACATGTACAAGTTTGAAATTTTTGTTATCGTGGAAAAAAGTTTAGGGTGCATGTATCACAATGAATATAATTAGGATTTTTTTTTTGTGGCTTTTTCCCTAAAACTAAAGACCGATGAAAATTTGACAAAGTTACGGCATAGATCAATCGTGCGTTCTCCGTTCGATCTTCATATCTGTGACCCGATTCACAGCTATAAACAGCTAATTCTTTCAAGCCATGCTGCAGTTCCTCGTTCTTCAGAACAATACGAATGACCATGAATGTCTTGCTCGCAGGCACGAATTCTAGACAGAACATGACTGCTGCTTGGAGCGTGGGACATAAAAAAAAAAAAGCGAACTGATCTGTACAACGATGCGATAGACTTTCTTTAGATATTTAAATGTGACCCATTTATTTAAATTCAAAAAGTAATTTTATGTATTATTGTTTGCATCTATCACAGCTTTTGTCAGAAAACGAGTACTTGAGCAGCGGAAGCTTCCCTTGCCGACAACTCCTTGGATCGGCGTGATTCGGGCAGGGTAAGTTTTCAAAGCGGAAAACTGCATTAACAGTTCAAAATTTTTGGTACAATATGCGATCATATTTTAAACGTTTTAAAGATTGATACAATCGAGTCCTTCTAATAACTATTTCATCAATTCTAACGATGAGATGTCCGAAATTCAACTAGGGTTTTTTTTTAAAGTAATTTTTGCATATATAGTACTGATGTGGCGTTGATAAGGCGTGACTTTAAAAAAAGTCAAAATTCAAGAAAAATAAAAAATAAAGAAGAAATTAAACCTCCCATCTTCGACCCCCCTCATGGTACCCCATTTCTCCAACTTAGGGTAGTTGATTTATCTTTTCTTTTTTTTTTATTGTTTTTGGTTTTTTTCTATTTTAACTTTATAATATTGTTCTTTTTCGAAATTTTTTTTTTCTGTTTTTCTAATGTGTTCACATTAGTACTATGTCAGTGCCACAAAGCTATTTGAAAACGTCATGTTGGATTTTTGACGTGCCACGTCAAATATATTGGCATAGCGGGTGATAGAAGAATTAAACTTTTTTGGCCAAGAATGTTAGAAGATTTGATTGCACCGGTTTTAGAAATTTAGGACTTCTATTGCATTTTCCGAATATTGAGAACTTAATTGTTGGTACAATTTTTCCGTTCTAAAACCAAGGAGAAGAACTCCTTGAAATGCTCAACTTATGTCGCCAATACACGTCTCCTAGATTCTCCAATAAAAAAGTTTCCTAGATTCGATAAAAAACAATTAACTCATGGAAATTTGATTGACTTTCCGGATTTTATGAGACTATAAGCATAATGGTGAAGGGAAAAAATAAAAATAAAAATAAAAATAAAAGGGAGAAAAAAATAATGTGAAAAACAATGGATTCCACAAAGTCAAATTGGATGCGAATTTCCACAACTTGGTTTCGAAACCCGCATCGAAACCCACTTGGTTCTTTAAACAAAGATTACATAATCTTTCGATTTTGAGCTCGCAAAAATTTACGTCGGACAATCATTAACCGATTTAAAAGTTTAAATCATTCGACAAAGATTCAAAATGTACTCCACTTCTTCACAAAATGAACGACCTTATTCACGAGTCACGGGCCTGCCAATGTAATTTACATCGTTATGCGCACTGCACATCAGATGTAATTATTTTCAAAATCACTTTTCGAGAAATCGCAAGATATCTCATGGGTCCGAATTCGAGCAGTTTGACCTTAGACAAGATGCTCCAAATGATTTGCCGTGAACGCCCAAAGATGCCAAAGGAAAAGGTTTTGGTTATCTTGATTTTGGCCTATAATCTTTTGACCCTGCATGTGTTTGTCGGGGGAGACGTGAATATGAAGTCAGCTTCAAGAATCAGACACTACTGTCGTCCTAGGAAAAAGGCGAAGGAAGATGCGTTAGTCTGATTAGTTTCAATAATCAAATCTTATCATGCCCCCAATAATCAAATCTAAAGGCCTTGAGAGTTCATAAGGACGCTTAGGATAAACATAAGCGACAAGTTTTTGCGGGACTGATCTTCGCGCGCATCTGGTGGCCCGCCGACGGCCAGAGGGCCGGCGACGGCCGCCTCAGCCTCTCTTTTGTGTCTGCCATCGCTCGACAACTTTTGCGTCGTGAAAATCACGGCCTTCCGAGAAACTTGCATTTTTTTTTACGTTTTCCGGCCTCGAAGTTCTAGGCGTGCGGAGGTGCCAGATTTTGGGGGGGATCAAGAAGCCACTTCATCAATTCGGTTTTGAGGATCGAAATGGGAATGGACGACAAGTTGGACCGTCAAAATGGGAATTTCGTTTTCTCTATTGATAAAGAGTTATGCCATAGAAGAACTCGTATTTATCTAACCATTCTGTTTTATTTTATTTTGGATTAATACCACAAAAAATCCCAAACTAATACGCTTGTAACAAATTTGCCAAAAACTAATTTTTTTTACTATAAAAAATCTTAAACCAATATATCCATGACAAATTTATCCTTCGTTAGTTTTCGTTAAATTTTATCATTAAATTTCTGAATTGGATGATACGTGGCAATTTACAAGTGTACCGATTTGGGGTTTTATTCACTGTTTGTCATATGTATATAGCATTTTGTGATTTTTCGTGGTGTTAATATAATTTAACGGATGGTAAATTTATTACGAATGTACCTATTTGAGGTTTTTTGTGGTTAAATAGTTAATTTGGGATAAAATTTATCACAAATATACCAGTTTGAGGTTTTTTATGATCAAAAAATTAATTTAAGATAAATTTGTCACGGGTATACAAGTTTAGAGTTTTTCGTGGTATTAACCCTTTGATTTTCTCTCTTTTTAATTCTATGCTTCGTGCATATATAATAGACCTACCACGATCTCGAGTGAACGTGTTTGTTGGGGAAGATTGGCTAAAGAAATTTCGGAGTAATAAAATCACATGCAAGAGCTGGTCCCCCTCGAAAGAAAATTACATTCTAAGGACAACGTAAGAATCTACTAACATTGTCATCTTGGGAAGTTATCTTTCGAGTACTCTAATTTCACCGAGCACGTGCACATGCGCGCGCATATATATACACATACACAGTGTCGTGATTTCTACCTGTTGCAAATCGATCTTGTGCGTGAACGTGTTTGTTGGGGAAGATTGGCTAAAAATTTTCTAAGCACTAAAAAATCACTTCCCAAAGCAGTTCGCCCCCTCCCCCAAAAGAAGTTACATCCTGAAGTCAACTTTGAGAATCTAACAATGCCATCCAAGAAAAGGAGGAGAAAGTAGGTGAGTTTCTTGATTATAATACTCATGCACAGGTAGCAAGAGAGCATGGGAAGTAAACAAATTGTTCAGAAGTACATGCCAGATTCCTAGTATCAATGTTGTTTTTGTTATTGTTGTCATAACATTTGATTCTATTGAGTTTTGATAGCGCTCATTGGACCCGAACAGGTGTGCCGCTTTTCCAATGCCGGTGAGATCAGCTTTCAACTTGCAATCTCTATGTTGACTTTTAGCTGGTGAGATTTGGCAATGGCAGAGTGGTGAATGAATGCTTATGGCCTACCACATACTTCATAGGGGTGTGCATCGGTACCAATGCAACACGAGAACCGAATCGAACCAGCCATTATTTGGGTGGTTACAGCAGGAATCGTCCAATTCCCAGTTCTTGGGAAGGAATTGGACCGAACTGCCGAAGCTGATTTAGGGTATAATATTTTTTTTTTATTTAGCAAAGACAAAAAAGTACAAATTATTCGTGGGAGTAACTCTTCTTTTATTAGTAACTTTTCTGTGATTAGTAATTTCATTCTACACTAAAGTAACATTCATTATATTTAAGAATTTTTTAGAAAAAAAATTTGAAAAAAATAACATCGCCGGTTTCCAAGGCTGGCCAATTCGATTCAAGGATGGACAAGGTCAGTTTCCGATTTCACATACTAGGAACCAACTCTATTCAGTCCAGTTCCCGATTTAAGGATAGGTCGATCCCTACCCTAGAACCGATCACTTTTAATACTTTAGCAATTCTTAGTATAATTAACTGCAACTTTCTTTTCCTGAAAAAAAGGGAATTTGAAGAGGATGCACCCAGGAGTCAGATTTTCCAGGAAAATAATTGAAATGGGGTCTACAATAAATGAAAGGTCCCCCCACCACAAAATTTTCCCTCAAGTGTCTTCATCCCATGAATTCATTTAGGGAACTTTCTCCAAGACTCCAATTTTTGTTGAGCCAAACAAGACTAGGAAAGGTAACAATTGTTTGGTAAGAAATGGGAGAGCTTGTGGTCTCGCATAGTTGGTAGAATCAATGTTCTATCTCCATTATTTTGACTCAATAAGTCTTTTTCCGCATATTAAAAAGGAATTATGCGAGAATAGTTATATTTTTAAGCATTTTGTTAGACGCCTATTAAGCAACTAATTAAGAAAATTTTATAGTTTTAATGCGTTGAGTGTCTCGTGTTATTCGTGATCACTACTTTGAAAGGTAAATTATTCCTCGTTTAGTATTCCATCGATACCCAAGGGCACTCGCTAGGGGCCTTATATATTATTAATTTGGGAATAAATCGACTATAGTGGGAGAACATTATAATCTTCAATTCAGGAACGCATAAGCTCATCAAGTACTCTCGAAAAATTGAATACCACCATTACCATACGAATATATTAAATGACTGACATGATAAATAGAATCAATCAAAATATAAGAAAAGCTTAAAAGGTTATTGAGCTATTAAAGAAATTCTATGTGGGTTCGATACGTTGCCACACCATGATTTATTGGGGCTATTGAACTCCAATGTTCACTAGGCTCGATAAATATGAAAAGGACTGTGCACAAGAGTCAAATTGCCTGAGTGATAGGCAGTGTAGTGGCTAATGCTGGCAAAATCTAACACTGCATGATGGCCAAGCTGGATAAACACAAGCTGCTAAGATTTGGTGAGAAGTGAATTCTCTCTAGGTCACATTGTCAAATGGGTAGGTTCCTACAATTACTAACTCCTCGTACCATCCATGTCACATCCCCTATCAAGAAATAATGAAAACCAATGCAGAATAACATTGAATAATGTGGGAGACATGGTATAAAGTATCTCACCTCACTTCTAAAGAAGCAACATTAATGAGTGAGAGCCCCCTTCAATGGGGAACTTGACCACTCAGGGCTGAGCAAGCATCATGATTGAGAAGATGAATTGCTCATAAATGAGAAGATCAAACACCCATGTGGCTAAAAATTTAAGGACAAGCCCTTGGTCCAGCCAGAAGATGGACGTAACTTGGACCATGTATAGCAAAATAGACAAGTTGTTCCCATCAACAAAAGAAACAAACTGGAATGGAAAGCAACTCCAATTAATGAAGGGTTTTTATAATGTACATAGCCTTTGTGCTTTTCTTATACACAGCCCAACCTACTTTCGTCGTCATTGATTGGGTAATAATAGTTTGAAAAATCGACCAATTATCCATAATAATTGGGTTGCGTAAAAAAAAAAAGGAGAGTAAACGGACCGTGTACCTCAAATTTTTCCATTAAACAAAGAGTAAACAAAACTAAGCATGATACAGAGAGTTTTGTGTATTAGTAGTAGTCATTTAGTTCATGCTTTGAAAATCAGAAATGTTAGTATAACCTTTTAATTTTCGAGGTTCAATATCTGAATAAGAAGTCATCAATCAAAGCAAACAAACGGTTTTTGTTTCAATTGGAACTCTCTGGTTCTTCTAGCACCAGAATGCTCAATATGACCAAGATTAGAGCTCATGGAGTTGTCTCCATGACTCTATATGGCGACCTTATCATCTTGGAAACACCAGAATTAGAAAACATGTTCAATCATTCGAATCTCGGGTTAATTCAAAATCCCCACAGAATAAGAAGACCCCCTTCAAATTACCAAAAGAGCTTTTACAATTGAATCATCGACAACGTTCATAAAGAGGGAAAAGATGGAGGAAGAAGTTAACGTCATGATCAAACTCGCCAGGCAGAGCAGGTTCCTTAACATCACTGCTGCCCCTCATGTAAGCCATGCAATTAGTCAGACTAATAAAGTGTCAAATGGTTCAGCTTTACAAAAGCTTCATCTAATCAAAACCCGACATCCGGTAGTGTTAGGCGAACCCAAAGAAACGGCCTCCATTGGCTCAATTCCTAACGGGAATGCAGAGCTCCAACACCCGGTTGGATTCTCCATTGAGGGAAAAAGAGGTTCATCTGGCACTTGACCTGCAACTGATTGTCCTATATTTACAGATTGATAGATGCATATGCAACCGTCTGAATCAATCCCTACCTTATGAGTCTTTTGTGGTTAGCAACTCAGAGTATGAACAGTTTGCCCTAATTCAGTCCTACTCATTCTCATACTTCCATCTTCCAGATCACACTATCGACGTTGCTGTCGTGCGCTTTCTCTAGAGCAGCTACTCTTGCTCTATGTGATGCCTGTGGGATCACACTTTTGCCTCCACTGTCCTGTGCGAGTTCACATGATTCACCGACGGAACCGGATCTCAAATCTGCAGGAGGGATGAAGCAGTCCATTGATAGGCCTGGGACGTTAAATGCAACCTCCTCAATTGTCCAAGTTTCCTCCATCCTAGTTTTTGTATGGCTCATCGCCATCTCCCCAAACCTGAAAACGGTCACTACCGACCGTCCTGAGTGTGCAATCATGATTCCTTCGACGGACCTGTAGTCATCAAGGGATGAAGTGATGGTGGTTTCCCAGTACACAGCGTCTCCACCATTCGTTTGGATACGAGTAAGATGGGAATCCTCGATTCGGACAAGAAGTCCCGTTTTCTGGCTGAAATAGCCAAACAGAACATGTCTTATGATCTCCGCAGGCCCCTCGCTCCTCGCCTTCAATGTCTGAGCGTCAGTGCATAGCTTCAGGATGAAACAGTCCTCGCCATTAAGCTTCTTCTCGCCGATGCACCTTGCATCAGAAAACAGACTCGCTGTGGTTCTTGGGTCAAGACCCTGAGAAACAGACACGCGTCACAGACTCAGTCAGTCATGCACAGCAGCTAAAGGTTATGTGGAAGTAAAAGGAAAGAAGAGACAAAAGAAAACAACTATTACCTGGAGGGCACGGCGCAGGGGTCTTACGGGACCCTTTGCAGTGTGAGCGCCTAGCCAGGGAGTGTGCCTCCAAACGAGTTGCCCATTACAGCCAGCATGGACCTTACTTCCACCAACTGCGAGCTCCACATACCACATGTCGGGGTTCATCTGCCAGAGCACGAAACCGCCCGTATGTGCAGAACTCCGGTTTTTCATCGCCTTCATTGCACTTTCAAACTCCGAGCTCACCATCTTCAACTTTCCTAACGCGTAGGCATTTCGGATGGAGTTCAGGAGCTTTAGACCGCCCGATGCAGCTGTGTACTGCTGCAGTATGTATTGAGCAGATGACGTTTCCTGAAATACAATGAGATTGACCATGTGAAATTCGCTATTTCCTCAGTATTTTTCCCGAAAAAAGAAACAGCAAAAGAGGAAAAAAGAAGACGAGAATCTGCCCATCCCAGGGGATCGAACATGGCTCACGACCGTCAATTGACATCGCAAGAGAACATGAAAAATGAAACCCCAGAATGTATTTTGAATTACTATTTTGATTTGTTCAGTCCAACCGAAAAAAGTGAGCTAGCAGCCTGTTTGTTTCCTGCTACAAAAATAGTCTACTACATGAATAAGGTAAAATCTAAACTGATCTCCTTGCCTACATTAAAAGCAAATGCAAACAGTATTAAAATAGTACCCTGAATCTCCAGTTACCTAAGTTGGCATAAACAAAACAAGAAACCAAATATCACCCATGAGATCTAGACCGACCAGTATCTTGGATTTAAATCTTGCCTAGCTGGCAGTACATACGCAACAATTTAGCGGCTTTTTTCTAATTACTGTGAATCAGCCAAAACCAACTCATTCTCTCAGCTCAAGAACCACACCTACGCAGCCATCAACAAAAAGAACGCTAGAACTTAATGAAATAATGGAACAGACGGCTAAATTCAAACCAAAGAATCACTCAAAAACTGCCAAATCCCCAGACAGTGTAGTACAAAACAGCATAATTTCCCAAAGACAAGAAAGTCATAAATCAGCTCGATCTCATCATTATAGAGGGAGATTCTTAGGTGCTATCCGAGTACCCGAGTAACAATCATCGACCAACCTACCATGACGCGCCGAAGAATGCAATTGTATTCCTACCAAAAGGAAAGAGAAACACATACATCTCGACGACATTGTGTTTCATGATCAGTTGGGACGACGCTTAACGTGATAAATATTTTTCCCAGCAACGAACAGACAAAATCAAATGTAATTCGAGAAACGTTCGAGTGATTCTCGCAAGGAAGAACACGACCCACTTCTCTCTTCATTCGAAATATACACAGCATCGAATTCACACAGCACATGGGAGGGAGGGAGGCTCACGATAGGAGTGTCCTTGACACTGAGGTGGGGCAGAGGGTCGAGGATGCTAACGTGCACCGGGGCGAGAGGTGCGCCCATCACCCCAATCAGCATCCTCACGTCGCACCTCTTCCCCGACGACGCCGACGCCGACGAGGCGGAGGCGGCGGAGGAGGTCGCCGGCGACTGAGCCCTCCCGAGCTGGCCCTTCACCCAATGCCCCAGGCCCGACCCGCTCCCGCCCCTCCTCCTCGGGTCCCCCCCCGGGTCCGGGCCCTCCATCAGCGGCGCCAGGTTCCCGGATCTCGGGACGATCGCCATCTCGGGGGACGACGCCGGCGCCGGCGCCGGCGCCCCCGCCCGGCGGCCGCGGCGGAGGAGGAGGCCGGAGGCGGGGGGTGAGGCGGGGGGGCGGCGGCGGCGGGAGGGGGAGAGGCCACGGACCACCTCGTCCTTGAGGGCGGAGAAGAAGCCCTGCCGCTTCCTCTCCATGGGAAGGACCCGGGTCTCGGCGCGAGGACAGGGAGAGAGAGGGAGGGAGGGGAGGAATGATGGGTCTGCTACGGTTCTAGTATAGAGAGAGGGAGGCGGGGGAGGGAAGGAGAAGCGGCGAAGGAGGCGAGCTCATGGAGAGGGAGAGACGGAGGGAGGGATGATGATGATGGTGAGAAGCAGGAGCAGAGTGCGCGACTGCGCTTGCCTTCTTCTTCTGCGCTGGTTTTTAAAGCGTGCGTGTAGAGAGAGAGAGAGAGAATGTGTGTAAATGGAAAGGGAAAGAACAGATGAACAAAAAAAAAATAGCAATAAATAAGCGAAAATAATTCAGGGCCGAATTCCGCTAGGGAATTCGACCGAAAACAACAAATTCCACTAGGGAAGGGAAAGGAGGGCTCGTGTTTTGTCTCGGATGGATCGATGGGTAGGGTCCCACCCATGGCGGGCCCACGCGACCTGGCGAACTCACCCGGCGCTAAGGGGTGGGCGTGATTTCAGGGTGGAACCCGAAACTTGAGGACCGGATCGATGGAAACCTGTCGATTTCAAGTTTAAAATATGTAGGGTAAGTTTTATGTTTCAAAAATTAAGGTACATGTTTCGACGGGTATGTTCCAATTTCTAAATAAGTAGAACCTGGAACTTAAAACTAATAGTAAGTTTTTGTGTTTTTCTTGATCTAGGTCTTCACGCGATCCTGTGGTATTCCATGGCATTCGATGATGAGTGTATAATCTGGAACTACTAGTCTGAGTTTTCATTTTTTTTTTTGCTAAGGCTTTACTTTGTTAATGTTTCATAATTTTTCATGTATTTAAATATAAGTTGTGATCAGTAGATTGTAGCAGCAAACGATGATCGTAAAATGTGATGTTTAATTGTAATCTTCAATTAATGATACGAGTGGAACTTGGGTGGACCCTATAAGTAACCTCGGAACATATGATAGGGTATGTTCCAAGTTTCAGGATATGCATAATATGGTACAGATTCCAAAAAATAAGGAACATGTTCCACCCGATAAGTTTCAGGTAGAACTTTTACAAAACCCGAAACCGCTCATCCCTATCCGATGCTAGCTTTGAAGGATGAGAGGTTATGATAATTACTCCGCTCGGGATGCAGGTGCATACTTGTCGCATCATGGTCTGTTGGATCAAGTTAATCCCATGTGAGACTTGTTGTGCTCGCGAGTTAAGATGTGCAATTCTGCACCCAATCAGTTCCATAGTTTGTTTGTCATTCTGACCAAAAAAAAAAATCCCATAGTTTGTTGGCGGTAGTTTAGGATGCTCTCGAGAGCATGAATCGGGTGAACCAAATGGGAGCCGTCAGTTTTATATGAATTGTTTATGCGAATGTCAAACTTATCCCAATGGTTCAAGCGAATGAGCTCGCATAGATTGCGTTCCCTCATCGAGTATAAGCGGGACAACTTGATTTTAGCATGTGATATTTGTTTGAAAGATTCTTATGACTAACAAGTTATGGTATTAGGAATGTTTTAGAACACAATTATATCGTGATAGGTATATATATATTGAAAAATAAATTGCCTTTTTGAATTATTTAAATTAAAGGTCATCAATATAAAAGTGTAATATCACCAACTTGATCAATCACTCCACTCCACGCCCTTTTCTCCTACTCTTCTCTCACCCTCTCTTTCTCGCTAGTGAGGTAATCCAAGTCAAGTGAAACCAATATACTGCCTAGCTCGAGCTTGAATCGAACTCGAACGAGTATTAACTTTCCCGATGGACTAGACTATGAATCATGATGCACAAGCTCAAATAAACTCGATTACAATCAATTTATAATTGAACTTGCGTTTGACATCAAGTTGTAAAAGCTTGAATATGATGTCATTTTGAGAATCTTATGTCTAATTTTGCAACTATCAAAATATTATCAGAAATATATATATATATATATATTGTTTAAAAAAGCTTGATGAGGCTCGCAAGCTTGTTGAGACAGAAATTGACGAATTCAAGCTTGAAAGTAGATGAGTCGACCAATCATGAAACCAAGCCTGAACTACTCGAGAGTAACTTGTCCTAACTGGCGCCTAGCAAAAATTCAATCAACGGGTGAAATTAGTATTGATTAAAAGATATAAACTAAGTTATGCATGTTTCTGTTAATGACGTGTTTCATCCTCATTGGATGAGCAATTTAAGAAGCTCCAATACAAGTTAGGGAAGAGAAAGAGAAAATATCCAAAAATCGAAGTATCTTAACTTTTATACTGTTCATGTTAAATATGAAATATACTTGAATCGACGAAGAGAAGAAAGGTAAAGGTAGAATGAGGTAGTAATGGAATTATTATTAATCAGTCCTATATCCGATGTTATTTTCTATGGAAATTTCTCGATTTGCACTAATTCGCACAAATTATTGTATTTGAAATAGGAACCCAAGGTACATTCGAAGAAAAAATCGCAATTTATTACCCAAAAAGATATTTGAAGAGTAATTGACGTAGTTGGAGCTTGAGGAGAAATGTTTATATTACTAAAGTGCCATTTTAGCAAAAGTGATCATGTTCTAAATATGAAAAGGTATCAAGGTGGAACCCACTATTTTTAATTGATTTAGATTCGGTTCGGCATAGTCATGGCCACGGGCCGGTTTCAGCTCGGTCAAACCCAGGCCCGCGGTTCGGAACCAAAACCGACCCGTGGCCTACAGGCCCGGTTCCGATTCCAGAAATTTTGGAACCGGCCCGGAATCGGCAATTCTTGGCCCAATTCCCAAAAAAAATAAATTTAAAAAAAAACCTGCAGCAGGGCCTGCATGTCTACAGGCCTTACTGCAGTGCGACCCTTTCAGACTGCCTTGGCAACGGGCAAAATTTTTTTTAAAAAAAATAAGATAACCATTGCAATTGCAACGGTTATCTAGTTTTTTGTTTAATCCTAAATTTTCTTCTCATTTTTTTCTTATAAATTCTCTCAAATTTTCTCAATACTCTAAAAATTCTCTTATCTCAAATTTTCTTGATACTCTAAATTCTCTCAAATTCTCTTAAATTTTCTCAGTTTTCTCAATCCGCGTAATTCTCTCTTAATTCTCACAATCAATCCGCTCAATCCTCTCAATTCACTCAAAAAATGACAAGTGGAAGTCGAGTGCCAACTGGCAAAGGTAAGAATATCATGATGGAATCCCATCATTCTTTTGATCCTCGTGATTATGCAATTTTCAAGATGATGAAATCAACATTTTTCCCGATGTGGAGCGTGTCCCGATGCAAGAAAGTTTTCATCATCCTGTTGAAATATCTACAACAAAGGAGGCGGATCGGGAATTTGCATCTGACATTTGGAATCAATTCACAAAAATAGAAATGTTTGATATTGGTCAAAAAATATATGATATAATTTGTAAATATTATGGGAAAATATATAAATATATAGATGGACAAGGATATAGAACATTCAAACGACATCTTAGGAGCAAATATCCAACCCAAACGGGAATCGATATCGGGCAATAACAAATTTCCGGGTACGTCAATCCTAACACTTTCCCTTTATTTCGTTTTAATGAAAAAAACTTATGAGGAAGAATTAGGTAAATTTGTTTCCGTCGAGCATTTATCATTTAATTTTGGAGAAAGATTTGGTTTTAATCAATTTGTACAAAAAGCATGTGCTCCACAAGCAAAACATGTTCCTAGAAATTCACTCAAGTGAGTAATTAAAGATCTTTACAAAATGGAAAAAAAGATTTACAAAACTTTTTTATGCAATTTAATTGATGCATGCATATAGGTAGTGATATTTGAAGTGATCATTGGCAAATTCATTCTTACATGAGCATAACATGTCATTGGATAGATAATGATTAGAGTATTTAAAAAAGAGTTATTGCATTTAGAGTTTTTGATGGTAAACATACGGCAAATAATATTTACAAAATAATTACGCAAATTTTAGAAGAATATTATTTGCTTAACAAAATTTTTTCAATTGGTTTTGATAATGCCACAGCAAATACCGCTTCAATTGCCGATTTAGAAAATATTTGTAAATCCACTTTTGGCGGAAAATTTTTTCTCGTTAGATGTGCTTGTCATGTTTTAAATTTATGTATACAAAATGGTTTGAAAACTCTTGATATTTTTCTTAAACCAATAAAAATGACAATTCAATTTTTATAGAAACATCCCCAAAAAATAAAAGAATGAAATAGATTTTGTTGAGAAAATGGCAAAAAGCCAAAAAAATTTCCAAGAGATATTCCAACTCGTTAGAAGTCTATTTTCCATTTGCTTAGTGAATCTTTAGCATATAAATATTTATTATGTGTATTCATTTCTAATAATATATCTCAAATTAATTTATACCCACAAGAGTGGGATATTTGCAAAAAAATTTTAGATATGTTAAAGGTTTTTAATGATGCAACTTATACTTTGTTCGGTGTTTATTATCCTACTACGCATTTATTTTTAGTAAAGTGTATTAATATTGTCGGAGTTTTTGATAAATATGAAAATGATGTTGAATTACAACATACTATAGTAACAATAAAAATGAAATGACTACATTATTATAGCGAAATTTCCATTATTTATTTAGTTGCTTGTGTTTTTTATTTGCGTTGCAAATTAGATAGCTTAAGTAATTATTTGCATATGTATTATCAATGTTTATATTATGATACGGTAAATGTTAGAACTATACTAAGTGAGGTTAAAAACGTAGTAATACAATTATATAATGAATTTTATACTAAAAATAATTTAGGTGATATTGGATCTTCTCAATCTACCGAGAAATAAAACGAGAATATAGGTAAAATTAGTAGAATGTACCAACTTTTATTACATAGACAAAAAAAAAAAAAAAAGGGAGTAATAGGAAATATTTTTGAATTAGAGATTTATCTAACCGTTTCCTTTGAGTTTACTGAATCTGAAGGTAGTACAGATTTTTTAATTTTGGATTGGTGGAAGAAGCACGCAAGCCAATACCCAATCCTTTCTCTTATTGCAAAACAAAATTTTTCAACCCCTTGTTCCATAGTTGCGGTCGAACAAGCATTCAGTGCCAGAGGTAATATTTTGGACGAACATCATTCAAGATTAGTTCCAGAATCAGTAGAGGCTCAAGCTTGTGTCGATGATTGGACGAAGGCTTAATACCGACAACAAGAGATAGATCGGAATAATAAATCCAAATTCTTTAACGACGGAGATACCACCTCTATCGGTATCGGTACCAGAACGGGTAGTGACGACTGAAGTTAAAAGAACTATTGGAGTTGGCAAATATTTCGGGGACCCTTATTTCTCATATCGGGCACGTCCATGTGAGTTTAGGGAAACCGAAGTATAATCCGACAACATGTGACCCTTGCGCACGGAATGCTTAGGTTTTGAGGGTCATTTTAGATCACATATATTGTGCTCCTTTTTTTTATAGATCGTTGTAATGAATTATAATGTGCTTAATGATAATTTATTAAGTTTGGCTATCTCTTTCTCTCTTATTTTTTTGTCCCCAAATTTGATTACAATTTACATTTTAATTAAATTTATATTGAATAATTCATTATTTCATAATTTCATAATTCATTATATTTTTATTTCATAATTTATTTTTTAAAATTTTAAATTATGAACCGGAACCAGAACCGCCAGGAGTAGTTCCGATTTTGGTTCATGTTTCGAATTGTGGCCATGACTAACTTCGGTATATGCACCTCGTTCATGTAATTCTCGGAGACATGACCAAATAATTCTATTGCTTCACTTAGAAAGGCTTCACTCGAATGATTAATGGGTTATTTCTTTGCTAATTGTGCTCATTTTTATATTTGGGAAAAACTCACAAAAAAAGCCCAAACCATACCCACTATAACACATTTATCTTGAACTTTTTTTGTGATATAAAAAATCTCAAATTATGTCCATCGTGACACATTTACCATATATTTTTTTCTTGTGATATAAAAGGCCCCAAACTTCTACTTATGCCACACATTTACTTCCGTCAATGCTTTGTTAAATAAATTTTAGCCAAAACAATATCGTATTTATTCCACTTAAGTCAAGTGAGTGTTCTGTCAATACTGTTTGCTTTTCCAGGGTCGATTTTTAGCGATTCTCATTGACAGAATTTTGATAGAGGGTAAATATGTCAAATAGATACAAGTTTGAGATTTTTGGTATCATATAAACAAATTTTAGTGTAAATGTGTCACATTAAATATAATTTAGGATTTTTTTTATGGCTTTTGCTCTTTATATTTTTGGGAGAAATTTATGAAGTTAGGGCAAAAATATAAAGTTCCCTAGAATAATGGACGCTTTTGTAACTTCATGACTGGTCAACGACACTTTCTGTGTCTTCCCAAACCGAGTCCCATCATCATTGGTGCTATGCAGGCAAAGGGCCTCGACTTTTGGCACATGATGACTTGATTAAATCAAATGTTTTGGGCAATTAAGGTGGACAACTCATTGGCCATTGGCTTGTCTGACATGCTGTTGCCTTTGAGAGGCAAATCATAGGAATGCGGTGGAAAAAGATGCATATGTTGCTTAAACTGCAAGGATGTTCTTGTTATGGAGAGAGAACTTTGTAGTACAATCATAGATGCCATTTTGCATCATCTTCAATGATCATCCTCACTAATGACTCCGCAGTCAACACATGACGGGTTTTAACCCATTTCACTAACCTGAAACTGAGGTTGTTTGACATGGGAATTTTCAGAAGAAAAAATGTAAATTAAACTATCCGATGGAGCATGAATTTTGATTGGATAATCGTTTGCTCGCATTTAACTGATTTAATCGACCGGAAATTTATTGATCCTGTTCATTTTTTATAACTTGTGTCACGTGTTTGAAATTTAATTGGACATGGTGCCGAGTGCATTATAATCGGTCTAATTTTTTTCGCTATTTATAAATGACCCCTCGAGGCATGTTCACTTTTTTTTTTGTGAAGTGAACTTGTCTCCATCTTTTTGTAATGCCCGCCGTAGGAATGACTATTTCTTTTGCTAAAGGCTGAACTTCGGCTTGAGTTGCAATTTTTTTGTGATTCAAGATGTCGTCTAGATATATAGAGGTCAAGACCATTAGGACTCTAGAGAAGTTCAAAATCTATTGAACTTTCATAAGAAACAATAGACCTTTATCCCAACTCAAGTGCAAGTGGGAACTTGAATCAAGATGAATAAGTGAAGCATCCACGAAGAACGCTATACAGAGATCCGGAGCACCATCATTGTCTCTGATCAAACATGCAGGTGTGTGTTCCTTCAGAGATTCTGGCGACGTTCACCTACCATGCAGAGACATCCTTCAATTCTCAATGGCGTCGTCCTCCCGCCATGCAGTTAATTTTGTTTATGATGCGAAAGCAACTCTTCCTCGTGTTGTCATTTCGTACCCGACTCCTCGAGCTATGTCTCGGATTGATGGATTGTAAGTTATGAACATGAACCGTGTGCAAACTTACTGAATATTAATACGGGTGATGTCTGTATTTGCAGCGCACCGATCATCTCCGATTAGAGATGGTGCAAAAAGATGACATGCATCCGTACTAGTAATTTGCCAGTGGACCGTGCAAGAAATGTAGGTCATCCTGAAGTGCATTTTTCGCGTTTGATTCGAAACAAGCTGCTTCATGGAGAATTGCAGCTTAATATCAGCAGAACTTGGTTACACTACTCCAGGCTTCTTTGGGAGCACATCAAACCCTCTCGAAGATGCAACTTCACAAGATAGATGCAGTAAATCGAAAAGCGGTCTCCACCTCCTTCGGGGCGTTATCGAAATGGATCGCGGTGCTGTGACTCGTGGGAAAGGGGTTGCCCATCACCATTTTAGCTCACGACCAGGATGGGTCCCGGATATTCTCGGTCGGGAGAACACTGGCAACAATGGATCCGGAATCGACTGAAAGCCGAGGCATGACGACTTGCGGGCCTTGAAGCATTGAAACGACAGAGTTTCTTCTGTAACATTCGACAGCGACCGTGTCAATATATATTGAGCAAATCGCATGCGCAAGGAAAAGGAATTGAACCTTGGCAAATGCTCCCACGTCATCTTTAATGGCATCCATGCACTTTATAAAGCCTTCACTCTGCTTAAACTAAGAGGCCATGCCTGAAGAGCTCGGAAAGAAGTCTTCTTCTTCCTCTCATCAGACGACGTTTTGACAAAGGTTTAATGGAGTTCCGCTTCGGCAAAGATATACGATAATCAGACACGGTGGAGGAGGATCGGTGTCCTGAGCACCCTCACGCCCCCCGATATTTTCCTCCATCTCTGGTTCGAGCCTCGAGCAAGGCGACTTTCCTCTTGGCCCATCCCCGCCTCGCGACGACATCGGGCTCTCATCCTGACCCCGGTATCATCCCTGAAAATTTGATTAAGGAAATACGGAAAATGATCGCCATTGGAATCAATTATTAAGGAGTATTTGATAAGGATTCATTTCTTAATTTGTAAGTAGTAAGAACCAAACAAAAGATTAGAATGAATAGGGAAAATGACACCACTAGTTCCTGAACTTTGTCCCAATATTCAATATGGTCATGAATTTTTAATTTATTCAATATGGTCCTTGAACTTTTAATCGAATGTGCAATGTGGTTCCTGAATTTTTAATTTGTTCAATGTAGTCTCTGAACTTTTTGTACATGCTCAATTTAGTCATTGAACTAAACAATACATGGATCATATTGAACCCAAAGACATAATAATTTGGGAACTGGATTAAACATTTATCAAAAATTCAATGACCATATTGAACAAATTAAAAAATTCAAGGGCCACATTGCATATTGGGGAAAAGTGTTAGAAAAGTCATAAACATGTTGCATTAGTATCAATTTAGTTTTAAATCTTTTTTTGGTGCCAATTCAGTCTTAAACCTTTTGTCTTTATGCTAATTTAGTCATTTCAGCTAATTTTGGTCCGATTTTGCTGACGTTAATGCCGACCGGCCTACGTAGCACCGCCGGAAATGATGTGGACAACTTTTAATAATATTTTTTTGAATTTTTTATATTTTTCTTTCCCTTTCTTCTTCCTCCAGTTGTCGCTGGTTTGGCGATCGGCTGGAGGTCAAGGTTGGTGAACCCGTTGGCCACTAGTGAGGCTCACCCTTGCTAGCGACGGCAAAGGCGAGCCTCGCTAGCGGCTGGGCGAGGCACAACCTCGCTGGATTTGGCAAGGTCGGGCCTCACCTATGGTCGGCGAGGCTTGACCCTCGCCAGATCCGGCGAGGGCAAGCTTCGTCCACCCCGGCGTGAGGCTTGAGCCTACGCTGGATGGACGCGAGGGCGGCCTCTAGCTGGGCTAGGTGAGGTGCAACCTTGCTGGATCTGGTGAGGTTGAGCCTCTCCCATGGCTGATGAGGGCGAACCTCGCCCAGCCCAGTGCAAGGCTCAAGCCCTCGTCGAATGGCCACAAGGATGGCCTCGAGCTGGGCTAGGCGAGGCACGACCTCGCCGAATCTATCGAGGTCGGGCCTCCCTCATGACAGGCAGGGCTCAACCATCACCAAATCTGGTGAGGGCGAGCCTCACCCAACCCAGCAAGAGGCCACCCTCGCAACCATCTAGCAAGGGCTTAAGCCTTGCCGCCCTCGCCAGTCGCCAGCCGGGCCGGGCTCGTTAGAGGCTGGCGAGGTTCGTCAGCCCTGACCTCCAGCTAGTTGCCAGACCGATGACTAGTTGGAGGAAGAAGAAGAAAGGGAATGAAAAAAAAAGAAAGAAAAGAGAAAAACTAAAAAAAGAAAAAATATTCAAAAAATATTAAAATATTATTAAAAGTTATCTATGTCATTGTCGGCGGTATTACGTAAGCCGATCGGCGTCCACGTCAGTAAAATCCTGCCAAAATTAATTGGAATGACTGAATTGGCACAAAGATAAAAATGTTTAGGACTAAATTGGCACAAATAATGTTTAAGACTAAATTGACATAAATGTAAAAGGTTTAAGACTTTTTTTACACTTTTCCCTTGCACATTGGGGTGTGATTATCTCAAATGAATACTACACAAGATTTGAAAAACATGGTATGTGATGAAGGAAACTTGTTTGAGTCATTTAGATGCACGACGGGGCTCAGATTTCTCGATAGACTTTTTCAAATGCAAACAATTTCGTATTTGATCCATTTACTAAGGCTTTCAGTCAAGCTTTTTTTGGCTTTGTTATTAGGGGAATATTTCATAAGTTCTGTCATCTATCTAAAGAGACGTCATCATCATAAAAAAAGAAAAAAATAGTGGCACTAATTAATAGAAGAAATAAGAAATCCAACCAAATTTATGTGTTTGGGAGAGAGAGAGAGAGTTCATTGAACGAAAAAAGGAAATTGTTTAATTAGTCCTAAACCTATTATGTGACTGCTAATTCAGCCATAAAATTTTTAATATTGCCAATTTAGTCTTTAACATTTGTGCAAATTTCTAATGTAGGCCTTCTAACAAGTTATTTCCGGAATCGCTGACATGGCAGTGTACCACGTAAGATGGTCGACAATGATTGGATCGCTATGTTAGTAATTTTCAATGAAAATTAATCGAAAAAACTACATTGAATTTCTTGCAAAAGTTTAAGACTAAATTGGCAAAATTGAAAAATTTAGGACTGAAGTGACAACAGTACAATAGATTTAGGAATGATTGAGTAATTTTCTCAACCAAAAAATGACATCGTTTTGTCCATTGATGGAAACACATTTACTGACATGTAGGCACCCCAGTGTTTTCATAGAAATGAGACAATTGCATTAAGTTGTAAGAATCCGAATGGGAATTTTAGTTTAGAAATGATCACATATGGTGACACATTGGAATTAAAAAATATATATATATATATATTAAGATTTGAATTTCTTCGTTTTGTATTGCTATACATAGTAGCAAATTAAATAAGTGTACTTACCAAATCAACTTTTTCCATACAAAAAAAAAAACCAAAATCCAAGGCTCGATCAATGACCCACTTATCTACCACTGCAATGGTTAATAAAGTGTTTCAAACTTGATTTGCAAGTCGAAAATCACAAATTTGATTCCCAAGTCCATTCTAGGTCTCAAAGGGACTTTGTTTAGCCTTCGAAGGGTGGGCTTGCATTTAGGTGCATTGCCTGTCTTGGGCTTTTTCTCCTTGTATTGCAGTGGGGCTGTGGTGACGTGTTTGCTTAGTAGACAATTGATACTTCATTAGCGTCTTAAACTGATCATTCCAACAATGACTGGGTAGGTTTTAATTCGGTCAAAACCTTCGGCCATTAATGACCTTCGGCTATTAATGTCCCACATATCTTCTAACATTTTTTTATCAAGTCATTTTTGTTAACCTTCTCAATTCGATCCACCATGAAAAAATGGTCTAAAAAGTCACAAATTTATTATACGAATTTCAAGTCAGTCCTAAACTTTCCAATTTGACTAATACAGTCCTAAACCTTTTGATGATATCCTTATATGGTCCATCTAGCCAATTTAAATCAGAAATCATTGACATAATGGCAAGAAGAAAAAGAGACCAAGAGCAAAAAAATAACTAATCCAGCAACAAAAAATAAAAATAAAAATATCGTTTTTGGATCTCAATTCTGAAATCACCTAGCTCTCGAAAAATCCTCATATTTCGAGTTTTTCTTTTTTTCTTAAAAATAAAACCCAAAAATTAGAAATTTCTCGTTTTTTTAATTATTTTTTTAATGACAGCATCGTTTCGATGGCCAATGATTAACGTCAGATCTGGCCACGACACTTACAGGATCTCTACGTCAAAATCTCTCGATTTAAGTAAGCCGATGCGCTACTTTGAAAAAATCATCAAAAGATTTAATACTAAATAAATCGAGTTGGATCATTACATCCGGGGTCATTATTTGATAGCTCTCACTTGTAAACCGCTTTACAAAATAACTCCTCTTCGTTGTGGGCTTGGGGTGCCACACCATGTCTATTGACATTTATACAATTAAATGAACCCCTACGGGTAGCGAAGATAGTGGAGGCCCATATTATTGTACGGACAAATCTAAGTACGCCCTTATATATATTTTTATAAATTTGTACCCAACGTAAATTACTTGTGATAGTTGATTTTTTTTTTTAATATATCTCTTTTAATAATAATGCTCCTTCTATAATTATTTCAAGGGGGTAACTTTTAAATAACAAAGTTCATTGAGTAAAAATCGTTCTTTTCAAGATCCAAAGGTGGGCGGTTGGGCTCCTTGCCACAAAATCAATGTGTGATCCAAGAAAGGAAGAAAATAATTTTCTTTTGGAAAATATCGTAATGAGATTTTTTTCAAACCATTAATTATATCACTTAAGTTTAATTACCCTATCTCGCCAAAAGTTGGGCATGGAATTTTCGCTAAATAGATGAGAAAAGCATCTCTCAAAAGTAGGAGCACATCCTCTCATTGTACAATAGATGAATAATTATGTCAAGACGACCCCAAATAAAAATTTGATTTTCGTGAAACACTCATCGCATTGCGTGCACTTAATTTATTATGAGCGTATTGCATGTTGCTCCTTACAGTATACAGTAGATGGGTTTAACGTCGATCTCTACTATTTGAAGGGTTAATATCACACGAAAAATCATAAACTGATACACTTGTAATAAATTTATTAAAAACTAATTTTTTGACCATCAAAAACTTCAAATTGATACATTTATGACAAATTTACTCTCCATTAATTTCCGTTAAATTGGATTAATACGACGAAAAACCACAAATTGGTGAACATATGATAAACGGGGGTAAAACCACAACCTGATATATTTGTCAACTGCCATGTGTTATCCAACTCATAAATTTAACGGTAAAATTCAACGAAAATTAACGGAAGGTAAATTGTTATAGGTATATTAGTTTGGAGTCTTTGGTGGTCAAAAAATTAGTTTTGAGATAAATTTATCACAAATGTACCAGTTTTGAATTTTTCGTGATATTAACCTAGTCAGGCTCATGCAATAATTAGAAATATTTTTTCTTTTTTTTTTTAAAATTTTCCTTTGTGTGTGTTTTGCCCGAATTTCTCCTACAACGAAATATCTTTCACAGAAAGTAGATCTTTAGCTTTTAATTGAAAGAGATTGGGTTCTGTGATGATCTCGGATAGGAAATATCCAGGTGAATATAGAAATCGAACACTTTGCTCCCAATGGAATTATACAAACACATATTATGCTAGAATTCAATCGACAATAAGACTTGGAAAGTACAATCGATACAAACGAACCAAACCTTGACAGACTTTGCCGGAATTTAATTGATGACAAAGCTTGACAACACAATGACACTACACCAGAATTTGATCAACAACGCAATACCCAGGATGGAGACATACACCAAAATTTAATTGACGACGCAAATTTGAAAGCTATGACTAAGAAAAGTAAATTGTAGTGCAAGAAAATAAAGATAAAGATAAATTTGTTTGATTTGTGCAGGGGCCCTATTTAGTAGGGGTATGCAAAATGGATCACCTGGATCGAACCAATCCGTTTGGTCTGGTTCTCAAGAGTATCGGTCCGATTCTCGATTTCTAAAAGTGAAATTGGTGTCTAGACGATCCGATTCCCGATCCTAAGGGGGAATTGGATCGGACCGGACCGACTACATATTCTTTTTTTCATTTTTTCTTTCTTAAAAAAAAATTAGTTAAATGTAAACTAAACTCATATATGACAGCTTTCCCCTTATCGTCGCACCACAATGACTCTTTAACTCATCGTTGCTTCCGTCAATATGTTGAAACTTGTCACTTTCTCTTGTTATGATGAGAAAAAAATAAAAGAAAGTGATCGGTTTCATTGGACGGGACCGGACATCGATCCGGTCTCCGATTCTCAAAATTAGGAACCAGTCCTCTTAGTTTAGTTCCCGATTTGACTTTGGAATCAGACTAGACCGGGAACCAATCATCCCTACTATCTAGTAGATGACCCTTCGTATTTATAGTGGGCATGCAATAATTGTCTCTAGACGGTTTCCAACGGTTGTGTCTTTTGTGGTCGGTTTCCATTGCTCGACTAGACCGAGAACCGATTACCCTTACTATCTAGTAGATGACCCTTAGTATTTATAGTGGGCATGCAATAATTGTCTCTAGACGGTTTCCAATGAATGTGTCTTTTGTGGTCGGTTTCCATCTATGATTCTTAGATCTTCTTTCTGAACAATTATCTCCCTGAAAACGAGCATTAACTGTTCCCATGTTGTTGCAGCTAATGATCTCTCATCGGTAATTGTCCCACGATTATACCGCTTCTTGGTTCTGTCTTCAATATTCCTTCATTTCCATACTCAATATGGCAACTGTTCCCTCCATGGATGCGCCCATCTCTTCCCGATTTCAATCGTTGTCTTGGAACCGTGCCTCTTCTCCTTTTTACTGGTTTCTCGTGTCCTAAAGACCTTCGGCCAATGTTTTGCCATTTGCATCATTGCCGACATTTGTATCCATCGATGTTTATGTCCCCAACATGTGTTCATCGACGATCTGACCATGACTGCATGTAAATAGTATTACCGAAACGCGGATGTCATTGAAACTCCAGAAATGGATTTTCATTCAAGAAAGTGGATGTGACTCGTTCAAATCTCACCCGACTCGCGAATCTCATGATGCGAAATTTATTAAATATCTAAATGAAGAAAAGTTGCTATTTTCAATACAATGGGAATCGCTTTTTGGAGAAATACTAAGTGAAAAAATAATAACAAGAATATTTGGACAGGACATCATAGTATATAATGTTTTAATATAATATCTATAAGCACTATAATTCTGCCACCTGGGCTTGTCGCTTTCGTCGGTGGGGTTTACCGGGGGTTGGTGGTGCCCCCTCTCTCTGTGTCTCTGTGTCTCTCTCTGAACATGAAGCTCGTGGCTAGCGAGCGGCGTCGCGTCGACCCACCAAACGCGAGAGACCAAACGCCACCCAAAGTTGCAACGTAAACTGAAACTGCAGCACAGGACCCATCTCTCTATCTATCTCGCTCGCTTGCAATCATTCTTGATCTGGGCACGTTCTTGAAATGCCTTCTGGGTCGGCGACGGGGCGAGCTGGTTTCATCTGATCGTGCCTCCGCCTCCATCGCCATGGACATTCAAACTGTAGAAGAGAGGTGCGCCTCCTCCTCCTTCTCTCCCCGTCTCGTTTTGTTTCTCTTTTTCGCCTGCTCATTTCTGTATCCGCCAGGAAAATTTTGGTTTTTTCATTTGTTTTCGAGGCGGGTGGATGGTTTATCTTGTTCTGATGTGGACGTTCTTCGTGGGAATTCAGCTGATTGAGCTGCGACGTAGTCTTTCTCTTTGCCCCTTCTCGGGTTGTTTGGTTGTTGTCGTCTCCATGTGTAAAAAGAAGGCTCGTTGTTAGTTCATGTTGTTGGAGGAATTTTAATAGACTGAGGAAGGTGATGGGTTCTGCTGGATTCGATCCACCTTTCTTTGTTCGTCTACTTGATTTGGCCACTTTACTTATCTATAACTGAAATTTTTATGGCGGTCTAAATTGCCCGTGTTCTTCTTTGGTCAATGCTGAAAAGGTGAATGCCGACTTGGCAACAGATACATTTCTTGGACAGGGAAAGAGTATAGACACGTGGGAATGTGTTTGGGACTCTCTGTAGTTTGCTATGTTTTGATCTTCTCGTTGTAATTGGGCGAGTCCAGGTTCTTATGATAATCAGCGGATGTCGTTATTTGTCTGGTCTCGTACCCTTTATCTATTGAGTGGACAAGGATTGTTACGCAGAACCTTCCTTTGAATGTGAAGAGATCATATTTCACAAATATTATAGATTCTGGGTTTCATTGTTTTGGGTTATTTATGCTGATCATTTTCCCTTGTGAACTGTGTTGACTTGTGTCACTGTCACACTATAATTCGTTCAGCATGATCAGTGGCCTCAGGAAGCTGCTTGTGAATCTTTTGGATGATTGTAGCTCCTAAGAAATCTGATCACTTTAGCCTCATGACCACATCTTTTTGGTTGATATAATGATAGAGCGAGTTGTACTGAAGGAGTGGGAAGATGCTTCCTAGTTAGATGTAGTGATATAGGTTCCTGTTTGCAGTGGTTCTTTGAATCATGTTTCTTGGAAGCCTAGGTTGCAGATCTTTTGCAATTCGCTGGTTATATGAGACCCGAAAATTTGGTGTTAGAAGCCTTTTGGGTCAGAGAAATGTTGCACCGGCACCCTAGAAAGATAAGTCTCTTTCATTTTTAATGAGCTCCAAATATGAGTAGGTGTTGGTTGTTGCACTCTCTACATATCCAGGAAGTGGGAATCTAGAAATGTTGGATAAACTTTTGGGTATAGTCAGATGAATTAAGTGCTGAGAGATGATATTTTCAGTGATTGGAAGAAGGGTAGGTGAATAAGGAAACTATTATCACTTGGAAGCAATCACCAAGGGCATCATAGTAAATATACATAAATACAATAGATAATTGGTGGGATTTCATGAGAGTATCAGTCTAGAACAAATATTCATGGGTTTGATAGCTTGTTTTTTCACGGTAATGATTTTTGTCATCTGCTGAGACTGTTTAAGGGTAAAAAAGAGGGCAAGCCACAATAAATGTTTTCATAAAGCTGGAGGACTTTATTCACCCTTTGGTTCATCATCTTTGGATTCATTCATCTAGTCAATCCTTTTCGGCTATTAGTTGGTCATTTTCATTCCAAGTGATCTAGCAATATCAATTTTCTTCAGGATCTTGATTCCAGTGGCTGATTGATCTTTTGAAATGGTTAATAACATTCTATTTTGGTTCAGATATATTAGTCGGTGCAGAGACCATGGCGCCCTTACTAATCCTACAATATTGTCCGGCTTCTTCAAGGTTGGTGTTAAATATGGTAATTTCTTTATTAGAAATCTGCATATCAAACCTTCTCCCGTTTTTATCCCCTTGTCAGACGTGGAAAATGTTTAAAAGGTAGCTTTTGGATCATTTTCCCGTGGAAGAGATAATTCTTGTATAACAGGAACTTGGACTAATGACATTTTTGTTGCATGCTTGTAATCTGGAAGTTGTCACTTGTCAGTGCTGAAATATAGTAGACAATACAGATATGAGCTATTCTGGAAGTGGAAGTTAGGGAATTAATTCCAGCATTTTGAACCTTTCTTGCAATTTCTTCTAGCAATTGATGGAAGAGTTCTCAATGGAAAAATTTGGCTCTACAAGCAGCTATACTTGAATTGATTTGTTGAATACTAACATGGATTTTGCAGCATGTGTTTATGAAAGATAGTTGTCACCTAGTGTTTGGGCAAAGGAAATATTGGCTTTGTATTTAAGTCATTGCACTAAACTGAATGGGATATTGAGGCCGAAGAGAAATACCTTTACAATCAATGAATTTCATATCTCACGAAATGATTCTGGTCACAGGCAGTCAAAATGCCCAGTTCTCTAGTTTGATTCTTTTGTGAATTTGGATTTGTGTGGTCTTTTTCTTTACTAGAGTTCTCACCATAGTCTCCTTATATGATCATGTTATATTCAGTGAACTTATGTTAGCATCTTGAGGATATGAACAACTTAACTGAGTCACATCATCTTGGAGATAATAAGTTGTGTTGGCTTTCTGTTTATGCCTCCTGACTCCTATGTTGTACAGATCAAAGGAACAATACATTCTTTTCTAGTGCTTATCTTATTATTTTGGAACTTTTTCTTGCCTTCTTCCTACCTTGTTCCAAAACATGCCTGTGATTTTCGTTTTCCTTAATTCTTTTTCGTTTTTTTAACTTGTCAACTGTCTTAGACCCTTGTGTCCCTTCTTTCCTTTGCGTTTCTCTCTCATACATTCGCATTTGTGGAACAAAAGTTTCTTATATTATGAGTAAAATAGTTCTAAAAAAGGTATGTATAGTTAAAATATCTGTCTTGTCCCCCAAACTTAAATTCTTGGTCCGCCATTGCGTATTCACCTTCTCATGAGAAGTGACTATCTGTCCAGAGTAAAACTCATTTTTATATTAGGTTTTTGGGCACTTTATTTTATCACAGATCTGCAACTTTGCCAACAAGTCAACTTTATTCAATTATTTCTTCTCTTTCATTTTGTTGCCTGCCTTGTTCTGCGGCCTGTCTGCAATGTCTCCATTCTCTGACTCTGCTACCATATTTTTCCCTGTTCCTTTGTCTTCTTGTTCTTTGACTTGTTTACCATGCAAAGTCTCAATTTAAGGCGATGAAAATCAATTTTTTCTGGAAGTTGAATATGTCACTTGTGTACTGCTGCTGGGACTAGTACACTCCAGGGGCTTTCTCCCTCTCTTGTTTTCTCCCTTGGGTGAAGGGGATCTCCAAGGGTCCTCCTTTTCATGTGATTATTCTGGATTAAGTCTTACCGGCTCATTTCTGCTCACTTATTTGCTCATCTAAGATATCTGATGTGAGTCCTGCTCTAGTTTTGGCTTGGCCTTTTTGGGTGGTAAATTTTCTCGAGGTAGTGAAAAAGGTTTTCTTTTATCTTATTTTTTCTATTCATCAAATTCACCATCTCTTCTCTAGTCGATAATAGCTAAAGTTCCCTTTATCAACTAATTGTGCTTTAATAGTGCCATAGTGCCAAGCAGTTAGTGGAGCTTGCTTTACTAATATAACAAATTTTGTGAATTCAAGTCATTGGAACCCTACTTAGTGACTTTGCCCAAGTGCTTGTTTCTTTGACCTATCTTAATGTGCTTTTGGATGTGCATGTGTGCATGATGGAGCATGTGCACACACACATTCATACCATGATTGTTTTTAGTGGTAATATCTGTCAATTGGATTTTGATTTTTTGTACTTTTTAGCACCGGACATATTGGTAATATCCATCGTACAATTGTGTTAAGGATGTTCAATTAACTTACTTTCTTTAATGGACTTCATTATTAATTTTCTTTGTTCAATTGAATCTCTTTAAGCATGTTTTATTTATTTGTTTTCTGCTCCATAGGGAATGCTTCCTAAAGATAATTCTTTCTTTTCTTTTATGTTCAGGCTGAGGTCAAAAAAACTCGCCACGAGTTATGTACACTAGAGATCATGCTAGACCGTCTCAAGGATATAGATTTCCATCCACTGCTTGATGTAGTGGTCGACATTGAGGCATCTGAAATTGAAGCAGTTGACATATATAATAAATCATCTGGTGAATTAAAGGGAGAGTATGCTTTATCGCTGATTCGTGCCCTGAATAATAAACTTCGTGTGGTTGATCTCCAGGATTTCTCCTTGGGAAAAGACTTTTGCCGGTACATCCTAATGTCCTTTTGATCTCATGAAGTCATAAAAATTTGATGACATCACATGCACAGTCTAGTATGTTTTTAAGTCCAAATTTTTTGCTATAAGAGTTGTGCACTTTATAAACAAGTTTTGAGCAGTTTGGAAGTGCGGTAGCTGAGAAACAGATTCCTAGCTATCTTTGGCTGTGGAGGGTTTGAGGGCTTGAGATCAGATTGAGAGTTGATATTGGTTTTCTTTTCGATTTTGCATTCGATATGCTGCTTTAATCCTGAATAGATAGTTATCACTGAAATAGGAAAACAAATAAAAATAAACTGGAGTCACTGGAGCAAGCCATTTGATGTTTTCAGGACATTTTTGCTTGCATGGACACATTTTACTTGGTGGCTGCTCTTGAATCTGCAGTGCCACTTCCACTCAAGTGCCCATACCTTTGTTAAAAGATCTTTTCAGAGGAAGAATGCAATTTTTATTTGCATTAAGGATCATTTATATTTATCGCTATTTTGTACAAGTTATTATTGTATATATCTGTTGGCCATTTATTATAAGCATATATGAGGTGCATGGGGTACATAGGTGCCCCAACTTCTCTCTTGTTTTTAACCAGTAAAAAGGAAGAAATGTGGATAGCTTATGTTGAAGCACAATTACATATCAAATTGTGCGTAATTGAAATAGATTGAAAGCAGTGGAAAGTTGGACTTTCAGATACTTTACACATGTTTAAAATAAACTTCTGTAGTCTAGCATCTGTGAACCATAAGATTCTGTCTGCTTCTCTCATGTAAACACCCTTATTGAGCTACTTGTTTGATAAGGACAAACTCTGAAAATAAGAGTTTTGACTTGTTTTAGGAGCCTCTTGTTCAACAGTGGCTACAAATAGGTTGTGTTTGGTGGAGTTTTGGAAGATCCATCTTAAACAGTGGCTTTTCTTTTTCTGAAATCTACAGCTGGAGGAGTTAATCATTAGTTGTGGGGGTGCATGGGTGGATGAGGTGTTGGGCAGAGGGAGGGAGTGGAGAGGAGGAGAGAAAGAGAAGAGAGGACAGTGTGGGGGTGGAGGGTCGTCCCTGGGTTCTTTCTGAAAATAGTAGAAATTTTCTAGTGAAAAAAATAAATGGGTGCAGAACTGGAGTGAAGTTGTAGGTGTATTAGAGATAATGAGAGGAGGAAATTGCAGTAAGTAGGTTGTACTAGCATCTAAATGTTACATGGTGAATTATTCATCAATGTTCTCTTATAAGGTAAGAACTGATTTTTTACTAAATTTACTTTGTCAACATCATAATGTTGTTTTGGCGGCTCTTTGAATTAGGGATCTTTCAAGTAGAGGCTTGACATGTGAAGTGTTAAACATGAGGTCTTCCCATTTTCGCAAGCTCAGTATGGTGGGGAAGTTTAGTCGAATACACACTTTGAATTTGGATTACAGCACTTCGCTAACTAGCTTCCATAAAGATTGTTTCGCTTGCATGCCGAATCTAAAGTTTCTGTCGATGTGTGAGACAAGAATTGCTAATCTCTGGACAACTACTGCTGCGCTTTCCAAACTGCCTTCTTTGGTGGAGCTAAGGTTCCAAAGACGGTTATATCATGGGGATGTAGAATCTTATATTGCGTCATCAAGTGGCAATGAAGATGGCAGAGTTGGTCCCTTTCCAGAAGAACCAATGATTGACATTGTGACACTCGTAGATCCGAATTTAATCTCAGAGACTATGCTCAACAATCTAATGACAGTCGCTAATGTGATGGGCAATCCTGAACTACAAAGGGAAGGGGAGGAGTCATCAGATGATAGTGAGGTTGATTTCTCAAGTCAGAGGCAAGAATATGGTTTCATGCATGAATTAACCGCGGCAATCAGCGAGTGGAGTGGGAGGGCCGATGTGCATGATGAGGTAATGATTGAATTTATCTTTACATACTTGGCATTTACGTCGTATGAGCAGCATGTCAAGGCTGTTAAACGGAATCTAGTTAACAGTTCAATATTGTACTTGAATAGGAAACAGAATCAAGTCTTCACTTCTGATTTTGTGGATTTGTGTGAAGAGAACAAACTTCTGATTAGATGCGTAACAGTTTGGAAATTCCTAGAAAGCCATCATGTAGTTAAAGCCGAAAGCCGTTTTTAATGTAAACTAATGTATACATAAACCAAAAAATACTCCTAGAATAGGCTCTGAATAATGGTAAGGAGGATATGGTAAAAGAACTTCTTGAGAGTTAATGATACTGGTGCAATTACACCTTTTTAAACAGCTTTTCTTTTGTGTTTCTTTCATCTGAACTTTGTTTTCCGCCAAAACTTGATTATCACAGAAGTCATCGAGTCTCTCATGCGAAAAGAACACCAAAAAGATTTGGACTATCCTTTCATATACGTGATTATATGAAAGTGTTATATCCTCGAGCTTAATAATATAGAATTGATTGATTATATAGGTCGGTACTACATTATCATTGGATGTGTTACTTTATCCAAATACTATACCCCGCCTTCATTTAACAACTTAAGCTTTTGGAATAATTGGTAGTAGTCCCTCCAAATTAACATGGTGTCAAAGTAGATGGTCTTAAGTTGAAATCTTTCTTGCTCCCTTAGTTGCCGCTCCTATTATCAATTTCATGCTTAGGCTTAGGCCAAATTCAAGCCTACGCGTGAGGGAGAGTGTTACAACATTTGAATATTAACTCATGTCTTCATCTAACAACTTCAGATATTGGGTTGGAGATTCTAATAGGAAAATCAACCCAACATAATGAGATATACATTAGCAACCATCATAGGCTCTACTTGAATTGTAGTGGGAGTGAGTTGAAAAAATGTCCCAAGTCAAATTGAAAATTACATAGTCTTTATAAGACATTCAGAACATCTTGGTTTCCTTTGCTTGTTTATAAATAAATATATATTGGATGTATTTAGCTGCAATGAAAATGCAGGTAGAAATGACTCTATTAGCATCGTGAAAATCATCATTCAATGTCATGAATGACAACAAGCTGCAGTGAATGGAAGAGAAATCATCTCTTTATTGTTTGACGTGATCTTGTCTAAAGGTCGGAAAAATCTCATTTTCTTTTCCAACTGTTGTCTGTCCTATAGGTTGATTCTGGAGCATCTCTCAGCCACAGTGAAGAAGAATCTATTGGTGCTTCAAGCACAAATTCTTCTACAAATATTGCATCGAGATACATTTCCTGTTGCTCTTCACCTATATGCTTCAAGAAACACTACAGAGAGTTCATGATAGCTTCTTTACCCCATTTGAAAATGCTCGATGAATTGCCCATTAGAAAGAATGAGAGGGAACAGGCTGCTGCTACCTTTTCACAATACTTTGAGCACCTCCCCTACAGAAGGAAAGCTAAAGAGAGTGTTCTTAGTATCTTGCAAAACCGTGAAATCAAAGAAAGTCGGAACCTGGCTCGCGCAAATAAACAAAAGAATACATATCCTTCTGGAAAGTCTCAATATTTCTACACCAGGTCACTTTGTGCTGCCAGAGTAGGATCTTGTCCTTGGCCTTCATTGCAACCGCTTTCTTGTTCTAGTTCAGGAGGTGAAGCTCTGAACTTTCGGCCCAGACAATTCGAGTATCATCCTTCGGATTCTTCCCTTATGGTTTTTGGAACATTAGATGGTGAGGTGATCATTATCAACCATGAGAATGGTAAAATTGTCAGTTGCATCCCATCTTATGGAGCGATGAGTAGTGTATTGGGACTCTGTTGGCTCAAGAAGCACCCCTCTCTGGTAAGTATGGATTATCTCAATTTACTTAAGACTAGATCTACATCGGAATGAGTGCTACTTATCTAGACATGTTGCTGCAGATTTGATTACAACTTATTACTACTTTGGAGCAGGCATGTGCCATTTTGAAGCTCTTGATGTGTGAAATTAACAATTGAGAATTTTGGCTGCTCTGTGTGTTTTCGGTCTAATAATATCCACTTTCTTTTGAACTAAATCTTGCTTTATATAGCATCATGTTCAGTTCCAAGCATAAGAAAATGGGTAATTATGTAATGTTTATACTGAGATTGTAAAAGCAGTGGAGATTATTTAGTTTCATCTATATTTCGTTATAAAATTGATTTTATTTGACTTTGAGGAGGAGACTTTTTGGCGAGTTTGGTGTTTGTGGTGGCTGCAGCTTTTAGCTTGCTGTTGTTTTTTGCTTTTAACGTTTTTGTTCCGACTTTTATGTTATTGAGTACAACTCACTGTGAATAGTATAAATATTGATCATTCCAAATCTTTAAAGCATATAAATATTTACATTTAGAATCGGATTTTTTTCCTAAATATATACACATAGTTTTTTGAATTAAAGCAAAAGGCCACCTTTTGGCTTTTGTGCTGAAAGCAGTAAGTGTTGTGCAAAAGTCCTCTTCCCCACCCGCCCCCCCGCCCAACAAACTAGGCATGAAGCTATAAGTTGTCATTAAAAGGATGTTTAGGATTAGATTGCTTGTCTGTGTTCCTTTCACCGATATCTTCTTCATTACTTTTGCTAGGATTTGAAATCCCAGAAAGCCACCAAGGGGAGAGGGATGAATTGGTTGAAAGTAATAATGCCTAGTCTTCTTTTCCTTGAATAAAACTGCATGAAGTCAAAATATTCATAGGGAACTCATTTTCGTATCCCTATTTCTATGTTTGTGGTGCCATGAATTACCACACATTTGATGATGTAACCTGTATTTGGAGCAATATCAAATATTGCGAGTTGTTGTGTTACCATCAAAATTCATATTTAAAGTTCTAGGAATAGAAGGAGATTTCTCAACAGGATCTTCTTCATTATACTCTTTTAGCAGGTTTGCCCATAGAAATCTATCTGCTCATTTAAGACACTCTTGAATCATTTGATCACAAACTTATGTTTCTTTCTGCCTTACCAAAAAAAAAAAAAAACTTATGTTTCTTTCTTCTTAAATAATAAAATAAATAGCCTATCATGATTCGAAAGTGGAAAGGAAAACATAGTGTGAATTCTATCATGTATCATACCAGATATAACACCATAATTGTCAAATACATTTATCCAATATGAAATAATGAGCCACAGTATGGATTATGATCTATAGTAACATCCATCGGCTTATGACTGGCCGGAACTGATCTAATAATGGTTATCTAATATAAGATACAAATAGAAAAGTAGATAAAGTGGAGTTTGTTATTAAGTTAGTAGTCATACCACCACAAAGATCTACTTTACCATTTTTGATATTAATTAGAACAAGAAAAAAAAAAGATTACAACATTGATAGGACAATCTTCTACCTGTAATACGTGTAGTTTATCAATTAGACTACATTTGATATAGTAGTTAATAAAATTTTATTTCCTATTGGGAACTTTATATGATTATTCATTCACCAGTCACATAGGATAAAAATCTGATTTAACTTTATTAAGTTTGTATAAGAGTCACAAAATTAGTGCAAGGTTGTACAACTTCATGGGCGTTACCGATCTATCTTTAAATGTATGTATGCACTTGCATAATCTCATGTCACAAGTTACAACCATCACGCATTTGGAAAAAAAGAGAAATTGATATATTGTATATGCTTCTTTAGCTGTATAAGTTTTTTGGTCGAACTTTAGCTTTGTTGATAAGAGTCCCAAAAGCTACATAACTTCCTAATTAATTTTATAATTTTATTGTATCGATATACATATCCATGCATTTCGTATTATCATACCCCATTGCAACTCCATATTTGCTGTCTTCATTAGTTACTATTAAAGACAAATTATCAACAGAAATCCCTATTCAAAACTAAGTACAGAGTTTTATTGTTTAGTCAATTCCTATATAGTTTCCGTGTACATGTCATGAATTTAATAGAAAATTTCTATTCACATTATGTCGGTTACCAACTTATTAACCATAATAGAATATTAGATAAGGTAATTTTCAAATTCATGCGAGACATGGGTCTTCAACTAGTAACTTGATTAGAACACGAGTTGGAAGCATGCCGGTTCCAGTTGTGATTTCCAGAATGTGAGATGTCCCTTTTCTTAGTCTGATGATTTTTGAACAAATAAATTGTGCATGCAAAGTTATATTTGGGAGACAGCGAGGTGCATGGGAAGACAGAGAATTGCACCTATGCTGGTAATTAGGTTGTGTGGTCGTGTCCTTTTAACTCATTCTTTCCCTCTGTTTCAATCTCAGCTCATTGCTGGTTCTGACAATGGTTCACTAAAGCTATATGATATCCACCAACTACCTCCAAATAATTCAGGAACATATTCAGGCGCTGGTTCTGTCACTTTTGATGACTTTGATCAGTTGACTTCAGTTCATGTGAATTCTGCGGATGAGTTGCTTCTTGCTAGTGGATACTCCAAAAATGTTGCACTGTATGATATCAACAGTGGAAGACGTCTTCAAGTATTCACAAATATGCATCAAGAACATATAAATGTTGTAAAGTTTGCTAACCATTCCCCATCCCTTTTTGCTACTTCATCATTTGACCATGATGTCAAACTGTGGGATTTGAGACAGAAACCTTTTCTTCCTTGCTACACTGCGACCAGTTCCAAAGGGAATGTTATGGTTTGCTTTTCTCCAGATGATCATTATCTTCTCGCATCAGCTGTTGACAATGAGGTATTTGTTGTTACTAGTAAAAACTACTTGTGAAATCCTGAATTATGCACTTATTTCATTCAATTGTAGATATTAAACTGAGAAATCATCTTGCTTTTAGATTCTCAATAAGCAAGAGATCTAGTCTCATACGTGTCGACATAGATTTAAAGAATCTTTTTAAGAGAAATTGCATATGTAGTCCAAGCGGATAAGTATAATATATGAAGCCAAATATGCTAACAAATGCATACTAGAAGATAATGCTCAATAAATGATCTATACAATTTACGTGAATGTCTTTATTCAAACAGTCAAAATAAAATCCATTGGCCCATAATATTTTATGATCAAGGCTACATACACTTTATTAGTTGTATTGGTGACAATTCTTCCCCTCTTTATAAATACCTGTCGCAAGTGCAAATGTGGTGACCTGTGTCTCAATACTGGAAGGAAATAAATGTACCACCTTGTTTAGTGCACTCCCTGTCCTTTCAGAATGCTCCCCTATTGAATGTCCCAAGCCTTCCGATTTTGAGACCTTTTGACCTCAATCGGGATGTCCTCATAATAGGCCATCTCTTTAATTATGTCAATCCTGGGAACACCTCCAGAAGAAATCATCAAAGTATAATTTATATTTGTTGGAAGTACTTAGTACCATCCAATAGATGAGTTTTGGTATAGTAAGGTCCCAAGCTTTGTGTATTCAAAACTCCCTCCTAGTTTCATCTGTTTAAGCATTCACATCTTTGCTGCTATTGTTTGAGATCTTTCTTCACCCATTTCTTAGGCCATGCTATTTGATATCTGACAGGTTAAACAATTTCGGGCTGCTGATGGAAAGCTGCTTTTGGATTTTGGAATCAATCCAACAGGAAGTTCCCAGAATTATACACGGTCATACTACATGAACAGCAGGGATTACATTATCAGCGGGAGCTGCGATGAGCATGTTGTCCGTATTTGCTGTGCGCAAACTGGAAGGCGTCTTAGAGACGTTTCCTTGGAGGTAAATCAATGACATCTGCGCAATATGGAAATTTTATGGATTTAGCAGGTCAATAGCAATTTAGGCTAACCTTAGAATACTGTGAGTTTGAGATGTGATGTATCTTGCTTTCATACAGAAGAACATTCTGTTCATAAACTTAATGGTGTCTAACTCCTGTCTGATAAGCTCTGTTTACCATTTTACCAGAGCTAGTAGAACATGTCGCACTTCACGATTCGATACTTGTACGGCAGAAGGATGTGTTGTTATGACGGGTTAATTATGATTTAGCTTGATTGTAAATGCTATTCGGGGTATTGGTGGCTTGGAATTTTACTTTCATGTTGTTAAATGATAGATCTCACTTATGAGCTTCAGTTATAGGAGTTATGATCTTTAACAATCAAATAAATGGAAATTAATGATTTCAAATGGGAGGTTGAAGTTACAAACTTATGCTATTAATCATTAAGGCACTTGAAAGTACTAGAATGCGACCTTATATAAAGGCATGTCTCAGTGTCTCTCTATCTAACACTTTGTCAATACGCATGTGCTGTGGAACATGGGATATTTCTTTTTGTGTCCTCATGTGAGGCTAAGTCACAGTTGGTTAAGATTAAGATCTTGCTCAAATTGTCTAAAAAACTTCAAAAAAAATGCTTAGGCATTTGTCAAATAAGCAACGTGGAAATCCTTGTGTACCATGTCTGATAAATAGCTCACATTAGTGATTACACTTTAAGTTGGTAAATATATATCTATTCTATGTGAGGAAATATTAGTAGCCACCATTGAAAGTTCTACATGAAAAGCAAGAATAAAGCTGACATTGTATTTTCTTATTATGTAGAATGGCTGCACAAGTTCCTGTGTCGTTTCACTTATTGAGAACTATATCTTCAGTGAAACCCAATTGTTCAATGTCCTTTAAATAAGATGATTTGGAACCCTCCTGTTGTCATATATTCTGATTTGAGAATTTGAAGCCATCTCCTCACGTGACATTGCAAATGAGTTTCAATATTACATATTGTTACATATTTGTAAATATTGAATTGTGAAAAGGATTGAATCGAGCTGTGAATTAAAAGATTCGTGAACTTTGTTCTCGAATAAGTTAAACATGAAGTGTAGCTCACTAAAACTAGGTTAGAGCTCAAGAATGAAATTAACGAATAGATGACTTCAATCATGACAAAAAATCACTGCTTCAAGAATGATGTAGTTTCTCAAAATCTGATATCATAATTGTCCTCTCTCTCTCTCTCTCTCTTTGTGCAAGAGTTCTTGTGGAGAATGTTAAGGTAGTATAGCCATATCCTTGCTTTTTCATACTAATGTGGAGAAGATAGAGATAAATCTTTCTTATTAGGAAGCTTAAAGATCGCATTCTGGTTATATGCAAACAGAATGAGGTGCAGATTCAGATCCCTTGAAGTCTCTTAGTTTGTTTCCCTTTTAAATGCTGTACATAGGAAAATGCGGAGCTGCACACTGAGCCTTTTTGGAAAGGTGCTTTACCCTTGAAGTAAGCGTAGAATGGGCTTTGGCACAACCCAACAAATACTACAGAATTGGAAAGTTGAATTGCTAAACAAAAGCATAGTGTAGAAGCAATTGATGTGTAGATTCCTTGGATGCTTCATGCAAGTCCTTTCAATTAGAATGTAAGTGTGCTTTGGGAGATTCTTAAAAGTGAGGATTCTTTGCCAAGAAGCTGCCAAAACAAAATGAGATATTTGGTACGAGATTAGGAAGCCAGATAGCTTTGGGAGGAGAAAGACCAGAATCATTGAAGTTAAAATTGCTAATAGCTCTATAATAGGGTTTAATGGGGAGGACTTTGCTTTTAGAGAGATTACATAGAAGCTTCTCTTCCTATGGATTGCCAGGATGGCTACTGCAAAGGCAAAGCAGGAGGAAGAAACATGATCATGCTCCAATCAGTAAAGTTCTTGATAAAAATGAGATTCGGTATGATAGATGCAATAATCAATATACCAAAACTTAGAAATCATGACATTTTAATCATTGATTAGAGAGGAATGAAACCAATCTAAATTTAAGGGGAGAACTATAACACCAAACATTGTGCCAGAAATGTACTATACATCTGTCAATTGTCACCAATCTCAAATCAAATGGGGTTTTGTTTTGCTTAACTACCTATTTAGAATTGATTGCAGTAACTGCTTAACATTCATATGCTTAAGATGTCCTTAATATGTCCAAGTAGTCATAGCCCTGAATTGAAATGCACTTGTTAAGAATCATAAAGCCAAAAAGATGGGCTAATTTTAATCTGTGTTATCTATCAATGTTATATGACCCATATAAGTTGATTAAATAGACTAATTATGGATCATGCATGATCTGAGACCAAGTGGTATTCATCTATTAGTGATGCTATATAGGTTGACTTTACAGTGACAAGACCTAATTAACGATTGAATTAGCTAATTTCTTGTAATGTTGACTGGTATCCAGGTTTTTTCAGTTTGAAACTGAAAATGTCCACCCTCTTTATAGAATGCCTAGTGTGATTGGCACATGCATAGCAAGATATGCCAATTGGGATATAGTGGTGCAATCAACTCATTGTCAGTGTGCTATTGTTGTCTCCGTAATTTTATTAAACAATTGAGCTTCTGTTGAAAAGGAAGTCCTTATCCCTCATGCAAACCCACCAAAAGGAAAAAAAACGTTCATACTTGTGGACACAGATGAAGAGAAAAGAACAAAAGAGATTCAAATGGAAGAAAGATTGACAAACAGAATTTCCTCTGACGCGCATTGTAATTAAAATAGAGTAGAGAACCGCTCCTTTCCTGGAAAGCAGATAATTAATGATCAAAAAGGTAATTGCAAGATGCTGATTGCTGAAACTTTAATGGTCATGTCATCAACTGAAATCATAATCTTCTGAAACTAATGATGTGGAAAGGAATTATCTGTGAGCATAAACTAAATTCAGCTTAATTTCTTTTGTTATGAAATCCTTCGGACCTGTGATGGAAATTTGATTTATCTAATAATAAATATTTTGGTGCAGGGAAGAGGTTCAGGATCTTCCATGTTTGTGCAATCTTTGAGGGGTGATCCTCATAGAGTGAGTTATGCTCTATTTCGCTATTAGTCTTCGATAACAAGAGAATGCATTGTAGACCTAATATATTATCTCAAACTGATTTCTTGTGTTACTGTCAGACTGATGTCTCCATAGTTTTCTGAGAAAAATGTCCATGCAACTTCTGTCCATTTTTGGTTTCTGTTGACATGCTTTTTACATTTTTAGCCAGAGGATGTTTTATATTCAAAGAAATCTATTGTGACTTTTGTAATGATTGAGGTAGCACTTAAAGTATGGATTTGGTCCATCAACTATAACCTCTTGCTAAACCTTTTGCAATAATGTCTTGCACTCTACTTTTATGTTTCTATTTACTTCGTATGTTACATGTGCCACTGGTGCGTTGTAGAATGTCCACGTGTTCAGAGGATGCAGGAAATGATTATTTATATACTAATCTACAAATTTCCGTGAAAATATGGGGGAGAAACTAATATCATTAAATTGTTAAATTTGGGGATAACTTTGCACAAAATTTTACTAGGACTCTACTGGTAGAACGTCATAGCAAATCAGTAATTCTTCATAAATGGAATTGTTCCAGCTGTCTCTTGTTCCTTATTAACATTTAGAATAGTTGAGAGCCTCTCTATGCTCTTTTTGCAATCACAGCCCATTAACATTTTATGCAGTATTTGTATTTTAATATAATAATTGAATGGTTGAGGATCTTCATGCATATAACTTTTAGATGTGGCAGCTGGTTTTCCTTCTATCTTTAGTCCTGTTGAGTATGAAAAGGTTTATATACAGCTGTATCAATTGATGGAAAGAAAGGCAATTGCATCTTAGACAATTAATTTTTCTGCCAAATAAACTTTAGATATCAAATTTTAAGTACCTTTTGCTCATCATCTCTCAGGCATTTTTTCAAGCAATCCTGTTTTTGATTCTCCATAACTTTTCAAGAGGAATCTCCTGGTAGACATGAAATTACTAGAAAATAAAGGGAACCAGGTCATTAGAACGCGTCTCTTGTTGTTTGTCTGGTTGCAAGAAATTTGAGAGGGCAAAACTTCGGGAGAGAATGCCTCACCTTGGAATGTGAATCCTGCTTATATGGTAGTTAATAATGTTCACTTGCAGACTAATTTATACATTTGCTGCTGTTGTTGCTTCCTGAAATCCATGCATTATTTGCTTGCTACATGTCGGAAAGATGGTTATTATTTATTGCATTGGTTACCATCCAAGTGTTAAGTTCTTTGGCACGATCAGCTTTATATGGCTTCTCTCATTTCTCAAATCCCTCAATTATCATTTATAAGCAGCAAAAGCTCACTCTTTGAGTGATTGCTTCCGAAGCAACACACTGTTAGCTGTTTGCTGTCTATTTTGCACTTTCATTTAGTGTTATACTATCTCACGCCGTTTCCATCCTCATTCACTTAAACTACTGTGATCAGGATTTCAATATGAGCATTTTAGCTGCCTATATGCGTCCAAGTTCAAAATCAGAGATTGTCAAGGTGTGATCCGCCTACAATTTGTTATTTCATATGCTCTCAAAATTTTGTGTTATATATTTCTTGGATTGTGAGTTGAATCGAGCCATAATTGCCAGGTCAATCTGCTAGCATCTAGTGACGATACGAAGGAGTACTCTAACAGTCAGGATGCTCCCGTATCCAACAGCCTGGGGGGTTGATGATTCTTAATTTGTAAAATTGTTGTGTATTCTGCTACGAAGTATGTGTAAATATGGAGTTACTGTGTTAACATCAAATGATGAACTCATTTAGCGAGCCTGTCGTGTTGTAAATAATTCACTGCAGGGTGAAGAAACTATGTTTATAGTGGAAGGCATGGCGCAGGTGATACAAAGTTGCTGTGTTAAACATTGAATGATGAACTTGTTAAGTGCGTCTGTCGTGTTGTAAACAATTCACAGCATGGCAAAGAAACTTTGTTTTTAGTGAAAGGCATGGTGCGGGTATCTTGCATGTGTGTCTGCTACCCAATTGCCAGTTGTGTTGTTATGTTGGGGATTCCCAAATTTATCTCTTTAATAAGCTAGATATCTAATTTATACTGTGATTAGCATCTGCAATAGTAATCATTACCATGTAAGCATCACAGGTTTACTGTTAAGCTCAGTAGTTCACTGTGTTTAGGGACTGTTGCATCTGTTTCCAGGGGAAGACTGGAAGGACAAATTAGGCTTGAAAAGTGTGTGAATGCTCGTGCAAAAATCTTTCTGAATCTACCTGGGTTCTGCTGAATTGTTTTTGCTTTTGTTGCCATGTCATCTTGCCATGAAGGTTAGTGATATTTGAATGAGGCAATGAGATGAGACTTGCTTCAGCAACAAATGAATGGGAAAAATGGAAAGTTTTGTGTCTGTCTGCAGCTGTAACCCTCGTGGCTGCGCAAGACTGGCTACCTCTTCTGCTATGTATACTCGATGACAGTGTATTCTTTTGAAAGAAAAAAGTTGTTTAAGAGTGCTTGAACTTATACTTAGTTTCATGTACTTTGTCTAATTGATTTACTTTAATTGATACATGAAAGCAACAAAGAATGTTTAACAGAATGCTTTTTAGGAGTAGATCCAAATTTTATTTTGGGGTATCGACCTTTCGAGGGAATTGTCATGTGATACTAGTGTTTTGAACACTATATTGTATTATATTACTTACTATAGAGTAATTAAATAGGTATATAACATTTCAAATCATTTTCTTTGAGAATTAGATTTCTTGATTGAGACTATGATCTGAACAGTCAATCTCAATGTTCTAGTCTAACCTCAAGCTGTCAAATCGCACTTTTGTTTTGGTCGCTCTCAAAATAAAATCTGTAAAATTTCTCTATTTCCATTCATGATTTAGCTTTGTTATTCATTTGTTTTTTCGGTCAGCAGCATTGTGTGGGGAGCTAACTAGTAAAATGAATAAAGCTGGGGCTTCTTTGCAAATTCTGCGAAAATACGACATTTTCATGCCTTAATCTTTCTGTAGTAAATTTTGAAGTTCAAGTCTGTGGCAGGAGATTTGTCCCGCGAGTTCTTCTGTAGTAACATCTGACCCTGCTCGTGCAATGCAAAATCTTCGATACAATGCTGAGCTTGTTTCTTGAGTTCTGCATAAGCATTCTTTAAGTGAGCTTGTGCAGTTCTTCATTGGTCAAATCTTTCAGCTGTCGTGAGTAGTCGTATTCTCAGGGCTAAAAAACCCTCACTTCTCAATCTTGCCCCCAATTTTCACTTTAGTCCTAAATTTGCCTATGCAATCAAAAATAGCCATCAGACTTCTTCAATATTATCAATGTCAAGAAGTTGCAGTTATTTCGTACGAAAGTGATGGTGTTGATGAAGATGCAAGTTTTGATAATGAATCTTTAACCGATCCTAATGTTGATACTTTCGAAGAAATTAGGACGTATTAGCAGATTTGGGATTAAAGTGAAAATTATGAATCTTTTTTAGATAAAAAAAAAAGTTGGAAGTAGAGTTAGGATTAGATCATTTTTAAGGGTTTTTTTTTTCAGAGCATCTTCACAAGCTGCTACAGTTTTATGACAGTTCCTCGAACTCTGTCACGTCCAGTTTTTTTAAGGCTGTGTCAGTCGAGTCTGCACCACCCACCGACACCTGCGCCTTCATCGCACCGACCACCACCCCTCCAGAATCCCACCCGCTACGCTACCTTCTCTGCCTCCTTCACGTGTGACTGACAACTATCGGACGATGCATACCATCACCAAACACCAGTAAACCACAACGACACTCGCGACAGCACGAGAAACAACAGGAGACAAAGAAGAAAATGGAATCACTTCTCATCCGTCGTTCAATATATAGAGACATAGTTATTACACGAGTACAACATATAATGCTAAACTGAATCTGGACCGTCAAAAGTAACGGATCTTACGTAGAATTCACGTGGATCCCATTACGGCGAACGGTTTCCTTTGAGCTCCGTCCCTCTTTTTTTTTTTTATTTTCATGTGTAGCTTTTATATAAGAGCCACATCTGAACAGGACGAGACCTCCATTGTTAGCCGAGCCCTGAAGATAGAGAGAAACTAGAAGGAAGCCATGAAGATGCTGGCTCCGACTCTTCTGCTCTGCTCGCTCCTCCTGAGCTTCGCTCTCTTGGAGCCTTCATCTGCAATGTCGCGTGAGTAGATAAGCAAGCATACCCTCTCCTTGGCATGCTAGATTTTTAAGTCATGTCAATACTTGCAACTCTCATCTGAAGCTCCATCGTTTTAACCATGAGTAACATCCAATAATAGATTCTTGCGAAATGTTTCTTGGATTGTGGTTATATGGTTCCGATTGAGCAACTCCATGTCAGCCTAACTAGGGCTCTCTCTCTCTCTCTCTCTCTCTCTCTCTCTCTAAGATGAGGTTTCCCCCCTACTCTTCACTATCCCATATATCCAGTAGGTCATCCTCTCTCAATCCACAGACAAGCCCATCTCTCGTCCCCTCTATCTATTCACAATGCGTGTCGCGCCTTCATGTTCTTTTGCGGTGCTAGCGATTACAGTAATAAGGTGAAATTGCTGTAGAATTCTGTGGGGACAAGTGCAAGGGGAGGTGCGCGAAGGCGGGGGTGATGGACCGGTGCATCAAGTACTGCAACATCTGCTGCGAGGAGTGCAGGTGCGTCCCGTCCGGGACCTACGGCAACAAGCACGAGTGCCCTTGCTACCGCGATAAGCACAGCTCCAAGGGCAAGCCTAAATGCCCTTGATCACCATATGCCATTCTTCATTGATCTAGAGACTCTAGGCCTGAGTTTCAGTTGATGGCTTTGATGATGAATAAGGAGAGAGTGTAGAATGTAGACTAGGGTTTAGTAGCATGTTATGGATATCTCTGCTTGATTGTGTTTTGATGGCGTGCTTGTAATCTTGTCATGGGGCCTGCTGCTGCTGCTGCTGCTGCTGGTCATCTTGATGAGGACATGTTACAAGAAGTGGAGGTGGCAAGAAACGCTTTACACAGCTATTGCTTTATATTGCCTGTATTTGGTGTTACTGAAAAGCGAGCCTTTTATCTCTTTTGTCAGTTGGAAAAGAGATATCAGACAAATTCATTCTAAGCCCGCCTTCTTTAGATCGTCAAAAGTCGTAATAGATCAATGAACTTAAAAAGTACACGCTCGTTAATTGCGCACCGATTATTTTCCGAATTGAATGAAAATTTATTAAATAATTCCTTTCAAATTAGAAACCGAATTGTATCGACTATTCCGTTTGAGGTAAAACTTTCGTATCCTTCTAGTTTTGCATTAGTTTCAAATTAGACCTCGAACTTGAGCTGCGTGCATGCCAAGTTTGTTTAAGGTGAGAATACAGTTTTTTAATTGATTGATTTATAATTATTTAAGAAAATTATATGTTTGACATGCACTAGGGGTGAGCGCCGGATTCGGTTCATTAGCCGGGAATCGGGCCGAACCGTTTCAATTCTCGATTGCCGGCCTTAGATTGGTTCGGTCTCTAGTTCCAAGGTTGGAGTTTTACTTGGGAACCGATTCAATCAATCCGATTCCCGAGTTAAACAGGTTGTGAAGCATCTTTTTGAAAATAAAAATTTTCTTTCACCCATCAAGAATTGAACCATGGTCTTCAACATAAAAAACAAATATCAGCATAATCACTTGTCCAACAAATCTTTTTATAGTGAAATGACCCAACTTTTTTATGTTTCATCATAAGGATTTGATTTTTTACCCAAAACAAAAACATCCCGTCTCCGAATAGAACCAAATTTCAAACCGGCCAGTTTAGGGACCTGAGTTCTTGAATCGACTGATTCGGTTCTCGGTTTCCAATCTTCAGGAATTGGAGTTCTCATAGTCAGTCAGTTCTCATATTTTAGGCCGGGAATTTTACCCCTATTCTGAAACCGATCACCCCCTACCGAAAACCGATCTCATCGAATGGGTTGGAGGCCCATACAAAAATGGGCTCCATTCATCAGAAAAAGCCCACGACGCTCAAAAACGACACCGTCCGCCCTCTCTCTCTCTCTCGCTCCCATCATTTGATATTTCGACATATTTTGAACACACGCCCCTCTCTCTCTCTCTCTCTCTCTCTCTCCACCTGCGCATTGCCATCGCCATTTCCATTTGCTTCCGCAGAGCAGAACTGCCCTTCGTCGCCCGACCCATCAATGGCGAACCCCATAGTTCAAGAGGTACGCCCATCGATCGATCCCTCTCGCGAATTCGAATCGTGGGTCCTTCTCCATCTCCGAGAATTCCACCTAATTTCCTGGCTTTTCCATCTCTCTCTCCGTCTCGCAGATCATCGAGAAGCAAGTCCTGACCGTGGCCAAGGCCGTGGAGGACAAGATCGACGAGGAGATCGCCGCCCTCGACCGCCTCGACGACGACGACCTGGAGGCGCTCCGGGAGCGGAGGCTGGCCCAGATGAAGCGGATGGCGGAGAAGCGGGGCCGCTGGGTCTCCCTCGGCCACGGCGACTACTCCGAGATCCCCGCCGAGAAGGAGTTCTTCTCCGTCGTCAAGGCCAGCGACCGCGTCGTCTGCCACTTCTACCGCGAGAACTGGCCCTGCAAGGTGAGTTTCGCCTCTGCATTTTGGGGACCCGTGACGGTTTTGAATAAATTTTGTTGATTTTTAAGGGGTCTTTGGGGGATTGAGCAGGTGAAGTTTGCGTCTGAGGTAAGTCCCCTTGGATTGCCATTGCTTTGAACAATATTGGAGTTTCGTGTTGATGTGCGGCTCAAGATTCAGCCTTGTTTTTTTGGAGTGTTGCGGACTCGTTAGTAATGCCTGCCGTTTGCAATTTGGCAAAGCACTGCCGTGTGGTTATTGAAGTTGGTGGGCTCATTTAAGCATTCGACAAAGTTACAGAGCTTTGCCCCATTTCTTTGTAAACCAATTTAGCATACCGATCTCAGCATCTTTCGCATGTTTCTTTGTAAAAAATGGATTAGTGTGTGCCTAAGGTGGGTTGTGCAAATGCGGTCAGCACAAAGATGATTTTTTGCTCTCACTTGTCCGTAGGAAATAAAGATGGAACAGAATTATCTTATAGATAGATGATCTAGTTGCTACCTCTATGGTGAGATGAAGGCAATATCGACACTGCTTGGGGGTATATAAGATAATTAAAGCAGCTGTTTGAGTTCCGAAGTGGGACGAGTTTACTTGTGTTGATTGAATTGCCCAATCATCTTTTTGTTGGGGGGTTCGATGTTTTCCTGCATGGAATTAGAACATAAGTTGTGGAATGGAAGGATTTGAACGTTCGAATAGTGTGGGTTGTGTCCTGAACTCTAGAAGGAACAGTATTTGATCACAGGTGATTTGCAGGTGATGGACAAACACATGAGTATATTGGCAAAGCAACACATAGAGACCCGCTTTGTGAAAATCCATGCAGAGAAAAGCCCTTTTCTCACTGAAAAGCTTAAGATCGTTGTTCTCCCTACTCTTGCTCTCGTAAAGAATGCAAAAGTGGAGGATTATGTGGTATGATTTATGACTTTGGCAGGTCACTCTTTAGAATAATGGATGTTCTTATTGAAACCCATGGTATCTTGTTTCTTATATTGCTATACTCAATTTGTAATTAGGTGGGATTTGATGAGCTTGGTGGGACAGATGAATTTAGCACAGAGGATTTGGAGGAAAGATTGGCCAAAGCTCAAGTTATCTTTTTTGAGGGTGAATCCTCATTAAATTCAAGGTCTGGTGCACAAACTAGGAGGAGTGTCCGGCAAAGCTCAAATGCTGATTCTTCTGATTCAGAGTGAATATACTTAATCCATTGCTAAAATGTGATGTTATCCTTCCAAGTTATCCATCAAGTGTTGTGCCTGAGTTAAATTAGTTATATCTTTGCTTATTGTTCTATTTGCTAGTGAATCTTTGATGCTCCTCATCATGGAGTAAGATCACTAGTTCTGTGAAAGCTGTTTTGTCCTTTCATATTTTAATTTTGTTAAGTATACCGAAAAACAGAGTTTAGGTCTACTTCGAACTACAAGGGATGAAGCTGGAAATGGAATACCATGCCTCAGGTTTATAGTTTTCAGAGTCTTGTCTATCCTTTATATGCCTTATTCTTTTCTTATCTGTTGATGGCAATGGAACTTAAAGAGTTATTTGTAAAAGCTGCAGATTGTTAGTAATTTGCTCTATTCATGGAGGCCGGGTTTTCATGGTTTTCTGTTTGTCAATACATAATTGCTAGGGTTTGGGTGACCTTGACTTGGAGTATGCTTAGTAGGAGTCTTCTTAATAGCGATTATTGCATTGTCCCATAGATTTTGAAGAAGTAACGGAGGTTAAATTCTTTAGTTCAAATGGTAATTCTTGTGGTTGGAGCTGTGTATCCTCTTCAAGCGATTCAGATGTCACGTTCGAAGAACTGTGCAAGGATGTCTATTACAGATGGACGAAACGAAAGGTTGTCGAGAAATTTATATGCTATCTTTGCAATTATGTGGTCAGGTCAAGCTGAATTGGAGCAGTTGGCCAGTTGAATTAGATCCAATTAAACGAACTGCGAGTAATAATAAGCTGGGGAGCGATAGAAAGATCATGATAGAAACGGGCAAAGAAATCACTGATCGATGTGTATAAATACTAGATCCACTGATACACGAAACTGGAAAAGAGAGCTCGCTATCGAATAACATGAACAACAGATGGGTGCCCCCATTACGTAACACGAATAACACAGAATTTGGCAACACAATCTCGCGAAACCACACGCATGCCAATTATTCTACAAACAGAAGGAGCTCCCCACACAAGTTAAAAGTACGCTGAGATAACCGTACGTGGTACTAAAATCTTCAGGGGCTGGTGGCTGGAGGGGGAGCGAGAACAGGAATGGAAGGAATCTTAGGCAGAGACGTAGGAATGCTCGGCATTGGGGGCAAGGTGGTTGGCATTGTTGGCATGGTTGGAAGTGGCGGCAGAGCAGTGGTTGGCAGTGTTGGCATTGTGGGCAGAGGCAAGGTCGTTGGGATGGTAGGCAATGTGGGCATGGACGGTAGGGGCAGCGAGGTCGGTATTGGTAGAGTTGGTATTGTGGGAAGAGATGGTATAGATGGCATAGTTGCTTGCAGCAGATGACGAGCTCCCAAGCTCATATTGGCGGTCGAGAAAATTAGGGCGATGAAGAGAACAAAGCTCTTAGACGAAGAAGCCATACTGGTAAATTGAGTCTGGCTTTAATGCTGTGAAGGCTCGAAGGACTGGAAATCAATGAGCTGAGAGGAATGGATTGCTAGCTGTGTCTGAGTAAACGGAGGAAGGGAGATGGGAGTTTATAGCAAGAGATAGTTACATAGAATTTTGGGCGGTGATGATAAGTTGGTGACTGGCCTTTGGGTGTGGTTAGGAAATAGAGACGGAACGTCACTTCATAAGTTCCTTGTTAGCTCACCTCCTCAGGTCAGTCTCCCACCTGCAAGAAGAAAAGGCAAATGTCAAATCTGCTGATCTTGTTTTGACAGATGGCCATGCTTTCATGAAGTCAAGCATCGCAGCTATGTCTTTGTGGAAGGTACCTGAATAACATGCTTCCCAGCTTGCTATTTCTCTAGTTTGATTGTTAACTCGCTTCTTGATATCAACGTATTATTCTAGGGTTGGTTTGCGTTGCATGGACCGATCTCTCCAAAATTTGGACTTCATTAATTAACCGGTCTACTATAGGTACTTCGTTTTCTTTTTCGTTACATGAACGATGAAAAGAACGATTAACACCATAAATGTATATCTGTATCTCATTTATCCCAAATTAATTTTCGTATAAAAAATTCATAAAATGGATACAAGCGTATCAAATTAACCCCAAATTTATTATGTCATAAAGAAATCATAAACCAGTATATTTGTGTTACATTTACTCCAAACTTTTTGTGTGACAAAAAATTCCGAATAGAAACTCTTAACTATGTTAAAAGCTAATGATTTGAACTTGAGATATGAGAAGTGAAACGAATAGGCAAGAAAACAAGGTATTTGTGAGTTATCCAAGAGTTTTCTGAAAATCGAAGTAATCAACAAAGTCCATTTCTAACGGAATATCTGGCTTAAACACATGTTGATAAGGTTGGATTTTGGAATAGAATATTGGTTAATATGACTAGTTTTGAGATTTTTTATGATATAAAAATAAATTTAGGGTAAATGTGGTATGGGTATACCAATTTGAGATTTTCGCAATATAAAAATTAGTTTGAGGGTAAATGTGATATGGATGTACTAGTTTATGATTTTTTGTGACATGAAATTAGTTTGGCCTAAATTTAACACGGTATATCAGCTTGTGATTTTTCATGGTATTAATCCTAAAAAAAATGAAAATTGGATGCAAACATTCCATGAAAAAATTGTTCCGGTATTATCTCCTTTGAGATTGCTGACAAGTGTTCCTTCTTGTACTTGTCATGAGACACTTCTCTTTAACTTTACACTTGTCACATGGCTCGGTTGTCACGCCCCGACCCAAATCTAATGCTTTCCACACCTCACTTCCAAGAGTCGAACGGTGCGACATCCCAGGAATACGTCGCCGACTCAACGGTCTCGCATCAGAGTCAATCGTAGCGAAAACAAATAATAAAAACCCGGACAATAAATTGGAGAACCCCAGAATTGAACTTGCACACCCAACCGCCAACACTTACAAATCTTCCATTATCGTATATATATTTACAGCATCCACGTACAAGTACACTTATACCCGTTCGCCATTCTTTGAGTCCATAAAATTTATATGTACACCCACTACGATTACCTTAAATACCATACACCAAAAAGAGGCAATTACCTTATCTACAAAAAACGGTACTACACGAACACTAGCTCATCGTCTCCTCACTAGTCTTTGCGTCCTCGGTACGGCGCCCATTCAGGGTGTACTCCACGAAATTATCCTTGGTGTACATGACTGTATCAAAACGTTCTGGCGGCAGCAGCGGCGACTGATTCCTTGTTCAGGTGGGTTATCTGAAATGGTTTGGTTTATACAACCATGAGACACTTCTCAATAAGTTGCAATCTAAACCCTACCTAGGCTATCACGTACCTCCAAACAAGTACACAAACACATGCATTCACACACATGAAATCATCACAGTGCAGGCACATCAATTAATATTGCCAGACTCTAACATGTGAACACCGGCACTTAATCACGATCTAGTCATATGCAACACACGAATGTGAAATTCTCGTCCTACATATCCATTCCGTTCTCATTTCTTCTTTCACATTCCTCGCCAATGACCCGTGTTGAAGTACACGCCTCAAGCACACTACGACCATTCATCACATCACATCCGGCCCGCATACCTGTACACGCCTCAGGCCTCAATCGTGACCTGAGCATCACATGCCTCAGGCCCGACCCCAATACTTAGCCCGCACCAAATGCGACAGGCCTACATGATCGGAACTCGAGCTTATAATGCCTTGGTCCAATCCCGGTCTCATCCGAGCTGATCGTGCCTCTGACCGATTCTCATTCTTGTTTTTTCAAGCCTCAGCCTGTGCCAAATGCAACAGACCTACGTAATTGCTGCTCGAGCTTATGATACTCGACCCGATCCCATTCTTATACTTACACACCTACTGCGCAACCCGCGTTGAAGTACACGCCTCAGGCTAGCAGTCTTCCGATAATATCGGGCATCGTCCCGCGTAACATGTCTCAGGACGGCACAATTTCCACAATCTCTCATACCATGCCACATACACACAATCACTTTTTTACTCATACGCATGCTCGACACGCATATACTGCATCCAACTGGCCAATCACACGTGGCCCGTGCACGCATCAATTAACACGTAAAACATGCTCACTCAGCATTCAACATGGCCAATTTCAACAATTAATTCAATCTGGCCCACGCGTGCACATAATCAAGCATATTTCAATCTATCAAATCACAGTTCAATAAACACATAAGGCCGCTCATGGGCTCACAAACACAGCCACGTTCATAGGCGTAATTTCGACATTTCTAAGCCTATTAAACACCACAATCCAGCCATACTACCACACACACCAAACCGACACCATTTGCCTTAAATTGTGTCTTAAGCTCGCCAATTCCATCCCACAACATCCGACACTTTATTCAGTCTTACTCCAGCCTTGAAACATCCTCATTTCATCCTCAAATCAACTCATATAATACACATTCAAATTTAAGCCTAAATTCTGGTCACAAGGTAGCAACTATTCAACCCTGACACCCATAGCATTCCGCTCATCAAAATAAACATCCAAATAATTGGGGTAAAATTTGGTCAGTTTACACAATGACCGAAATTCCCTTCAAATAAATAGTAAACAAACTCCAAAAATTCTGAAATTTGACTACGTTGCGTAAAACATCTTCCTAAACATTTTCCGTGAAGAACTCAAAACTCAGTTCCAACCGTAAACACCTCTTTTGGTCACTTGAAATCAGACGAAAAGCAACTCGCTCCAACAGACCGTTTTGTCCTCAAAATATATTTCTTTTAATACACAAATCACCTTGAAAATTCTTGAAATTTTTATATGTCATAGCCACAAATGTCCCCAACAATTTCCATGAAGAAAGTATTTTGAAAATAAGCCTGAAAAAATTTATAAAAATCCGAACAGACCAAAAGGTCGAGTGAACAGTAAATCGGGCAGACCCATTTCGGTCCAAAGATGGACTTCCGAATGGTCTCAAATGATTTCCAAAAATTCTCAAATTAAAGTATGTCATACTTCAAGATGTTGGGAACAACTTTCATGAAACTTCCTCAAATTCGGTCCACAAAATTCTCTAAAAAAATAGCAAATCGAAGACGCACAGTACCCGCGAATTCGCGATTCACGCTGAACTTCATGGATTCAAACCCGAACCAATTTCTACCAAAATTCAATCACCAAAACTCATTCCCAGACGTCTAATCCAACTCGAAATAGCCATTAACAGCCATGATTAGCCACCAATAATCATAATCAGCCACCAATAACCATGACCAACATCTTAATCAACCTCTAAATCCTCTAAACCGCATCCCACGAGTTCGGAAATACCCGACGTCTTAGGCAAGGATTAGATTGCGACTTACCAAGCTCTAAACTATCACGGTTAGAGCGAAAGCGGCGGCAAAATTAATATTTAACGGCGGCTTGCGACGGTGGTAACAAGCGGCGACGATCAGCTCAATGGTGAACGGCGGCGACTTGCGGCGGTGGTCGGTGGTGTCCACGGCCAAGAGAGGAAGAGAGAGAGAGAGAGAGAGAGAGAGAGAGAGAGAGACGGCGGTGAGGCTAGTGGTGGTGGCGTGAGGGCGGCGTGGATGGCGCGGCAAGGTGGCAACGGAGCGGTGGCGGTCTGGCGGTGGGGGCTTCACGGTGGGGGAGAGTTCGGGAGGGAGAGGGAGAGAAATGGAGAGAGAGGTGTGAGATGAGAGAGAGAAATAGGATTTGGTCAAACTTGGTGACCAAGTTTTGACTCAAACACAAAAATGACTAAAATGCCCCTTGTCCTTTATTAATCCGTAGGGGTAAAATGGTCACTTTCTCAATTTCATGCCCAATTTGAATTTTTTTGAAGGATTCGGGTACACCCAAAAATCACACGTGTCTTCTGCGACGTCGTCCTAACGTTCCGTCGTGACTTCCTAATTTTCCGATGTCTAATTTGGGCTAAATTCAATAATTAAATTTTATTAAACGCAACTCGAGCGTTTCTCAAACTAACGGGCGGCTTGTTGGGGAAATTCGCATACTTGACTCGTGACTGACAATAAATCGAGTCACGTGCAAGTTCATTTGGTACGTGACAACCTTGGTTGTCATTAAAATCGTGAAGATCAATCACTAGTTCCGAGGGGTACGATTGTTCGGTATAGGTTCAGGACCATTCGTCAAGTCATTTCGTGGTCCAGCGAAATTACCCGCGATCCACTATTATGACGGTGGCGAACTGACCCATGACTATCTTTGGATCGGCCAACAGTGGCTCAAAATATCACTTCAGAGATTTCATGATCGAAAATTAATTCACGATCGAATTTTCTTTAGTCGGGTGAATTGAATTCTTTTATTAGCCTTTCCCTAATGGTTAGCATCCCGGGAATGATCAGTTCCGGGCAAGAACTAACTATGAGTACATTCATAAAATCCAGTATTTCATAAATCCCAAATGGACCAAATTTTCAGGATGTCACATCGGTATTATTTATCGATTATTTACGTGTCATCTTGCATTCCTATATGTTACTTTAAAATGTTAATAATAGATAAAGCCAGTAGTTAATCATCTTCGAATGCTTAAAACAAATCCAGAGTAAAATTAGTCAAAACAATTAATTTTAAACTTAGCAAAAATAATATATTTTAATTAAGAATAGGATATAGAGGTGTGTTTTCTGTGTCTTAAAATTGTAAGAGCACATAGAAAACCTGCGATTGATGCCAAAAGATGTTCAGAACTCCAAAATGTGGGGATGATTCTGAAAGACGCGACACAAGTGCAGGAAATATCCGCCTCATAATTCTAATAATTTTCTAGATCTTTTTAAACCCTTTTTCTGTCTTCATAAATTTTCTCCAAACATTGATGATTGGCAGGAAGTAAAATGTTCATCCAAATCCGCCCCTTCCTTAAGGTTTGTGGTATTGTTTGTCTTGGTTATTATCTACCTTCTCTCTTTTTATTTTTAGACTGATAGGAATAGGAAATACCTTGAAATGCAATTTGAAAAAAATACACGTCAGCTTGAATAAAATTAATGATGGTAAAATTATGCCAATCAATTTAAATTACTCAAGCCTAAGATAATAAAATTACTAATACGATTTAAATTACAAAATGTATCTAAAATTAGTTTGTTGAAGTGTCACGTGGTTTGACAATGGATCATAGATGCATTTTATGTATGGGTGGTGTTGGAAATACGTCTCTCTTTCACTCTATATTGCTCATCCCATTTTCATTTCTTCCTCATTTCTCTAGTGTTGGAAGCACTTCAATTCACCCGCTTTACGAGTTTCGCACTTTTGTGTCTCATCTTACCTAATGGGTTAAACTTTTGAATTGAATAATTGTGGGCAAAGATGATTCGAGTGCTATGAAATTTGATGCGTTCGTCCAAAAATCTTTCTTGGCCTCATAACATCAGTCACGAAATTTTGTGTCGCCAAAGCTACAACAGCCGACGTAATTTTCGTTGCAGAAGGTTGGCCCTTTAGCCACGAAATAAAATTTGTCGTTATTGAGTGTATTTTACGCTTTTTGCGATGAAATATTCCGTGGTGAAAAGTACTTTCTGCTATAAAAGAAGGTACATACAAGATACTGGAAAAACATTTATTCTCACCAAAAAAGCTCACTAAAAAAATGTGATTGATAAGTATAATTCCTAAAGACATCTCACGACACACCACACACATATGCGAACAATCTTACAAAGAAAGGGGGCGGACCCCAACAGTTCAAAGATACGCTGAGGTAAGGTAACCTCATGTGGTACTAAATCTTCTGGGGCTGGTGGCTGGAGGAGGAGTGAGGAAAGGAATGGAAGGAATCTTAGGGAGAGACGTAGGAATGCTCGGCATTGGGGGCAAGGTGGTCGGCACGGTCGGCATGCTTGGAAGTGGCGGCAAAGCAGTGGTGGGCAATGTCGGCAATGTGGGCTGAGGCAAGGTCGTTGGGATGGTAGGCAATGAGGGCATGGATGGCAGCGGCAGCGACGTTGGTATCGGTAAAGTTGGTATAGTGGGAAGAGACGGTATGGATGGCATAGTTGTTTGCAGTAGATGACGAGCTCCGAAACTCATATTGGCGGTTGAGACAATTAGGGCGATGAAGAGAACAAAGCTCTTAGAAGAAGAAGCCATATTGGTAAATGGAGTCTGGATATTGTGCTGTGATAGGCTCAAGGACTTGAGATCAATGAGCTGAGAGGAATGGAATGGATTGGATAATTGTGTCTGAGTAAATGGAGGAAGGGGATGGGAGTTTATATAGCAAGAGATAGTTACATAGAATTTTGGGCTGTGATGATAAGTTGGTCGCTGGCCTTTGGGTATGGTTAGGAAATAAAGACAGAACATCTCTTTACTTCATAGGTTCCTTGTTAGCTCACCTCCTCAGCTCAATCTCCCACCTGCAAAAAAGAAAAGTCAAAGGTCAAATCCGCTGTTCTTATTCTGACAGATGGCCATGCTTTCGTGAAGTCAAGCTTCTCAAACCTGTCTTTGTGGAAGGCAACTGAACAACTTTGCTTCATAACATGCCATTTTCTAGGTTGGTTGTGAACTTGTTTCTTAATTTTTAACACGTCAGTCTAGGTTTCTTTGTGTTGGCTTGACTGATCTCTTCGAACTTTGGACTTCATCAATTACATGGTCTACTGTTAGATTGATGAAATTTAGGTACTAAAGTTTTTCTCTTGGTAACCACAAACGTTTCACGAAAATATAGTTCCGGCCTTATCTCCTCTGAGTGTCAAGTGTTAGCAAACAAATTATCTTCACATGATCATAGTCATTGTATATAGTTAAAGCCAGAGTTAATAGAGTATTTGCTCTTATACTCGCCACGTCGCACTTCTATTTAGATTTATGCTTGCCACATGGCATCAAAGTCGGCATTGCATTGCCACATGCCCCAATAACCTTACCGATTACTTACATGTCATCACACACTCATATATGTTATTTTCAAAATGTAGATAAAGTCAATTATCTTCATATGCTAAAATAAGATACAATATATTTATCCAAAACAATTAATTTAAACTTACCAAAATAATTGAATTAAACTAAGAATAGGATAGAGATGTGTGTTTTACGTATTATAAATGGATGGTACATTCTGCATTAATAATCTTCCTCCTCCACCTCCTTTGATACATTCTCACATAGGTTAATAATCATTTTTCTTTTGCATGGCTCTAACATGTGCTTATAGTGTTATTTTTGCATTGCTTTTTAATTTGCCCTTTTTGTGTTGATTTTTTTTTAACATATTTTGTTGTTTCGGTTTTTTTTCATATGAATTGGAAATTATGCACACTTCGGAGAAAATAGTAAATGATGAAAATTCAATTAGAAAAATAGTAGTAGAAGAAGCTAGATTTAGGAGAAAAGAAATGGGGAGTGAGTTGAGTGAATATGCGTATGAGATTGGTACTACACCATTTTTACGGAAAAGTTATCCAATCAGTTCTAAACTTATCATACGGATGTCAATTAAATTCTAAATTTTTCAATATTGTCAATTGAGTCCTAAAATGTTGCGCGAAATTCTAATATAGTTATTTCGATCAATTTTCGCTAGAAATTGCTAACGTGATGGTGTGCCACGCAAGGTGGCTAGTAATGACAAGATCGTCACATTAACGATTTCTAGTGAAAATTGACCTTAAAGATTATATTGAAATTTCGCGCAAATGTGTTGAATTCAATTGGCATTCGCACAATAGATTTATGACTAATTGAGCAATTTTCCCGTTTTTTTATTGATTGTGCAATTCTATTTTTTTGCAGTTGCTGATGCAATTTTTATATTTTAGTTGGTTGTCGATGAGGCTGGACAGCTCTTTATATCATAATTTGATTTGCAATTTTGTTTTACTTTTGGATTGATCATCAAGGATGATAGATCACCTTTAGGTATTGATATGGCCTTGGTTTTTTAGGTTCATCATCGAGGAGACTGGAGTACTATATCATGTATTGCTAGATTATGAAAACATTTGTTTAATTTTATATTTTCTCATTTGCTTAATTTATGATGTGTCAATAGCTGCAAAAACAGAATTAAAAATACCTAGATTTGCAAAAGCAATCCAAAATATAAATTCGAAATTGCAAAGGACTTTTAGCAATAAAACTTCGTATCAAATAATATACTTTGGGCCACGAAATTACTAGATGTTGTCGCCAAGGTCTACCGCGACTTCTCCGCCACGAAAATCCAGGCTTCTAGCGACGAAATTCCACCGTGGCCAAAAGTAGATTTTCTTGTAGGGTCCACTCTCTACTAACAGTATAAGGCAGTACGTGGAAAACTCTTCTTTACATTATTGGTGTTTGTTATGATTACCTTTTTTTTGTTTTGCTAGAAGTGTTTGTTATGATTACTAAATAAGCTTAGAAGGAGATAATTGCCCAAACAATTTTAAACTTATTGTACGATGGCTAATTTAGTCATAAACCTTTTAATTATGTAAATTTAGTTATAAACTTTTCAATTGAGCCAATTAAATCCTAAACTTGTTATTTAGATATTTGGCTGGAAAGACTATATTGGCAAATCGTCAAAACGATTAGGATTAAATTAACAAATTGTTAAAATGTTTATGACTAAATTGGTACAATTAATTTTTAGTACTGAATTGACCTCCGTGCAATATGTTTATGACTTTTTGGATAATTTTCCCATTTGGAAGCTGTGAAAAAGACATAATACAAGAATGGGAGCCAAGTCACTGATCAATACGTATCAAAGTAGGTAGGTACAAGATACAGGAAAAACATTTATTTGCAGCAAAAGAGTTCACCAGGAAACAATGTGAATGACAAATAGAGTCCCAAAATACATCTCGTGACACAACACACGTATACCCGAACATTCTTACACACATAACGGGGGACGCCAACAATTTGAAAATACTGAGGTGACCTCACATGATGTTGAAATCTTCAAGGGCTGGTGGCTGGAGGTGGAGTGAGGAAAGGAATAGAGGGAATCTTAGGGAGAGAGGTAGGGATGCTTGGCATTGGCGGCAAGGTGGTCGGCATGGTTGGCAAGCTCGGAAGTGGTGGTAGAGTAGTTGTGGGGAGTGTAGGTTGTGTGGTGGGCAGCGTTGGTAGTGTGGGCTGAGGCAGGGTCGTTGGGATGGCGGGCATAGGCGACATGGCGACCTTTGGCAATGTGGGCATGGATGGCAATGGCGGCAGTGACGTCGGTATTGGTAGGGTTGGTATTGTGGGAAGAGACGGTATGGATGGCATAGTTGTTTGCAACAGATGACGAGCGCCGAAGCTCATATTGATGGTTGAGAAAATTAGGGCAATGAAGAGAACAAAACTCTTTGAAGAAGAAGCCATATCGATAAATGAAGTCTAGCTCTTTTGTTGTGATAGGCTCAAGGACTTGAAATCGATGAGCTGAGAGGAATGGGTTGCTAATTGTGTCTGGGTAAATGGAGGAAGGGGATGGGAGTTTATATAGCAAGAGATAGTCATATAGAATTTTGGGTTGTGATGATAAGTTGGTGACTGGCCTTTGGATATGGTTAGGAAAAAAAGAAAAGTAGAACATCTCTTTGTAAATTCTTTGTTGGCTCACCTCCTCAGCTCAATCTTCCACCGGCAAAAAAAAATAAATAAAGGTCAAATCTGCTGTTCTTGTTCTGACAAGTGGCCATGCTTTCATGAAGTCAACCTTCGCATCTATGTCTTTGTGGAAAGTAACTGACAACTTGCTTCATAACATCCCATTTTCTAGGTTGGTTGTTAACTTGTTTCTTGATTTTAACATGTCAATCTAGGTTTGTGTTGGCTTGACTGATCTCTCCGAACGTTGGACTTCATCAATTACGTGGTCTTCTGTTCAAGGGATGGCCTTTAGCCTTTAGGTACTCTTTCTCTTTTTGTTACACAAACGATAGAAAGAACGAAAACGAGACACAAACATTCCACCAAAATATAGTTCTGGTCTTACATCCTTTGATATTGGTGTTAAGCGTTAACAAACAAGTTATTTTCCTAGGATTGTACCTAATATATGTAGTTTAAGCTGGTGTTGAGAGAAAGTTCGCTCCTTTACTCGTCTTGGGGCACTTCTCTTTAGGTCCGCCCTTGCCATGTGGCATGACACTTGGCATTGTGCTGCCACGTAGCTCACCAACCTTAACGAATATTGACATGTCATCCTATTTTCTTATATTTTATTCTCAAATGCTAATAATCAACGAAGATAATATATAATTATCTTTTGATACTAAAAAAAAAAAATATCTAGAGTAAAGTTACTTTAAGAAATTAATTTAATCTTATTCAAAATAATTGAATTAAACTAAGAATATGATAAAGATGTGTGTTTTCTAAGGGTGATTAGTTTTATGATGGGTAGGTTCAAGACTTGAATGTATTAGGGCCGGTTCCTAGTTTTTGGAATCGGGAACTGACCCTGTTGTCCCTAGAACTGAATCAAGGTCTACTCAAGAATTGGCCAGTTTTTTTTCTTTTTCTGATTCATTTTATTATATATGCAATATACATGTGTCAATCATGACTATAGTTCTATCAAACTGATTCAATTTTAACATATATTTTCTGTTATGAAAAGAGAGTAAAAGACTTATTTAGGGTTATAGGTTTACTAATTCCTAAAGGTATGGTTCCTAATTTTAGGTTCCAAGTTCCTAGGTATAACTGACAAGTTCAGGGTATAGAACTAGTCAAGACCGATTTTTAGTTTTCGAATCAAGAACCAAACCGGTCCCCTAATGAGCTAGCTAGATTAAGCCAGTTCGAGCTAGTTCCCGAAGTTGAACCGACCCCGTTGCTTACCTCTATGTTTTCTGGGTTATTAATGGATAGTACACACTGCAGAAATTGTCTTTTTCCTCCTCCTTTGATAGATTTTCACATAGGCTTGTAGCCCTTTCTTTGCTGCATAGCTCTAACACACGTGCTTACTATGCTATTTTTGCATTTCTTTTTAATTTGCGCATAGCTTCTTTAATGATATTTGAACATATTTTGTTGTTTCGTTTTTTTATTTGGAAATCATGCATAGTATGGAGAAAATAATAAGTGATGAAACTTCAATTAGAAAAATAGTAGACGAAGGAGCTAGATTTAGGAGAAAAGTAATGGGGAGTGGGTTGATGTGGGAACAAGGCAGAATTACGTAAATGCAATATCCTTGATCGATTCTCTTAATGCAGCATTTAATAGTTCTAATTTTTTTCTAACTTTAATCGTATGACCAGGACAAGACATCAGAGATGCGGACAAAGTCGATTTTTTGACAAGAGGGACCGAGGCGAGGTATTACGAGTTTGAAGTGCTGCCGATGCAACTATTCGTTTTGTAGTGATAAACATACGAACTTTTTGTGAAATTCCTGGATTAATTCACTTAAGATATTGTCTGTTTTGGCCAATCTTATACCAAGTCTCATGATTTTGTCCTTTAGCATACAAGTGGGCAATTTCTTAAGAAGGCACCCATTCAAGTAGCGCTCTCACCTAAGCATGCTTAACTTTGAAGTATTGAAGGTAAGCATTTTTGTTATGTTAAAAAGTGCATCTGTGAGTTACTTCAAGTTTTCACGTATATATCTCAAGTATGCTCACCCCCTTTTTGGTGTGTAATTCGATTCATTTCTGCCCTCTTCACTATTTTAAAAGTAGCTTCTTGTCCGAATCCTCTAGACCAGGCGACCACTCTCACCCTCGTCAGACCAGGTCATTACAATCCCACTAGCTTCTAAATAGTTCGTCCTCGAACCACACAAATACTGGAGAAGGTCCCACTCTAATACCATATTGTAACATACCTGGATTAATTCAATGAGGTCGTGTTCGCTTTGGCTTGCATCACGGTTTTGTCTTTTGGCGTATATGTGGGCATTTTTCTAGGAGGTCACCTACCCTAGTAGTGCTCTCACAGGAGTATGCTTAGCTTTGGAGTTCCAAAGCTAAGCATTGTGTTATGTCAAAAGGTGCCTCCTTGATTTAATTTCCATTGTCGCACATATATATTTCAAACATTCTCTACCCATTTTTGATGTGCAATTTGGTTCATTCCTGCCCTTTTCGCTATCCTAGAAGCCTGTCAGGAACCGGTCCTTGTTTCGAGCTCCGTGGCTCCGATGACCACTCCTCGCTTTCATTAGATCGGGTTGTTACACTTTTAGTCACGAAATATTTTGTCGCCTCGAAATTTTAGGTATAAAAATTTCTAGGCTAAAATTACGGATTTTTCTCACAACGTTTTTCGCCATAAAATATTACGTGGACAAAGATGATATAATCACTTCCAAATTTGACGCTTCGGTCACAAATAATTTCCTGGCCTAATGTCATTAGCCACAATTTTTCGTGCCTCCAAAACTACAACAATCCATGAAATTCTCGTCGCAAAAGTTTGGCCCTTTAGCCACAAATGAAAGTCGTCACTATCGATGATTTTCTTTTTACGCCTTTTGCCATGAAATATTTTTGTGCTGAAAAGTATACTTATGTTTCATGAAATATTAGGCTTCTAGCCATGAAATAGGGTCGGGGCGAAATGTCAATTTTCTTGTAGGGTCTACTCTCTATTAGCAATGAAAAGAAGGTGGATAAAGCTGTACGAGGAAAGTACTTTTTTCTACAGACGGTGTACATTATAACTGCTGACAAGCTTTGGAAGCGGCGGAAAGAAAGTAAAAAGAACGGGAGCCAAAATCACTGATCAATAGATATCATAGGAGGTTGACACTACACAATGGAAGAAACATTTACTCGCTGCAAAAGAGCTCACTAGGAAACAATGTGAATGATAAATAGAATCCCAAAATACATCTCAGGACACAACACACATATATGCGAACAATCTTACAGACATAACGGGGGACGCCAACAATTTAAAAATACTCGGAAGTGACCTCACACGATGCTATAATCTTCAAGGGCTGGTGGCTGGAGGTGGAGTGAGGAAAGGAATAGAGGGAATCTTAGGGAGAGAAGTGGGGATGCTTGGCATGGGTGGCAAGGTGGTCGGCATGGTTGGCAAGCTTGGAAGCGGCGGCAGAGTAGCCGTGGGCAGTGCTGGTTGTGTGGTGGGCAGCGTCGGCAATGTGGGCTGAGGTAAGGTTGTTGGGATGGCAGGCAATGGCGGCATGGCGACCTTTGGCAATGTGGGCATGGCCGGTAGTGGAGGCAACGATGTTGGTAAAGTTGGTATGGTGGGAAGAGACGGAATGGATGGCATAGTTGTTTGCAGCAAATGACGAGCTCCGAAGCTAATATTGATGGTTGAGAAAATTAGGGCGATGCAGAGAACAGAGCTTTTTGAAGAAGAAGCCATATTGGTAAATGAAGTCTAGATCTTTTGTTGTGATAGGCTCAAGGACTTGAAATCGATGAGCTGAGAGAAATGTATTGCTAATTGTGTCTGGGTAAATGGAGGAAGGGGATGGGAGTTTATATAGCGAGTGACAGTCATATTGAATTTTGGGTTGTGATGATAAGTTGGTGACTGGCCTTTGGGTATGGTTAGGACAGAAAGAAATCTTTATAAATTCTTTGTTAGCTCACCTCCTCAGCTCAATCTTCCACCGGCAAAAACAATAAAAAAAAAAGAAGATCAAGTCTGCTATTCTTGTTCTGACAGATGGCCATGCTTTCATGAAGTCAACCTTCGCATCTATGTCTTTGTGGAAGATAAGTGAACAACTTGCTTCATAACATCCCATTATCTAGGTTGGTTGTTAACTTGTTCCTTGATTTTAACATGTCAACCTAGGTTTCTTAGGGTTGGCTTGACTGATCTCTCCGAACTTTTGCACTTCATCAGTTACATGGTCTTCTGTTCGAGGGATGAGCTTTAGCCATCAATCTTTTTATCGTTTGTGTAACAAAAAGTTCGCTCATTTACTTGTCATGGGGCACTTCTCTTTAGGTATGCCCTTGCCACGTGACATGACTCATGGCAATGTGTTGCCACGTAGCTCATTAACCTTGCTGATTATTGACATGTCATCCTGCACCCTTATATGTTATTGTCAAATGCTAATAACAGACAAAGATAATATATAAATATTTTCCAATGCTAAAAAAAATCTAGAGTAAACTTAGTTTAAGAAATTAATTTAATCTTATTTAAAATAATTGAATTAAACTAAAAATATAACAAAGATGTGTGTTTATTAATGGTAATCGATTCTATGGTGGGTAGGTTTCAAATTTAAAACGTATTACGGTCGGTTCGCAGTTTTTAGAATCGGGAACTGACCTTGTTAACCCTAGAACTAAATCAAGGTCAAATCAACAATTGGCTAGGTTTTTTTTTTTTTTTTTTTTTTCATTTTCTTATATATGCAATACACATGTGTCAATCACGAATGCGGTTCTTCTGTTGAGGACAATAAATGAAACATATTCAATTTCAACATATATTTTCTATTATTAAAAAGGAGTACAAGACTTATTTGGGGTTATGAGTTTACTAGCTCTTAAAGGTGTGATTCCTGGTTCCAGGTTCCAAGTTTTAAGGTAAAACTAACAGTTTAGGATATATAATAACATTTGAATTGAGAATCGAACCGGATCCCTTATGAGCCGGTTGGATTAGGTCGGTTTGTGTCGGTTCTTGAGTTGAACTAGTCCAATTGCTCACCCTTATATTTTCTATGTTATAAATGGATAGTACATACCGCATTCATTATCTTCATCTTCCTCCTTTGATACATTTTCACATAGGTTTGTAGCCTTTTCTTTGTTGCATAGCTCTAGCATGTGCTTACAATGTTCTTATTGCATTTCTTTTTAATTTGCGCATAGCTTCTGTAATGATATTTGAACATATTTTGTTTTTTGGTGCTTTTTTTTTATTTGGAAACCATGCACAATATGGAGAAAATAGTAAATGGTGAAAATTCAATTAGAAAAATAGTAGCCGAAGGAGCTAGATTTGGGAGAAAAGTAATGGGGAGTGGGTTGATGAGGGAACAAGGCAGAATTATGTAAGTGCAATATCCTTGATCGATTCTCTTAATGCAGCATTTAATAGGTTCTAATTCTTTTTAAACTTTAATTGTGCAAAAATTACCAAAAAGTCCCAAATTTATTGTATGCATGCCATTTGAGTACTAAAACTTTTAATTTTGTCAACTGAGTTACAAACCTTTTGATGATTTATTAATATAGTCATCTTAGCCACCAGACATCCTCCATGGCCAGTGCTAACATGAATAATTTTTATAATTTTTTAAGCTTTTAAGAATTTTCTAATTTTTTTTTTATTTTCTTCTGTTTTCTTTCTTATCTATCCTTTTTTTTTAACAAGTTCAGCGAGCGCTGGTGACCATTGCCACCCACAGCTGAGGGCCGTGATGCCATTGCCGGTTGTAGGCGAGGGTTGCGGCCCTCACCTGAACGGCCGCTAGGCGAGGAAATTATGTTGCCATGGGCCTTTCGCCACGACTTGTTTCACGAAATATTAGGCTTCTAGCCACGATATTATGTCGGGCCAAAAGGTCAATACTCTTTATTAACAATGAAAAGGTGCATAAAGCTGTGCGTGGAAAACATTTTTTATACTGACGGTGTACATTGTAACTGCTGACAAGCTTTGCAAGCGGTGGAAAGGACATGAAAAGAATGTGAGCCAAAATCACTGATCAATACATATCATTCTAGGAATCAATATGAATGATAAATAGAATCCCAAAATACATATCAGGACACAACACACATATATGCGAACAATCTTACAGACATAACGGGGGACGCCAACAATTTAAAAATACTCTGAATTGACCTCACACGATGCTATAATCTTCAAGGGCTGGTGGCTGGAGGTGGAGTGAGGAAAGGAATAGAGGGAATCTTAGGGAGAGAAGTAGGGATGCTTGGCATGGGCGGCAACGTGGTCGGCATGGTTGGCAAGCTTGGAAGCGGCGGCAGAGTAGCCGTGGGCAGTGCTGGTTGTGTGGTGGGCAGCATCGGCAATGTGGGCTGAGGTAAGGTTGTTGGGATGGCAGGCATTGGTGGCATGGCGACGTTTGGCAATGTCGGCATGGCCGGCAGCGGAGGCAACGGCGTTGGTAAAGTTGGTATGGTGGGAAGAGACGGTATCGATGGCATAGTTGTTTGAAGTAGTTGACGAGCTCCGAAGCTCACATTGATGGTTGAGAAAACTAGGGTGAAGACGAGAACAAAGTTCTTTGAGGAAGAAGTCATGTTGGTAAATGAAGTCTAGATCTTTTGTTGTGATAGGCTCAAGGACTTGAAATCAATGAGCTGAGAGGAATGGATTGCTAATTGTGTCCGGGTAAATGGAGGAAGGGGATATGAGTTTATATAGCAAGAGATAGTCATATAGAATTTTGGATTGTGTAACAAGTTGGTGACTGGCCTTTGGTTATGGGTAGGAAAAGAGCAGAACGTCTCCTTATTGGTACTTAGTTAGCTCACCTCCTCAGCTCAATCTTCCTCCTGAAAAAAAGCAAGAAAAGGTCAAATCAGTTGTTCTTGTTCTGCCATATGACCATGTTTTCATGAAGTCAAACTTCGCATCTATGTCTTTGAGAAAGGTAACCGAACAACTTGCTTCATAACTTACTAATATCTTGGTTGATTAATAACTTGCTTCTGGAGTTTAACATAGTAATCCAGGTTTCTTCGAGTTGCCTTGACTGATCTCTCCAAACGTTGGATTCCATTAATTAGATCGTCTACTGTTAGGGTGATGGGCTTTAGCCTTTACGTACTCTGTTTTTTTTTTTTTTTTTGGGGTGACTCAGATGATAATAAAGAGTAAAAAGTAGACACAAACATTCCACAAAAAAAATAGTTTCGGTCTTATCTCCTTTGAAATTGGTGTCAAGTGTTACCAAACAAGTTATCATAGTAGGGTTGTACTTATTATATATAATTAAAATCAGAGTTGGGAGAGCGTTCACTCATGTGCTCATCGCGTGGCACTTCTCTGTAGCTCTGCGCTTGCCACATGACATGACATTTGGGATTGTGTCGCCACGTGACCCGATAACGTTACCAATTATTTACATGTCATCCTTTACTCTTTCATGTTATTTTCAAATGTTAATAATATATAGAGTCTATATTTAAACATCTTTAAATGCTAAAAAGATCTAGAGTAAGCTTCGTCAAAACCATTAATTGAAACTTAGCTAAAATGATTGAATCAAGCTAAGATTGGGATAGAGATGTGTGTTTTCTGTGCCATAAACAGATAACACATGCCGCATTAATTGTCTTCTTCCTCCTCCTTTGATATATACTTTCACAAACGTTAATATCTTTTCCTTTCTGCATAGCTCTTAACATGAGCTTGCTTACACTATAACTTTTGCATTTCTGTTTAATTTGCTACAGCTTCTGTTTCGATTTTTCAACATATTTTCTTCTTTCTTGGTTTTATGATTGGGAATTAATGCAAACTATGGAGAAAATAGTAAATCATGAAAAATTCAATCAGAAAAACAGTAGCAGAAGAAGCCAGATTTCGGAGAAAAGTCATGGGGAGTGGGTGGATGAGCGAAGAAGGCAGAATTGCAGAAGTGTAATATCCTCGATCAATTCTCTTAATGAAGCATTTAATGTTTTAATTTTTCCTAAAACTTTGATTGTATAACCAAGAGAAGATGCTAGAGGTACGCACAAAAACGATTTCGTGTTCGACACTAGAGACCGGAGGGGAGGTATCACGGGTCGGACCACTATGTCATATATCGCTAAATTATGAATCTAATGTTTTAACTTTATATTTGCTCATTGGGGTTAATTTATGATATGCATAAACAACTGCAAAATAAAGTTGACAGTTCTCAGATTTGCAATTGGGACGTACAATATAATCTCAAAATTTGCAAAGGACTTTTAGCAACGAGCGAATTTGCACCCTTTTAACCAGGCAAAAAAAAAATATTATGTGCAAATGAATTTAGCAACGAAATTTTCATGGTGGAAGAGTTGCAAGTAAATTCACATGAACTTTTAGCCACGAAAAGTTTAGTGGCCTGATTCGTCGATTTGTTTCATGGCAAAAAGTATATAGACTTTTAATAAGGAATGCGGTGTTGCCAAGAAATTTCACCTACGAAAATTTCATGGCTAAAAGTACAGGTTTTTCCCACGACATTGTCGCCATGAAATATTTCGTGAGCAGAGATAATTCAACCTCTACGGAATTTGACGCTTCGGTCATGAATTTTTCCTTGCCTAATATTATTAGCCACGAGATTTTGTGCTGCCAAAGCTACGACAACTCACGAAATTTTCGTCACAAAAGGTTGGCCCTTAAGGTTGAGCATCTATTTCACGCCTTTTGCCGTGAATTATCTTCGTGGTGAAAAGTATACTTTCGGCTACGAAATTGCTCGATTTCGACAAGGTTTACTGCTGCATGCCTTCAGCTACGACTGATCAGCCACGAAATTCCAGGCTTCTATCCACCGAATTCCGCCGCGGTGAAAGGTTAATTTTTTTGTAGCGCCCACTCAACATTAGCAATGGAAAACAAGGTTGATAAAGTCGTGTGCGGAGGACATTTTTGTACTGACAGAATGTAATAATCAGTAACAAGCTTGGAAGCAGTGGGAAGGACATAACAAGGATGGAAGGCCAGTGAACCGATCAATAGATATCATAGTAGCAGATACAAGATATTGGATAACATTCATTCGCACCAAAAGAGCTCACTAGAAAACAACGCGAATGTTGAATAGAATCCGGAGAAGACATCTCATGACACCACACGTATATATGCGAACAATCTTACACGAATAAGGCGGGACGCCAACAACTAAAAATACTCTGAAGTGACGTCACGTGATGCGAAAATCTTCAGGGGCTAGTGGCTGGAGTTAGAGTGAGGAAAGGAATAGAGGGAATCTTAGCGGGAGAAGTAGGGATGCTTGGCATTGGCGGCAACATGGTAGGTGCGGTTGGCAAGCTCGGAAGCGGCGGCAGAGTAGTTGCGGGCAGTGTTGGTTGTGTGGCGAGCACCGTTGGCAGTGTGGGCTGAGCCCGGGTCGTTGGGATGGCAGCCATTGGTAGCATGGTGACCTTTGGCAATGTCGGCATGGTCAACAGCGTAGGCAATGTCGGCGTGGTACGGTGGGACGATACAGAATGAATGCCATAGTTGTTTGAAGCAGATGACGAGCTCCGAAACTCATATTGATGGTCGAGAAAATTAGGGCGATGAAGAGAACAAAGCCCTCAGAGGAAGAAGCCATATCGGTATATGGAGTCTGGATATTGTGCTGTGATAGGCTCAAAGGACTGGAAATCAATGAGCTGAGAGGAATGGAATGGCTAATTGTCTGTGTAAATGGAGGAAGGGGATGGGAGTTTATCTAGCAAGAGATAGTCATATAAAATCTAGGGTTGGGATCATGAGTTGGTGACTGGTGTTTGGGTACGGTTAGGACAGAAAAACAGAAATTCTCTTTATAGGTTCTTTGTTAGCTCACAACCTCAGCCCAATCTTCCACCGGCAAAAAGGAAAAACAAAGGTCAAATCTGTTGTTCTTGTTCTGCCAGATGGCCACGCTTTCATGAATCCAAGCTTCTGGATTTTAGAATATCAATCTAGGGTTTCTACGTGTTGCCTCGACTGATTCCTCCGACACTTCAATGTCATTTTGGGTGAACTCCTAGTACTTAAAGAAGTTGAGACTCGTGGGACTTCAACAACCGAATCGAGCCTAAAATACGAAGATAAGTTTATGTTCATTGAAACATGTGACCATGCAACTGCATAAGTCTAGCATGTCTGACGTCATATGGAAACGATGATAAATATGTTAGTGACATTTCATTGAAGTTTTTTTCTCCTCTATTTATTTCAAAATTTGAAGTATATAACTACCACAGATGATGCCAGCATTGCTAAACATTTTCCTTAGTTTATTTAATAGAATGAGCTACGTAAACCAAATATATGGTGCAAGGACTCAATTTCACATAAAAATCCTTAGTGTTCTCCTTAAGCAACTAGAAAGGGTTGAAGAACAAATGGTGTCTTTACCCCAACTAGAATTGCCATCAAAATTTGGGGGGAACATCTTCAAGTCCGTATGGTACTCCTCTTTGTGTCTCGATGTATTTCAGCCGCCGTTGATCAAAACCTCATTTTTATAAATTCACAATTTTTTGAGTAACAAAAAGGAGCTCCATACCGGATGGAGGATCCACGCCCGAAATTTATGTTACCGCAAATTCATCTGAAACAATGTGGAATGACATTTCGGAGATCTCCAGCCAATTGCTTGGCAAATGAACCCACCCAAAAAACAATCAATCAGGGAGAAAACACACTGCTCTCCATAAATTCCAATCAATCGTATCCATCTTTTAACTCCATAAAAATGCTTTTAACAGTGATGGACTTCCAAATTAGACAAAGAAATCAACTCCATTTGATTATCTAGCTAAAAGCAACCGTTATAAAATGTTCGATAGGGCACAAACACATGCGAGTAATACACCATTTTTTTTTTTTTGGTCGAATAGTAATACACCATTTTATGTGAATGTGGAAGAGGCAGGTTGAGGAACGATGCCAATTCAGTATAGATGTAGCACTTTTTGGTTAAGTTGCTTTTCTATTTGAATCTTCTCCTCATAAATCAAATTGATTGTACTGCACGTAACAATAAGTTTGGAAGATGGAAAATACATAACAAAATGTGAGTCTAGTCACAGATCAATACATATATATCATAAATACATAGGTACATCACATTGGAAAAGACTTTTATTCACACCCAAAGATCTCCCTAGAAAACAATATGAATGATCCATAGAATCCCAAAGGACGTCATAACACAAGACATGAATTCGAACAATTATACAAACAAAAGGAGGCACTTCAACATATGAAAAATAATCTCAGGTAAACTCGTATGGTACTAAAATCTTCAAGGGCTGGTGGCTGGAGGAGGAGTAAGGAAAGGAATAGAAGGGATTTTAGGGAGAGAAGTAGGGATGCTTGGCATCGGCGGCAAGGTGGTCGGCATGGCTGGCAAGCTTGGAAGCGGTGGTAGAGTGGTTGGCAAGCTCGGTAGCGTTGGCTGGGTGGTGGGCAACGTTGGCAGTGTGGGCTGAGGTAGGGTCGTTGGGATGGTAGGCATTGGCGGCATGGCTACCTTAGGCAATGTCGGCATGGCTGGCAGCGGTGGCAGCGACGTCGGGTTTGGTAAAGTTGGTATTGTGGGAAGAGACGGTATGGATGGTATAGTTGTTTGCAGTAGATGACGGGCTCCAAAGCTCATGTTGATGATTGAGAAAATTAGGGTGACGAAGAGAACAAAACTTTTAGAGGAAGAAGCCATGTTGGTGTATAAAGTCTGGATAGTGATGTGATAGGCTCAAGGACTGGGAATCAATGAGCTGAGAGGAATGGACTGCTTATTATGTCTGAGTAAATGGAGGAAGGAGATGGGAGTTTATATAGCTAGAGACAGTCATATAAAATTTAGGGTTTTGATAATAAGTTGGTTACTGGCCTTTGGGTATGGTTAGGAATAAAAAGAACATCTCCTCATTGGTTCTTTGTTAGCTCACCTTCTCAGCTCAATCTTCCACAGGCAAAAATAATAAAGAAGCGGTCAAACTTTGTCTTCTCTATTGTTCGGTCGAATGGTCATGATTTCATGAAAGTCAAGCTTCTTATCTATGTCCTTGTGGATGGTAAGTAGATAACTTGTTTCGTAACTACGGCTAACCACGGCTGTTGATAACTTGCTTCTGGATTTTAACGTATCAATCTAGGTTTCCTGCGTGTGGCCTTGACGGATCCCTTCGTAGTTCGGACATCTTCAATGCTTTTCAATTTGTTCATATTTGGTTCCCTCCTTGTACTTGAAGAAGTTAAAATTTGTGGGACTATATTTCCTTTGGAGTCTAGCCTATTTACGCAGATATATGCAAAGTCAACTCTCTCTCTCTCTCTCATCGACCAAAAAAACAAAAGAACTCTCTCTCTCTCTCAAATTTGGAGCTCTATTAGTGCCTATCCCAAATATTTTTTATTTTTCTAAGAATTTCCTATTTTTTTAATTTTTCTTAAATTAGCACATTATATTAGTAAAGTATATGTTTAGTAGAAATAACAAGTAAAACCATGCAATTGAATGGTTGAAAAATATGGTTACATCTCCTAATCAATAGCCAGTATTTTTTTTCTTCTATTATTTACTTTTTATGGTATCCGTTCTAATATATCTATTTTTTGCCAACCACATATTTATTTGGTAAGTTTAAGGGTTAGTGGTGGTAATTTTCCCTCATTATACATATATTCTTTTAAATTTTAGTTGGTCGGAACATTTGATACAAAATTAAAGAAAATATTGTGCTTTGAACTGCCCCTGCGAAAGGAATGTGTGCAACACATGATAACGGAAGAAGTTAATGAGTATTTTCTTTTTTATTTGTCTTACTCTAACTGTCAACTTACTTTCAAATTTTTGCTATACCTTTTTATAAAGCATATAAATCGAAACTCATATTTGAATCTAAACGTCCTCACTTCTAACCCCGTTGAGAAGGTGAAATATCAAACTCTCCACCTCCTCTTCCCAATAAAGAAGGGTGTCCGAGCAAACCCCAATGCAACTTTTTAAAGTTCGGAATTTAATGTCCACTAACCCTGAAGGCTAAAGCTGAGGGGTTAAATGAAATTGTGTTCCAAATAAATTAACATGTGCCAAAAAGTACATGAGCAGCCACCTGCACTTATAACCATACTAAAGAGTAAAAGGTCGTGCAGGACAACGCAATTGTGATTTTGTCTTCTTCCCCTTTCACATCGAATAAATTGCCACCATGATAATAATTGGTATTATGTGGAAGTTGGCACTAAAGGGGGAAATTTACCAATAGCATCTTCCTTATAAAAGAAAGGAATAGCAAATCTCATAATTTTACGATCGATTCATTTCGTATTTCCTTTTCTAGATGACAAATTTTCTCGTTTATATCATGTGTCGAATGTACTAATATCCTATTACAGCCATCGAGAACTCCCCACATTCTTCAACCATGATGGAGTTCCACAACATTGAAGAAATTAACTCCATTTAGTTATGCCCCTAAAAGCAACGATTATAAATAATCTCATAGGGCGCAACCCCTTGTGAGTAATACACCATTTATTGAAAATGTGAAATATGCGGATTGCGGTACTTTGTCATTTCAGTATAGTTATAGCGTTTTTCAATTCAATTTCTTTTCTATGTGAATCTTTTTCTCATCATAAATCCAGTTGATTGTACTACACATAATAATGAGCTTGGAAGCGATCGAAAGAACACAATAACATGTGAGCTAAGTCAGGGGTCGATACATAAATTTGAATGATATATAGAAAGCAACATGAATGATACATAGAATCCCAAAAGACATCATAACACAAGCCTTGTATTCGAACAATTCTACAAATTAAAGGAGGCACTCCAACAAATCGAAAATACTCTCAGGTGATCTCGTATGGTACTAAAATCTTCAAGGGCTGGTGGCTGGAGGAGGAGTGAGGAAAGGAATAGAAGGGATTTTTGGGAGAGAAGTAGGGATGCTTGGCATTGGCGGCAAGGTGGTCGGCATGGTTGGCAAGCTCGGAAGTGGCGGTAGAGTGGTTGGCATGGTTGGCAAGCTTGGTAGCGTTGGCTGGGTGGTGGGCAGCGTTGGCAGTGTGGGCTAAGGTAGAGTCGGGATGGCAGGCATAGGTGGCACGGCAACCTTTGGCAGTGTCGGCATGGCCGGTAGCGGCGGCAAAGAAGTTGGCAGAGTAGGTATGGTTGGAAGTGACGGTATCGACGGCATAGTTGTCTGCAACAGATGGCGAGCTCCAAAGCTCATATGAATGGTTGAGAAAATTAGGGCAACAAAGAGAATGAAGCTCTTTGAGGAAGAAGCCATATTGGTAAACGGAGAATGAGTTCTATGTTATGTATAGGCTCAAGAGGAGAATGATCGCTACTTGTGATGCCTTAGCGAGGAGAATGATTGGAGTTTATATAGCAAGAAATATTGTGTAGAAAATCGGCGTTGTGATGATGAGTTGGTGACTAGTCTTCAGGTGCGGGTAGGAAAGAAATAGGAGATGAGGTGTTTATTGGTCCTTAGTTAGCTCACCTCCTCATTTCCATCTTGACATCGGCAAAAGAAAAGGTCAAAACTGTTGTTCTCTTCCGCCAGATGGGAATGCGTTCATGAAGTCATAGCTTCAATCGGGTCTTTTGTATTGATTCTATTGGTTGTCTTGACTTTCCCTTCATACTTTGAAATTCATAAATAGTAATGAAACGAGAATTCCAATTTAGTCATTTGGTTGTAAGCAAAAAAAGGAACTAGGAACCAAATGGTATGAGAGCCTTTTTGTTTGATTGTAAGAAATGGGTGAGAATCGAATAGATTGAGATGGGAATCCAAAACAAATTTGATTTAGGATTGCCAATGCATTTTTTTAAAATAATAGTTGAACATAAGATATTTTAAATTACAAGTAATAAATTAATAATCATAATAAAAAATGAAAATTGGAAAATGTATTGCATTTGTAAAGAAATTAGCAACAACATCAAGTAAATTAATTTGATTGGTGTAAAATTTAATTTTAATTAATCCAATATCCTCAATTATCATAATAATTTTTTAAAATTAGTTTAGTAAATTATTATAGCATGTAAATAGTCGATATAATCGTTGTAAGTTATATTTTTTTAGTTCATGAAATAATACATTGTAATTTCATAGCATACGTGGTTACAAATGATAGCAGTTAAGATTACATTATGAAGAGAGTTTAGTAATAAGTAAATTTGGTTATAAATTGTAGTTTAACTTGGATTGGAGTTCTCATTCCATGGCCTAAGCAGAAGAATGTTCATTCCAGAAAGCTGGTGGAATCAACATTCTTGTGGAATCAGACATTCAAAATTGGGGTAGTTGAACTGCAATTCTATACGTATGGCTCAGAACGAATATTTCATGTCAAGTACACATCATCATAGTGTGAGGAGGCTTTACCCCCGGAGAGGGTCCCGGGTGGCGTGCCGTCGGCGGGCTTCGCTCCCCTCTCTCTGGTTGACGGTGGAGCCGATGATTTCACCACCCCCAATTAAACGCTGTCCTGCATCGTCGTTGTCGGCTTCTGGCTGAACGTTCATGTGTACATATGTGTACGTATGTATCTGTATCTATATATCTATGCATATGTTTCGCACCGACCCAAAAAATTAAAAAGCACACATCATGAAAACCGGAGTAGCTGTGCTCCACCAATACACCGCAATTCGTTCCAGCATCGACCGCCATCTGATTCCTGCCGCATCTCCGATGCTCTTCGGTCGCTGTCCAATGACCACCAGCTAGCGCTTTGGAGTCCTTGCGGCTGTTTCGGTGAGGCCAGCAGCAACTTCGAACTCCAGGGAGCCATCGACAGCAACTTCAACGATTCCTGCTGCAAAACCAGTAGGCAGTAGCCCGACGTGCTCCAATCCTTGCTGTGCTTCGCTCTCCGGTCCAAGTTCTCTGGCGTCTCCTTGCTCTCGCCACTTGTCCAGTAGGTCCAGTTCCTGGCTGAGTCCATCAAGTTTCCGTAGAGCCGGTACACATCGTGTTGCTCACTCCCTCGTCGGTCACTGTGAGCCTCCTCACGCCAATCCACAAGCCGGAGTCCATGCCGAACGTTGACTATGGTCCCTCATCGTGGGTCTTGTCGGAATTGAAACCCGATTTAGGTAATTATGTAAGCCATACTCAATTCAAATATATAATTTCCTAAATTGTGTTTATTGAGATTCTAACATGATATATATATTTTTATATTTTTAGGCATACCCAATTAAGAAAATTTCCGTATTGAAAATCTTAATAATCAAGAATTTGAGCTGTGAGACGTGAGATTGATTTTTGGTTATTTTGATTTGCTGTTTTGGGTCGTGGAGAATATATTGATCATATGGGTTTATTAAATTGCATGAGTTTATTTTAAGAAATTTTCCTATCTTGAAAAAAATACAAAAAATAAGCATTGCATGGGTTAGTTTCTTAGTTTAGAATTGCATGTTTAGAGTAATGTAGTAGTTTAGGAAATTTACTAATTTAGAATAGGATTTAATTTTAATATTTCCTTATTTAAATTAGGTAATTACATATTCTAGGTAGTTTTCTATTTTGATTTTAAAAAAAAATCACAAAAATAACATGCATATATCATATAGAATTAGTTGCCTCTATTCCATGTCATTACATTGCCACGTCATCGAGGCCACATAATTGGTCATAATTTCCGTGTCATTAGTGTTTACATGTTCAGGGTCATGTTAGAATAGCTCATATTAATTTTACCTATCATTAGAATTAGGTCATATAAATTGCATGTCACGTGTCATGAATCACACGTGCACGATAAACTTAGATTTAAATTGATCAAATGTTGACTAGGTATAATTTTTTCATCCAATGCCTGTTTTACTCTATTTTTATGTTAATGGAAAGCTCGCAACCTAAATTTTTCGAAAATGTGATTTGATATTTGAAATTTTTTTGCCTTCATTACGTGGTGTGATAGTCATCCAAGAAAATTATAAATATAATCTAATAATAAAGAAGCTTTGTTTTTTCAACATAAATAGGTGATATTGATCAGCTAGTAAATTCTACACGGTCGCCAACCCTAAGATTGTGAAGCAATTTGGGTCATTATTGTCGTGAGAGTAATCTTTGGGATATATTTGTGTAGTTAAGTGGTGTAAATTTTAAGAGTAATTGTGAATATCATGTTGTGAATGGATTATTACTGAATATCTATTTATGTACTGTGCAGAATTTTTCTTAAAATTTGTGAATGACGAAATAAATCTCAACTATATTGTTCACAATTCATCGTGGAAGAAAGAGAAAAATCATTATAAGACTATCGTTAAGGGCTGCTATCAGGATGATTTTGTTGCCCTGAAAAGATTCCCCATGGTGGCGCTAGTGTACATGAAAACATTCTCAATTTCTTATTCGGGCATTTTCATAAAAATGTTGTGCATAATCATGGAGTAACCTATTATTATAGGATCGGATTGTTGTTCCAGAGCTATGTGCTTGTAGTTTGCAAGATTGAAGCAGTATTGCCTTCTTCGGATTTCACTGTCTTTGATAGTGATGCACTATCAGTAATTTATTTTACAAAAATTTGACCATACTTTGATCGGAGTATAACTTTTTCATCATATTCTTGATTCACTCGATTTTTACCTGGAAAGCTCGCGACCTAAATTTTTTTGAAATGCCGTTCATTCTTAAAAAAGTGACGGGATTGCAAATTTCGAGGATGTTGCTACTGATGATGCCTTGCTTATGGATTCCTCAAGCGTCAAAGTCTTAGAGGAAATCGGGCTAGGCGAACAGGACCGGTCTTCAAGGGTTGCTATCAGGTGATGTTGTTGTCTCGAAAAGATTCCCTAGTGGTCACGCTCATATAAATGAAAACATTCTCAGTTTCTTGTCTGGCCTTCCAACATCCAAATGTGGCACATAATCGTGGAGAAACCTACCACAGGGAATTTGGATTTCTTGTTCTAGAGCTATGTGCTTGTAGTTTGCAAGATTTGATTGAAGCACTATCGCCTTCTTCAGATTTCACTGTCTTCGATAATGATGCACCATCAGTGATTCGTAATTATTTTTACATAAATTTGACCGTACTTTGATCGGATATAACTTTTTCATCATATCCTCAATTCACTTGATTTTTGCCACAACGGAAAGCTCACAACCACACATTTCCAAAATGCAATTCGATCTTAAAAGAGTGTCTGAATCACATATTTTGAGGATGTCGTTCATGATGATGCCTTTCTTATTGAATTCTTGATTGTCAAAGTCTAAGAGGAAATCGAGAAAGGGCGAAACGGGAACACGGTGCTTAAGGCATGCTATCAAGGTGATTTTGTTGCCCTGAAAAGATTCCCTGTGGTCACGTTGGGCGGTGTAAATGAAAACATTCTCAATTTCTTATCCAGGCATCGCACATAAATGCTGTACATAATATGTGCTCGTAGTTTGCCAGATTGAAGCATTATTGCCTTCTTCAAATTTTATTGTTTGTAACATCGATGCACCATCGGTGATTCGTAATTTATTTTTACACAAATGTGATCATACTTTGACCGGATAGAACTTTTTCATTCTATCCTCGATTCACTCGATTTTTACCCCAATGAAAAGCGCGCAACCTAAACTTTTTCGAAATGCAATTCGATCTTCAAAAAGTGTCGGAATCTTGGATTTCAAGGAATCAGGCCAATTGAACTACCGTGGTGAAAAGTTATGATATTTTCTCCATTAAAAATTTAATCATAGTGATTTGTGCGGTGCCGAAAAGCTTATGACTTGCTCTTTGAGGTGGAATTAATTGATCGGGCTAAGTTATAAAATTTGCAACACCTCACAATTGAACGTGATTAAAAGATCTTATATCTTAAGATGCCACCTTTGATTTTGACAAATTGGGAATTCTTGAAAAGTACTTCACGAGTATGACCGACTAAGCAAGTGGCTCCTTCTATTATTTGGCTTAAGTGGGCATGGATAAGCGCTACATGACTAACTTGCCCTTTTCATTTTACATTTCCAATCAAAACAACAAATTATAGTGCAATCGTGACTTTTTTTTTTCATTTTATTAATATATTTTGTGAGAGGAGGCAAAAACCGCATCTATTTTAGCAGAGACTCTCTTTCTCCTTCTTTTCCTTCTTCACCTTGTTCTCTATTGATTATCTCTTTTTCTCCTCCATACTTCTCATAGCGACTACATTTCTTACTTGCAGCTCCAAATGCTTAGTGGCAATAGATCATTAGCCTCTAAGTTGTACAGGCTCAGCTCGTTTCTCCATCCAATTGCACTGCAATGATGTTTAGAGAGCACGTCAAATGAAGTGGACCTCTCAAATTGAGGACAATGAAGGGTTTCGACGATCTCAGGGTCCTGGAGAAACTGAAGATGACGAAGTGGAGGCCCACAGAGAACTGGAGGATGGCGACGCGGTTGTTGACGCCTTCAAAGTTGGATAGCCACTCAATGTCAAAGCCGACGATAAGAGGTTGGGAGCAGGTGTAAATGGATGTAAATGTTGGTTGACAAGTATTCGATTCTCGAGAAATGAATGCATTGCAGGGGTATTATTTCTGGCTGTACTCATTCCTATTCCACATTTGAAGACATTGTATATTTGACAGATTTGGTGCATTAATTTGAGTTTTTCGCACTGTACTCGAACATACGCTACATTACGAAACAAATGCATTGTCCATATTTTTTTGTTGTGCACGCACTGACTGGGATTTCGATGCACATGAAGTTGGTGATGACACGTAAACATTTTACTAGGATTCTAGACGATCCTTTGCTTATAATTTTTCCATCTTCACTCTTCGAGAGGATGATGCAATTGAAGGACTTGCAGGACCTAATCAAGAATCCCTCTACTCTGCTCTCTTCTCTAGTCTCTTTACTTCTTTACACCATGTCTTTGACCACGATGATGATCTTCACCACAAGCTACGAAAGCGACCACAAGCTCCTCGAAAGTACCCATTAGCCCTACAACATCACCTTCTACGGCCAGAGAGTCCATACCCTCGAAGGAGTGGATAGGGAAAGAGACAAACGCTCTCACATGGTGGAAGTGAAAATGCTTTAACAAAAGGATGCTAGTATTTGCTCTCTTTTCCATGGGAAATGTTGATGAATTATAAAATTTTATAGGTTCATCTTACTAGTTGCAACTCTCCACTTCATCGACTTCGTCAAGCTTGTGATGCAATTTCTGGATATGTATGCGGAGCCAGCGTCTCCAGCCTCTCACACTTTCCATTTGGAAGACATCCGCTGCCACTATTCTCGCTCCTCAAATGGGCCGAGCTGACTACCAATAACCCAGAGAAATGAGCTAGGATGCCCAAGAATTCAAGGTCAAGACATTGAGACATTTCGCTGCTAGCATATAGACTGCTAAATTTTTGCTGACAGGTCCAATAGGGTAAAAACTCGAGACTTGGGAATCCTGATCATGACATGGCCCGTTCTCGGCCAAAAAAGAGTCTTTTGAGTGGATCACCAACATCTGAACTGAACGCCATGTGGATCGCTCAAAACAGCTCACATAGTCAGTGGCTCTCTCTAAAATATAAAGGGAGAAGGAAAACAAGAAAAATCATAAAATCCCTCTTGAAAGGGCCAAAGATGCCCAGAGGCCATGTGCCTTGCTCATTCGGTGCCATATCCACGTGCTGGGCGGAACTAGTGCTGGGCGGAACCGATCTTGTGATTGCCACGTGCAATTGCATGTTGGTCAGCAATCATTATTTTTAAGATGATGTTTTATTTTTATTTTTATACAACATTGATGAAACTTTGACTGGGTATAATTTTTTCATCCAATGTCCAATTCACTCGATTTTTCTGCCAACAGAAAGCTTGCAACTTGAACTTTTTGAAAATGTGATTTTATATTTGAAAATTTTTTGTCTTCATTACATTTTGTGATAGTCATCCAAGGAATTTATCAATACAATCTAGTAATAAAGAAGCGTAATTTGTTTTTTCAACAAAAATAGTTGATATTTGTTAGCTAGTAAATTCTACACGGTCAAAAACCCTAAGATTGTGAAGCATAACTGTTGTCATGCGAATAGTCATTGAGATATATTGGTGTAGCTAATTGGTGTAAATTTTAAGAGTATTTGTAAATGTCATGTTGTGAATAGATTATTACCGGACATCTCTATCCACGTGCTGTGCAGAAGTTTTTCTTAAAATTTGTGAATGAAGAAATATACCTCAATTACATTGTTCCCAATTCATTGTAAAAAAGAAAAAAGAAAAATCATTACAAGAGAGCGATAGAAGTATTTGAGTGGAAGATATTCATCTTTTTTTTTTTGTTTTATCCAAATGGGGTGCTTTATCTTTGAGCTAGCTTTCTATCAATTTCTAGCTCCCATGACCCCAAATCACATTCAACATTAGATAGGTGAGATAAGTCGCATGTAACTTAACGGTGAATACGATTTGACTCGCATGAATCGAGTTTTGCAATCCTTGCTCTTTTCTTTAGCCCTACTATCTACCCACCAATTCCATAAAAGATTGAATAGCCCCTAATACCGCCACATTCGTCCCTCTCCTAGATTTTTTTTATCAATTCATTAATATATAGGATAGTGTATTACAAGTCATAAAATTTATGATGAAAGTGCATTGCAAATCCTAAAACTTGTCATGGAAATATAATTGGATTCTAAAACTTTTAAAAAATGCAATTATTATATGGACTTGATTGGACTAATTTGACAAATTTTCGGACTTGATTGTGCTTTTTTAATGTTCTAGGAATATATGCACTTTTGTGTTAACTTTTTTGACTTGATTGCATTTTTTGAAAGTTTTAAGGCTTAATTGTACTTTTGTGACAAGTTTTGGGACTTGCAATGCACTTATCCCTTAATTTATTGTGATGCAAGTCCCACTCTAATCTAATAAATTCTACTTGTGAAAAGATTGAAACTTTACAATGGGTAAATTATTAATTAAAATTCTTGTAAGATCAAAGAGCATTCAAAAAAAACGACCAACAAATTGCACATTTCAACGATAAAATGTAAGATATCCGATAGCAGTGTCTAAATTAACCAGGTCACAAAAGGCTGAAAAACAAAGTTAAAAACAAGAGAGAGACACTAAGTGTGAAAAGCATGAATTTAGCAGTGGACAACTGTAATACTCCCATGACGATCGAAAGTACCATTCATCCTATTTTTTGAATTGATAGTCAATCTTGGGGTTCTTTTTAATGTTACAAGCTGATATTAAATATTCACTATAGATCAAACTTGGGATCCTCAATAAAACCTCAATCTGATGTTTTTTATTCAAACAAAACAGAACTGTATCACCATGACTTGCTTTTCGAACTAGCGAAACTCAATAGACTAAAGCAATGATTTTTGAGTAATCTCGATCACCATCAATACAGCGCATGACATGTTCAAACACTTGAAAAAACTGACGTATTATAAGTGTTTCTTATTTAAATCATTCAAAATATCAATATCCTTCTTCAGATGAAAATCTCAAAAAAAAAAAAAGATGGAAAAACTTTTTTCTTTTTATTCTGATTTTCTAGACCCAAAGTTGTTTGAATCTCAATAAATAATATAATGCGCCAAAGACAACCAGCTACACAAGCTTGGCAAAGAAAGGCCTCAGGCCTGAGTATACTTTACACGAAATGGCGACAAGTAGCCAACATCATGGAAATCGTAATAATAACACTCGTGAACAAAAGAAAATGCATTATGGCGAGAATGGCGTAACTGTGGGTCTCCCGTGGACTCTACTCCAAGCGCCACTCTCCTTCCTCTTTGCCTTTCGCCTCAGCTTTTTTAGGGAGACCAACCAACTGTATAAGGTGCTTCAAGCGATTTTTGGTGGCGTTCAATTCAGATTATTGGTGGTCCAGCTCCGCGACACATCCCACACAAAGTAGCGACACAAGCTTAATGAAATCGATGACGTGTGGAGTCGCGACCAGTAAGATGAGTGTGACTGCCATCCAAGCTTCTCCGTAGTACACCTTGGCATGCAGAAATGAGCCTGAGCACTAGCCCGAGCACCACGAATTAGATGCTTGTGAGTTGATTGAGTCATCGCTAATAGAATATTTAAATATTAAATCACGTATTTATTTAATATGTTAAGTTCTTAGAACAGTTGATAACGATCCCATAAAATTTTACATGATATTAAATAGGAGATCCGTAGTTCAAATCTTTCTGGGCCCTATTTTCCTCTTTCAATTAAATTGGTACTAAACAAAAAAAACCAGATCAAACATGAAGGGTAAGAAATGTGGTACCTCCAAAAGGAATAAGGAGGAGGAGAAGATATACCATGGAGAAGGAGAAAATGGTTTAAATTTTTTAAGACTTTATTTGCCTCATTAATTAAATTAGTACCGGGCATAAAAGACTAGACTAAATGTGAATGGTAAAATACGTGGTCTTGCCAAGAGGAACAAGGAGGAGAAGAGGGTGGAGAAAGGAGAATAAGAGAGACTCTACTAAAACAATTGTGGTTTTTACTTCTTGAAAATAATAGTAATAATAAACAAATAAATGTCATGATCACACGGGAATCGATTGGTTTCAATGAACGAATGAAAGGAAGTGATGTTGCGCTTCTCCATCCCCTCTCTAAGCCAAAAGAAAGGAAGGATGAATCACCCGCTGTGGAGAAAATATTGGGTGGTTCCGGACTGCCAAGTCAGCGTGATCCGGGACCACTCATGAGGCACCACGTGGTCCACGATACGTTTTTTGCACAGAAAATTAATATTTTTTCTCCTTTAGCCTTGCGCGCTTTCTCTACGCTGAGAACTTACACCCCCTTTCAGTCGAGGCTCTCCTCTCTCTCTCTCTCTCTCTCTCTCTCTCTTTATTAATGGCGGCCTCCTCCTTCTCTCTCCTTCTCTATCTCCTCAGCGCTCCCCTTCTCATCTCACTCACGAAGCTCACATTATCACTCTGTTTCTTCAAAAGTTGCTCCCGCCCAAGAGCAAGCCGCCTGACCGCCGGTCTCAACCTCCATCATCACCTCCGCCCCCCCAAGAGCAGCTAGGTCCTGAACCTCTTCCCGCCGTCGCCTCCAACCTCCGCTCGCCCAAGAGCAAGCCGCCTGCCCACCCAAGAGCAGTTGGGTCCCGAACCTCTCACCGCCGTCGCCTCCGACCTCCACCGTCGCCTCCGCCCGCTCCAGAGCAACCCGCCCGCCCACCGGTCCTGAATAACTTGAAGCTGCTGCATATCCCAAATTTGGTACAATGTGGTACATGCCATTTATGTGCTCAATCCCCAGACCACAAGTGGATGCCATTGAAATTTTGCTATAGGGAGGTGCAAGTATTAAAAAGAGATTTTGGTTTTTGGGCCTTTTTTGTTTTTTGTTTTTTTTTTTTGTTTTTTTTATCTTGCACACTTTTTGTCTTCGATCAAGTTGTGATGCCTGCAACTGAGCTAAATTCGCCAGTGTTCTCTAGAGCCTCAAGTATAACAGGTTTTAGCCTACACATAATTTGGTTGAATCTTGTGGTCCTCTATGCAGCGGAACTACTAGCCACGAACAAATTGTCAGAGTTGACATGCTTGGCCTTGTATCTAATATATGAGAAGAAGCAAGGGCAGAAGTCTTTCTGGTACCCTTACATAAGGGAGCTTGATCGTCAGCGAGGAAGGGGCTAGATGGTAGTGGAATCTCCGCTTTTGTGGGCAGAATCTGAAAGGCAGTCCAACAAAGGTACTACAATGCTATGTTTTGTTGTTGGTCTGTAATAAATGCTTCGACAACTACATCAAAGTTTATTAATTTGTTTTATGTTTCAAAAGTTTGAAACTCTACATTCTGTGTTGGAGCATTAGGCCGAAGTTCTTGAGAGGGCTGAAGGGATTAGAAGACAATACCATGAGCTCGACACTTTTTGGTTTATGGCTGGTTCTTTGTTTCAGGTAATAATTTTTGCTCTTATACTTTGTCTGTCCAGTTCCTATTACCAGTAATTTTCTTTTCTGTACTTTTGCTAGTAATTATGCTAGCTCAGTGAGTCTATTTATTTTGATTTTGTAGCAATACCCTTATGATATTCCCACTGAGGCCTTTCCGTTTTGAGATTTTCAAGCAAGCCTTTGTGGCAATTCAATCTTGCGTGGTGCATTTGCAAGTGCTGGTCTTCATACCTTTTGCATGGGGAAATAAGCACTGTTGCTCTCACTAGGTAACTTACATTTTGTAGTTGTTAAATTAGATGACTCCTGTTTGATTTCAGAAAGTCAGTCTTGCACGAAGACTTGCTTTAGTTTCTCTTGGTCCCCCCATTGCTAGCATATAGAAGCAATTGCAAGACAATGTTGACAGCTGTTGATGGTGCTGTTGAACTAGTAGTTGATCGTGCATATAAGGCTGGAGAACCAATAGTTGTTTGGTATGAATTCTTCTCTTGCTGAAGTTGGCTTTTCAGTGTAAAATCGAGGTCTTCCTTCTTTTTTTGTTGATCCTTAAGGCATCCTTGTTTTGCACTTCAATGCAATCTTAATGGTTGTTATATTTGGTCTTAGATGTGGACCGCAGCCTAACTCAAGATTGCTTTTGAATTACGGGTTTGTTGATGAAGATTACTCTTATTATCGGCTTGGGGTTGCGGTAAAAGGGTCTGCTCTTTTCTGTGCGATTTCATCATATGCTTGTCAAACATTCTAATATGCTTTCCTCCTTCTTGTCTGTTTAGGCTTCTTTGAATACTGAGGATCCTCAATATCAGGATAAAAGAATGGTTGCTCAATGGAACGGAAAGCTTTCGAAACAAGTTTTTTATGTATGAAACTTTTTGGGGCAAATTAGTAGCTTGGATTTGCCTCTCATGAGTATTGTATTGCTTTGTTGTGCAGGTGTACGGCGGAAAGGAAAGGGAAGTTGTGTTTGATATGCTTCCTTATTTGCGATTGGGCTATGTTTCAGATCCTTCGGATATGCAGTCAGTCATTTCATCCCAAGGTCCAATCTGTCTGGTAAGTTTCATCCTTTGAAATCAATTTTAGTTTTAAAGTGCTCTCATGTTGTGGGTAATTCATATATCATTTATCTAGCATTTAGCTTATATAGTCTGAATAATAGATTAAACTCTGGTGGATTACATGTTAGTTTTCGGCTCCTGTTTTTGGTTTTTCTGATTATCGATGCATCTCCTAGAGTGACCACATGTGCAGTTCACTGATACTATTCCAGAGAGAAGAGGGTTCACTAATAATGTTTTGCTTTAGAAGCTTCGTCAATCTTCTCATGTCATTTTGGTAAGAATTAACTTGTGAAATGTCAAATGTTTTCTTCAGGTGAGTCCTTGCACAGAGAGGGCTGTCTTGGATCGACTAGTTGAATATTTCGAGTCACGTATTGCTGGCTATCCTACAACCTTAAGCGAAGATGAGTCTTTGGTAATTTGACTTTGCTGTACTTCATTTTATTTCTTCAACTGCTCCACATTTTGTGCAGGTACAGTGGGAAAGATGGGTATGGCTTTGTCGAAAATGAGTTGAAATGGAACCCCACCTCAGCGGGTTTTGATCCAGGCCTTAAGACAAGAGTGTGCACTGTGTTTTAGGTTCAAGGAAGACATGCACTGGTTCCACGACGAAGAGACTCTCGCTAGGCCTCCCTTATTCCTTACTATTGTTAAGATGCTAATTAGTCCCCTGTCCCTGCCCCTTTCCTCATAGCAGGTCTTTTGTGTGACTTTCATGTGAAGTGTTCATTTTTTTATGAGGCAAGAAGATGTTATTTTGCAGGCACAATTTGCTTTGTAAGCACTAGTGCCGGATATTTCCTTGCTGCCTTTTGTAAATGTAGGTGTACACATAGACGACTGATGGCAATTTAAACTTGCTCCTGTGCTCGACCCTTTAGATTCCACAATTTTCAAGTACTTCATTTGCTATTTTCTACTTGAGTTATGAGAAAAAGGGCTCACATCATTTCTTCCCACAGAAGTATTCCATAGGGAGGGCTAAAGGGAAATATTAATTGGGATACAATTGAAGATCACTTGATTCTTTTGAGAATTAAGAGTTTATTTGGAGTGTGGTCCGACTATTTCGGGGACGACCTTTGGAAGATCTAGCATGAAATATGTTGAAGGAAATGCATATGGCAATTGAAAGAAAATCGCCTCGAGAGCTTGTCATCCCTGAGCCTATAAATTATATAAGAACGAGATGAATATAATCACATTAGTAACTCATATACTTAGGCTATTTTCAATCGCCGGCACGATGAGGATGGGATTTCTTTCTTTCGGTATGTTGTGAACCGGATATTGACATACCCACAAATGACCCAAATTTACAAGGTGCTAAAAATAAAGTGTCCCAAATGTGACCGGTTGAATCAACCAGTAAACTCCCATAGCCACTCTCGCTTTTGGCTCAGGATACTGACCACCGTGATCTGGTAGCTGCATTCAGGTCTAGATCTCATGGGAGAGAGAGAGCCTGTGCCACTTAGGCCACCGCCGCGAGATGATTGAGAGAGAGACAGAGAGATCATCGTCGCTGTGGTCATTTGAGACCATGGTGATGGCTGCTAGCACTGCCATCATGCGGCTCTCTCCTACGACCTTGAGCTTCGACTTCTCCCTTTTTTTTTCATTTTGCATATCCTTTCCAGGTAGGATCAACTCATGGACTAGTCCGGATTGATCAGATTCATAACAGGACACTGAACATTTGGATAGGATAGTTTATATAGCCTTGGGCATCCGAGTCCTTTCTCCTTGAACATTTGTAAATGCTCTCCTCTATTCAATTCAATACAATCTACCACTTTTGCACAAAGATGTAAAAACTGCAGTTAAATAATTATATGCCTCGTTCAAGTAGAAAGATTGAGGAAAGAATATACTTGGACTACTTACCTGGCCTAGAGAAAATGTGTGAAAAAGAAGAAAAAAAAAACTAAGCTAAGACAATGCTTCTGAGGATTGACTTCACGCAACTCGCATCACAGTCTCAATTTAGTCCTCCACGTGTCTCCAATGACCATCTTAGGTTGCGGATTATCTAGCCCTCGATCTACTGCCCCAATGTAAAGTACAACCAGCCATCCCAAAAGCCTGCAATTGTGATTTTGACGCGGTAAGGGAACTTCTCGATCACCATCCATTTTTGCCACAAAGCATCACAGTCCACATATATATGTGTATGGCCATACAAGTGCAAAAGTAATAGAACATCAAGTACTGCATTAGGATAGACTTCAAATGGCGAATCTTTTTCTGCTTTTCGTTGAACTTTATATGGGAAAAGGTTTTTCACCTGCTTGCATAATTAATCTTACATATCCAACAAGAGAGAAGAATGATATAGAACAGTTAGCCTGTAATTATCTTGAAAAATATGATCGTCGTAATGGCCGGAAATCTCGGCAGCTTTTCTAATTTTGGTGAAAACAACCATTCAGGCATTTTCCTATATTATCATTCAGACAGTTTCCGATATTACCAGTCAGGCAGTTTCTTATATTACCATTCAGGCAATTTCCTATATTACAGTTCAGGCAGTTTTCTATATTACCATTTAAGCAGTTGCCTATATTAGTTTATTAGATGTTATCTTTAATTATTCAGTTTCTATTAATATTAGGAGTCCTATATCTATATATATGATATCCGTCTTGTAATAAAAAACATAGTATCATTGAATAAAAATTTCGAGTTCTTTGGAGTTGTTTCAAATTTACGCTTCTCTTTCTATGTCATTTGGTATTAGCGCAGGTTTCTCCTATGACGATGGTGAATAACGTGAATGTCAATCTCCCCGCAGCTAAGGGCCATGAGAACGAGCCTATTACGCGGGTTAAATTCAATTAGTTCGTGGTACAAACCGATCAGAGGTTTCAAGAGATCCTTGATGCCATTCAGCATTTGTCCACAAACCATGCACCTTGCGTTCTTCCAACTGAGCGAATTCCTATTGATCGTGATCTTGAAGATGCTATGGGGCGTGGAGGAATTCCCTGACATAGGCGTCAAGACTATGTCGAGGATACAGAAGACGAAGTCGAAGATTTCCAGGAGATGCAGATTCGTGGTGGTCGCCGATACAAGGATTCCAGGAGGAGTATGTTCGTGGGAATCGACGGCAGGGAGGCTACCGACGAGATCCTGAACAGTATCAACTAAAGGTAGATCTTCCTACTTTCAATGGAAATTTGGATATTGAAGATTTCCTAAACTGACTTTGGGAGGTCGAGAAATTCTTCGACGCTATGGATATTGACGAGGATCGCCAAGTGAAACTTGTGGCGTACAAGTTGAAAGGTGGCGCTTCAACTTGGTGGGAACAAACTCAATTGACGCGACATCGACAAGGCAAGGCTCCTATTCGATCATAGGGTCAGATGAAACAGAAGTTAAAGAAGAGGTTCCTCCCAACGGACTATGAGCAACTGTTATTTCAGCAATTCTAGAATTGCCAACAATTGAATAGATCGGTCCAAGCTTATACGGAAGAGTTTCTTCGACTCTCCGCTCGCAATAACCTGGATGAGTCCAAGGCACAACAAACTGCTAGATACATTAATGATTTGCGACTTAATATCCAGGATCGGGTTTCTTTGCATCGACTATTCTCTGTCGAAGACGCCCAGGATATGGCACGAAAAATTGAGATGCAATTGGAGAGGACTAGCCCTAGTACTCGTGGTAGCAATTATTTGTATCGTGGGTCATTCGGAAAAGGAAGACAGCTTGATGTTACAAGTTCTTCTAGTCAACAAACCCCTAATTCGAGCTAAGTTCCAAGGAGTACTACGGGGACGCTTAAGGAAGCAGTCGCAGCAAGCAATCGCACTCCCAATCAGAATATCAAGAATCCATATGCCAAACCCCAACCGATCAAGTGTTACAAGTGTAACAAGTTGGGCCATCGTTCCAGCGATTGTCCTCATCGTAGAATGGCCAATATCTTTGAACATGACGAAGATGTGTATGAGGAAGATTGGGAAAAGGAAGAAGAAGTGGCAGTGGAAGATGAAGTGGGCGATCAAGTTAATTGTGCTGTCGTCGTCTATTGTTTACTCCGCAAATAGAAGATACCCAGCGGAATCAGCTTTTCCGCGCTCGCTGTACTATCAACGGCAAAGTATGCGATATCATTATTGATAGCGGAAGTTGCAAGAATATAGTGTCAAAGGCTTTGGTGGATCACTTGCAACTAAAAACAGAGCCGCATCCCGCGCCCTACACGATCGGATGGATTTGCAAAGAAGCAAAACTTAAGGTAAACCAATTATGCCGTTTACCTATTTTGATCGGAAAATCATATCAAGATACTATTATCTATGATGTTGTGGAGATGGATGCATGTCATGTTTTACTGGGTCGGCCGTGACAATATAATGTTGATGCTACACACCGAGCTAGGGAGAATACGTATTCTTTTGTGTGGAAAAAGGACTAAAATTACTTTGAAACCACAGAGTAATTCCCCTTAGATTGTGAAGAAGCAGAATGCAGGGGTTATGATGAATATCCGAAAACGTGAAGGGATGTATATGATTGTGGACAAAAGCGACCGGCAAGTTGTGGTTCGTGTTCTCGACATTCTTAAACCCTTATTAAAGGTATTCAGTGATGTTATGCGTGAGGATTTACCTGACGAATTACCTCCATTGAAGGATATCCAGCATGAGATTGATTTTCTTCCAGGTGCTAGTCTTCCTAATTTGCCGCATTATAGGATGAATCCGAAGGAGAATCAAATTTTACAAGAGCAGGTAGGTGAGCTCCTTCAAAAGAGTTTCTTGCGTGAAAGCAAAAGTCCATGTGCAGTTCCTTCGCTTCTCACGCTAAAGAAAGACGGCACCATGCGTATGTGTGTAGACAGTCGTGCCATTAACCGGATTACTGTCAAGTATAGGTTTTCGATTCCACGACTTGATGATATGTTAGACAGACTCGCTGGATCACAAATTTTTACGAAGATCGACCTTCGAAGTGGATACTATCAAGTTCGCATCCGTCCCGGCGACGAATGGAAAACGGCCTTCAAGACAAGTGCGAGTTTGTACGAATGGCTTGTTATGCTGTTTAGACTCACTAACACACCTAGTACTTTCATGTGTTTGATGACTCGGGTTCTCAAACCTTTTATTGGCAAGTTTGTGGTAGTTTTCTTTGATGATATACTCATATATAACCCAGATGGGCGTCAACACATGGAACACTTGAGGGATGTCCTACTAACCTTGCAGCAAAATAAATTATTTCATCAAAGAAAATTTCAAGTTGTTTATGAGTGTACACCACAGCATACTCTAGATTTAGTTCCCTTGCCCAAGATTCCTAGCTATAATGTCGCGGTAGAGAATTTGGCGATCAGAATTAATGAAGTCCAAGCTGCTGTGGCCAGTCAATTAACTGCTTCTAATTCAAAGTATAAGGTGGATGTTGACAAACGGCGACGTTTGAAAATTTTTGAAGTAGGTGATGAGGTAATGGTTTTCCTGTGAAAGGAACGTTTTCCTGTAGGTACCTATAATAAATTGAAGCACAAGAAGATTGGTCCTTGCCGCATCCTGAAGAAGATCAACGACAATATCTATGTAATTGACCTTTCTGGTGATCTCAACATTTCTCCTACATTTAATGTGGTAGATTTATTTGAATATCATGCTTCGGATACACATCTCTATTCTGATCATAACTCGACGGTGAGTTTTTTTGAAGAGGGAGGGAATGATGTAGAACAGTTAGCTTGTAATTATCTTAAAGAATATGATCGCCGTAATGGCCAGAAATCTCGACAATTTTTCTAATTTTGGTAAAAACAACCATTCAGGTAGTTTCCTATATTATCATTCAGGTAGTTTCCTATATTATCAGTCAGGCAGTTTCTTATATTACCAGTCAAGCAGTTTTCTATATTACCATTCAGGCAGTTTCCTATATTACCATTTAGACAGTTGCCTATATTAGTTTATTAGATGTTATCTTTAATTATTCAGTTTCCATTAATATTAGGAGTCATATCTCTATATATATGATGTCCGTCTTGTAATAAAAAATATAATATCTTTAAATAAAAATTTCGAGTTTTTTGGAGTTATTCCAAATTTACGCTTCTCTTTCTGCATCAAAATCGTACCAGTGAGTCCAAATCAAATTGGAAGACCTCCCCGACTAGTATCATCCTCTTGTTTATTGGATGCTTCTCAGTGGTACCTACTTGCATCATCAATCTGGTTGCCATTATCTGCAATAGATCAGCTGCATCATGGCAACTTCATCGACTTAGAGGCCTCCTACTCGTGATAAAAAAGTGAAGATGGAAAAAGGCATATACACATAAAAAGAGCAAGTTGTATCTACTATCACTGTGTCGTCCCCAAAGCTAAGGATCTTTGATACACAACACTATTACTTGTGGAACATATAAATGCTATATTCCATTCTACTATCTTCCGCCTTCCGATGAATTATGGTGCGACCGTGCATTGTCTATGCCTTCAAATTAGTTCAATTCATTCATCCTAGAATGTTGAAAAAAATTTTACAGCCCATGTGCAAAGGTATAAATAATACATTGAGAAAAGGCAGTATGCTAAATAGTGTGCTTGCATAAATATTATCTCAAATAATCCCACGTCAAAAAAAGTGACACAACTTGTACTTGACTCAAAATGTTTCCATAGGATCTATTATGGTACTCCAACATCTATCAACAAAAAATCATTATCAATAAGCATTAGAATAGTTTGCTAAAATGAAACAACACTAGGATCTAAAATAATTTTCATAATAGGTACCTGACTAGTGAATGGAGAAAATTCATTTATAACCCCTAGCGGCATGATATATGGTGGTTGCATCTAGATAAAAAAAACAACCTCATTAGTAGAATGTAACAAAATGCATCCACGGGATCTATTTTGCTACTTCAACATCTATAAACGATACACCACTAACAATAAACCTTAGAATTTGCAACAAATATCAGCCAATATAGTAATCCAAACTTCTAAATACCTAACTAGTGAATGAGGAAAATCCATTCATAATCTCTATTGGCATAACATATGGTGGTTGCATCTATATGAAAAAAACGACCTTATCAGTAGAATGTAACAAAATGCTTCCATGGGATCTATTTTGCTACACCAAAATCTATAAACGATAAACCACTAACATGGCAACATTAGAATTTGCAAAAAATTTTAGCCAAACATTAGAATAGTAACCCAAACTTCTATGTACCTGATTAGTGAATGGGGAAAATTCATTTGTAATCCCAAGCGGCATGATGTATGGTGGTTGCATCTATATAAAAAAAATTTAACCAATTAGTAGAATGTAAATATAAATGTTGTAGTCAAAGGGACACACCTAATTATGGAGATTGAGATTTACTATGGGGCCACCAATGTTATTATGACGCATGGTATTTCGAGTTTGATTTGAATATCTTGAATAATCTAGTAAATTAGTTACATCCTCTATTGCTTGGACTGCTAGCTCTACATTGTAAAATAAGAAATATATTAATTGCCATCATGTAGCATAAGTATAAAAATAAACTAAACATATTAACTAGAACTCTACATCACTCAGCTCACCTCGACTTTCTACTAGCTACGGAGGTGTTCCTTTCTTAGATTTTTTGTTCTTTTTCCCATTTGAGCTTTCAAGCCTTCAATAAGTAGTTCCCTTTCCTTTCTTTCGAAAGGGGTCCAATGTCGGCATCTCACAGAAAGAAGTCTCATCATTATCATCATCACTAGCATCATCTATCACAACGAGACTTGAGTTGTATGCTAAAATTTCAGCCACTATTACATCCGAGTTCTTCTTCGCTATCCTCATAGTATTTTCATCTTGGGTTTCCAAACTCATCACTTTAAAAGAATTTCTCAATAACTTGGAAAATCGATTAAATGTAGAAGGACTCGGTGACATTTCATGAGATTCATCATTCACACACCCTTTGCTTTGCACCCTTACTCCATCTTTTCATTATATAAGAAGATGGAATGACTGAAACCAATATGTTCATATTCAACACGTGCAAAGCATGGCAACACAACCACCCATTTGATTCAAATAGTTTGCAAGTACAAGAAACTGAAAGGTCAACAGGGTTAAATTTGACTACATGCTCACCTTCAATTCCCTCATGTATGAGAGTGTAGTGAAAAATTAGCCCATCAAAAGCTTCACTTGAAACAAGTTCGAAGACACATTGAAGAAATTCTTCATGAAACCTTTGAAAAATGGTACGAGTATACACTGAACCAGCATGCTTCACTATCCTATTATTCAAAATCCACGATTTGGGCGTCCCACGAGATTTATAATCATATTGACTTTCAATTTCTCTTATATGTTTCAATTGTTCTTTATAGTGGTGAACAAATTCTACATGGGTCAATGTCTTAATTGACATTTTTTTGAAGACATTATTAGTGCTCTTGCTCCTTTGACTTGATCTTATTCCACAAGAAAAAATATCACGACCAAAAGCCAAACTCCATTTATGTCTAAGGTCGTATAACCTCTGAAGTCAATTGTTATTCTCAGTACCCCACTCCTCTTCCATTTTCCTCCAAGTACATTCAAATCAATCCTTTGATTTGCACTTATACATAAGTTTTGGGAAATATTTATCCTTGAACTCTGACTTATGGTAAAGATGTGGAATGTTTTGATTGCATTTTTCCCAATGTGCCATGTGCATAAACGGTGTTGAGTATTCGGAAACACCGTTCGAATGGCTATTGCCATGGCTTAGTCTTGGTCGGTGAAAATGGTTTTTGGAGCCTTATTTTCCATAAACTTCAAAAACACCTCAAATAACCAAATAAATGAATTGGTGGTCTCATCCAACAAAAATGCAGAACCAAACAAATTATTCTTTCAATGATGATTAATTCCAACAAAAGTTACACATATCATATTATACTTGTTAGTACAATATGTGGCATCAAAAACCACAACATCATCGAAACAATCATAATCAAATTTGGCCAAACTGTCTCTCCAATATAGATTTGTCAATCTAACATCTTGATCTACTTGTTGTCCATAGAAAAACATTGGATTTTGCATTTGCATGCAATGAAAATGATTCAGATGACTATGATAATCTCCCTCACTTATATGAGTTGATCATTCACTTTGCAAAAACTTTTGACAATTGCGCAGGATAAAACCTAAGTCTTGGCTTCCTCCTACTTCATTTGCCAAGAACTTAGATGTCATTGTCCCTCCAATACCAACCTTAGCTATATCAACTAAAATACTCTTGCAAGTATCATAAATCATTCTTCCACATCTTATCAAGTACCTTTGATGTTCAGGTATAAATCCACGATTATGCTTGGGAACATACTTTATAACTTCATAAATACCATTCTCAACCTTAAATCTGATAAATGCAGGACAGCCACATCTAACTTCAAGTCTTTCATATTTTCTTTCTTTTTCAGATGAGCTGGCAGAATAATCCTCACAATTACACACAAAAGCACGTCAAGTTATTTCTCCTTTGTCGTTTTTTCTAGTCTTAGACTTCCTCACTCCAAATCCTTTGCCTATAGCATAGGCTTCATGTTTATGATATGCTTCAAGTTCACTTATAAAAACCATTCCTACCATAAACTCGAAATCATTTTCCAAGTCACGAGTAACATGTGCTATTTCATGCTACAAGCAAAGAATAAATAGTATTTAATGTAGTGCTTTCACAAGCAAAATAACATCTAGCAAATATGCTTCACATAGTATGAGTTAAAGATTACCTCCGACTCAACCATCGGTTAACCTTACACTTGTGAATTAATTGACTAATCGCAAGCGAATCAGAGAGAGATGGAACTTAGGACACTTGATAGTTCCTTGCACAGGGCCAACTTAGCACAACCAGGTGTTCCTGAGATATGAGAAATCAAAACGTAATGATCACATTTGAAGTAACAAATTATCCACAAGAAGAATTATAAGATGAGAATTTTTTGAGACCAATCTATGTTTGCTCAAACCAATAACTAATGATCTAAAAAGAAAGAAATAACAAGGCGGTGCTACAACTAAGACAAAAAAAAAATCTTGCAAAAACTAGACATATATAAAAAAAACTCCTGACAACTAACAGTCTGAGATAGATAAAATCTGATTGTTAAAAAGGCTAACATTTCATAAAACCAAAAGCGAGTGTTGAAATTGAAATGAATAGTGAGTGATAGGGGAACAAGGAAGACGACATCGAAGTTACAAGAAGTCTACATTACAAACCAAACAACATTAAAAACCATAAACAGCTCAAAAATCTGGAAAGTATCCATCTAGTCATAGTTTTAAAACTCTGCTAACTATGAAAAAAGTATCCATCTAGTCATGGTCTATTAACTTTTCTTTTTGAAATGTCATGCATGTGCTACCTTCGAGCACTTACCAAACTTTTAATATTGGGTTGATTAGGAACCTTTGCTTTACAATTTGCCTGCACCAGTGACCATTGAATACCACATACTATTCAACACATACAATTGCTTGCATCAACAGATATACTCTTTGCTCTTCATCCAGGCATAAAACTTGAGGTTCTACTATATTCGTAACCGAATTATGCAGGTTACAAATTACGAAAAATGGAGAAAGTAAGATATTTTTCTGCTTGTAAAAAGATCCAAAGTTTGGAAAGAGAAGAACCCGAGAAGCAATAGCAAGATGAAGAATATCCACAAAATATTTGCTAAGATGCATAAGATCATGCAGATCACATGCAAACACATACAGAAAGGATATAATTTTTTTCCTGAAAATTTCCCAACCTTGTTAATTAGAAATTTTAGAGAGCAAAATTCCAATGAGGGCAATAGAGGTTGATATTATGATTTATTTTATAATTGACATGCATGATTCCCCATGATAGGAATGTTTGGCTAAGTATCAGACATGGCACTGGTACGCTTTTTCAGTAAGAAGAACCATACCTGAAGCAACTAAACTAAATCTAGAAAAAAACAGAATTTATCAAGCTGAGCTTGGGATGAAAATGACATTAAGGCAATTGATAGTAGGACATAGGTAAAGGTTCTAACCTTTTTTCTTACCACACTCCCAAGTGTAACAAATCTAGAATGAACTATATACTCGGAACCCACAATCCCAATCTTTTTCATTTGATCACCTTGTTGAAAGAACCTTTGGGAGATTAATCGTATGGAAAGAAAAGGCATTCTATCTTAAAGGAAAATTTTGTGACAAGAAAATGCTTGAGCACGGTAGCCGAGCTAAAAATCCAATCCCCATGCATGATTTAAGTCATTCTACAAAAAGAACAGAAAAGATATGAGAAATAGATGAATTGATAGAAGACGCAAACTCTAACAACAGAGAATGAAAAATAGTACAAAGTTTTGAAGGTCAATATTTTGTAGTAGAAGTTCCTCTTGAAGCATAAACGGGCTTCGATTGTGTAGCATAATCAATTTACTGAATATATGACCATACCTTTGGTATGCCTTAGTAATATTGGGCGGAAGTTGGGATCGGCGGGTAGGCAGGTTACTCTCGGGCGGGCGAAGGCGACGGCGGAGGTCAAAGGCAACAACAGTAAGAGGTTCGGGACCCAGTTGCTCTTGGGCGGGTGGAGGTTAGAGGCGGCGGTAATGAGAGGTTTGGGACTCAACTACTCTTCAGCGGGTGGGCAGAGGTCGAAGGCGAGGGTGGTTAGAGGTTCGGGACCCAGCTACTCTTAGGCAGACGGGGTGCTTGCTCTCGGATAGGCAAAGGTTGGGACTGAAGGGAGGGCGGCTTGCTCTTGGGCAAGCAGAGGTCGGAGACGACGGCGGTGAGAGGTTTAGGACCTAGCTGCTCTTGGGTGGGCGAAAGCGACGACAGAGGTTGGGACTGGCGGGTAGGTGGCTTGCTCTCAGGCGGGAGCGATTTTTAAAAAAATAAAGAGAGAATGTGGGTTTCATGAGTGAGAAGAGAGGGGGAGCGCTAAGGAGATAGAGAAGGAGAGAGAAGGAGGAGGCCACCATTAATGAAGAGAGAGAGAGAGAAAGGAGAGAAACTTGACTAGAAAGGGGGTGTACGTTTTTAGCGCAAAAGGAGGCGTGCAAGGCTAAAGGAGAAAAAACATTAATTTTTTGTGCAAAAAACGTATCCTGACCCGCCGAGCCCACTTGCATCACGTGGACCACGTGGCACCTCGTGAGTGGTCAGGGACCACATTGACTTGGTGGTCCAGGACCACCCAATATTTTCTCCCTGTGGAGGGACTCATGACCCTTTGTAATGACGTGTCAAATTGCTTTGTTGAAGACTTGTTGGGCCGGTTGTTTGCAGTGCATTGCAAGAGTTGTTGGGGAAATTTGATTGCTGATAAAGATAGAGAAGTAGTAATAGATCCTTGATACTTTGAAGCATGATGACAATCATTGTCCTTAAGGTATTATTTGCCCTCACTATTGTTGTTGTCGGGTTTAGAATAAATATATCTCCAGGATATACACCAAAGTCATATAGAATTGAGTTCAGCAATTAGTTAATTTCTCTCTTAGAATTTCACTTTGAATGTGTTAAAGTTGTGTGAATAAAAAAAGTAAAAGAGAGTATTCTGAAAAAGTTATAGTTATGAACAATTGCAGTTATAATAAATAATGTGTGATTTAGTCTATATTCAAAGACAACCAATCAACACATCTTTCGAAAATAAGTACCTTATATCCAACCATTACTACTGTTCATGTTAAAAATAACTTCCGCTCTTAACTACCGATAACCTCATTTTAGGACGAAGAGTCACCTCTTTTCATAAAAAGTTATATCTTCTCTTAATCAAGAGTCACATCTTTTATGATAACAAACTATTTTAACAAAAGTTTCACTACCTTTAGTTAGAACTATTTTTCTAATAAATAAATGCAATAAAAAGAAAATAAAATGAGAACAAAAAAATTAAACAATGGTCTGAAAAAATATTGTTGAAAAAATATGTGCTTAGGTTTTGCTTTGACAAGGAAGATGAATATATGAATTGTTCATCCATATATGATATTTCTAAATAAATTTAGTGATGATAATTAAGATTTCATGTCAACAATTTTCATCTATAACCACATATAGAATATCTTTACGTAGTATAACATATATCAAGTAATTTGCTACTTCAATTCAGCTGAGTCCTGTGCCACTTCCTACTTAAAGAGCCATCGAGTAGAGTTCACATCCATCTTACTTGTTCTTTCTAAAATTTGTGGCCATGCATCTTCTTTTTTTCAGTTGCAAGACAGTAGCTAATTGGTAATCAAAATGCTAAAATGAAGAGGCCATGTGAATTTCAGGGTAAGACTTGAGCCTGTATCCTGTGAACACTAATTTTAGACTTTTGAGAATTGGAATAGGTCTCTGATTACCAACCTGATCTTGGATCCTGGTTCCAAGTTCGATGTCACATAACTATTTCTGTTTCTCTGGGCACTACAAGAGAGACGTAGAACAGAAGAAGAAGAAGAAGAAGAAGAAGAAGACAATCAATAAAGAGGATAGCTCAGTGTATGTCCGCAACATGTTTGGCATCTATAGCGCAAGAGATGCTACTATCAAGTCTTGCGAGTCAATTTGGTTGTCATTTAGGTTTCGGGTTGTGTTATTGAACACAACGATTGATTATGATCTCCATGCACTAAAGCAAAAACTGGTTTTGTAGATAGATCCAACCAGGGGAGAACGTGACAACTTCATTACTCTTAATAGACCTACCATCAATGAGACGAATGGAGGAGGGGTATACAATTTTGGTTCTTTCTTTTCCATTGGTTCTTTTGTTGACATCGTCGAGTTTTGGCTTAAGGCTTTTCAATGGATGGTTGATTGGAGCCAATGATGTGAAAACTAGAGGAGACAAATCGAGTTTTGATCAAGACAGTTAGGGACTTAGCGATGAGAGGGGCGGAGGTGTTGACTGGGTCCACCTTATGTGGGTCCCATCCAATATAAAACAAAATAAAAGAGAAAAGAAACAAAAGTCAAAAAAGAAAAGAACAAAAAGAAGTACTTCGTGTGTGGAGGGTGTGCCAACGGAAGAGAGAAAAAAAATAGAGGGTCCTCATCGAGAGCACAAGAGAACATGGTAGAAAAAAAGGGGCTATGGCTTGTGGTCCCGATTTGAGGGCCAAACGTTGTTGGAATTGACTCAAATTTTAGTATGTTGTTCGTGAGACCAAGGGCTACAGGTTAATCGGTTTCATTCGTTGAGAATCTCCTCTGAGCTCTCCATTCACGTTTAGGGTTTTCTCTTCCGTTTTATGTAAATCCACCTTCGCGATGATGAAAATGATGTTGTAATGTTGATGTCGTGCCTCTAGTGTGTGACTAAAGAAGAACTTGGTGTATCTTACTATTCTTGGTGATTAGTGAAAGTTTTTGGGGTGGTCCATGGTTTTTCCAACATTGGGTTTTCACGTTAAATCTTGGTGTCATTGTTACATTTGTCTCCTTATTATTTCAAGGTTGAATTGTTGGAATATTATTGGTTGTTGCTAGGATTAAGTCGATTTCGGTCGGTTTAATTGTGGGGGAGATATTAATCCTAGATTGGGTTTTGTTTTTGATGAATTGTTGCCCTGTTTTCCCCAACAAAGTGGTATCAGAGCTAGCGTTGATATCTTAGTATTGAATGAAGGAAACTAGTGGCACCATGTTTAAGTTAAATGCCTCGAATTACAACATTTGGAAGCTTCATATGAAAGACTTGTTATATTGCAAAGATTTATTTGATCCCGTTGAGAATGATGAAGCTAAAGGAGATAAGGAAGATAAAGAATGGGAGTGAATGAATTGAAAAACGGTTGGGTTTATTCGACAATGGATTGATGATAGTGTGTTTCATCATGTTACTCAAGAAATGAAAGCGGATGCTTTGTGAAAGAAATAGCAAGATTTCTATGAGAGGAGAATTCCACAAAATAAAGCTTTTCTAGTTAAAAGACTTGTGAATTTGATATACAGGAGGGAAGTAGCATATCGAAACATTTGAGTGAATTTCAAGATGTTGTAAATCAATTGACAAATCTTGAGATTGTCTTAGATGATGAATTGCGAGCATGTCTATTGCTTGGTACTCTTCCCGATAGTTGGGACACTTTAGTCGTGGCATAAAACAATTCGGCTCCTTCCAACGTGTTTTCCATGAGCATGGTCAAAGAAAGCCTATTCAATGAAGAAACAATGAGAAAATGTTTGAATTATGCTTCTCAATCGAAGGCTCTTGTTGTAGAAAATAGGGTGAGAACTCAATCAAGAAAGCTTCAGAGTAATGATCACAGTTGCAAGTCAAGAGGAAGATCAAAGTCAAGGCTAAGCAGGAGTGTAAAGTACTACAATTGTGGCAAGATGGGACATTATGCAAGGGAATGTAGGTTGCCAAAAAGAGAAAAATCTCATGATAGAAATGGAGATCAAAAGAAAGAAGAAAAGCAAGTTACAACGGCAGTTGCATCCAATGGCAATATTGTGTTCATTTGTGATGATACTTGTGTGAACATTACATGTCAAGACTCTTGTTGGGTTGTTGATTCCGAAGCTTCATTTCATGTCTCCTCACAGCTTGACTATTTTACTTCTTATCGCAGTGGTGATTTTGGTTGTATTAGGATGGAAAACAGTGGTGTTTCCTAGGTTATCGGCATGGGAGACGTTCATTAGGAGACCGATGTTGGATGTAGTTTGCTTCTGAAAAATGTGAGACATGTGCCAGATATTCTACATTACGTGATCTCCACAGGTGCCTTAGATGATGATGGTTATTACAATACTTTTAGTGATGGCAAATCGAATTGACTAAGGGTTCTATGATAGTGGCTAAAGGTAAGAAGACATCCACTCCCTACGCCATGCAAGCTAGGTTGGCCAAGGAAGATGTAAATGTACTGGATGACTCATCAGTTGACCTATGACATATGAGACTCAATCATCTCAACGAGAAGGGGCTTGAAACTCTTGCGAGAAAGAGTCTCCTACCATTAAAGGAGAGAAATCTGAAGGAATGTACTCATTGCCTTACAAGTAAGCAACATAGGTTCTCATTTCATAGTTCATCTCCACATATGAAATCAAATGTACTTGATTTAGTTCACACTGATGTTTGTTGCATGGATGTTAGAATACTTGGTCGTGCATTGTACTTTGTAACATTTATTGATGATTACTCTAAAAAAGTGTGGGCTGTTGTTGCTTTGAAATTTAAAGACCAGGTGCTTATAGCTTTCAAACAATTTCATATCAATATGGAAAGAGAAACTAGGAAGAAGTTGAAATGTGTTCGAGATGACAATGGTAGTGAATATAGAGGCTTGTCTGAATGTTATTGTAAGGTTATAGTATCAAGCTTGAGAAGACTGTTCCAAAAACACCACAGCAAAATGTAGTGGCGGAGAGAATGAACCAGACAATTAATGAATGGATTCGGTGTATGCTCTCTCATACGAAGTTGCCCAAGTTATTTTGGGATGAAGCAATGAGAAAAGCAATGGACTTGATAAATCTTTCTCCATTAGTTTCTCTTAAGGGGGATGTTCCGCAAAGAGTTTAGAGTGGGAAAGATATTTCGTATAATTGCCTGGATGTATTCGGCTGCTAGGCATTTGTGCATGTTCCAAGAGATGAAAGGTCGAAGCTTGATGACAAGTTTAAACAGTGTTTCTTCTTGGGTTATGGACATGAAGAGTTTGGCTACAGGTTATGAGATCCAGTTGCAAAGAAAGTCATTAGAAGTTGAGATGTGGTGAGTATCAAACCATTGAAGACATTGATAAACTATGGGGGCCAAAGAATGTAGCTCAATATTATCTTAGTTTCAGTCCGAGTCCTCCTATCATATTTGGTGGAAATCATAGGAGAGAAGTACATGGAAATCATGAAGATGGTGAATCCTCACAAAATGTTGATTCTTCAGTTGAGACGGGTGAAACAGTTGAGTAAGAACAACCAGTTAAGCCCATGGAGCCAGTTGAGCAAGAATAACTGGTTCTACCTCAAGTTAGAAGATTTAAAAGATAATGTAAGCCCTTATAGAAATATCAGTCGCATGAGTATGTGTTACTCATTGATGCAGGAGAGCAAAAAACTTATGAAGAGGCTATGTCATGTGATCAAAAGAACAAGTGGTATGAAGCCATGCAAGAGGAACTCAAATCATTGTTTGAGAACCGCACATGTGAATTGGTGAAGTTGCCTAAAGGTAAGAAAACACTCACAACTAAGTGGGTGTACGAGTTGAAGACGGAAGAAAATAGTTTGCAGCCATGATATAAGACTAGGCTTGTTGTGAAGGGCTTTCGTCAAAAGAAAGGAATTGACTTTGAAGAGATATTTTCACCGGTTGTAAAAATGCCTTCTATTCAAGTTGTTCTTAGGTTAGCCACCACCTTGAATTTAGAAATTGAATAACTTGATGTAAAGACAACTTTTCTTCATAGAGACTTAGAGGAAGAAATATATATGGAGCAACCGGAGGGTTTTATAGTCGAAGGCGAGGAGCACCTAGTATGTAGATTGAAAAAAAGTTTGTACGGTCTCAAGCAAGTGCCAAGACAATGGTCTATGAAGTTCGAATCATTCATGGAAGATTTCAAGTATGGTAAGACCAACTCTGATTCTTGTGTCTTTATGAAAAGATTTTCGAATAATGATTTTCTTATCCTCCTACTCTATGTGGATGATATGTTGATTGTCGGGTATGATGTTAAGAAAATCAAGAGCTTAAAAAATGAGTTGAGTAAAGCTTTCACAATGAAGGATTTAGGTCCGGCTAAGCAAATCCTTGGCATGACAATTACTCGTGACAAGTTGAACAAGATACTTTGGCTATCTTAAGAGAAGTATATTAATAAGGTGTTGAAAAGATTCAACATGAGCATATGTAAACCAATAAGTACTCCACTTGCTAATCATTTCAAGTTGAGTAGTGACGAGTGTCCTACAAGTGAGAAAGAGAAGGAAGAGGCGATGAAAATTCCTTATGCGTTGGCCGTAGGTAGTTTGATGTATGCCATGGTTTGTACAAGATTAGACATTGCTCATGCAGTTGGTGTTTTGAGTAGGTTTCTCTCAAATCTATGTAAAGAAAATTGGACTGTTGTTAAATGGATTTTGAGGTATCTTAGAGACACTTCCAGATTCTGTTTGTGTTATGGAAATGGAAAGCCTGAGTTGAGTAACTATTCAGATATGGATTATGTCGGTGATGTTAACTCTCGAAAGTTCACATTGGGTTACATGATGATTTTTGCAGGGGGAGCGGTTTCATGGTAGTCAAGATTGCAGAAGTGTGTTACTTTGTCTACGACTGAAGCAAAGTATATTGCTCTTACTGATTGAGGTTAGGAACTCTTGTAGATGTAGAAATTCCTACAAGAGTTGGACTTGAAGCAAGAGAAGACCGTTCCATATTGTGATAGCATGAGTGCTATCTATTTTAGCAAAAATCTGGTGTTGCATTCAAAATCAAAACATATTGATGTGAAGTATCATTGGGTCCGAGAAAAATTTGAAGAGAAGCTCTTTCTACTCGAGAAAGTCCACACCGACGATAATGGATCCGATATAATGATCAACGCCTTGCCCGTGATGAAACTTGACTCTTGTATAAGCAAAGCGAGCATGATGGATCTCCCCACATGAGGTGAAGGGGGAGATTTGTTGACTGGGTCCACCTTATGTGGGGCCTAGCCAGCATAAAACAAAATAAAAAAGAAAAGAAACGAAAGTCAAAAAAGAAAAGAACAAAGAGAAGTGCTTCGTGCGTGGAGGGTGTGCCCATAGAAGAGAGAAAAAAATAGAGGGTCCTCACCGAGAGCACGAGAGAACAGGGAAGAAGAAAAGGGGTTGCGGCTTGTGGTCTTGATTCGAGGGCCAAACGTTATTAGAATTGGCTCAAATTTTAGCATGTTGTTTGTAAGACCGAGGGCTATGAGTTGATCGGTTTCATTTGTTGAGAATCTTCTTCGAACTCTCCATTCACGTTTAGGGTTTTCTCCTTCATTTTATGTAAATTTACCTTCGTGGTAATGAAAATAATGTTATAATATTGATGTTGTGCCTCTAATATATGACTAGAGAAAAATTTGGTGTATCCTACTATTTTTAGTGATTAGTGGAAGTTTTTGGGGCAGTCTGTGATTTTTCCCGCATTTGGTCTCCACGTTAAATCTTTGTGTTGTTGTTGCATTTGTCTCCTTATTATTTCAAGGTTGAATTGCTGGAATATTGTTGATTTTTGCTAGGTTTAAGTCGATTTTGGTCAGTTTAATTGTGGGGGAGATATTGATCTTGGATTAGGTTTTGTTGTTGGTGAATTGCTACCCGGTTCTCCCTAACAGGAGGCAGGTAACAAAAACAGGTTGCTATGGCTATGGCTGTGAAAGGGATTGCGGTAGAGAGCGGGACAAGTCTGGGGACAATGATCTAAACAGGGAAAGCGGCTCTGCGCACGCGGGTGACGAGGATAACTCGAGCAGTCATTTTGTGGATTGTGATCAAGATTTAGATGACAATGAGCAGCAGCACAACATCAAGAACAACGGCGACTGTGCAAGGAAGATGGGTCTTAGCCACCTTAGGGCTACTATATTGCAGGCCAAGCAAATGGCTGGACGAGGTAAATAATCTATAAGATCAGGTTTATTTGTTTGCTTTTTGTACTGTCCTCTTTGTACTTCTTTTTTTCTTTTTCATCAGTTGAAATAAGCATGGTATGAGAAAAGAAAAAAGTTCTATTCTACCGGTTCTGTTAACTGCATGATTTTCCTTATGCAATTTACTAATTCATTCATAAATTCTCTTATGATTATGTGGGACTTTTCTCGAAAACTTTTGATATTATCTATTTGTGCAAGCTTCCTAAGAGCCATTGAGGAGATTGTTTCAGCTTGTGTCGTTTATGCAAACTGGTTCTTTGTTGTGGCAAAGATGGTACTCTAGAACCACATATGTTGAACTAAGAACGCCACTACACCCTTTCATGTGTGTAGCGAAAAGTCATACGCACACACATATTTTAGGTTAGTCATGATTTTCACCTTCAGGAGAGCTCAAAGCTGGACTGGGAGCTATTGTCCGGAGATCGTATTGACATGCCGAGTGCCCGTTTTAGAAGAACATCACTACAATCAATTTTGAGACTCCAAACAATTTTCTGTCTGGAACGACTTTTAAGGTGCACTTATACCTGAATCTTTATTTCCTAAAGAATACAACTTCATGACCTTGTCGCTTGAAGAGATATGTTTGTAATTTATAATTATAGCCCACGGGCATGTTTTCAATTGAAATTAGATCGATTGAAAATATTGGACGTGATAACGAGCTCGGTAGCAATGAAAAGAACATAATAAAACGTAAGCAAAGTAATGTGTGATCAATACATATCATAGAGGTAGGAAGATACATGGCAACAAACATAAACTAACAGAATCCCAAGAGATATCTGATAATCAACGAACATGCTAATAAATTCTAAGTAAAAACCCGCTGGGACAAACGATGGATCAATGGTACTAAAATCTTCAGGGGCTTGTGGCCGGAGGTGGGGTGAGGAAAGGAATAGAGGGAATTTTAGGGAGAGAAGTAGGGATGCTTGGCATAGGCGGCAAGGTGGTCGGCATGGTCGGCAAGCCTGGAAGTGGTGGCAGAGTAGTCTTGGGCAATGTCGGCTGGGTGGCAGGCAACATCGACAGTGTGGGCTGAGGCAAGGTTGTCGGGATGGCAGGGATGGACGGCAAGGCGACCTTAGGCAATGTCGGCATGGCCGGAAGTGGCGGCAACATTGTTGGATTTGGTAAAGTTGGTATGGTGGGAAGAGGCGGTATGGATGGCATGGCTGCTTGCAGCAGATGACGAGCTTCGAGGTTTATGTTCATGCTTGAGAAAATTAGGGCAATGAAGATTACAAAACTCTTCCAGGAAGAAGCCATATTTGTAAGCGGGCAATAGATTCTATGTTGTGATAGGCTCAAGGACTTGAAATTGATGAGATGAGAAGAAGGGGATTGGAGTTTATACAGCAAGATATATTGCTGGGTAGAAATTAGGGTTTGTGATGATAGGTTGGTGACTTTGCCTTAGGGTACGGTTGGGAAACGATGGAAAGATGAGATGTCTTGATTGGTTCTTCAGTTAGTTCACCTCCTCATCTCAATCTTCCACCGGCATAAAGCAAAAGGTCAAACTTGCTTATTGCTGTTTGAACTGCCAGACGGCATTGTGTTCATGGAGTCAAAGCTTCATTCGAACTTCTTTTTCTTTTCTTAATGGAAGGCGACTAAATAAACAACTTTGTTTTGAATATAATTAAGTCCAACACCTTGCTTCCTCGTAAGTTGGGTGATTATTAGGGTATCAACTGGCTTCTTGATTTTTGAACATACGGAGCTAAGGTTTGCGTGTGCGGTGTTGTGGGGCCCACCGTACTATGCAGATCATTAATCCTAATTTTTTATTAATATATATATTTTTTGACATTTACCGACACTTATTGAAATTTACTGACATGGGAAAAAATCCGTATTCTTGGGCACGGAACCATAGAATTATGTGCTGTTGTACTTAAGATATGTAGACATGTTTGTTTATAATTAGCAAAAAAAGCAAAGAAGAAAAGTTTAAATTTTATTCACATTTCAGAGGCGTGTTTGTTTGTGATTTTCATAAAGTAAAAAAGAAATGTTATACTTTCCCCCCAAAACTTAAAATATTATTCAAATTTAAACAGATTGTGAAAATAGAATATATCTGTCAATATTTATGTTTTTTGAATTCAAGCGTTTTAGTCTAAAAAAAGTCAAAGTGCGTCTGATACAAGATTTTGGTTAAGCAAATAAAAATCTATTCAGGCATGTCCATATTTAAATTCCCCTTCAACATCAGAAGATTGTAAAAAAGCTTTAGAAATTAAAGTCAAAGTACATGAGCCATAAAATTAAATAACGAGGTACATTTTTGGCACATTCAGGGAGCATTCATTTCGTGGAAATTGAGTGAATCGAAAAATATTTTCCAAAAGAATGATTACTTATATCGTTTAGTAAAATTAGTCAACAGAAATTACTTTTATTATTGGAAACAATTTATGCCTAAATATTTTCATGAGCGATGAAAATTTTTTTCATTTATTTATTTTTCTAAATAATATAAACGATTATTTTTTAGAAAATATTTTTTAAATTACTCATTTTCCGCGAAACAAACGTACCTTATAAAAGTAGATAAGCCTCCATTTCTGACCATCATCCATGCCTCTGCAATGCTGAATTTTACTATCACAAGTTATAAACAAAATCTTTTCTGTCATATTAATATTCACATAATGAGGTATATTTTTGTTTAAATTGAATTACATTTTTTCTATCTTGATTTCTTTTCATTAGAACACAACGTTTTCTAAAAACAAGAAGATTAAAGTAATGGGTAATTAGCAAGTACTTATATTTAGTGGATGTTAACTGAATATAAAACATATACATTTTTTAAAAGCATATTAGGGGGGCGGACTCGGCGGGTGTAGCTGGGGTGGCTAGCGCCCCAAAACGACGCAAGGCCTGGCGGAGCAAGGAGAATTCGCACCCTCTGCCATTCCGAGTTGGGATCGCAGTTCATACTCTTGTTACAAGTAGCAGAACAAAAGCTTGACCTTCATCTAAGGTTGTGATGGCCATGGTCGCCCCTTGGAGAGGTCAACATGGTTGACGAATGAGAGACAGAGCGAGAGTCGAGAAAAAACGAGGGCGAGAGGATGGTGGGCACCCAGGAGGGAGATCGTCGATGGTGGTAGCATGACCAGCGGCAAGGGGAGTCGCGGCCAATGGTAAGCGAGGGTGGTCGTAGAATTGGGTTGAGGATGGTGGTAGGATGGGTAATTTAGTCATTTTACTATGATCGAGGTAAGTGATAATGTAATAAAAAGTCAAAGATGTCTTTTTTTAAAATTTTTCTTTTTTTTTTCTCGATGTTATTGGTTTCAGGAGGGTGGGTCCATTCCCAACTTGGAACATAAAACTTGGAACCAGATGCGGTAGGGTTGGTTCGTAGTTTAAGGAACAAGAAACCAACTCACCTGGTCCTGGAATCACACCAACCAATCCGGTCCAACTGTGGGGTCCGTCCCAGAATCAATGATTTGTTCTTTTTTTTTTGTTTCTACTATTCCCTACAGATGGGAGTTTCCAACATTAAAAAAACAAAATAACTTGGGGTTATTATCACGAAAAACCCAAAACTGATGCACCTATAACAAATTTATCTCAAAAACCCAAAACTGGTACTCTTGTGACAAATTTATTTCTTGTTAAATTTTACAATCAAATTGCTTAGTTAAATGACACATGTCAGTTGATAAATGAACCAGTTTGGAGTTTTACCTTCCGTTTGTTACATGTGTACTAGTTTGTGATTTTTTTTGTATTAATTCAATTTAATGTAGGGTAAATTTGTCACAAATGTACCATTTTGTTATTTTCTATAGTTAAAAAATTAGTTTTTAGTAAATTTATCACAGATGTACCGGTTTTTGGTTTTTTGTAATCAAAAAATTAGTTTTTGGTAAATTTGTTACAGGTGTACTAGTTTGAGATTTGTTCTAATATTAACCCAATAACTTACTAATTAAGGTTTGCTTCAAAATAAAAATAAAAAATTAAGAGATCTTGACCGGTCCTCTGGTCCGATTCCTTATTGGAACAGAGAACTGGACCGATTATTCCCGTCTCAAATTTTATGAAACCGGGAACCAAACCGACCCTTTTGAGAACCACTCGGTTTCTACCAATCCTATCCAGCTCTCGGGTTGGACCAGGATCGATGAACACCCCTAAGAGATAGGGGTGAGCTTACCATAAAAAAGAATGGCGGTAAGATGCCATATACAATGTCTAGAACTCAACAATTTGTTACTCATATTAAGATGTGTTTCCATCTGAATATTTTTCCCTCTTTTTGCTTAAGGGTATATTTCTAAATAGTTAAGTTTTTCTCCAAAATAAAGATGGTGGGACGAGGCGACCAACGTCGGTCACCCCTTGATCATAATCATATTTCTGATTGGTTTAACAATTTGACATAGCGTGTTTCTTTTTCAAAGTGAATGAGATTGATGAAATAATTGACCAAACAAAAGATCGTTTTAATATACTGCACGTTAATGAGCAAAGAAATTACTAATTAGTACATATAATAGTACACTCGAAAACATCTATCCATATCATATCATATCATTTATTAATAACATAACAACAATACAATCCAAAGTACATCTCATGGCATGATACATGCACGCGAATAATTCTACAACAACGAAACGGACAATCCAACATATTAAAATTACACCGAGAGGTAACTACACAAGTTACTAAATCTCTCAAGGGCTGCTTGCTGGAGGTGGAGTGAGGAAAGGGATGGAAGGAATTTTAGGAAGTGAAGTAGGGATGCTCGGCATGGGTGGCAAAGTTAGCTTTGGGACGGTGGTTGGCATAGTCGGCAAGCTCGGAAGTGGCGGCAGAGCGGTTGTGGGCAATGTTGGCTGGGTGGTGGGCAACGTCGGTATCGTGGGCTGAGGCAAGGTGGTCGGGATGGTGGGAATAGGCGGCATCTTTGGTAATGTTGGCATGGTCGGCAGCGGCAAAGATGGCGGGTTCGGCAAAGTTGGTATCGACGGCACAGTTGTTTGTAGCAGATGGCGAGCACCGAAGCTCATGTTCACGGTTGAGAAAATTAAGGCGACGACAAGAACAAAGCTCTTCAAGGAAGCCATATTGGTAAACAAAGAACGAAATTTTGTGTTGTGATAGGCTCAAGGACTTGAAATTGATGAGATAAGAGGAAAGAGAATGGAGTTTATAAAGCAAGAGATGTCGTGTGAGAATTTGGGCTGTCTTAATAAGTTGGTGGCTGGCTTTTTGGTGTAGATAGGAAAAAATGGAAGACGATCTCTTCATTGGTACTTGGTTAGCTCACCTCCTCTTGATAAAATCTCCCACCGGCAAAAGAAGAAGGTCCAAAATTGTTCTTTTATTCTTTGTTTTGATTGGTGAAGGTCAAAACTTGTTGTTAGGGCCGTGACCAATTAGAGAGTTGTCTTCTTTGTATATTAACCTATTGGAAGCCTAAATGATAAAATATTTAATAGTTACAGGATTACTGGAAAACATTAAATAGTTTACGTGGAATGTTTCGATTGTAATACTAAGGAAAATAGTACATACGAGATGAAATACGATACATGTTGACTATTATAAAATTACATAATGAATCATTTGTTAAGCAACATAGAAATCAGTATCATATCATATTAGCTGATATGTTTTAATCTAATTGGGCTAGCCAAAGCCCTTTCAGCCCATAGGGCAAAGGGCAATTTTGGCCGAACAATTCCTTTCTTTAGCCCATTTGGCTCATCTTGGCCTGCCCAATTCTTCATAGGCAAGATCATTAGTACATAGTCAATTTAATCTTTTTTAATCACAATGAGTCTGGATAAAATGGGATTAGAAATACTGCGGATATCCTCCGGATTGTAGAAAATCCTATTATATGTTTGGTGCAATTTAGGATAAGATTGAAAATCATCGAAAACCATGCGATACACTAAAGACCGCATCAATCCTTTTGTTTCCACCCTACAGTTGGATGAGGGATAGCACTCTCGCATAACATTCATTGATAGTTATGTTGTCACACTATGATGATACTGGCTTCGTCTTAGGATTTGAGCTAACATCTCGAGTTGGATGGAGAAAATCTGGAGCCTCGAAGAATTGCTTGATGCTTCATCACATTGTATTAGAAGAGTCAATAATATTTTAAGGGATAATTGCACTAAAAGTCATAAAACTTGTCACAAAGTGCAATTGAGTCCTAAAACTTTTAGAATGTGCAATTATATCATAAAACTTGTTATAAAATTACAATTAAGTCCTAAAACTTTCAAAAGTACATTTAAGTCCTAAAATTTGTTAAATTGGTGTAATCAATTCCTAAAACTTGTCAAATTTGTGTAATCAAGTCTTAAAATTGTTAGCATTTTCATTGTCAAGTTGGATGGAATTAATGAAAGGACTTAATTGCACTAGCCTGACAAGTCTTAGGACTTGATTGCCTTTTTTGAAAGTTTTAGGACTCAATTGTATTTTTGTGACAAGTTTTATGACTTGATTATATGTTTTGAAAATTTTATAACTCAATTTTATTTCCATCATAAATTTTAGGATTTTCTGTACATATATCACATATTTTAAAGAAAGTGGACAGGGCTTCAAACGGTTGCTGTGTGGACTTCTTTTGAACTGCACGAATAACATTTCTGAGATGGGCCCCGTGATGACTTTTCTTCGCAACGCTGTCATTGCTGAGGACCCGTCACTTCAGTTACGAAGGTGAAATTCTCTTAGCTATTCCTCAACCTTGTTTTATGGAAAAATAATTCCGCGGGACTTAATGCTGCAAGATTGGTAGTGTTAGGACCTTTGAATTCCCCGTGCAAAGATATTTTTGGGTAACAAGAAATCATGAATTAATATCATTTCCGAGTTTGTGCTTGTCAAGAGAGAGGGGCCCGTTTCGACATGACATATGGAGGTGAACGTGGTTGGCTGTAGATGTCTAATGGCTTAAGTTAAGGGATGCAGACCTGATATCTTCGTACATGCCATGCCAGTAGGTAAAAAGAATCAAAGCATCTTCCGAGAATGAAATCTCTTACTTTGCTGATGGAAGAAATGTTTGCATGAGTCTGTCCCCACATTGTCTATGTCCCCTCTATGTACTTGGGCTTTGCAATGTTTATATGGCAGAAGCCGAGAGAGACGATAACAGCTGTGTGATGAGTTTTATCAGCTATACCTCTCAGATATGGTATTGTAGATTCCCGTAGCATAAGTTGCGGGCTAGTAGCTAGGAAGAAGGAAATGGAACTATACATTGGATTCACTATCCATCTATTGAAAAAATTGTCCAAAAAGTTATAAATCTATTGCACTTTTGCTAATTTAGTTCTTTACCTTTCAATTTTGCTATTTCAATCCTAAACATTTTGTATTTGTGACAATTAAATCCGTCCGGCCAATTTTAGTAGAGTGGCGCTAATGTGGCTATCGGATGGCGCCAATTGTCCGATCAATGCTGACATAGCAATTTTTTTTTAAACTTCTTTTTGAATTTTTTTTTTTACTTTTTTCCGTTTTTGTCTTTTTTCTGCCCTTCTTCCCTTTGGCTGGTCCAGCGACCAGCTAAAGGCACGGGCCGATAAGGTTGACCTCGCTGGCCTTTGGCGAAACTCGCCGCCGTCGGCCACTAGTGAGGTCGAGCCTAGTCATGGCGAGGCCGACCTTGCCGTCGCTAGGTTTCACCTTGCCCAGTGACAACGGGTCAACCTCACCCAGATCTGGCAAGGTTGGCCTTGATCTCACCGAGGCAGCGGTGGGCAAGGCTCGCCCTCGTTAGTGGCTTGCGGGGGCGAGCTTCGCCAGAGGCTAGCGATATCGACCTCGCCAGCGTATTGATACTTTGATACTTTGATAATTTGAATAAATTTGTCACATGTATATCAATTTGAAATTTTTGATGATCCAAAAATTAGTTTGGGATAAATATGTTATAAGTATATCAATTTGAGGTTTTTGATAATCCAAAAATTAGTTTTAGGTAAATTTATCATAAATATATCAATTTGAGGTGGTTCTTGGTATTAACCGAAATTTAATGTACATCACTAACAAGATAAAAGGAAAACGAGTCTTGTACTTAAGTGAAACATAAAACTTAAAAAAGGTCATGTTAGCATCAAACCAAAACTTGAACGCGTTTCATAATTTATGGGGATGGCCCAAGTTGGACTTTTACCACTACCTTCACGTCTTCGTTCATAACCTAACACCGAGGTCCCTCACTAACTGGACGAGTTAGTTTATGGATCTGCCTATTCTTCATAGGCAACAATTTAAAGAAAAAAAAATTGGATCCTAGTCGGGTCGGGACGGGTAAGGATTGGATACTTATCGGGTATGAATTACCGAATTTGTACTTTATATAAATAGGTCAATTTGAATTGATACATTTTCCACGTGATCTAACCCACCCGATGGACGAGTATAGATAAGACCAATGAGCACTTGAATTTTGAGTAGCGGACAAATCATTGCTCCCCTCAGTGGATTTAATGGGAGGTGGAGTTTTTGTCCAGGAACGACCGTCAAGGACGACCGACACACCTCAATGTGAAAGGATCATCTTGACCCGTCAGACACGCCACGTAACAATCTTGTAGGGCAGGCGGTGTGGGTCCAATAATTTGTTAAATCCGATATTATCACTTTTCATAATTGGGGATTTTTTTTAAAAAAAATTCCTTGTTATCAGGAAATAAGAGCAAATGAAAAGTTGGATAGATTAAACGAATCGACGTTCCTACGACTTTTCCCATGTGAGCTGTCTCGCTTATGCCACTGTCAAAAGAAGAAGTAGGATCGTTGACCTGACTCAAACTGGCACTTCTTCAATAAAATGCATCTGCCAGCTGCACCTTATTTACAGTTCTAATTGGCAATATACCTGCTGGTTTAAATACATATCTAGTCTTTTTACAATTACAATGAATCTTTTGAAATGAAAATGCGACTTTATTAAAATGTTAATAATCATAATATAGTAGTGTGGACTTTTTTTTTTTTTGTCATTGATTAGTATCATCTATAAGCATCTAAGATGTAAAATATAATTTGCATATTGATATTATAAGTTGGTCCAACACGGATCTAAAAAGCAATATTTTTGAAAGGGATTCTTCTTCACCATAGTAGAGATTTTGCTCTCTTTTTTGGTATAAGCACTATTTCAAACTTTAAAATAACAAGCGATATTCTAACTGTATAGGGTGGGACATTGCAAATGCATGAATTTCATTTTACAATATTCTACAATTTCTTAAATATTATGTGGATAAATAGACTGTATTATTGTAACATTGGAATTTATAGAAAAGGTCATCTCAAATAGTTAACGTCTCTTGCAACTTTGACCTTTCTCTATGTTTATCATTTTACACTCTCTGCAGCAAAATGGTATTTCATCGAGCCTGGACTTTGGTTGGTTTTAGTCTCGATGTGATGGGGAAGAAGATATTTTGTCGAAACTCGCACTACTTGAGTTCTATGTACCAGAAAGTGACAGATTTTCTATGCGGAGACAAAAGTCGTCGCCCTTACTAGACGGCATGGGCAATTCAGAGATTCGAAGCTAGATTGGAGCCTTGTAGGATAAGGACACAAGTGACAACGAACAAAAGTAGGCCACATGATGATTTGGCTTTTCATTGACGGACATGATCATCGATAGTTTCCTTGCTAGTTACGACTCACAGCCTGGTATTTTTCTCAACTTGAGGGGCCCATGAAAGATCTGCCATGATTGTTCTTGCATTGAGGAAGTCCACATATCTTCGTTTCGAAGATCACGTTGCCCGTTGATATATTTCGCCAGTTGTTTTGAAACAATATCGCACAGACACCTAAAGAGACTTAAGCTGAGAATGCTTTGTTACTAAACCTCATGGACCTTCCCCAGAGAAATCGGGTTTTATCCAGGTTACTCTCGTGCTTAACTACCATCATTCTTCTGTTTGGGAGTGTCCTAACTTTTGCAGAAACTGGCGTGAACGAGACCGATCGGCTTGCTTTGCTGGAATTCAAGGCCCGAGTCGTCGATCCTGGCGGGGTTTTAAGCTCGTGGAATGATACTGTCCACTTCTGCGAGTGGTATGGTGTCACATGTGGTCGTAGACACCGGAGAGTCACCATATTGCACTTCCACTCCAAGAACTTGTCCGGGACCATGCCGCCACATATCGGTAACTTGAGCTTTCTGAGGGAACTTCATCTGCAAAACAACAGTTTCAGCTCTGAAATTTCCCCGCAACTCGGGCGCTTGTTTCGATTGCAGAAATTGTTTCTTAATAACAACTCATTCAGCGGACAAATCCCTTCGAATCTCTCCCATTGCTCTAATTTGCTCGTTCTTAACTTAGGCTTCAATGCGCTAGAAGGAAATTTGCCTACAGAACTCAGCTCCTTGTCCAAGCTCCAAGGATTCGTACTTCAAGTCAATAGCTTGACGGGAAACATTCCGCCGTCGTTTGGAAACTTATCATCTCTTCAAGGCTTTTCAACATTGTTAAATAACCTCAGTGGTACGATCCCGGAAACTCTTGGCCAGCTGAGAAATTTAGATATCCTCGTTCTCGGCGTGAATAATTTTGTCGGTACGATTCCGATCTCAATCTTCAATATATCCACTATGACAATGTTTGATGCGGCTGAAAACCAATTAGAGGGGGGCTTACCTGGCAACTTAGGCTTCACTCTTCCGAATCTCGAGAGAATCGGTTTGAGCGACAACCACCTCACCGGACCCATTCCCGAGTCAATATCGAATGCCTCTAATCTTGGTCAAATTGAAATTGTGTTGAACAACTTTACCGGAAAAGTTCCTTCTTTCTCAAAGATGAGAGGACTCTATTGGTTCAATATTGGCCACAACAGCTTAGGAAGTGGGCAATCTACTGATCTTGATTTCCTCTGCTCTTTGACCAATTCGACAAACTTGGAACAGTTAAGCATAGAAAGCAATGCTTTTCAAGGACCAATACCCGATTGTATCGGTAACCTCTCTATCACCCTTTCGATGCTTGGGTTAAGTTACAATCATATTTCAGGAACTTTACCTTCTGGAATTGGAAATCTCATCAATTTAGAGTGGCTGCTAATGTGGGGCAATAACATCTCAGGGAACATTCCTTCCGAGATCGGAAATCTGAACAAACTACAGGAGTTAGATCTCAGCCGAAATAATTTCTCAGGGCAAATACCAGAATCTATCGGGAATTTGAGGAAGTTAACCACATTGAACTTGTATAGCAATAATCTATGGGGCTTGATACCATCGTCTCTTGGAAACTGTCAAAATTTACTTCTCGTGGACCTTTCGACCAACAACCTCAGCGGTTACATAAACTCGAAAATTCTGGGTCTCTCATCTTTGTCGATTTATCTTGACTTGTCTCAAAATAGTCTGACTGGTTCCCTTCCAGGAGAAGTTGGAAACTTGAAAAATCTTGGCGAATTACGTCTTAATGGGAACAAATTATCTCAGCAAATTCCAAGTAGCATTGGCAGTTGTATAACCATGGAGCGTCTATATTTGCAGGATAACTTCTTCGAAGGGCCCCTACCATTGACTATGAATTCCATGAGAGGCCTTCAGGTTTTGAATGTTTCCAACAACCGATTGTCCGGTCAAATCCCGAAATTTCTAGGGTCGCTGAATCTTACGAATTTGAGCCTATCTTACAACAATTTCGAGGGTGCATTGCCTACAGGAGGAGTTTTCGGAAGTGCCATTTCAACTTCAGTTATTGGAAACAAGAAGCTTTGTGGGGGCCTACCAGATTTTCAATTACCGACATGTGACTCCAAAGGGTCAAAATGGACGGGAATAAGCGGAACTGCAAAAATTTTGATATCCACGACCTCTGCTCTTGTAGGAGTAGCTTGCATACTCTCTTTGTTATACTTCTTCTGGTGTAGACACAATAAGAAAGCATCCGCTTCAAGCTCTTCTGAAGATGGGCTTTTGCATGTTTCTTATCACAATCTACTAAAAGCGACGGGCGAATTCTCCTCTAACAATTTACTCGGTGTGGGTAGCTTTGGGTCTGTGTACAAAGGACTACTTGATCAGACTCAGTCGATCGTGGCCATCAAGATTCTCGACCTTACACGTCATGGAGCTTCCAAGAGCTTCATAGCCGAGTGCGAGGCCTTGAGAAGAATCAAACACCGTAATCTCGTGAAGGTAATCACGGCATGTTCTGGGTTTGATTATAATGGATATGATTTCAAGGCACTGGTCTACGAATTCATGTCGAATGGGAGCTTGGATGAATGGTTGCACCCAATTGGTTCACAATATACAGCGAGACGCGAGTTGAGTCTACTTGAAAGAGTGAATATTGCTACTGATGTTGCTTGTGCACTAGATTATCTCCACCATCACTGTGAAACGCCAATAGTTCATTGTGATCTAAAGCCAAGCAATGTCCTTCTTGACAACGAAATGACTGGACATGTAGGCGATTTCGGGCTTGCGAGGTTCCTCCCAGAAGCAACGCATAAGTTACTGGTCGATCAATCAAGCTCTGTCGGAGTAAAAGGATCTTTTGGCTACGTAGCTCCAGGTAATGATGCACAAGTTGGGCCATTCGATTTATTTTCTTATATCGAACACGCAATTGGAGACCAATCCTTAGACAAAAAGACATAGGCATGAAACATCACTGTACTATATTTCAATCTCAATTATTCACCATGCATCACTATGTTTTGTTGATTGTTGCAGAGTACGGTACAGGAAGTGCGATATCCACAGAAGGAGATGTGTACAGCTTCGGAGTCCTCATTTTGGAGATGTTTACAGGCAAGAGGCCGACTGATGATATGTTTGAAAATGGGCTGAACCTTTATCACTTCGCAAAGGCAGCCCTGGCAGACCGAGTGGAAAAGGTAATTGATCCTGTTCTGCTTAAGGAAAACCAGGAGTTGGAGAAGAGACGAACTGTCGCTGTGGATGGAAAGAACAAAAGCTTGTGTAGTAATCTAGAGTGTTTGGTTTCGATCATTGAAATAGGAGTCGCTTGCTCTTCTGAGTCTCCAAGGGAGCGAATAGACATTAGCAATGCATTGACTAAACTCCAAGGAATCAGGAAGAAACTTCTTGAGTTCATTGTCATTGCCTAGTTGATGTAGAATCTGAATTTCATATGGAGTCATGTAATCTTTATGGTCATTGCTTTGTCTGGATACGGAATTTGCCATTCACAGACAATTGGAATCTGGCGACAAGTAGAGGAGACTAGTGACTTAGCAATCCAAGGAATATCAAAATTGGTTATGTTGTCTCAAGCAAAAGATCTTCGTCCCCCGGCTGTATAAAAAATACATGTGCTTTGTTTTGGCTTTAGCCCAAAAGATAGAAATAGTAAGCCTGCTTGAGAGTTGCACCAAGAAAATGTAACAAAAGAAAAATCATTGAAGCATGGCTCTAATATAAGTACCTCCAGATATATGGTAATAAGGACTTTTGTCTTGCTCTCTTGCAAACTAGGGCTGTTTATTTTGGCTTTTATAACAGCAAGGAGATTGACTTCCGCAAAAAATTTAAACGGTACAATTTTTTTTTAAAAAGTAGTGCAAAGTAATATTTGATTGTAGGTATCAATGTTTGCAATCTATATTTTACAGTAAAAGTTAGAGCTGAGAAAATAGTCGTCCCTACACTTGTCACGTGGCACTTAACTTTACCTCTGTCGTTACCACGTGGAAAACCAGGTGGCATAATTGTGCCACATGGCCCATATTCGTCTACTTAGTATTGGTTTAGTAATTTTTCATCCTCAAACGTTTATCACTTGCTAAGTTTAAATTTAAACCTAATAATGGATTAAAAAATGTATGTTATCCTTAAGTGTATTCGACAAACAAAATAGATAAAGATAAAAATAAAATATCTTGAAGTATATATTGATGATCCTTCCCAAATATTTATCTTCTTTTTACTTATCTAATTGATTTCATTCGAAACAAAAAATAAAGGTGAAGTATATCTGATTATATAATTAACTCATTTAATTTGAAATTAATTCCAAGATTAAATGAATAATACTCATAATTTTGAGTATACTTTCTGTTGATTACACGAATAACTACATTAATTGTCCATTTAATTCAAAATTGAATTGAAGTAGTGTGAAGGAAAACTTATTTTATTACTTGAGTAAATTTCACTTAATATTCACTAAATTTAAATTTCACTTATCATTTGAGAAAATTTGTTTAGTAATAAATGAAAATGAAACGAAAAAAAGAAATTCATAATCTACTTAATTTGAAATTGAAATATTTTAGACAAGCAATCAGAATAGAGATGAGTTCATGAGTTTTAATTTATTAGCTTATTATTTGACAAGGAGTCAATTACATAACTTCAATTTTACATTTATCCGAGGAAATTTGAATACATTGGATCCTTTTTTTTTTTTTTTTTTTAACTCAAATCATGGTTGGAAAATCTTCAATTTACCAGTTTCGGGGACAGAGGCTCCTCTCCTCTTTACGAATAGGAAGCTCTCCAATTACTACATTAAACTAATTAAAGGAGACGCATTGAAAGTTTACGGAGTTGATCTTTCTTTCGAGGTCATTAAGATCGGGAAGATTCGAAATTCGCGATGATCGATTGGAGATTAAGCCATCAGCGCCCTCAAATCAAGTCCAATTTGTTATGCGCCGTTGAACTTCCCCCTATTCCCCACAAGAAGTGGCGCCATCTATTCCTCGTGTTTACTTTGATGCCTCCTCAAGTGTCCCATACCACTCGATGATTCGACGACTAAGTCGGCATTACATAAAAACAGATACAAAAATCCTTGAAGCTACGTTTGGTAAACAGGATTAAAATTTATTCGGTAGGCTTTGCGAGCCTAATCGAGCATCTACTATTTTCTTATCATGGGCATCGATCTCAAGGTGGAAGGATACGGAACACTCTTATCCCTGAAACTGACGTCCCAGTTGGCTGAGCTGAGGCCTTCCCTAAGATTACTTGTCAATAGAGCGTAGATTGAAGCGCGTAGACAAAGCATTCATTTATCTTTTGGCACCTGAAAGATTATGCAAATCTAAGGCGGGTTTTCGGCAAAATGCGAAAGATAATCCAAAAGGAGCTTCTTATAAAGGAGTTGATAATATCGGACAACAATGCAACTAAAACTGGTATTAGCGTGGCAACACTCCTCGAGAGGCAAACGATCGACATCAATAAGGTGTTCGAGTTATTCCACATGCTGGTGGTTGTTGTGAACAATCGATTGTCGTTTGACAGGGTAGACAGTTCTCTTGTCATCGATTTGGCAAAAGACCCGACTACCTAGAGTTTCATGAAATACCGTGCAAGCCCTATCAACCGGTTAAGTCTTGATCTTTGCCTGTGCAAGTGGCCCTAGCTCGGAGTAGTACATACATTAAACTGAATCTGGACCATTAAACTTGGAAGATCTCCAACTAGCTCCTCAGCAGTTAGCACTTTCGACCCACCAAAAATCTAATTAGGCTTGTTAGTTAACAGCTGAGAAAGCATGTCATGGTCTGTGCTTGTGCTCAGTGCCTGTGCCCGTGCAAGATAATGAACTCTGTCGTCAATGAGAATTGGGGGAGAAGGCATGTTAGTCGGCATAAAATGCAGTTAATCGAAATCATCATTTAACTGCGTAAAAAAGAGATTCTTTATCTAACTACTTATAAGACATGCCTAAGGTTAGTGAAGTATTCCGTGAATTTGGCATTATTCACAAAATACATGAAAACACAAGACGATAGAGAGTGGAAAACCTGCTTTCACCTCTTTACACGACTCTGACCACTGATTATCATTTCATTCCAATCCTCCAGCACATTAGGAGCCCATGCAGTCAAAACTGAAGAAAGAAGATGTTTATACATCGACAAAAACATGATTCGTGAGTTCCCATTTCTCGTATTTGATCACAAGGTTGTCAGTTTCGTCAGGACATGCTAAAGAGACCAAGTTGGCCTCACAGGATTCTTTGGAATGACATTTAAACGGTCTCACCGTCTTCAAATATGAACATCAGACATCCTAAGGCCATAGCATATTTAGCTTCGATTGTGGCCAGGAGCATATGAATCCGTCACCCCTTAAGTATCTAACATGCCAAAAGCAAAGTTGTGCTTCAACTGCTTTTTTATTAAGCAGCAGGTGTGCAAGAAAATCAGACATGAGGCAAAGTCTATCTAACATTATATTGATGACCGAAACCTTGAGAGTTGACTGGCTGAGAGATGGGAGATGCGGCACCATTCACTCCTGTATCACAATCTTCCACCAGTTATGCAGGAGTTACTGAGAGCAGTATCTTAAATTTAGGAACCTTTCTCAAAAATGGTGGAAGCAGGACTAGCTCCTACTCACTTGATGCCATTATCTAACCATCTGAAAGCCCTGGTTTTTTCACTGATAAATAGTTTCCTGCGCAATGAAGGACAACACCAGTACGTAAGAACAAAAAATGCACATTGAACAGCCAGAGTAATGAAGCATGCACTCTTGAAAACTTAAAATACAAGTGAGAACTCAGGGGGATCCGGCTATGGTCACTCAAAGGACCAATGCCCTATTGCAATTGTCAAAATCCAAGTTCATTTTGGTCATGACTCCTAACGAAGTGTCATAATACATTGCTCAGTATTACGTGTTCTGACATGTTGCAAAGGAGTTTTGACAAAAATAAAGTTGGATTACAATGGTTACATAGGGGATTGATCCCTACCGAGGGACCACAACCAAGCCTAAACCGATCTTAAAAGGCTAGTGACATCTTCTCCATCAATGTATAAAGATATTGCCAATCATAGCCAGAAGAAGGAGCTTACCTCCCAAACCTGCTCCCAGAAGAAGCCTTTGGAGCAATTGGTGACCATTTCAAGTTATTTGATGATGCTGGACCATACTAAGCCGCCTCCATTTCATCAAAGTTAGCCATATCTTTGACTGAATTGGAAAGGCTATGTCATTACCCTCAAAGTTTTTAGAGTTCAGTAAAAGTACACTATGAAGGATTGATAGCATGAGAAAAGTCAAAAGAAGGAAGAAAGAAGAAGGCCAAGTTTTCCCAGCACAGTGTCACAATGCTCCATCAGCAAAAACAGAAAGATACCCAAGCTGGACAAGAAAAGTTATTGCCATTCGATACTTTTCAGAACGACGGTTTAGCTACACTACTTATAAAAGAGTCGATGCTCCAGCTCCGACACTAAACATTCATTAAATTAGTGCAGTGATGAAAGGGGTTCATTGAAAGGATGTGAAGATATGTCTGATCAAAGCGATGTCAAGATCGACATCTGGGGAAAAGAAAATTTACTCATCATTACCATATGTCAACTAGAAACTATGGATATACTAGTAGACGTCCAAAAGACACAACGAAAATTATACTGTGCATGGAAAATTGTTAAATATCCAATGATTTAGATATGTAATCAATAGAAGGAATAACAAATGCTTTTATGAATTTCTTCTCAATATATGATGCTTTTCCACATCAATTTGCCTCTAAGGAATAAAAAACCAGTAAAAGATAAAAGACAGAAGTCATCAGAAGAAATGTAGTTGAGTTCCTAATTTTTTACACGACCGATTTTTGAAATACTTTGTTCTCTTTTATTCTGCATAACCTATCTTTCATAGGTCCTTGAATTTGGTTGTCTGAGGTTAAGCATTTGGCTCGGATGCAACAAATCTCATGTTCAAATGACAAATCCTCCCACTGAGAGTAAGCCATGCCCACCACCAATAAGCCATCGCTATCAGAATGAATCAATTTGTACTGTCATAAAAATACAGCTCGAGTGTAAGAACCTTCATCGCTTTCTCTAATGTGCCCAAAGTTTCATATATCATCCCCAATTGTGGATGCCCTGGCGACCCTACAAGAAATTCGTGCACAACACCATCTATTTGGATCCAGCTATGTCCCGGTTGCTTCTTGACCCCCCTTTCTCTCATGAACCACCTCAGAACGGAAACATCATCCCATTGCCTAGCAGCTGCAAATGCATTAGCCAACATCACATAACCAGCAGAGCTTTCAGGGTCAACTTCCACAAGCTTTTTCGATACATGCTGAGCAACTTCTCCCCTAGCATGGAGCAAGCAACCCCCAAGTAAAGCTCCCCACACAAAGTTATTAGGTTCAAAAGGCATAGAGGCAACAACTTCTAAAGCTTCTTCAATATGACCTACACGCGAAAGGAGATCAATATAACAGGCATAGTGTTCCAAACTGGGAGAGACTGGAATTCTCACCTGCATCTCTGAAAAGATCCTCCTTCCCTCATCCAACAAACCTGATTTTTCTATATTTGGAGCTCAAAAAGGTAAAAATTGCAGCTGTTGAATTCACTGATTATTCTATAATTTGGTGGGATCAACTTATGACTAGTAGGAGACGCAATAGTGAAAGACCAATAGAAACTGTAGGGTTCATCAACGAAAAACAACGCAACGGAATATAGAACCCTAGATAGGATCCATGTGTATATTAAAATCGAGATAAAAGTTCGGTACGTACCTTTTGCAAATCGAACGAAAATTAGCAGTTAATTGTGTCTGGATTAGCGCTCCAAGTATTGCGCATTTACCGGTATCCACACACGCGAACAGAAGTCTCTGACGATCCAAGTGCTAGCTAAAGATCATGAAGTTCTTTTTTCTTTAACGCCTTTTGATTTTCGATACTCTGTCGAAAAAACCCTAGACAGAGAACGATTCTCTATCTATTTATACAACCTCATTATCCAGCGGAATTACAAGAAGTGGGCTAGGCGATTTGGGCCCGCCAAATCGTCCACCTTTAATCGTTATCTCATAACGTGCACGACCGCGTAAATAAGTTGAATAGAAGAATAAATTAAAACCTACTTCTTATTTTAAGTAGATTCCGGCGCACAGAAAATATTAATTCAGTTCGCTTTTTATGTGCGACCCTGTAGGTTCACTAAACATTAGCAGTGTGCTCAAAACCCTTTTTCGCCCACAAGTTATAAGCGGTCTCTAGCAAGACATTATAACTACCTAAATATAGTGAAGGTCGATATTCCGACACAACCTAATCCACAACTAATATTAGAGTATCAACCTTGATTGATTCCTAGGGTAGACCACTAACAGAAACGTGGGATGAGATGAAAGCAGTGATGATGAGGCGCTTTATACCTAATCATTATCATAGAAATTTGTTCCATAAGCTGTAAAATCTCACGCAAGGTAATAGGAGTGTGGAAGAATACCAAAAAGAGATGGAGATTGCTATGATCCATGCTAATGTGGTGGAAGACTGTGAGGCCACAATGTCCTGATTTTTGTGTGGTTTGAGCCGAGATATAGCCAGGGTGATGGAGTTGCAACACTACATTGAATTGGAAGAATTAGTGGACAAAGCCATCAAAGTTGAGTGGCAATTGAAGTTGGATCGAAATTACAAGAGTGGTGGAGGTTCAAGCTCCATTGGAAGTCTAATTGGAAGAGAGACGAGAAGCCAAATTGGAAGATAAACAATATCAAGACTGAAACTTTGAAGGAGAAGGATGGTAAAATTGGTTCGAATTCGGCTTTAGGTAAAACTGAAAACCCTAACACTAAGACTCGTGATATTAAATGTTTCAAGTGTTTGGGCAGGGGTCATATGACAAATTAGTGCCCTAATAGGAGGGTGATGAACATGACTGGACATAATGATGTTGAATCAGAAAGTGAGATGAAGGAAGAGAATGATGACATGCCTCCATTGGACGATTATAGTGATGTTGAGATGCCAGCAAAGGGTAAATTGATGGTGGTAAGTAAGGCATTCTCTTAGTATTCAAGTCAAAGAGGAGGAGTATCACCAGCAACGCAATAACTTGTTCCATATGAAATGCTTAGTGAATGGTAAGATTTGTAACTTGATTATTGATGGAGGTAGTTGTACAAATGTAGCTAGTTGTACCATGATGGAGAAGTTGGGATTGAAGACTACAAAACATCCAAGACCATATAGATTGCAGTGGTTGAATGATAGTGGTGAAGTAAAAGTATCGAAGCAAGTCCGAGTTCCATTTGAGATAACGCGGTATAAGGATGAGGTGATATGTGATGTTATACCTATGCAAGCAGAGCATCTTTTGCTTGGTAGGCCATGACAGTATGATCAAAAGGTACATCATGACGGGTACACTAATCGATATTCATTGGTGATGAATCAGAAGACATGCACATTGGTGCCAATGACACCAACTGAGGTGTATAAAGATCAATTAAAACTACAATGTGAGGCTGAGAGAGAGAAAAAAGTGATAAAATTGAGGGTCTGCGTGGAAACTCTGAGATGCAAGTAAAAGGAGAGGAAGATAAGAGTAGAGTAGTAAAAACCAAGAGAAAATGAGAGAGAAAAGAAAAGAGAGAAAAGAATTTCTATGCAAAATCGAGTGAAGTGAAGAGAGTTTTGATTCTAGACCGACCGATACTTGTACTTTTGTACAAGGAGTCACTGTTTACTTTTGTACATCGTCGGCAAGCTCGGAAGTGGCGGTAGAGCGGTCGTGGGCAGTGTTGGCTGTGTGGTGGGCAACGTCGGTATCGTGGGCTGAGGTAGGGTGGTTGGGATGGTGGGAATAGGCGGCATCTTTGGCAATGTCGGCATGGTAGGCAATGGCAGAGATGTCGGGTTTGGCAAACTAGGTATGGTGGGCAAAGTCGGTATTGACGGCACAGTTGTTTGTAGCAGATGGTGAGCACCAAAGCTCATGTTCATGGTCGAGAAAATTAGGGCGACGACAAGAACAAAGCTATTCGAGGAAGCCATATTGGTAAGTGGAGAATGAATTTTTGTGTAGTGGTAGGCTCAAGGACTTGAAATTGATGAGATGAGAGGAAAGAGATTGGAGATTATAAAGCAAGAGATGTCGTGTGAGAATTCGGGTTGTCTTAATAAGTTGGTGACTGGCCTTTTGGTGTAGATAGGAAAAATAGAAGACGATCTCTTCATTGGTACTTGGTTAGCCCACCTCCTCTTGATAATTCTCCCACCGGCAAAAGAAGAAGGTCCAAAATTGTTCTTTTATTCTTTGTTTTTGATTGGTGAAAGTCAAAATTTGTTGTTGGGGCCATGACCAAGTTTATTGGAGAGTTGTCATTTTGTATATTGACCTAATGGAAGCCTAAATGTTGAATGTTTAACAGTTACAGGACTACTGGAAAACATTAAATAGTTTACGTGGAATGTTTCGATTGGAAAACTAAGGAAAATAGTTCATACGAGATGAAATGCAATACATGTTGACTATCATAAAATTACATAATTAATCATTTTTAAGTAACATAGAAATCAATGTCATATCATATTAGCTAATAGATTTAAATGTAACAGCACTTTGGCAAGCCCTTTCAGCCCAAAGGGCAAAGGGCAATTTTGAGCATACAATTCTTTTCTTTAGTCCGTTTGGCTCATATTGGCCTGCCCAATTCTTCACAGGCAAGATCATTAGTACATAAGAAATTTAATGTGTTTTAATCACAACGGTTCTGGCTAGGATGGAATTAGAAAACCTGCATATACCCTTCGGATTGTAGAAAATTCATCTATGTTCGGTGCAATTTAGGATAAGATTGAAAAGTTTTGAAATATCTTTGAAAATCCTGTGATACACTAAAGACTGTCATTCCTTTTTTGTTTGTCACCCTGCATTTGGATGAGGTATGGCACTTACGCATAGCATTCATTGATGGTTTTTCACCCTACCTTTCTCGATAATGGTGGAAGCAAGACTAGCTCCTACTCACTTGATGCCAATTATTTAACCATATGAGAGCCCTGGATTGTCACTGATAAACAGTTTCCTGCGCAGTGAGGGACAACACCTGTACGAAAGAATAAAAAATGCACATTGAACAGCCAGAGTAATGAAGCATGTATTCAATTTGATTAAGTGAGAACTCGCGGATCCAGCTATGGTCCCTCATGAGACCAGTGCCCATCACAATTGTCGTAAGCCGAGTTTAAGGGAAAAAAACTTTGATTAAGATGATCACACAGGAGATTGGTCCCTCCATAACTCATCATCAAAGAGGCGGGTCCTGTACGCAAGATGTCATCTGTAACTTACAAAAAACTAACAATGCATGCAGACAACCGTCCTATGGATGAAAACAATGATTTTCAGCTCTGAATATCGCTGAGAGAAGTCATTGGATATCTCCCCTGCCTCTTCCACCAGTTCCATTGGACCGCCCGGGAACCGGACCGGACTGGTCCAAGGACTTGATGGTCCCAGTCCCAGGTTGGTACCAGACCGGACTGAGAACCGATCACCCCTACCAAGTCTCAGCCCATGGTGAAAGGTTAGTGACATCTTCTCTGTTATAGCCGGTCATAACCAGAAGGAGCTTACCTCCCGAACCTGCTCCCAAAGAAGCCTATGGAAGAATTACTGAATATTTCAAGTTATCCAATGACATTAGACCATACCGAGCTGCCTCCATTTCCATAGCTCTGTTTGAATTGGAAGGCCAAGTCATTCCCCTCAAAGTTTTTAGCGATTCACTAAAAGGACACTATGAAAGAGATTGATAGCACAAGGAAGTCCAAAGAGGGAAGAAGAAAAAGGCCCAGTTTTCACAGCACAGGTGGACAAGAAATGTTCTTGCCTTTAGATTCTTTTCAAAACGACGGTGTAGCTTCCCTACTTCTGAAAGAATCAATGCTCCAGCTCTCATACTGCACAGTCATAAAATTAGAGTAGTGATGAAAGGGGGGTCACTGAAAGGATGTGAAGGTAAATCTGTTTAAAGCAATGTCAAGATGTCACTATCAAAATGAATCAACTTGTACTGTCATAAAAGTACAGCTCAAGTCTGAGGAACCTTCATTGCCTTCTCTAATGTGCCTAAAGTTTCATACATCATCTCCATCTGTGGATGCCCTGGTGACCCTACAAGAAATTCATGCATGTTACCATCTATTTGGATCCAGCTATTCCCTGGCTGCTTCTTGACCCCCCTTTCCCTCATGACCCACCTCAGAACCGAGACATCATCCCATTGCCAATCAGCTGCAAATGCATTAGCCAACATCACATAACCAGCAGAGTTTTCAGGGTCGACCTCCACAAGCTTTTTAGATACATGCTGAGCAACTTCTCCCCTAGCATGGAGCAGGCAACCCCCAAGCAAAGCTCCCCACACAAAGTTATTAGGTTCAAAAGGCATAGAGGCAACAACTTCTAAAGCTTCTTCAATGTGACCTACACGTGAAAGGAGATCAATATAACAGGCATAGTGTTCCAAACTGGGAGAGACTGAAATTCTCATCTGCATCTCTGAAAAGATCCTCCTTCCCTCATCCAACAAACCTGAGTGGCTGCATGCACATAAAGCTGCAAGAAATGTGCTAGAATCAGGATGCAGACCTAAATCTTGGATGCTGGAAAATAGCTGCAGTGCCTCTTCTCCTTCACCATTCATTGCAAGGCCCATGATCATAGCATTGAACGAGACAATATCTTTTCGTATCATCTGATTAAAAACTTCTTTAGCCCCCTCCAGCCTCCCGCACTTACAATACATGTCTATCAATGCGGTCGCTAGAACTTTGTTCGATTGAAGAATGCCTCTGCTGCCTTCTGACCTCAAATAATTGTGAACCCAATTGCCAAGATCCAAATTACCAACCTGAGCACTAGCAGAAAGGACACTAACCATAGTAACTTCATTAGGTTTTCGGTTGCTATCCTCCATCATTTGGTGGAAAATATGCAGGGCCTCCATAGGGCAGCCATTTTGCACAAATGCAGTTATCATGAGATTCCAAGGAAGCAATCTTCCAATTCCATGATCAGTTATTTCGTTGAATTTTTCCCTACACTTATCTATTCTTGCCAATTTTCCATACAAATGTACAAGAACAATATTGATGGAATCACGTTTAAAATCATCAAGATCCACAACTTCACCAAATTTTGACAGAATATTAACCCATCTCTCTAAATGGGCGACCTGAATAGTAGAACATGCCGATAAGACGCTTACGAGGATTTCATCTTCAAGCCTCAAATTTTCCAGGACAATGTTAACAAAAAGCTGCATCGCATCTTCAGCCTGACCCGACTGAGCATAACCAGAAATCAAAGAAGCCCAAGAGACCAAATTCCTCTGGGGACTTTCATCAAACAGCTTACGGGCGGAAATCACATCCTTAACTGACTTGGCATAAACGGAAAGAAGGCCGTTACACACGACGGGATCCTCACAAAATCCAGCTTTGAGCACATGGGTGTGAACCTGATTCACTTGACGGGCGCTCGCGCGTCGGAAACACGCCTTGAGAAGGAACGAGAACGTGAAATCATTCGGCCAGAGCCGGCGCCGCTTCAAGGCTCTGAACAGGGACCAAGCATTCGGAAACAGGCCCTCCTCGGCGAAGACCCTTATGATGGCGTTGAAGGGGAAGATGTTGGGTGTCTTCAGCTGTTCGAAAACTGTGAACGCAATGCGAGATGGGTACTGGCCGATCAGACGGGTCGCCACCAGGTTGTCCTGGTGGGCATCGAGCCTGAAGACTCGGGCGTGGATTTGAAGAAGGTGAAGGCGGGGAACGCGGCCTTGCAAGAGAGTGGAAAGATCGGAAGCATGCACGGGTCGAGTTTCTGCTGCGGAGTGAAACGAGCGACAGCTTCTTGGTACGAGGTTGGATGGAGACTTCGGAATCCCAGAAAACATGTTGGAGGCTGATTAAAGTTCGCATCTTTGGGTTTCGAACGGCGACGGAAGTAGAAACGGGTACTGGACTGGGGTGTCTGAATGAAATAATATTAGATGGCCAGCACAGAACAAATAATATGAAGTGTTCTTAATAACCAGCGCAAAAAAGAAGATTAGATATGCAGCTTTTAGCTTCTTTCTCTACCAATCGACAGGCATCAGTGATAGCCGGCCATTGGCCACAAAAGAGGGTCAACCTTGTCAGCCTCAGGCGAGGTCAAACTAGCCCAAGGCCGGCTAGGCTCCACCTCGCCAGATTTCAGCGAGGTTGGCCCTCGCTTGTGGCCATTGCGGAAGCCTAGTGACTAATGAAAGAAGAAAAAAAAACAGAAAGAAAGATAAGAAAAAGAAGAAAATATGAACTTCTTCAAAAATTTGAAACATTTTTCAAAATTTGTCAGCGTCAACGTCGGTCGTGCTACGTAGGATGATCGGCGTTTATGTCAATAATGACAGATCAAAATTGACCAAAATGACTAAATTGACAAATTGTCAAAATATTTAGAACTCAATTGGTATAATTAAAAGGTTTTGGATTGAAATGATATACGTATAATAGATTTAAAACTCTTTTAGTAATTTCCCCAGTAGTGATGTGGACATCGAACCCTATCGAGGAGGAGGTACTAGGGACCCGTTATTTTATCCGCTAGGCCCAATCACTCGAACGAGAGCGAAGGAATTCAAACAAGGTGTCAGCATCATGGTTCAAGATATTTAGAATGAAGACAGTATGGATTCGAAACTTGAGGATTCTGAAATTCCTTGGTGCAACATGATTACTCTTGGTCCAGCGAATTCCAAAGGAGATTAAAATTGACGAACTCCTAATTGGTTCAAATTTGGATGGACGCTTGAAAATGGGCCGCTGATAAATACTCACTACTTTAGTAGTGTGTTATGACATTTTTTAGCGATTTGGAGTCGTTTAGATGAACTTTTAGTCCTTTTTTCCATTTTTGGACGAATTTTTAGTAATTAAGGTTATTTTTGTAATTTTAATCCTAGTAGGATTAGAATTAGGGTTAGCATCATATATAAGTTTGCTTATAAATTTCTAAGGGGATAGAATTTTATATAGATAAGTTTTCTTCTTGAGTTCTCTTGAGAACTAGATTTTATTAAGGTTCCGTTGTGACGATCGAATTCAACTTATCGAGCAAGATCGTGAATTCTTTTGTTCGTGGCGTTATAGCGTGGATTGGTTGACACAGGTTCGTCAGCAGGTCACATTCATATCGAGATTACCAATCACAGGTTCAATTGGGGGTTGAGGTCAGCAATTCGTAACTCATAAATCTTCGTAGAACGATCATCTTTTGCACAGATTCATATCATCTGGTATCAAAATTGGTTCTACAAGGTTTAGTTATTCTACTTTTACTGCTTTTCATTCATCAATCTAGAGTTTATAGAAACTAGGGTTTATAGAATTAGGGTTCTAAATTTGTTCTTGCTGTGATTTCAATTTTTGATTTAGGGTTTTCGGTCCTAGTTGTTTTTTTATATATATTGTACTTGAGTTCGTAAAAAAAAAAGCAAAAAAAAAATTAAGAGGACGACTCATTTTGTTTTATCATTGATAGTTGGACCGAATAAAAAAAAATTCAGTTGTAGAAATTGAATATGAATCCGAATCTCGCGAAAATTTTCTGAATTGCTGAGTTGAGCGGCATATTGCTGAATTTGATTTTGCTTGGTGGTTTATTGATTGTTGTGAGGAGTATGTGAGATTGGATTCAAGTCTGAAAAAAAGAAAAAAAAGAAAAAAAAAGAGCTTGCTAGAAGGAAATGAGAGGTAAAAGGCAAAAGTGTGTGAGTTTAATTGATGAAAGAAAAAAAAAGGCCACAAAATTAAGTTAAACATGAGAGGAGTGACAAAAACTTTGAGCGAAAAACGTGAGGGAATAACTAGTGAGATTTCTTTTATCTCTAACATTTTCTTGCAGGTTTAAAATAATAATAATAATAATAAATAAATGTCAAGCTCAGACCAGGGAAGTATGAATTAAAGGGAGAATCGCACTCATCTAAGAGATGATGCAATTCTAGTAGGCATCCAGCAATTAAGTTTACAAATTGAAGAACTTAGCAGTCGAGTTGCAAGTTGTGAGACGAGACTTGAAGATGATCGAGAGCCACCATGAGGGAGGCCACAAAATCAGCGAGACGAGCCTAGGGCACAACCTAGATGACAGCAGTAATTTGATGATGCAAATGTGTCCGATACATAAGATGATCGAGATGGCAGGTTTGAGAGGAGAAACAGACGTTGAGGATTTAGACGTCAAGAAGATGATGAGCTTGACAACATCAAGATGAAGATTCCATCTTTTCAAGGAAAAAATGATCCTGATGCTTATTTAGAATGGGAGAAACGAATGAAAATGATATTTGATTGCCAGCGATATTTGGAGCTCAAAAAGGTAAAAATTGCAGCTGTTGAATTCACTGATTATTCTATAATTTGGTGGGATCAACTTGTGACTAGTAGGAGACGCAATAGTGAAAGACCAATAGAAACGTGGGATGAGATGAAAGCAGTGATGATGAGGCGCTTTATACCTAATCATTACCATAGAAACTTGTTCCATAAGCTGTAAAATCTCACGCAAGGTAATAGGAGTGTGGAAGAATACCATAAAGAGATGGAGATTGCTATGATCCATGCTAATGTGGTGGAAGACTGTGAGGCCACAATGTCCCGATTTTTGTGTGGTTTGAGCCGAGATATAGCTAGGGTGATGGAGCTGCAACACTACATTGAATTGGAAGAATTAGTGGATAAAGCCATCAAAGTTGAGCGGCAATTGAAGTTGGATCGAAATTACAAGAGTGGTGGAGGTTCAAGCTCCATTGGAAGTCTAATTGGAAGAGAGACGAGAAGCCAAATTGGAAGAGAAACAATATCAAGACTGAAACTTTGAAGGAGAAGGATGGTAAAATTGGTTCGAATTCGGCTTTAGGTAAAACTGAAAACCCTAACACTAAGACTCGTGATATTAAATGTTTCAAGTGTTTGGGCAGGGGTCATATGACAAATTAGTGTCCTAATAGGAGGGTGATGAACATGACTGGACATAATGATGTTGAATCAGAAAGTGGGAGGAAGGAAGAGAATGATGACATGTCACCATTGGACGATTATAGTGATGTTGAGATGCCAGCAAAGGGTAAATTGATGGTGGTAAGTAAGGCATTCTCTTAGTGTTCAAGTCAAAAAGGAGGAGTATCACCAGCAACGCAATAACTTGTTCCATATGAGATGCTTAGTGAATGGTAAGATTTGTAGCTTGATTATTGATGGAGGTAGTTGTACAAATGTAGCTAGTTGTACCATGATGGAGAAGTTGGGATTGAAGACTACAAAATATCCAAGACCATATAGATTGCAGTGGTTGCATGATAGTGGTGAAGTAAAAGTATAGAAGCAAGTCCGAGTTCCATTTGAGATAACGCGGTATAAGGATGAGGTGATGTGTGATGTTATACCTATGCAAGCAAAGCATCTTTTGCTTGGTAGGCCATGACAGTATGATCAAAAGATACATCATGACGGGTACACCAATCGATATTCATTGGTGATGAATCAGAAGACATGCACATTGGTGCCAATGACACCAACTGAGGTGTATGAAGATCAATTGAAACTATAATGTGAGGCTGAGAGAGAGAATAAAGTGATAAAATTGAGGGTCTACATGAAAACTCTGAGACGCAAGTAAAAGGAGAGGAAGATAAGAGTAGAGTGGTAAAAACCGAGAGAAAATGAGAGAGAAAAGAAAAGAGAGAAAAGAATTTCTATGCAAAATCGAGCGAAGTGAAGAGAGCTTTGATTCTAGACCGACCGATACTTGTACTTTTGTATAAGGAGTCATTGTTTACTGCTAACGAACTTGACCCGAATTTGCCAAGTTCTGTCGTGTCTTTGTTGTAAGAATTTGAAGATGTCTTTCCTAATGAACTTCCTAGTGGTTTACCACCGATTTAAGGCATAGAGTATCAAATCAATTTGATTCATAATGCACCATTGCCTAACCGACCTGCATATTGAGGCAATCCTGAAGAGACAAAAGAACTTTAGCAGCAAGTTAGCGAATTATTAAAGCAAGGATATGTGAAAGAGTCTCTTAACTTGTGTGCTGTTCCTGTTTTGTTGGTGCCAAAGAAGGATGGGTCTTGGCGAATGTGTGTTGATTGTTGAGCAATCAATTACATAACGGTAAAGTATCGACATATTATTCCTAAGTTAGATGACATGTTGGATGAATTGCATGAAGCTTACATATTTACTAAAATTGATCTGAAAAGTGGTTATCATCAAATTAGGATGAAAGAAGGGGATGAATGGAAAATTGCATTTAAGACCAAGTACAGGTTATATGAGTAGTTAGTCATGGCATTCGGTTTAACTAATGTACCTAGTACTTTCATACGACTTATGAATCATGTTCTACGTGCTTTTATTAGTCGATTTGTACTTGTCTATTTTGATGATATCCCGATATATAGTCGAAGCCTTGATGACCATATTGAGCATGTGTGAGTTGTTTTGCAGGTTTTAAGGGTTGAACAATTATATGCTAACCTAAAGAAGTGCTGTTTTGTAATTGACAAGTTAATATTTCTAGGCTTTGTTGTTGATGCTGATGGAATATGGGTTGATGAAGAAAAGGTGAAAGCAATATGTGAATGGCCAACACCTAAGACAGTAGGGGAGGTGCGCAGCTTTCATGATTTAGCCAGTTTCTATCGTAGATTTGTAAAAGATTTCAGCACTATCGCTGCACCTTTAACTGAGATTATCAAGAAGCACGTGGATTTCACATGGGGAGAAGAGCAAGAGAGAACATTCAATTTGTTAAAGGATAAGCTGACTAATGCTCATTTGCTATCTTTACCGAATTTTAGTACTATTTTTGAGATAGAATGCGATGCTTCTGGTACAGGAATTGGAGTTGTGTTGATGCAAGGAGGATGTCCTATAGCATATTTTAGCGAGAAGTTAAGCGGAGCGACATTGAATTATTTGACTTACGATAAGGAGATGTATGCTTTGATGCGAGTTTTGGAGGCTTGGCAACATTACTTGTGGCCAAAGGAGTTTGTAATCTATATCGACCACGAGACCTTAAAGTACTTGAGGGGTTAGCAAAAGTTGAACAAAAGACATGCTAAATAGATAGAGTTCATTGAGACTTTTCCATATGTAATCAAGTACAAAAAAGGTAAGGAAAATATAGTAACCGATGTACTTTCTCGGAGGTACGCAATTCTAACTACTTTAAGAGCAAAGTGTTTAGGTTTCGAGCATATCAAAGGTTTATATGCTGACGATGATGATTTTGGAAGAGTATTTAAAGCTTGTGAGCATACTGCGTTTGAAAAGTTTTATAGGCATGATGAATATCTCTTTCATGAAAATAAGTTGTGTTTGCCTAGATACTCTTTGTGTGAATTGTTAATGCGAAAGGCACATAGTGGTGGTTTAATGGGGCATTTTGGAATCAATAAGACTTATGAAGTGCTGCATGAACATTTTTTTTTGCCACACATGAAATGAGATGTCACACGAGTTTGCGAAAGATGTATCGCATGTAAGCAAGTTAAGTCTACTATTAAACCACATGGTTTGTATACATCTTTGCCTATCTCAACGCATCCTTGGGTTGATATCTCTATGGATTTTGTGTTAGTATTGCCTAGGTCTAAGCATGGCAAGGATTCTATTTCTGTGGTTGTTGATCGATTTTCAAAGATGGCTCATTTTATACCTTGTCATAAATCTGATGATGCATCGAATGTTGCTGAATTGTTTTTTCGAGAGATTGTGCGTTTGTATGGCATGCCTAGGTCCATTGTTTCTGATCGAGATACTAAATTTCTAAGCTACTTTTGGAAGATATTGTGGAAAAAGTTAAGTACACAACTTTTATTCTCTACTACTTGTCATCCATAAACTAATGGTCAAATTGAAGTAGTTAATAGGACTTTAGGGACATTATTGCGTGCTATCATTAAAAAGAACATTAAGTCTTAGGAGGATTGTTTACCGCATGTTAAATTTGCTTATAATAGGAGCGTGCATTCTACTACTTAATTCACACCGTTTGAGGTTGTCTATGGTTTTAATCCCTTAACTTCGTTAGATTTAACCTCTTTGCCTGTTGCTGAGCGTGTGGATTTAGATGGTGCTAAGAAAGCTGAATTTGTGAAGACTTTGCATGAGAAGATGCGGCTGAATATTGAGCTTAAGATAGAGTAGTATGCAAAGCAAGTCAACGAAGGGCGCAAGAAAGTAGTGTTTGAGCCCGGCGATTGGGTTTGGGTTCATATGCGCACAGAGCGTTTCCCCAAACAACGACGCTCTAAATTGGGGAAACGCGAGGGGATGGACCATTTATGGTGTTGGAAAGAGTTAATAATAATACTTACAAGCTTAACATTCCAGGTGAGTATGGTATTAGTGCTACTTTCAATGTTTCTGATTTGACTCTTTTTGATGCAGACGCTGATTTGAGGGCAAATCCTTTGCACGGGGGAGGGAATGATGTGGACATTGAACCTTATCGAGGAAGAGGTGCTAGGGACCTATTGTTTTGTTCGCTAAGCCCGATCACTCGAGCGAGAACGAAGAAATTCAAATAAGCTGTCGGCATCATGGTTCAAGATATTTGGAATGAAGATAATGTGGATTCGAAACTTGAAGATTCTGAAGTTCATTGGTGCAACATAATTACTCTTGGTCCAGCGAATTTCAAAGGAGCTTAAAATTGATGAATTCTAAATTGGCTCAAATTTGGATGGACGCTTGGAAACAGGCTATTGATCAATACTCACTACTTTAGTAGTGTGTGATAACGTTTTTTAGCGATTTTGAGTCATTTAGATGAACTTTTAGGCCTTTTTCCATTTTTGGACGAATTTTTAGTAATTAAGGTTATTTTTGTAATTTTAATCATAGTAGGATTAGGATTAGGGTTAGTACCCTATATAAGGTTGCTTATAAATTTCTAAGGGGGCAGAATTTTATATAGAGAAGTTTTCTTATTGAGTTCTCTTGAGAACTAGATCTTATCAAAGCTCCCTTGTGGCAATCGAATTCAACTTATCGAGCAAGATCACGAATTCTCTTATTCGTGGCGTTATAGCGTGGATTGATTGACACAGGTTCGTCAACAGGTAGCGTTCATACCGAGATTACTAATCACAGGTTTGATTGGGGGTCGAGGTCAGCGATTCGTAACTCACAGATCTTTATAGAACGATCATCTTCCACACAGATTCATATCAAATAGAAAACACTAGCACCATATGTTCAAGAGTATGATACCATAATAATCACACCTACTCACTAGAAAGCAAGTTATTTACTCAATTATTCCCAAAATTAAATCTGAAATACTCCATCAAGAAAAAGATTCGAACGAAGCTTGACTTCTTTAACATAATGCCATTTGGCAGGTCAAACAGCAGTAAGCAGATTGACCTTTTTTCTATGCCGGTGGAAGATTGAGATGAGGGGGTGAACTTAACAAAAGAACCAATCAAGACGTCATCTTTCTATTCTTTCCCAGCCGAAGCAGAAGGCAAGTTACCAACTTATCATCACAGCCCTCATTCTACCCAACAACAGTTCTTGCTATATAAACTCCCATCCCCTTCCTCTCAGACCATCAATTTCAAGTCCTTCAGCCTATCACAACATAATATCTATTGCCCACTTGCCAATATTACTTCTTTCTCAAAGAGCCTTGTCCTCTTTGTTGCCCTAATTTTCTCTAGCATGAACATGAGCTTCGGAGCTCGTCATCTGCTACAAGCCACCATGCCAACCATACTGACTCTTCCCACCATACCAACTTTACTGAACCCGGTGTCGTTGCCGCCATTGCCGGCCATGCCAACATTGCCCAAGGTCGCCATGCCACCCATGCCCATCATCTCGACAACCCTGCCTTAGCCCACACTACCAACACTTCCGAGCTTGCCGACCGTGCCAACCACCTTACCACTGATGCCAAGCATCCCTACTTCTCTCCCTAAAATCCCCTCTATTCCTTTCCTCACCCCGCCCCCAGCCTCTAGCCCCTTAAGTTTTTTTGTACCATTGTTCCATCGGGTGCCTCACTGTACTTTCAACTAGATTTTATTAGCATGTTTGTTAATTTATGAGATGTCTCTTGGGATTCTGTTTGTTATTCAATGTTTATTGCCATGTAACTTCCTACCTCTATGATATGTATTGATCACACATTGCTTGCGTTTTATCATGTTCTTTTCGTTGCTGCCCCAGCTCGTTATCGCGTCCAGTATATTCAATCGATCTCATTCAATTGACAACACAGGCGGTCTATACTTATATATTACAAATATATCTCTTCAAGACAAGTTCACGCGTGTGTATTTTTAGAAGAAAACATTCATATAGAAAAATACGACTAAGATTTATTATTATTACATGTAAAAATATACCTTCTGACAATGAGAGTATTGTCAAAAGAACAACAGTTCTATGTTTGGTTGTGTGTCAAATATGCATGGTCAATCTCGAAAGATCAAATTAGGTTTAGATTTGACACAAACTAATTTCATCAGACTCGGAATTTTGTAGTTCCGACCAAGGCAACTCTTTTGGGATCTCGCCAAGTCTTTCGCTCACGATAATTAACCCAGTTGAGGTTGCCATATACCTGGCGTTCTTAGAAAATTTCTCCCAACACCATTCGTATCCGTCCCGTACTCCTTTTCTTCTACAATCACACATTGTCCAAATGCCACACTCATTTCGCGCACCATTTAACATTGTTACTGGCAGACCATATGTGGAATATTGAGTTCATAACATACCATCGCACCGTTCACAGTTGTCGTTACAGCTGCTGTATTGAACTTGTGATTAAGCTTACGGGATCTTTGTTAATTGCACGCCTCGCATTTTTGTGCGTAAATCTCCAAAAGTAATGACTAGAAAGACCGCGGCCAAAAGAAGGCGCAAAAGGAAAAGAATAATTAAACGGCAGACCGGGACGTTCATATTTTTGTACAACAGTGAAATGCGGGTCAACTCTGGTGAAGACGAAATTGCACGTAAGCTTCGGTTCTCATCGTTAGAAGCTTTTCATTAACAGATTGGGAAAACTTATTTTTGATGATGACATACATATATGTACTTACAGTACGCAATTCTATTCATTTTATGGAGGAAAGGTGAACTGTGACTGCGTCTCATTGGTGTAAACGATTTCCCTTGTGATTCTATCCTGCATTCTTGTACTGGTTGAAGAAAACAATGAAGAGGCACTTCCAACTCTTCATGAAACTTGTCTACTGCCAGGGGCGTCATTTTCAGGATCAACTGTAAGAGATAGAAGTTCCACAAGCTCCAGCCTGTATTCAAGGCCTCTCAGATGGTGCCCTAACAACATGCACCTAGAGAAGCAAAGTGAAGGATGAGAATACCTAGCGTTGTTGTCAGTTTTAACAATTGAACAGGCTTCACTGAATATAAAACAGTGAAGGACAACAGTTATCTGCAATATATTTCAGAGCAAGGACAATATGATGCTCAATTTCTAGCTTCAAAATGCATCGGATAGAAAAATGTTTCCAAACAGGTGGTCTTCCATTAAGTGCCATAATATGACAATCTCTGGCACAGTGAAGTACAGACTCACAGCAATCAGGACTGCAGAGACTAAGATATAGATGAGCTTGAATAAAAGTGTCTGATACAACAGTGCATGCGATTCTAAACGCCAGATACAGCAAGACTAGGCCAAGATCCGAATCTAGTTTATGGAAGTCCAAGCAAGAAAGAATGCTACTTCGAGAGTAAATAGGTAGAATTTGCTCAACTTGGATCAAGCTGACAAGTTAATTCTTGATTTTTCAGATATATTAAGCTCCCATAATCAGGCAAGCAATCAAGGATCTACGATTGACTAATACCCAATATAGAGCAATGGAAAAGATAAAAGGAGCTGGACTAACCAGAAGAGGAGCCGTGCTAGATAATCCCTGGTTAACGAGACGATTGGCTGGAACTGGAGTGACACATTCTCAACAAGTTCGGGGTAATCATCATTGCCAGAACATACTTCTTCGTCTGACGAGTACTCTGATGAAGAAGGACCCTTCGAGTGCATTCTAGGAGACAAAGTTGCAAGAAGACCATGAACAACCGAGTGGATTGTTTCCCTCAATTCAGGCAAGGAAGGTTCTGATAGCTCAGCCACCTGTTTCCACATATTACATTACTCCAAGTGTATACGGAAAATAGAAAACACTTCAAGAAAAGCTTTGAAGTAAGGATGCTGCTACATGTCCTCATCCAAACATGAAGTTCACTAGTTAAGAGTGCCATCCATTAATAGGTGCAAGCAGTACGCACACATGCAAATAAAGGAAGATAGAAAGAGAAGGGATGGCGAATTGGCAATACTTTGACACAAGATTCACAGTCATGAGTAGTGCAGGTGATGGCAATTCCAACACAAAAATGAAAAATAGGTAAAAGTCATAATCAACAAAATTAGATAGGTAATCAAAATGGAAAGCCATATAACCAAGAAGATTAGATAGGTAAATGAAATGGAAAGCCATAAAGCCGTAATGCCATGCTAAGCTGACACTTTTCCAAACAGTAATGCAATAGAAGAGCACATGCTAAGTTCCGATCATTTAAGATCTATGTGCCGGATCTGGGTCGAAATGAAAGGATCAGGACTGGGGATTTTGTTGCTCTGTAACAAGTATAATGAGCGGCTTTAATTAATATCAAAGCACAAATCAGTTGCACTGGAGGAAGATTGACTTGAAGACAAAACGAGAGAATTTCATTGAGAGCTTTTCTCAATCTAACTCATTCTAGATATGTTCCTATGACTAATTTTCTCTCCTCAGCTCTCTGTCATAAACACGTATGTAAAGGTCTGTCATCAAACAAGGCTCCCATTGAAAATCATTCTTAGATTTGACTGGGAATACGCAACAGGCACAAATTAAATTTCTCTGAATAATTTACTGTCAAACCAGAGAAAAAATTCATGTGGTAAAGAAGCATTGCTACTTCATATACTTATGCTAATGCTACTTAGTAAAGTTCAGCAGCTACTTTCTATTAGGCAAATATAAGTACTTATTTGGGAAGAACTGAGCGGAGGAAGATCGTTTCCTAGTTTTTTTTTGGGTCGAGTGATGGTTTCCTAGTTAAATTACAAATAAATGGGAATTGCTCTGACAATCCTCTAGTTTCGATCAAATTACTTGAGCATGCATTGTATTTTCACAAAAGAATAATTACACAAATGGTCCCTGAACTTTGGCGAAATGTGCAATGTGGTCACTGAACTTTTAATTTGCTCAACGTGATCCTTGAACTTTTAATTTGTTCAATATGGTCCCTGAACCTTTGGTAAATGTTCAATCTAGGTCTTAGACTATATGAAAATATCCATTGTTATTCTTTTATTAATTCAAGTTCAAGAACAACATTGAATATTTTCATATAGTTCAAGGACTAAATTGAACAAGTAGCAGAAGTTTAGGGACCGCATTGAACAAATTAAAAGTTCAAAGACCACATTGCACATTTAGCTAAATTTCAAGGACATTTGTGTCATTTTCCCGTTCACAAATTAGTCTAACATCCCTCTTGTTTTGCTCAAATTGCTTGCTCACCCCATATAATATCAAAAACTATTCTAAACTCTTTGTATCAAAAATAACTTTGCGACCTTATTAATAGGTACTTAAAATAAAACAATTACATAGCTGACGTGGCATATTTTGCTATTTTCTAGGATCTTAAAATTATTAAACTAATATATATACCTATTTAAATAGCTTTTAACATTTTTACTGTTTTATTTCAGATACCTCCTGGTAGGGCATCGCATTAGTTTTTCAAATTACAAGAGGGTGTCAGAAAAATTAATGGAAATCCCATGGTGTTAGAGTAGTTTGATTCAAATCCTGGAGAGGGGGAAGGGGTGTTTGAGTGAAAATACAATGGTCACTCCAAGTAATTTGATAAAAAAAGGGATGGTAAATCACCCATAATAAATACTGGACAGTCAATTGCAAAGCCACTGTTAACTACAGAAGCCAAACACAGAAAAAAGAAAACAAGCGTGCGCACACACATGTATAGTAATATCCATATGCAGATAGTAGCCTTCGGAAAGAATCTAATTCTAGCATGATGAAACCTTTTCCGGTTCTAGTGATCTCAAGTAGTCCAGCAAATCATTTTTTTCCTCCCCGACAAACTGTTGCATTTGGAGAGCAGCACTTTTCCTCTTGACTTCATGTAGTTCCTTCATAAAAGAAATATAGGAATGAAAATTTCTGCACCATTATTCTAATGGAACATTCAACCATGCCTCAAAGAAAAATATCTAGCCATTTCAGCGAGGACATTGGGTATAAAAACTCCCCGATTAAATATGCCATGAGTGGATATTTGATTGCTTTAAAAAATTAGGCACCAGTTTCACAGCAGCATTATTAGGAAACATACTATTTGGCCTACACTGCTCTTTTATCACACTTCATCATCTCCTTCAGCTACTTTATTCTCATCAAGACAAATTAAGCTTTGCCTTAGTCCAGTCAATGTCAAACTTACAACTGGATAGTTTCCAGTTTCTTAATCTGATGACTAACAGCAGCCCAAAAAATGGGGCTCCAAGATCAAAACAACATTTTGGTTTACTTTATCAGATACAAGATTAAGCATATTTGCCAACATAGTCGATTGCAAGTACAAAAAGATGCAACTGTATATTATACTTTATTAACAACAATACTGATAAAAAAAAATTAACATTTAAGTAGCATGAGATGGAATGCACACCTTTTTGGCAGATGATAAACGAGATTGTAAATTAAGAATATATTCCCGAGCTTCACGTGAAAGTTTGCCTAGACGTTTTCTATCAATATCCTCAATTGTCTCTTCTCTAACTTTTTCATATTTGGGTGATATCGCACTCTTTCCAGAAAAGTTGATTTTTCTAGCACTGTCTAGTAAAATTTCTGGCAAGCCACTTTGTGAGCAGTCTTCAGTCCGATTTTCAAAGCTCTGTTCATGCGTATCAAGATTCCTTTCAAGGCAAAGCCTATATTCCGCATTTCTCAGTGTATAACTGCATTCCAAGAAAAATTTCCATCACAAATGCATAAGAGGAGACAAACAATATGTTACTAAAGAAAAGAAAATGGAATTCTCAGATAATTTCTTTACGTTCTCAAATGCATGGTCTAGATGTAGTCGTAACTAATGGAGCATACAAGTAGAGAAAAACAGAATCTTGTTTTTAGAGCAACATTGCATATAGTTAATTCAAGAGAATTGAGTTTTGCTAGTTTTTAACCTGAAGGAACTTATACGATTACAAAGACATAAACTCTTGATGCCTATGCATATTATACAAGATAAGCATACCCTGTCATCATTGAAGAAACCAACAGCTTCGAGAGTGGCTCCCACAAAGCTTCAATATATACTTGAAACTGATTCGACGGAAGCAACCCCAACATTCCTGATATTGTCCTCTTCATCGCGTCAATCGTAGTTGGGGCCACGTCCTTCTGAATAAGGCTCACGTCTAGTGGTTCTATCTCTTGTATCAAAGCGAAGAGAACCGATTTCTGGAAAGAGCATATCCCCAACAGTTTAGTGTCAACTTCGGCAGCAAGATGAGAGTTGAAACATGCAATTCTAAAAATCGCGTTTAACAATCGAAATAGAAACATCTTCAGAAAATGGATGCCCCGAGTCGCCAAACGAATCTCGCCAAGGCAAAAGCTTCCACTCTCGAATGCTCAGAACTACAACTCGGTAGCAACTAGACAAAATTTACCCTTCATCAATCATAACTTTTTTTCTCGCTCCCTTCACTCCCTTAATTGCTCCTGAGATAGAATCAAATTTGTTACTCTAAATTTTCATGCGGTTCCATTCCATCCATTACACTCTCGAATTCAAAAGCAATTTGCTTGTAATCTCCAATTCAATCTTTACATCACATGCCGCGGATACCATCACCGAACCAAAAATCCATTTTCTTCTGTAATCTCTATTCGCGCCTCACACTAAAGCCGCTCACGAGAAAACAAAAAAACAAAAACAATTTCCTAGTTCCCAACGAAGAACACCGAGGTTTCAAACAACATCTCACGACGAAACAAGCTCCAACATTTTGGCAACATCATCGACAGCGCATCACAACCGAAAACGACCCACTTCCGAGGCGAATTGCCCCCCCGTCAATCGAACGGAATCAGACACCAACCTGAGGCGAATCGACGGACGGACGATCATCCCGGGGGCCGGGATCATCGGCCGACGAGGAGGCGGCGATCGAGGCCCGGCCCTTCCCGGGGCTTACTACGGAGATGCGAACGGGAGGAACGGCGAAGGAGAGAGAGTCAACGCCGCGGTGGCGGCGAACCTGGTGGCGGTGGTGGTGGTGGAGGCGAGGGAGGGAGGGAGAAGAGGAGAGGAAGGAGGCTAGGGTTGCCATTGCCGCCGCGAGCAACACCGACGACGACGACCGCCCCCCAACCACCCGTCGCCTTCTCTCTCTCTTCTCTCTTCTTCACGACCTGCGGGGGGGCGGCTGGAGCGGTCGGCCAACCGCAGCCACAATCGCCGGAGCGGACGACGAAAAGCGGAGGCGGGGGGGAAAGGCCGACGCTGACCGCGAGCTTCGCGGGGGGGGGGGTGTTGGGGGGTGGGGTCCGGAATCTCGGACGGGCCCGTCGGCTTCTTGGGCTTCGATTCTACCATATATTGTCATTTTACTATACTCGAACTCAAACAAAATGCATCCTAATAGTAAATGTCATAATCGGGGTCGTCCTCGCCGTCGCCATCGCCAGTCAACTGGTTAAGCTAAGTCTAAAGTGAGTGGTGGTTGGTTGTAGGGCTGAGCAACCCGATATTTTCACTGAGAGATCGATCCGATTCTCGATTCTAAAAGATAGAGACAATTCTTGATCGGGATTTGATTCCCCGTGCTCTATACCCCGAATTTGGTCTGTTGTATCAGGAGAACTTGGAACCCGAAACTTGCGAGGCCGGTTTCCAAGTCAATCGAGTTTTGGATCGATCTACTCCTAAGCTTGAGTAGGCCGTTTTACTCTTTTGTTTTGTAAAGGAAAAATTATATGTTAATATTAAATGCGTTTGACATATTGTTATTAAGTAGAAAGAATTGCATTCATGTCCCGCACATGCATATTGCTCTAGCTCGTTCGGTTCCAAGCCGATTCTGGTATCAATAGGGTTGGTTTCCGGTTCGAAAAATTGGAAACAAGATAGATACAGAGGTTCCAGGTCCGAAACCTACCTGCCCTGGAATCGACGGCGCGATGTCACACAATCATGGCCACCTGCATACTTCTCAGGAAGGAATTAAATGCAATACGGGGCCCGATATACTTGGGTCGGGCTCCGATTTTGACGAAGCCCGGCCCGTGAGGCCCGCTTAAGCCCGAGGCCCTTCGCTTTCGTGTTGTTTTTTTTACCTTTAGATTCCCCTGAGAAGTTGAGTGCAGGATACGGGGAGAGTAAGAGAGGGAGAGGGAGGGGGAGAGAGATCTTCTCCCCGCTTTTTCCTGCCGCCGGTGCAATCGGCCACCGCCCTTTTTCCTCTTAACCTCCGCCCTCTCTCTCTCTCTCTCTCTCTCGGGCTCATCGGGCTCGCTGCATGTATGTCTGTTCTGGGTCGCTGTTGTATGAATTGTAATGATTCTGTACTGTATCATTTGGTTTTGATTAGGGAGGGGAGCGGCTTCTTCAGGTGCCCCGCAAGAGGTGAGCGCTTCTTCTGCTCCCCCACCCACGTTTTCGTTTTCGTGTTCCGTTCCTCCTTTTGTTGTGCAAATGATGGGATGTGTCGGTCGCGGTTTCTTGCTCGGTATTACGGCGAGAGCTAACCTCACCTGTGCTGGTTGCTTCGAAACGGCACGGGGCATGACGCTCTGACTAGGGAATCGAATTGGGTCGGCGTCATTTTCGGTTTTCGATTAGCCTAGTTGGTGCCGGGCGGGACTTCGAATTCGTAAAATTTGTTTGGGATGGCAGGCGTTCTTGGTGGGTTCTGAGTGCTGGAGGGCGCTTTTTTAAGAAAGTATTAATGGGGATGTTCTTGGATAGAAGTTGTTAGGTTTTTAGCACGTGCGGTTCTGTAATGCTTGAAGCTTCCTTGATGGGATTTCGTATCATTTGATGTTTTCTTGTTGGACTTGTGTTTGAACTATGCTGACCGTTTTGCCACATATAGAAGTTTCTGACAAGTTGAATGCCTATTGGGTTTTTTGGGACTGGATGCTCAATATCTGTACTCTCTTTCTTCTGAGTACCATGCATGTCAATGTGCATTGCTTATTGATAGTTATTTTCATCACGAACAACAATGACAACGTATAACCTTTTCCTCGGTGGGCCACTTAAATCTTTTTGTGAGTGCCTCGGAGCCTGTTTTGTTTAGCTACGGTTGAACTGTAGTCGTGCTATAGCTGTCACAGTTGTGTCTGGTGCCATCTTAAGACTAGGTGAGACAATCTCCTGAAAGATGTTTAGCTATGGTGCTATAGCTGTAACATTAGCTTTTCATGGTACCTCATAGCAATGCATCGGGATGGCATTTATTTGAAGATGCCATTGTCACCGATTTCAATTGCAATTGCCATTGCTGTTGCTTCACTTTCCTTGTGTCTCTCTTACTAAATCAATACTAATGTCATAAATAGAAGAGTGTGCCAAACAAGAAACCAATCTTTATCTTACTAAGTTGGGTTGGCTGTATGAATCCTATCATGCTCAATCCTCTATTAGATTCTTGGATGCTCCATATCTTTCCTTATAATCTTCTTCCACGTTCTTCTAGGTCTTTCCTTGCCCCTTTTAACTTGCGTATCCGTCCCTTGATCACTTATCCTCATTGGGGCATTTGAATTTCATCATTTCATGTAGGGGTGAGCACTGGTCCCGGTTCAACCCCAAACCAGACCGAACCGGCTTGGATCAACCGGTTCAAGGACGGTTCTAGAGAGAACCGGTTCAGTTCCTAATTCCAAAAATCTAGAACCGGCCATAAATGGTTCAATTCCTGGTTCTAAGGGCAGCACCGCCTGTTCTACCATGCTAGAGTTGGTTTTTTACCCAAAACACAAGTATTAACACACTCACGAAGAACAGTGACAAACATCCTTCATAATGGCTAAGCTGGAGGAGAAGCTATTCGAGGAGGAGTGCTGGGCCGATCGACGACCTTTCCCAAATGCTCTGCTCCCTCGTCAGCTTCCCCGCCTGTGCTCAGTCCCTCTACGAGTGCCTCACCATTGCGTTGCCGTCGAGGACTCTAGGCCCTTGGAGCTATCCAAGCAAGTCGTAGCCCTAGCTCGCAATTGGAAGCACCAGAACATCCTCCTCCACTTTGTCACTATACTAGTGCCACCGATTTCAGGAAAATAGTGAATCTCCTCGACGGCGACGCGTCCATCAGGGACCTGAACCCAAATCACTCTTCAGCTTTTAGGGCGGGAGGTAAAAGCAACTTTGCCCATGTCTTTCTCCCCCTGTTTCTCTTTCGTTGTTGTTTTCTTTTACTTCCTGCTAAAAAGATTTCAATACACAATCCCTCAACCTTTAGGAAAAGGTGATTTCTTTTCTTTATTGGCTTCTCATTTTTTTCTTTTGGTCATTTATTGGCGTCTCATTAAAAATGAGACAAAAGGTTATTTTTTTTAATAAAAGCACTCTTGTTTGGACCTAGACAAGAGGTCCATGCACATTCCCATTTGCTTTGCACATTTTTCAGATCCGTGCTTTGGACCGGGTAGAACCAGGAACCAAAACTGATAGGTGCAGTTGCCGATTTCAAAATTTTGGAATAGGGAGTCATAGGGTTGTTTCCTGGTTCCAGGTCTGTAACTGCCCCACCTTGGAGCCGATCACCCTTAATTCTATGCGACCAAACCATCTCAATTCTCACATTAATTTCTCTCATCTTATTATTGATTTTAGCCATAACTATTTGTGTTTTAATCTCTCGGATAGATTCATTTCTCATCTTGTTTTTTCTCACATCCCCTTACATCCAACGAAGCATTCTCGTCTATGCCACACTCATTGTGTGCGGATTTTTATGTTTAACCACCCAGAACTCCATGCTATAATGCAGCCTTATTGCCATTATCTAGAGTTCACCTTTATACTTAACTGACTTTTGACTATCACACAAAATAACAGGCACATTTCTCCACTTTAGCCATCCCATCTGAACTCTGTTGGGGAGATCTCTATCGATCACCCTTAATTCTTTGGGTACAAGTTTCGCCAAGGTGCGTTTGAACCTCTATCATTATTGAACTTACACCAAAACATCAGAAATCGGAGAGTGATCACGTGAAGTTGGTTTATTTATTTAGGAAGACTGAGAAAATCATTGAAGGGAGAACAACCTTATAGTAAGTTGTTGAGAACTACATGTACATGATATTACCTAAGCTTTGCAAGTTTAATGGCACAAGAGTGAAATTCACCCTCCTCATAAGAATCTTATTTGAGATTTTCTTGCCAAACTATCCTATATTATCTATGGTATAACGCCATCAAGTTTTTAATATTGTTTTCCCATGAAAATCATTATCATAGAAGCTGTTTAATCCTGTAGATGAGGTAACTGAAAGTTTACTTTCAGGAATCTTATTAAGTTAGTAGATTGCATTATCTTTTACAAGCTGCTGACGAGACAAAACTTTGTCCTTACAAGAACATGTAATCCTTGGGTGCATGTTTGTCCTCGTTGATAATGGGTGACTTCTCCTTCTATTGATTACTGGTCTCCTCTCCTTTTGCCAGGTTTCTGGAGGGCAGGTAGGCGGCATCGTTGCATTCTTTTTGGCAAGATTTGCAGACTCATTCTGCATAGTTTCCTTGGAAAAATTTGTTGTATTTGTTCTTGAGGCTGCTCTATATAGTAGATGAGTGAAGTTGTTGACATTAAATTGCTTGAAGCATCCAATAAAGCTGTCTTTTAGTGAGTTTTATTAAGTGGGCATCCCCAATCTGCCTAATAAGCATCAATTACATGGTGGATTGATCCTTGATTATGGCTGAGGATAAGCAGATGGAGTATTTTTCTGCACAACAGATTACAGAGAGTAGTAAAGCTTATGGACTTGAGGAGAGTATCCTGGAAAAGAGACAGGGCATTGTTTCAGAAGGTTTGCAGGTTGGGCTTGTGGATATGGGGAGTCAACTTTGCTCAGACATTGTGGATGATGAAGCGCATTTATCTAAGTCTTTTGAAATGAAGAGGTTGGGAATGCCTTCTGAAGATCCATCCCAGGTGAAGAATCTTGCAATATCTCCTGAAAATGTGATAGATAATACAAAGAACACTGAAATTGCAAGAACTGGAGAAGATATTGGCGAAAGCATTCATAAGTTTGATTCAGAATGTGTAGATGGTGCCCATTCACTTCAAGAAAATAGGTGTCAACTTGGTGTTGAAGGAACTACAATGATGCCTTCTTGCCATGCCTTCTCTGAGAGTCTGGTGAGTAAGGAAGATACTTATGGAACGACACACCAGTTTGGTTCTGGATATTCTGTTGGTCAAGAAGAAAGACGACACATACCTGGAATAAAAGAAACTAGTAGTCCATTGTGCAGTCATATTACTGAGCAATTGCAAGAACCTTTTTATGAGAATTCAACTTTTGGATACAGGATACTGCCTTCTCCAAACGTAAGAATGAGCGATGAAGCTGGAAGTGGTCTGTGCCTTAAACATCTTGAATCACATGAGACCCATTGTGGATCTGGTAGTGTAAGCAACCAATTACCTGGCCCTGACCATGTTGAAAATGTATCAGTTCAAGTGAGTACTATCATGTCTGATAGAATTGAAACTGAAAGTACTGGATTACGATATAATATGGAACTGACCAATGGCTCTAGTTATGATCCATCAGGGTTGCAACAGGAGAATCTTACAGGGAACTCCAAAGGGTCAGACCATAGGGAGAGAAGAACTTCGAAGAGATTGGCAAAAAAATACACATTGAGGTTGTCACTTGGCAGCGACAGAATTCTTCGCTCGAGATCAAAGGATAAATCTATAGCTGAGTCTAATGATGAAGTATTGAACCCATATACTGGTGAAGAAGTAGAAAGAAAGCAGAGAAAGAAGAGGCAAGCAAGGAAAGCTATTGCTGACGAATTTTCTAGAATTAGGAATAACCTAAGCTACATGTTAACCAGAATTAGCTATGAGAGAAGCTTGATTGATGCTTATTCTGGTGAAGGGTGGAAAGGGCTAAGGTATGTGGTTGTTAGATTGCTTCATAAAAATCTATTCTGCTGATTATGTGCTGCAACATGTCATTATTGATGAACTTGATACCAGGTGACAAGGGTATGTGCAATGAACTAATAGCCCGCTTGGTTGTAGAAACGAGATAAGGTTGTAATGTAATGGCTATTATGTAGTTTGGTTTAGTTATTACCGCAATACTATTTAATTTCATGAATAACATATGTAACAAGTAAAGAATAGCATCAAATTACCCAAAGTACCACTGAAGTCAGAAGTAGATGGAATTATAGTGAATATCACTTTATTTGCAGATAATGACCACCAGGGGAATTTTGTCATTGGCACCATCAAAATCCACATGCATATTGATTACTATGATTTTGTCTTTCTCGTATGAATGAAACCTATGTTGCTCGATATGGGAGAAGAACCTCTTCTCCACAACAACTTTGGTTACATCATCTAAACTGACCAATGTACAATTTTGATGGCACACTGCCATCAAGACACTTGTACTATTTGAAATTAATCATCTAATTTTATATAATAGAATACAAATTAAAATAATGAGATGATGGTGTTAATTTATAATACAGAATCATTTTATATACAAAATTGTCCAGCCTAGAGGTTTAACATGATGGGTTGCTTGGCTGAATGAATCTTGGGCAATAGATTGTCATGTCAGTAAAAAAAATCCAAACACTAGCCTTGAGCTTCTGAAGGCACCTCAATGGACAAGGTTCTGGCAAGTTGGATGCATTTTACGTATAGGGCTGACAATATGCTAGCAGTGCTTCATGTTGAGAATGTATTTCAGTTCCTTCTGAAGACTTGGTATTTCAGCAGGGGTGTCTGCATAGGGTTATGGTTGTTGATCACTAGAAACTTTCATTTTTTCTTAGAATAGGGAAATGGAAGCTTTGAGACTAGTTCACATATCTAAACATTACTATAATCACTCAAACTAAAAGATTTTTGCAAGTAATTTAAAAAAAAATTTACGATTGATTAGATGGTGTTAATAGGTCTTGTAAATTATGATTTGCATTCTGGATAATCATCTTTCTTAACATCTTATTTCAGTTTATGGTTGTGTGGAGTTCCACTTATTTTTGACCTAATAAATAAAACCAGCAAAGTTCAGAAATCGGTGAACTTCAATCGATTTTGTTGTGGTAACCTTTCTTTGATTGGTCTGACAATGACTAGCCTTTGAGTTTACATCTGCTCTTCATTATGATTGTTTGAAGGCCTAGATAAAAATTTTAGTTGTAGCTGCTTATCGCTAATGTTATTTGGCAGCTTGGAAAAGATAAAGCCAGAGAAGGAACTTCAGCGGGCCACATCAGAAATTGTAAAACGCAAGCTGAGAATAAGGGATCTATTTCAGCGGCTTGATTCATTATGTGCTGAAGGAAAGCTGCCAGAAGCTCTATTTGATTCTGAAGGAATGATTGACAGTGAGGATGTACGGAAGAAGCTTGATTAAAATGGCTTTTGTGCTATATTTAAAGTGGGCCCCATTAATAAGTGCCTCTAGGCACTTGCTAAGTATACTTAATTTGGAGTTTTTCAATTTTTTGAGTATTGATTGTGCATAACATGAGGAAATTAGTGCGTTGAAAATTGCGAAGGTTCCTTAACTGGTTCCTTAACAAGTGTCTGTAGGGAATTCCTTAAAACATCTATGAAAAATTTATCAAGTGTTCTTTCACTTCATTAACAGTAATTTGGGTAATGATATAACCTGGGATGGTTTCCTGGCAGATATTCTGTGCAAAGTGTGGCTCGAAAGATTTGACTGCTGACAACGATATAATTCTGTGCGATGGCGCTTGTGATCGTGGGTTCCATCAATACTGTCTGGAACCACCGTTGCATGAAGAAGACAGTAATTTCCTTTTCAATTAGCTGGTTATTATTTGTTGATAATCGACATCTTATTTCATACCTAATAGTTTGCTTATTGCACAGTACCTCCTGCCGACCAGGGTTGGCTATGCCCTGGGTGTGATTGTAAAGTTGATTGCATGGACTTGCTGAACAAATCACAAGGAACAAATCTTTCTATTGCTGACAACTGGGAGGTCAGAAATGGAAACTTTTTTCATTCTGTTTGCCGTTCTAACTAGTTCTCACTGTTCCACAATGCTTTGCTTCCCTTACCATTCTCCTTCACAATGCAGAAAGTTTTTCCTGAGGTTGCAGCAGCTGAAAATGCTGAGGACGCAAACTTAGGTCTCCCTTCTGATGACTCGGACGATGCTGATTTTGACCCAGATGCGCCTCAGGTTGATGAAGATCAGGGAGATGAATCTGGTCCTGATGAATCTGGTTCTGATATGTCTGGATGGAATATTGCATCTGTTAGATCGGGGGCTCCTTTAAAAGATGATTGCATGGGTCTGCCTTCTGATGATTCAGAAGATGATGATTTTGATCCTGATGCTCCAGAACGTGAGAAGGTTAAGGAGGAAAGTTCTAGTTCTGATTTTACCTCTGATTCTGAGGATCTTGCAGCCGCTGTAGGAGGTGTAGTCGATGAGGTTAATTCCCACAGAGGTGGTGCTAGTAGAAGCTCTGGAAACAATTTTGAAAAGAAGGATATCGTGAAGGGTGAACTGCAATCTTTGCTGGAGGGAGATGCTGACAAAGATGTCTCCATCTGTATGCCTGGGAAAAGACATGTTGAGAGGCTGGACTACAAAAAGCTCTATCATGTGAGTCTTTGCTGTTGCCGTATAATGATTCTTGAATATACAATTACCATCTTTCCAGTGTGAACTAATTCATGGGCAAAGTAAGGTGGTTGCTAGTGCAAGTCCGGTATGTTTGAGTAAAGCACTTTCTGTAAGCTTGTCTGCATGGAGCATTCTGATCCACAGAGCCACAATAGTAGAATTAGTCTCTTTGGGGATTTAATTCTTTTTCTTTGGGGTTATATCAACAAAATATCTATGCTCACCTAGTAATTTTGGGACATCGCTGGATCTGTCCATATGATTCATTTGGAAGATGATAGCATTTTGTTCTTCTGCATTTTCTAATGCTCGTTTATTGAATAATAGTCCTGAGAGTAGAAGCAGAATGACAAGGCAATATAGTTTCTCTTCCTTCCCTCCCTTTATTATGCTAGGAAGTGATTAATTGCCAGGAGTGGGCCAGGAGAATGGCAAGAAAATTGAAGATTATACTTGAGTGCTAGAGGGTGGAAGATGACATTGTTGAAGACCATTGGCCCATTTAACTAAAAGGCAGCTAGTTTGAGCGTTCTCTTTTTTATCTTGTTCTAGAAGTGAATCACTGCTTAAGGAGTTGCAAATTTCTGACATTCAGATGCTTTGATCTGGGCATGGGGCTGATCTAAATTCTTGACCTCTTGACAATATCATGTCATGTGATCAATTCAAAGGCTGGAGATAATAAACTGAAATCACAAGTTTGGCATTTTCAATGATTTAGTAATATCAAATGTGCACATTTACTCGAAAGTAAAAAATTACGTAGTGGATATTGAATTTTCAGCCAACCACTCTCTATTGAGGCATGTGTACACTCTGCAGTCCTTTTACTGTTCATATTCATATTAATGCCTCCTCTGTTAATCTTATGTTGGAAATCATAGAAGTCTTAATTGATGTGGTAAGTACTAAGGTGGTTGTGCTGGATAGTTCCAATAGAAACCTGAAGGAAACCAAAAGATTATGGATAAAAGGAGTATTAACGTATCAAACGAGGTCTAAATTATTATTGTGTAGTAAGTGTCCTCTAAGTACCCTGCAGCGAGTTCTATCATTTTCCTCTCGCTAATGATACTGTTACGTGTCTTTGCACACTAGAGATAGGTTGATCTTACCATGCATGAGATGAATGCTGAGTTGGGACATTCTGAGGGTGCGGATGCATTTAGAGAGGCCCACCCTCCTCTTTCTTCTATATTTTTTTGATTGTATTTTCATAATACGCACTTTTGTTTTTGGTGAACAATTAGATTGCATTATGGATTTTAGCTGTCAAGAAGTAGTTTAACTTATAACTTATATTCTATTTCATGTTTACAGTTGCATTGTTTGCACTATTTTAATCATGCATGGGACTTACTAAAAGTAATTGATCATTTTTAGTAATTTGGAAATGTTCTTTATATTGGTTGTGGGTGCTGCACTTATTTCTTCATATGTCAAGGAGGAGAAAGGTGGAAGCTATTGAAGTGATATTTTAAAAGATGAAACTGTTAAAAGCTGGTTGAATATACAAAAGTTTTATAAGTTTTATCTGTTTTTTATGTGTAAAACAGGAAACAGTTTCAAGGACACATCCCTTTAAGGTCTTTCTTATTATTGCTTTCATTTTTGTGTTTTCATCATTGACTTAATTTCTTTTCATGTGTTATACCCAAAGGAGGAATTCGGAGATAAATCTTCCGATTTAAGTGATGATGAAGATTGGAGTGATCCAAATGATGATGAATATTGGAGTGATCCAAGTGTTGATGAAGATTGGAGTGATACTGTTGCACCAAGAAAAAGGAAGAGAGGTGCTGGTAAAGCTGCTTCGGCATCAAACAGTGGAAATTTTACCAGTGGAGAGAATATAAGGCACAACGAAAATGAGACTGAGGAATTTGGAGATAAATCTTCCGATCCAAGTGATAATGAAGATCGGAGTGATACTGTTGCACCAAGGAAAAGAAAGAGAGGTGCTGATAAAGCTGCTTCAGCATCAAACAATGGAAAGTTTACCAGTGGAGAGAATATAAAGCAGAACAAAAATGAGACTGAGCTGACTCCAAGTAGGACAAGTAACAGGATGGATTCCCCAAGTACTATTAGTATTACATCCACAGCACATAAAAGCTCTTCAACACCTAGATCGACTGGTGGAAGAGCTCGATCAACTTATAGAAGACTTGGAGAAGCTGTAACTCAGGTGATCAAGCACTGCTCATTTATTTCTCTCAGGATATAACAAAATCTCTCTCTCTCTAGTGAAGTAGGATGCAAGATGATTGAAAAGATGAATATTACATCTGGATAGTGAACATTGATGCCAATCCTGAATCAGTTTAATTCAAATGCATATATACTTCTGCAAAATGTCGGATGGTGTTTATCTGTGACGGAGTAGTGGGTTTTGTAATCACAGGTTTTAGACAGAGGGTTGTTGGACTAGCCTCTTTATGTTGTGAGTTTGAACACCTGGAGAAGCTTGGATAAGCTAATAGCTTGAGCCAACCCAAAGTGCTTCCAATCCATTCACCTGTGACTTGACTCAAATCTAGTGTTCTCATTGTCGCTTCAGGATGTACATGCTTTGCATGTTTGACTGTCTTAGCTTTGGTGAAATTATCCAATTTATTCTTCCCAGTTATTATGATGGTTTGAAGCATTCATGTTCCTTTCTCCCCCCTACTCCTTCCAATACTGTATGATCCAAATTGCAGTTTTGGTTTAGTGGCTACTTCATATTTCATGATCTCTGTGTCACTTCTTTAAGAAGAGTCTAGCTCATGGGTCAGCACTTTTGCAATTGAAAGAGTTTTGATCTGATTTCAGGGATTGCACTTGTACCTTGATTCTTATGGATGTTGACTCTGAGGAAGAGGGAAAGTAATACACTTTTCCTGCTCAGTTTTCCTTTCAATATCATTACTGCCCCGAAGTTCATTTTGTTTCATATATCCTCCATTCTGACACATTTTTTATTGTTACACACACAAGCACGACACATTGGTGCCGAAATGGTGCGAAGGTTCCAATGTTTTATACCAAATCTGACAAAGGTGATAACCCTCACTCTTCCCACAATTGTCCTGCTTAGCAGGGCCTTTGGGAAATTGATACAGCTTTTGAAAAAGTAGGGGATAAAGTAGGGCAAAGTACACTTTAGGCAACAAAGTGATCCGGGTGTTGTAAAAAACCTTAGGAGACAGTGCAATGCGAGGAATAAATTTCTGATTGGAAAATCGTTTTTTGGCAGAGACTCCATGAAGCCTTCAAGGAAAATCAATATCCAGAACGAGCTGTGTCAGAGAAGTTAGCAGAGGAGCTAGGAATTACTCATCGGCAGGTAAGCCTCTCTTTTACTTGCAATATTGAATTCTTTTGTTTCCTTATAAGTTTTGGCCACTAAACTCGTCTAAAGTTCCTTCTGCCTATGGATTTGGTTATAGGTGAGGAAGTGGTTCGAGAATGCTCGTTGGAGCTTTAACCACCCAAGTGGTACGAAAGTGAGAGTGTCCGCTACAGATATAAAGATGGAGGGCCCCATGCCTCAACCCACTACTGGACCGCGTGGCTCAGCTCCGGAAATGATTGCGGATGATGCACCTAGTAATGGAATACCAAATGCGGAACTTAGTGGAGTTGCTTCCATGACGGAGTGCATTGACAAGGATGTGAAGGACAGGGAAGTGGGAAGTCCAGAGACATTTAGGAAAAGCTACGACAGTTCAGATCTTGGGAAGAGACAGGAAAAGGCAGATAATGTGGTCTCAGGGTCGGATCAAGTAAAGCAAGCACAGGCCATTGGAGATGATTTGGCTAAAGCTTCAGAGCCTCAGACAAGCAGCAGAAGACAGACCAGAAGCAAATCAAAGGCTTGACAAATTTCTAACTTTCTGAGCAAAGAGTTCTTCCGGTTGAAATGCTGGGAAAGATGCCCTGTTCAAGAATCCTGCATGGAAAGATGACTTTTTCCATCAGGGTAATTCAAACTGTCTCTTGGTTTTCCAGTTCAGGATTCGGAATAGCTACTTCAGTCACCATTAATCGTTGTCTCGGGAGTTCTTAAGGTTTTCTAATACTCAATCCTTTGACCGTCATTGTCTGAGCTGCTGATCTTCATTGTTGCAATGCTTTGTTCAATGGGTGGATAAAGCAAGATTGCAGCCAACTGACGTTTTCTTTGAGGATCTTATCGGTTCAATTACCCCATTGTAGGCGCCCGCTTGTTTCTTGGTGAGAAAATAAAATTCAATAGGTGGACACCACCACATACCAAAGAGTCTTGGACCGAGAAGAATCTGTCCTCGACGATGAGCTTGTAACATAGTGATGCCGCCTAACATTACATTGTACTCTCCATGGACCACCTAAGAATTTTACATCTATTGCATTCAATTTATACCGTTATACCATTCTTTGGCTAGAATTACTACCTTTAGTAAGCTCATAAGATTGGACGAGTCGATGATTCTTGTCATGTACTGTTTATTTCTGCGATTTTTGTAGGGCACTAGTTAGATTTTACTCTCTGAATCCCGTCCAAAGAATTAAAACAGGATGAGAAAAATCCAACTTGCCCGTCATCTCTGAGGAAAGCTTATGCGAACTGTAGACAAATGAAACGTTCGATAAAGTGACAAAACATCAGAATGAAATGAGCTAAAGATGCTGAAACACCAAAGAGAAGCCTGATTAGGCATGCCTTGAAGATCGTGATGCAGAAAAAAAGAAAATCATCTTTGAAATCAGACTTCGTAAACTTTGTCAGGAATCTGACTTTCACTTTTATGGAACTGGTTATTGAAATAACTTCCAACTCTACTTGTAACTATAACACTGAAATTAATCAATATATCTTGAAGGACGCATGTTTGATATTAGAAACTCATAAAAATTTGCTTCTTAGATCAAAAACCTGTTGGGGGGGGTGGGGGGGTGGGGGGTTGGTGGTGTTCTCCAGCGCTTATGCAACACATTGAGAGTTCTCGTAATCTGATGTGGATAAGTTCCAAAAAAACATTGATAAACTAGTTTCTTTGTCCAATTTTTTTAAAATTAATTTTAGATTTTTTGGTTTGTCTTTACTTATTTTCAAATTTTGACTTTTTCTCGATATGATATTAAGCTGGCACCATGTATGCAAAAGGATATGAAAAATGCCACGCCAAATTCTGGGGTGGCAAGTCATGAAATTTGGCCATGAACTAGATGGAAGGACTAAATTGCACCCAATTAATGACGTTTAGGACTTTATTACATGTCAGGCCAAACGTTTAAGATTATTTGTGCATTTTCCCTTTTTCTAAATAGACCAATACTCAATATTATTATGAGCACAATATTTATGGTTTCGATCACTGGGTTTGCCCTAGTAGTCACTCTTCCTACTTGGGAAGGGAGAAGTGGGGAGTTCAATTTCCCTCCTTCTTAAGGGGTTAGGGGTGAAGACGCGTAGTTTTCACACTCTGCAAGAGGTAGGAAAAAGTCTGAGAGTGAATTAAGAGTTAGAGTAGGACAAACCAAAAAACATTTATGGTTTTAAGCACAACATAAGAACTAACAATGTATAGAAATTATGTGTTCGATTTGGGTTATGATCTTGTTGATTTATCTTGGGTGTAGGCTGAAATTTTTCCTAATCGATAACGAAAGTATCTCCAGAGCAAACTAAAAATGTACCATGAACACATAATCGTCAAATAAAATTGAGAAATTGAACAATTCAACTCACACCCAACTTATGCTTTCAGAAATCTTAACTCGAGCCCAAATCAAACCAATGAAATTTACAGGCCTAAGTAAACCAATACTTTTATATTAAACCTATTTATTAATAAAAATTTTAATATTCATAGAAAACCACCGAAAGATAATATATATCATTAGAAACACCATTTACTCAAACTAATAATTTACAGTCGATTACCTGCCACTATCTACTTGGGTTTTTGCCAATTAATATTTTATAATTAATAAATAAAAGCTCTATGCCAAACATTGTAACATCCATACGGAGAGATAGGATTGGCTTTAAATCTACACTTTGAGGATATAACATCACCTTATCAATTGTACTAGCCCTTTAATTATTGAGAACTATGTAAACTACTAGCAAGAGTGGTCATAATGTGTAATTCAGTGGACGCATGACATCTAAAACAATTGTTACTAATGTAGCTATATGAATTCAACTCCCCAAATTACTTGTTGCGTATGTCTTGAATTTAATTTTGGGTATTTGACACAAATTGAGTTTTGATACATGAATTGAAATTTGCACAACTCGACTTGAGAAAAAATGGAGGTTTAATTTTGATAGCGGAGAGCTTGGGTCATATCCCAACACTAATTGTTGGCGGGGGAGCAGCCCCACAAACATTGTTTTTATCAAGTTATTATAGGGAAAAAACCACTAAAAACCCCAAACTATACTATCTGTGACATCAAAAACCCCAAACTATGCTATTTGTGACACATTTACCCCATTATACCTTAGTCCATAGACATTTTCGTCTTGTTTGCTTTTTTTTTTTTTTTCCTTTCGGGCGAGGGTGGCCCTCGCCGAATCTGGCAAGGGCCACCCTTGCCGACATCGAGTGAGGGCGGCCCTTGCTTGACTTAGGTGAGGGTGACCCTCGTTGGCGTTGGGTGAGGGCGGCCCTCATCGGCGTCGGGCAAGGGCCACCCTCGTCGGATCTGGTGAGGGCCACCCTCGTCAGCGTTAAGTGAGGGTGGCCCTCGCCGAAAAGGAAACAAAAAGAAAAAAAAAACAAAAAAGACGAAAATACCCATGAACTAAAGTACAATAGGGTAAATGTGCCACAAATAGCATAGTTTGAGATTTTTGATATCACAGGGATTTTTGATGTCACAAAAAGAAGTTCAGGGTAAATGTGTTACATGTGGTATAGTTTTGGGTTTTGATGGCCTTTTCCCGTTATTATATTTGAAGGAGAGACAAAAATGGTCTTAAGATTTTTTAGAGTCACCTTTTATAATCATTGAATTTACATAATGGACTTGGCTTCTCTTCTCCTCGTGTTTTTTCCCGCAATGATTTTCCAAGTAAATCCGTGTATTCGTTTATCAATTTCAATTTCGTTGTAGTTTTTTGCATTGGTCATAACATTACTAAACAGATTTTTCCATTCATAATTCTCATAAGATTCAGGTACACTATTGGGTATGTACTGCATTCATCATAGAGCAAGCCAATACATATGCACTAAAGTATATACATACGGACTATACCAAACCTTAAGTTTCAGATTTTTCTATGCCAATTTGCCAGGAATCAGAGGCAAGTCAATCTCATCACACCACTCCACAACCCTGGTCTCAGAGTATGAGCTCTTCACATCATTGGCCATGTAGCTCAGCCACACTTGCCCTCCGATCCTCCACTTCAGCACACTCCCTTCCATCTCCCTGGTCAGCCTCCACCCCACGCTCTCTCCATACCCATCTGCCGCGAAAACTAGCCCTCCGGACTTCGTAAACGGCCGGTTCGCAACCGCGTACCTCCTCCGGAACCCGTCACCGTTTGACGGATGCCACATGGCGACCTCCTGGCCGGTGGTGCTGTCGTGCAGGACAGCGTCGAACACTGCAGCGTTGCCCTCCGAGTCCTGGTCCCACCTCCAGTTCCTCAGCTTTGCGTGCGTCGACGTCTTCCCGGTGGCCTTCACCTCCGGCACCTTCGACTTCCCGAAGGTGCTCTTCATGATCCTCTGCTTTTCCAGCCCTCTCTCCCCATTGCTCGTGGACCGGCCCAGGCTGAGCCCGCCCACGTACGTCGCCCCGACCTCCGGTCCGACCCAGACCCGGGCCCTGGAAGGGAAGTGCCTCTCGCCGGCGAACGCCAAGTCGTTGCCACTGCCGCCGCTTTCCTTGCCAAACCCGAGATTCACCACGTGGAGGCGTATGTTGTCGACACGTGCATTGACCTGGATATACCCGTCACAGAACTTGACCGAATATTCCAACTGAATGACGGCCTCAAGTTGCTGGTGCGACAGCACGTATTTCAGCACTGAATCTTTCGCTTCCATGACGGGAAACTTCTTCATCTGATCGTTTGAGCGTGTGAGCTTCATGGCCACCACCGGCGCATAGCCCTTCAAGATCCAAAGCCCGTGAGCCTCCGTCGCGTAGGAGAACGAGAGTCCCTGAACGGGCAGAGGGGCTAGGGCTTGTAATCCTACGCCCACCTCCCTCAAAATGAGCCATTTCGCCAGCATGTACCCGAGGGTGCGCATGAAGCACACCTCCACGTCGACGCCGACCGACCACAAGAAGGTTCGCAGCACGGGCGCGTGCTTGCAGGACAGCGCTTCCAGGTTCGGGGCCAGCAGGGACTGGAAGTAGAAGGACCCGATCTCGCTCGGCGCGTCGAACGAGCAAGCCCAGAACATGCGCGTGAGGAACACCAGGTTGAAGAAGCTCGACAGGGATTCGGGCGAGTGGGAGTCCATGATCCAGGAGACCGGATCGGGACGGAGCTTCTGGAGCTGGGAGCGCGGGCACGAGCTCTCGCGCGTGGTCGGCGATCGCGAGATCGTCTCTTGGAGAAGCTGGAGCAGCAGCGGGAGGAACGGCTTGTCCGAGGAGAGAGGACACGCGTCAGAGACCCAGAGGGTCCTCTCCTCGCTAGATTCTTGGAAGTTGCAAGCACGGACTGCGAAGGTCACCGAAGGTTCCGAACCGGGTCTCAAGGTCCGGTCTGCCTGAATCCGGATCGACCGAGCCGCTCCCCCGTGACCTGTCTTGGAACTCGCGAGTTCGAAGACCTGCAGCGAGCCCGAGCCCGGCTCGGTCCACGTGGCCGACTCAGGCAACGCGCAAATCCACGACCAAACGTCCAACATCTTTGCTAACCGATTCCACCTCTCCGAGCCGAGTCGAGTGCAGAGAAGATTTAAGGGCATTCGGCGAGGGATTTATGGAGAGAACGAGTGATGACCGAGCTGCCAACATGGAAGCAACACGAGCCACGCAAAAGAGAGCGAGTGAACTGGTGGTGGTGAGGGAGGTTTGGTGTCAGATTTCGAGTCTTTCAGATTACACTGCATTAAGTGCTGCAGATTTTCTCTCTTGTTTCTCTTCTTTTCAGCTTCATTCCTTCGATCCAATGTTGCTTTCGCCATCGGACCGGAACAAGTATGATTGAGATTTGTTAGATATGGAGAGCATGTTTGCATGGACGAGAGGCATTCAGGAGAGGAGTGCCGTGCCACGAGACAAACCTCTCGTCGTACTCGGGGGACGTGGACAATTCGATTTGACGATTTTCTAGGGTCTGATGAATTCCACGTGTTGTGGCCACCGGCTGCGGCCTTGTCCCTTTGTGCATCATACAAAAACCAAAATAGAGAGGATATAGAACGGAGAAAATCCTGCATTATCAACGGAGTTTTTGTGTTTCTTTGGCCAAAAATGAAGAGTTTAATGGGTACGTAAAAGTAAGGCCGGTTTCCTTGTCTTACTTGGCCTCTAACTGACCATAATAAGTTAATGGTGACTCTTATTTAAAATCAAAAGGCATAATTGGTGAGAGAACCAATTGTGATTGGTCGGGCTTAGAAAAGTCCGTGCCAAACGCAAGCGCCACCTCGCGAGAATTTCGTTTGTGCCCATCGTATCCCGTTTGGGAATATACAAATCCCCTCGAGAGGGTCACCACAGTGACTATCTCGAACTTCATTTGGAGACTTGTCTCACATGGATCAGACCAGAGACTTTCAAGAACAGACACTAAAACATTTTCCCATGAAAAAATGAACTAAGTGTTGCATAGGCACCAATTAGTCAATGGTAATGGCTTGCTTAATGCTGCATTTAATTTGGAGCTTTTTTACTTTTGAAGGGTATTCGAAGACAAAAACTGAAGAATTATATTGGTGGATCAGTCCTAATTGAACATCTAAAAGCTATCTTAGGAGGAGGTTAGAGATTTATGTTCAATTATAGAGACCCCATTTGGGTTCATTCTCTTAGCCATTTACCTTGCTGCTAATCCCATTTGGCATCCCTGGACGAAGCATATCGAGATTGATCACCACTTTGTCCGTGAGAATGTATCTAGAATTCAGTCGCATGTTCATTCCATTAGTACCATGGACCAAGTTGTTGATGTTCTTACCAGGTGGCCCTCCTCACCACGTTTTGCCTACATTTGATTCGAGCTCAATGTCAGTTCCCGCCCATTGGACTTGCGGTATTATTGTTGTAAGTTGTCATGATAGCACTATGCAACATCTAATCCTGACCAAAATAAAATAAAATTCTATTCTCTGTTCTGATTTCTATCTTCTTATGATCAGGTCTAACATCTATAAGTAACTGCGCTGGCTCCTCTCGTCTTTAATTCGATGAGATTACGCACAACACTCTTTAATTCGATGAGACTCATTGATGGTATTAGAACCTACTTTGGGATAACTTTCTTCAAATACTTCTCTCACACACATGGAAAACCCAAGCTCTTCATCTTATTTTAGCCTCACCTTGCCATCCAATCTTCCCGACCGACTGGTCAAACTGGATGGACAAACTTGTTGTGGCTAACAATGCAATCTAGAGAGGCTGGATATGTTGATTTACAAAACTTAACAATTTTTTGCCAAAGGGAAAAAACCACCAAAAATTTTAAACTATGCCACATGTGACACATTTACCCCGAACTTTTTTTGTGACATCAAAAACTCCAAACTATGCTATCTATGACATATTTACCTCATTGTATTTTAGTCCATGGGCTTTTTCGTCTTTTTTTTTTCTTTTTTTTTTCCTTTCCGGTGAGGGCAGCTCTCTCCGGCAGCAGACGATTGGAACTTAAAAAAGGGTTCCATTGAACTGCCTAGAACCGGACCGGGGCCAATGGTCCGGTTCCCGATTCTATGATTTGTCGGTCCGGTTCCTAGTTCTAAAATTAAGAGACTGGTCTTACCGGTTCCGTTCCCGGTTCCGAGCGAAATCGAACTGAACCAGGAATCAATCACCCATACAATTTACATTTTGATTACAATTTATATTGAATAATTTATTATTTCATAATTTGTTTTTAAAATTTTTAAATTACGAACCAGAATCAGCTGGTTCAAAATTGGAACCGGAACCAGCTAGTTCCGAATCGGAACTGGAACTGGAACCACTAGAGGTGGTTCCGGTTCACACATGGCCATGAACCGGAACTGGTCGGTTCCAAACGGTGGCCATGACTATCCTAACCATTCACACAATCACCAATAGAGTGACCATAATCAAGAACTCAAATCAAGCAACCATGGCCTCGAGTTTCGTGGCTCGAAAAGATCTATAGGACATGATCACTGCTAACTTTGTGACTCGAGCTCATATAAATGGCCATGGCTACGAGCTTGAGCGGCTATGGAGTCCACAAACTTGAGCTTGAACATTTATGGTTGCCTGAAATTTGTACTTGAGCCCACGCTATGATAGTTGCGAGCCTGTGTGGAACCCCTCTCTATCTCTTAATTATTGGAGAAGAAAATCATGGTTTTCCATTGTGTAATACTTAAAGAAACAAATTTAATGCCATTATTCAAGGAAAGGAAATCCATGAGGTAATTGATTGCAAATTTTAAATGGTGAAATATTGTTCTGAAATAAAATAAATGATATTTAAGAATTCATAAATGAAGATTACTAAATACCCAATGTGCACATATCAACTTTTTAGAAAATGTCTCGTTTTAGTTTTTCTTTTGTTAGGTCGATTTTTGTTGACATGTATAGCAAAATTGTTGACACCAAAGGTGGAATATACATGTCTGTGTTATAATTCGCTCAAATATACTACATGATACCAAATAGGCGCCATATTTAAAAAAATGATAATCAAAATTAAGAGATAGAGAGAGGGGTTGCACGTAGGCTCGCAGCTACCATAGAGCGATTTGATTGGTCTGGTCAATGGTCTACTTGGGTCGGATCTTGAGTCGGTCACCCAATCAACTGGGTTTGGTCAACGGGTCAGGTCAGGTCACCCGAGTCAACCCGCATTGCAGGGTTGCTGATGTTCATAGTGATATAGTGAAGCTGGCCGCGAAGTCACCTAGCCCTGCCGACTGTAAAGGGATGAATTGAAGAGCCAAGAACTTCTACAAAGGGAAATGGCTTGAGTGGGACTTTTCAAAAGACTATCACTCCACCTCGAACCAGTCTAAGCCAGAAAGCAGGCAAGGTCTAGTTGCCTATTCGATAACACTCGTGGGTATCTTAGCTATAGACCCCTCAGCTTGGGATTCCGCCTTAGCCTCAGGGAGTTTCCTTTGCAGCTTGTTCTGGGCTGTACCTGGCAAGAAGATTCTAAACCTTGTCTTCCCCGCTTTCGCGTATGAATCCCATCTCTCAAAAGCGCACCTGTTAAAAGGCTAAGGCAAGGAAGTGATTTAGAACCAATTTTTTTTTTTGATAACCCAGGGAACCCCCGCACGGCTGGCAGCCAGAGGGTAAACCCTAGGGGCGACACGTGCTAGCCACCACACACGTGCCACCAGTTAAGTCACTCCGCGGCGTGCTGGATTCGAGCACTCAACCTTTTGCGAGAGGAAGAGTGCGCGAACCAGCTACGCCACCTAAGCGGATGGTATTTAGAACCATTTTTGATCTCAACAAAGCCCAAAAAATGAAAGTTAGACTGAATAATAACTAAATGACATAAGAGAAAAGAGAGCCAAAGAAGAGATGTGAGACCTAAGTTGGATGGATCCAGAAAGAGTCTCTGAGGACTGAATAAGAAAGCAAGTGAAAGAGCTAGTTCATTCCAAGGATCAGCTGAACAAGCCCTTTCTTTTATGATTTCTAGTTTCCTTATCGGCGGAGCACTAACATTCCTCTTCCTTGGGTAGGAAAAGAAAGAGATAACAGAAGCTTTCAATAGACTCCGAAAGAAAAATCTTAGACGCTAACAAGCAAGCCAGCAAGCACTGGGCAACTCTCGCGAGTGCTCAACGTACGCTGATGCCATAGCGGCACGTCTGGCGTTGCCTAGAGGCACGGCACCCATCAAAATGCTCGTCTCAACAAGCTCTTTCTGTCTATGTGATCAAAATTATTTTTTGACGGACAAAAAATTTCGAAAACAGGCCATGTTTGAAAGTTCTGGTTCTAGACTATTGATGCTCCAATACCACATGTAAGCTGCAAAAATGGCATCCCAAGATCGCCAACGCTAGAATCTGGAGCACAATAATGGAGAAAGAAAGGATTTGCGCACCTAATTTGGAATCCATCATTCTTGATGCGGAATTGCGACGATCCACAAACTCAAGTGCTTCTCCTCTATGGTCTTCTGTATTACTAACTCAATGAGACTATCTTTCACGAATAACATTCTGTAACTGTAACTTATGTGAGGATATTTGTGCATCAAGGTGAGAGGAGAGAATTGAACACTACTTGTAAAGTTTGAAGCCACAAACCCTCTCATCACCGGCCGGGTTTTACTCGAGCCACATTAACCAGCCTCATATTAAACCAATTAAGAATCTTTAAATCTTATCTTATTAGATCAATTCCATAAAACGGTAAATTACAATCTCAATTAATTTAGCCTACATTAGAAAAACTCTTATAGAGTGAGGACAAGGATCACACTCCTTGTTCCTGCCCCGGAGGCAGGACAGCTCGGCGGGGGCTTTCCTGCCCTGACCCATTGTGGGCAAAATTCAAGCCATAAGTTTTCATTCAACCATGGAAGCTCCTTTACTCCATCAATACCTCTTATTTCATTCTTGCCTTTACTTTCACACAATCACGGAGACTCAGAAACCAAATATATAACTGACCCACCGAAAAAGTATGGTTGCACATTCATGATCTCTCAAAACTCAGAGACACAAATCACACTCCCACATGCCAAGCTTCGAACTCTGCCACAAGTGCAAATTCCCAAAGTTTCAACACACACTCCACGAACAGAGAGAACCAGCCGACTCACCCACACCAGACAGAGAGAATGACGAGAGAGGGCATGAGAAAGAGAGAGAGACGATCGGCTTGCTAGGGTACCAAAGGTCCGGTGACAACGACAAGGGTTGCGGTGGTGTGGCATTGCTGCTTGTTGTGAGTTCGATCTCAGCTTGCTAGGGTAACTGAAGGAAACGAATTCCTGAATATAATACTAAAATTGCGGAAAAACGTGCCCATTCTATACTTGAATCACCGATCGTTCGAAGCATATCACGTAAACGAACATACCTACCTCTTTGCCACAAATTAAATGCACTTATCGCAGCCTCGAGAGAGAAAACAATCCTTGTATTATTGAAAGCAAAGTCCTCTTGCTTTTCCTTCTTGTGAGAATGTTTTCTGATGGAAAAATGCAACCCACACATACCACACTTACGTGTGTTCTCACCATATTGTTTCAAGACAATAACTGCCAAGTGCAGTTACTTTCTTTCGTGGGCTGGGTTAGCCCATCATGGGTGGCCCATTTTTCACAAATAAAACCCAACATCTCCCACTTGCACATGGTGGGCTTAACTCTCTCTTCTATGCAATGTTCATACTAGCAAATAATCCGTGCGACCAGCATCCTTCGAGAGCTCGTTGCCATGCATCTGTTAGGAATATATAGCAGCTCAAATTGGGCATTACGTTTTTTAAGTAGATATAGTATGCAGTACCCTAGATCAATCAGTCACATTTACATTTCATTCGATCTCTTTTAGTATCTCGTATATTGTATTCACAACTATGATTTACTCAAAATCATAATTGGTCGACCTGTGAATACAAAAATAGGATGTGACATCATCAATAAATTGATCTTCCTCTTTCTTAAACCTCTCTATTTCAGTCCAGCACGCTTTTCTAGAAATGCTCCATTAGATCGAATTGTTCATGACCATTGGTAACATTCTAAGATAGTGAACACTGAATAGAAACTTTGAGAATAAGTCAGAGTCGTGAGGGCACTAAATGAGAAACTCATCTCTTCAAGAGTCTCACACGATATAAAGTTGAGATAAAAAACTTTTGCCACTCTTATAGGTCGTCTTATGCATACGTAGTATGAAATACGTATTACGGTATTAACTCCTTTCCTGTGAAGCGTATGTCTTTACATTCAATACTGTACAGATGATTGTTCAAACATACCAAATGTCTAAACTCGAGTTCACATATCTACTCCTCTAAAGAATCCATTAGAACTCACATCTGGCATCAAAGACAGATAAAAGTAAAATATGTGGGTTATTTTACTTTCGGACATAGTAAATGTTATGTCCTCATCTTAGCACTTAGCTAAGGCAACATTTATATTTTAAGCTTGAGCTCTCGATTATCACCTAGATAATAAGCCTAAAAATTGTCTCATCTCTATTTATCACACAGTAAATAGAGGCGATTACCCGTGTGAGTGGGTTAATCTTATCTGTCTGACATACTTTCTCGACATAATACACTAAGTATTAAAATGTATAAATAAATAAAAATATCATAGGCATTAACAATGATATAACAATTTCATTCAAATGTGAACATTCAGGGAAATTACAATATTCAGTACATTAACATCTACGTAGTCCTAGAGATTTTACATGACCAATGAAAACATCTCTAGGAATTGGCTTTGTCATAGGATCTGCTATCATACTATGCGTAGATATGTACTGCAAGTTCACATCTTTCCGTGCTACCATATCTTTAATAAAATTGTACTTGGTATCTATATGTTTGGTCTTGCCATGATATTTAGGATCTTTAGTGTATGCTATCGCTGCTTGGCTATCACAATTGACTAACAATGAGCTTGCAGCATGCTCTACAACACCTAAATGATCCAAAAATCTCTTAAGCCAAACTCCTTCTTGTACTGCTGCTGACAATGCCACGAACTCTGCTTCCATGGTGGATAATGCTATACATGTCTGTTTCTTACTGCTCCAAGATATGGCACCATTATTCAGTAAGAATGCAAATCCTGAGGTAGATTTCCTTTGGTCTAAATCTCCTCCCCAGTCAGTATCTGAGTAGCTTTCAAGTCGCAAATCCTTTCCTTGATAACTCAGAGAATAATCAGCAGTACCCTTTAGATACCTCATGATTCTTTTGACGGCTTTCCAATGTGTTTGACCTGGATTGGATTGATATCTACTTACCATTCCAACTGCAAAACATATGTCAGGTCTTGTATATATCATGGCGTACATTAAACTCCCAATAGCACTAGCATAAGGAACACGTTTCATTTGCTCATTCTCTTGTGGAGTCTTAGGACACAGTCTTTGGCTCAATCCTTCACCTTTTGCAATAGGAGTGTCAATGGGTTTGCAATCTTGCATATAAAATCGTTCAAAAACCTTGTTTATATAAGTCTCTTGCGAAAAAGACAATAATCTCTTGGAATGATCTCTTGAAATCTTAACTCCAAGAATATATGCAGCCTCACCCATATCTTTCATTTCAAAATTGGACGATAACCAATTCTTTACAGTATTAACCAACTCCTTATTGTTTCCGGCAATCAGTATGTCATCAACATATAATGATAAGATCACAAATTGATCTTTGGATCTTTTGATATATACGCAATGATCTTCATCAATCATTGTAAAATCATACGCCACTATAGCATTATGAAAACGTATATACCATTGTCTCGAAGACTGCTTAAGGCCATATATCGATCTTAGAAGTCCACATACCTTTTGTTCTTGGCCTTTCATAATGAAGCCAACGGGTTGCTCCATGTAAATTTCTTCTTCTAATTCTCCATTTAGAAAAGCAGTATTTACATCCATTTTATGTAATTCAAGATCCATACTTGCCACTATTGCCAAAATAAGGCAAATTGAGGTAAATCTCACTACAGGAAAAAAAGTTTTTTCATAATCAATTCCTTCATGTTGATTATACCCTTTCGCCACGAGGTGAGCCTTATATCTTTCTATCGAGCCATCAGCTTTTCGCTTTATTTTGAGAACCCATTTGTTCCCAATAGCTTTGCGTCCTTTAGGAAGATCAACCAGTTCCTAAACATGGTTTGACTTCATTGACTCCAATTCTTCTTCCATTGCATTCATCCATTTATCATTATTAGGGCAACTTAGAGCCTCATTTAAATTCCCTGGCTCATCTTCATCTTGCGGAGCAATCATAAAAGTTTCCCCTTCAATGTCAAAACGTCGTCGGCGAATACTTTTGCGACTTGTTCACCATAAGGGAGATTGTACACGTGGCATATTATTCCCCATTACGCTCCCACTTGGATTAGATAATGATGGTATTATCTCATCAAATGGTTGCAATTGAGATTGGGTCGAATTTAATTCCTCATTATTCTCATTGCTCCCACTTGGTCGAACTTCATCGATTTCATTATCAGGATCCAAGGTTTCAAATAGTGAGTAGTCCTCACCTATTTCGCCCTTCTTAGGATATTCATTCTCTAAGAATGTGACATCTCGTGATTCAAATTCAGTTATACTCCCACTTTCTTGGTCACCTATAAACACATACCCTTTTGAGTGCTCTGAGTATCTTATGAAAATACTCTTCTTACCTCTGGGACCCAGTTTTTCATATTTATGAGAGGACTCGTGAATATAGGCAGCACAACCCTAAGGCTTAAGAAAATTTAAATCGGGTTTTCTTCCTGACCATAACTCATATAGAGTGGAAACAACTGATTTAGAAGGCACACGGTTAAGTATATACGCAGCAGTTAACCAAGCATCACCCCAGAAGGTGATAGGTAACTTGGCTTGTGCCATCATAGACCTAACCATTTCCAATAGGGTTCTATTTCTCCTCTCGGCAACACCATTTCATCTATAAATGTGATGAAATACACAGCCCCATGCCTTGCTCTTACATTCATTGGACCACAGATGTCAGAATGGATTAGTTGCAAAGGAAATTCAGCTCTTATACCTTTTCCGAATGGTTTTCTTGTTGTTTTCCCTACCAGGCAATGCTCGCAAATTGGCATATCAACTTTATCAATATTGCCTAATAAGCCCTCTTTGGCTAATCTTTGCATTCGTTGCTGGCCAACATGACCAAGTCTAGCATGCCATACATTCACATCATTATCACACGAAGTAGAAGACGTGAAGTGGGGATAACAAACATTGACATTTACAGAATAAACATCCAGTACAATAAAACCATCTAGAAAATAACCACAACCATAATAACTCGTACCTAAATACAAGTCTACACCATTGTTATGGAAGTTCAAATTAAAACCAAGTCGAATCAACATTAAAACATACACCAAATTCCGACGAATCTCCGGAGCATATAGTATGTCATGTAGGAACAGAGTGCGTCCACCACGCATCATCAATTGGCAAGTGTCAATTCCTTTAACCTCAGCTCTGGAGTTGTTCCCTACATAAATCCATTTAGTTTCCATTGGAACTCGTCGGAATTCTACGAAGGCTTCTCTATCATTCGCTACATGGTCTGTTGCTCCCGAATCTACAGTCCACAAAGGATTTGATTCAGTTAGAAATATAGAACTTGATACATAAACAAAGTTCTCAATAGTACAAGATTAGTTAACCTTCTTTGGCTCACGACAATCGCGAGCAAAGTGGTCTTTTTTGCTACAGTTGTAGCACTTCACTTTTGATATCTTCTTCTCATGAGGACGCTTTCCTCTTTGGTGTTGTTCATCTCTTGGTTTCTTTCTCGACGAACTCGCTCTCTTACCTCTCCACCTTCTAAACGAATCAGGACGCTTGCGCTTAGAGCTCGAAGGCCCTTGTGAGCTAGAACCTGCATAGTAAATGTCAATTACCGGCTTATTCGCCAGTAGACGGTCTTCCTCTAGCTCTAAGTGGCGCACTGCATCCTCAAAGGTTTTGATGTTCTCATTGTGAGTTAGGTGCAATTTCATATGCTCCCAACTTTGAGGCAAAGAACGAATCACTGCTTGCACTTGCTGTTCATCAGTCAGAACATGGCTAGCATCCTTCAGCTCATTAATCATGTTTGACATTTTTCTTAAATGTTGTTTCATGGACTGACCATGTGGCTTCTTATATGAGTCAAATCTTATAGTGAGCTGTCTAAGCTTGGTTACAGATGTATGACCAAACTTTGTTGCCAATGTTCCCCACATCTCCTTAGCATTTTTAAAATGCCTAAACTCTCGCATGACATCATTTTCCATACTACTCAGCAACGTGATGCGAGCAAGGGAGTTCTTCCTTTTCCATACAGCAAATGCATCCTTATCTCTCTTATGTTGTGCAGTGTTTCCGTCTTTAGGCTCTTCCATAACCAGGTTAAGAGCTTCAAGAGCTTCTTGCTCTTCCAGCACATATTGGATTTTCATATGCCAAATTTCATAGTTATCACCGTTAAGCTTCTCTCCTTTGTTCAGTTCAGCAACTATATTCTTTGATGCTGAAGCCATTGAATCTGAACATATCAGACAGACAAGCACGAATTGTTAATGCCCTTATTTATGCATTAATTTTACACAAATCGATTATATTAACGAATAATTTCACATAGGCTTTAGATTCGAAAGTTCACTATGTTCCCAATCATCATAAAAAAATCCTAATGTGAAATTACCGTTAATGTAATTATTAAGGTAAAATTACGTTCTTTAAAGTTACTAAAACTTTTAGAACTCCCACTCAACTCCATATGATACTAATAAGATAAATATTAAAACAGAATAGTACTTTAAACTATTCACAACATGAATATCAATCAACATTCATTTACCTAACACTTTGTACATAAGGAATGAATCTATCAAAGGAAATAAACATAAACACCAATATAGAACTATCATCCCAAGATATCTAACACCAACCTATAGTGAACATATCCATAAGAGTTTACGAAAAATAGATAAACACAATCAGGTGATGATCCTCTTTCTATAAACTGGAAATGACTCATGAAAATCCTCAGGAAATTTTATTTCCTTTGGCATCCAAATGGAGGCACCCGGAAAACCCCTAGATTCGGGCAACGTATTGCCTCGAGACCGATACATTGCAAGAGTTGACGTCCTTCTTGCCCCGACCCGTATGTACTCTATCATGAATTGCTCCACAATCATCTTATAGCTCGGACCTTCTAAGGTGTCCCATACCCTATCAATCATTCTTCCCAACTCATCAGGAATGATGTATTTTAGGGCTCCGACCATCACAAACTCTGGCATTAGGAAACCGTTCCAAATGATATCTTGTATCATTTGGTTGACCTTGATGATGTGTGTCATCATGTCATCATCAGCATCCCACCGATAAAGAGCCAGCTTGATTCTTAGTTTCTCAAGCCTCTTCTTTTGAGCCGCCGTTCTAGGGATAATAGGGGTTAGATATCTACTTAGCATGTTTCCTGCAACAAATGCAGAAAAAAAAAATCAAATAACTATTATCATTAAAAACATGACACTTGCAAGAAACACATTCTGCCACCCCTTCAGTTTTTTTTTTTTTGGCCGGTCAACGGTCAATGGGTCGTATCGAGTCGGGCTTTCGGGCAGGGTCAAAACATCCGGGTCGGGTCGGGTCAACGGGTCGATAGAAACCCGTGTGGCTGATGTCAGCCACGTCACGCACGCACCCTGTTGGCGCGTGCGTCGCACGTGCGCGCGGCAACCGCTGCGCACGTGCGGCGCACGTGCCAACGATGCCGCCACTTGCGGCGGCGCGTGGGGGCGCGTCAGGCATCCCTCGGCGGCATGCCACCCGTCGTTTTGCTCGTCTCGACGAGTACTACAACCATACACTTTCAAAAATAAATTTTGATGCACGAAAATCGAGAAACCATTTCGAACAGTATGGCCGGGTGTCGATTTTTCGTACCCGAGCGTTCGTCGGCGCCGTTTCACAAATTCCGGCCAAAAAATTCGTTTTATGAACATATCAAAAGATCAGGAAACAAGAAAACATACTCTGATACCAATGAAGGAAACGAATTCCTGAATATAATACTAAAATTGCGGAAAAACGTGCCCATTCTATACTTGAATCACCGATCGTTCGAAGCATATCACGTAAACGAACATACCTCTTTGCCACAGATTAAATGTACTTATCGCAGCCTCGAGAGAGAAAACAATCCTTGGATTGTTGAAAGCAAAGTCCTCTTGCTTTTCCTTCTTGTGAGAATGTTTTCTGATGGAAAAATACAACCCACACATACCACACTTACGTGTGTTCTCACCATATTGTTTCAAGACAATAACTGCCAAGTGCAGTTACTTTCTTTCATGGACTGGGTTAGCCCATTATGGGCGGCCCATTTTTCACAAATAAAACCCAACAGTACCTTAGGTCTGGTGATGACGACAAGGGCTGTGGTGGTGTGGTGTCACTGCTTTTTGTGAGTTCGATGACGGTGGCAAGAAAAGCTGTGAGCAACTGAGCTTTTTTGAGACCGATTATAGACAGAGGAATCGAACTATGACTTTGGTCTTGCATATCAAGTAATGGACCACCCCAACAATCCTTGGTCGGTCGGTTATTTAATCAGCAATAGGATATTTGAAAACAAACAAGAGAAATGATAAGCAATAGGAAATGAAACTAGCGGCTCATTTGGTTATAGGAATGTAATAAGTTACGATGTAATAGCTATAATATTGTAATGTAGTAGAGCTTTCATATCTATTCTGTTTTATGGATGACATGTGTTTTAACGCCCTGAATTTCCATAAAATTTGAATTTCGAATGCTTGTATAATTTAATTTTAATTCAATCATCCAATAAAATAGTTAAATTATCCTCGATTGTACAAATAATTCAACCTCAGTTATTATATCACAAAACCTTCTTTACATAAACCCATCTCCACTTCATTTGCACACTTTGGTCCAAACTTTAAAAGTGATCTTCGAAAGCACTAACTAAAAGCTCCTGAATCCTGAACTACGGATCGGCAACCTTGTCCATCAACATGCCATCGCCGTCGCAACACAGGGGATCATTGTAACTCTTCAGCGATCCAACTAACTCACCATCACTATTCTAATACCAAGCAACAAATTGATGGAAATCCACTCTAGCAGCCCCACGATGACCTATGCAATAGAACTACACTTCGTATGTACTACTAACAATTCTAATATAAGCTCATCTTGATAGCACAATCAAAATACACTGAAGCTCTAAATAGCAGTGATGACGAGGATCCATCCTACATATATGAAAAATAAAGGAGTGAGCCGAAACCTAATAAATGAAATATCTAAGTCTAAGGTAGGAAATCTTCTTACTACTCAACCTAGTACTAACAAACAACGTGAGTGCGAAATAATCATATTTGACTAATGCAAAAGCAAATGCATTATTTTTACTATCATGATATGCCAATGGAAAAACATTAACAACCTTGCATAAGATCATTCACTCGAATGCAAGCAAATGACATATTATTTCATTATGCGTAGATACCACATAGTAGATCACCAATATACACAAATGAGTTCATACTTGTCATTAGCTAAGACCATCTCAATTTACGAGGCACCTCAACTAATAAGGCATCGTCTCCACTAATTCACGGGGGACGGAATCATTCATACCCTTTGCCACACCTTAGCCCATTCATCATGGGTGTCCTCTGCATTAGCGAGAATAAATACACCACTGTACATCCGCAAGATGATGGTTATTTCTTAACATTATACCATGGCTACACAAGCCATGTCATACCACGACTACACAAGTCATGTCATCATATAATTTCATATCATCTCAACTTTGGAAAAAACTGTTTCATACGGTAGAACATCTGGCTAACTCCAGAATCTCATCCACATACTCATACAAGGGAATTCGCTTTATGGCGAATAAGCCGTGGCAAAGGTCTTAATCACGTGGCATTATTCACATACATTTCATAACAGCAAAACAATTGCCATTTCTCATGTAATTAATGATAGATAATTAATCACGTGCACTTCCACAAATATATCATCATTCTTTCCATGCTAAGCCATCATTATTTAATCAGACGCCATAGATAGGTAATCGGTAACTTAGGAACTGATGCTCATAAATTGACCACGTGAATATCAACAACTCAAATCATTGACAATGAGAACATCGACAACGCAAACGATCGACCATGTGAACATCAACAACTCAACGAATCAACAATATGAACATCGACAACTTAAAGAATTGGCCACATGATTAATAGACAGCACTTAGTCGAATTACAAAAATATTATTATCAAATCCAGTTTCGCCATTTTCACGCTTTCACTTAATCAAGCCATATTAATTAAATTAAACACCAAAAGTCATTTGTTTTTCATCTAAAACATACGAGTATTTTATTTACACTATGGGCATGACACATATTTTGTAAAACTACCAAAACAGCCCACTTCCAAAGTAATTACACAATTAGATCCAATTTTGCATAGTTAGATACTTTGTCTAAATTAAGCAATTATATCTAAAAATAACTTAACCATCTACTTTAATAAGATTCCTCAACTATGAATAGTCCCCAGAACTTTCAATATTTACAGATTCATCCCCCAACTTGGTGAAATTATCAATTTGCCCCTAAAGCTTCTAAACTCATTTTTTAAACTGGTTTGATTTCCTTTAATAATTATAATTTAATAAACCACTAAATGACACTAAAACTTATAAAATATCCCTTTTTCACAGCCCCTCTTCACTTCTGTAAATTTTTGAAATTGCCCATAACTTTGTCAAAAATGACCAAGATATCCTTTTTATGCCTAATTTTACCATTTTCTCAATCTTTCCCAACTCAGGTGCAATAATACCATTTGGGTATTCTTTCAAACACCGTCTAGGCATGTATTAAAGATTTCAATATAGGCATGAAATCACCATAACTCTACTTGTTAATCTTGGAACCTACTTGTACTGACAATCAAACTTAAATTAACAAACATCAACCAACCAAGTCAAGAGTTCTAAGTAGATCAATCTAACTTAGCTCCTAGAGTTTTCACTTACCTTGAATGGGATCTTGAACAATCAAAGGCTTTAATCACTTTGTAAGACTCTTGAAAGTTGAGACTAAAATCACAATTTAATAGATAGTTGGAGGTCGATCGAATCTTCAAATTGGAAAAAGTTGTTTCGTTTATGGAAGATGGGGGGATGAAGCAACTCTTGAAGTGGAAATTGAAGGGGGTGATGTCTCGACCAAGAAAGGGGAAAGAGGGTCCTCTTTTATTTTCTTTTTCTTAGCTTCACTAGCAATGATTGCTACAATCCTTGGTTAAGTTAAATGTCATGAGTGATGTCATTTTGATGACTAAGTTCAATGGCACAGATACAAGCTTGTGGGTTAAATACTAGGTCTAGAATCAAGAGAAGTGTTCAAGTGAAAGGGTGACAAGTGGCTTATTTTGGTTGATTAAAAGAAGAAGATATTTGATGCTTCGTTAAGATAGTTTGCAATTCAGTAAAGACACAAGAAAATCAATGCCTGTTCAAAACACTAATAAGTCAGAAAAATATTTTAAACTCAATGAAATTATTTGCAAAAACTATCGAACGTTAGGAAAATCTCAACTTAGTGAATTTTAACTTTGAAAATTATTCGATAAATATTTTAGACCATATTGATCCGTGCCAACAATTACAATGGCGACGCGCGTGTTTCACCTCACTCTATTTAATCAACCTATGTACAAATGCCCAATAATTACATCCTAATGGAATCACATTCCGAAAGTCACGGATACATAAATAAATTTTGCTTTCGCGCACGATAAATTCAATAATCCAATTGGGATTTCTACTTATGACAATTATCGTCTTCATTTCCTAGATATTAGTAATTGATGTAGGAATGTCCGGATGTCACATGTGTAACAAGGGAAAAATAGCATTGGAATTTTCAAAATAACCCCTAAAATCAGAATTAGATTGGATATGATAATTACACTTTAACAATCAATCCTTATTTATGAATATAGTGCCACATGTATATAATTAGACATAGGTTGTGATTTGCATAGGTTTGATATATGCAAGATCGACATTGACCAGTTATGATGATGCCAACCTTGAAAAAGAGAGGTATAGATAATTGGGCGGCAAAACAATATATTCGATATTTCATGATTTTAGGATAAAACTGATACAACTTTACTTGTCTTAAAGAAAAGTTTTGTTGAAATAATTTTACGTATTACTATTGTGGTTGTCGTTGGGACAAAGGCATGCGTTGACTACTAGTTAATTCATTGAATTTCCCAGCCGAATGGTCGACAAGAAGTTCAGCATAAGAAGTTGAACCTCGATAACGTTTAGGGCAGCATTTCTCATATCGTCGAAGTTGGAAAAGCTAGTGCTGAGAATCAATAGCATAAAACAGCATAAAAAGGTAGAATAATGACTGATTATTTCAAGAACAATGCTAGGACCCTGCCGACTGACCTCATCTGGAATTTTGTGGAGAAAATTTCAAGAACAACCCCTTTACAGAACCGAGCTGATTAGCTATGGACGAAAAATTAAGATTCAGCAAAATGGCCACTGTTCAAAGGATTGCAGCAATCCTTAGTGCAAATTTTTTTCACTTTTCATGCTGCGAGCGGTGATCCCGACGTAACTCTTGGAACCGCAACATGTAACGAAGCAACATACCCACCAGGTAGTGCCTACGATGTTGCCGTCCACGGTGTTATTGGCTGTTTAATTCATTTAACTGCAAATTCGATCGGATTACAGTGAGTACTGCATGTCCTTTGGGAATGATGGCGATTGTTACGGCCATGCGGCATGCAATGGGGTGATTTCTCTTCCAGATTGCACCACATGCATGTATGAAGCTAGCAATTGGATATATTCGGACTGTTGGTACGGCATCGGGGCTCAAGTTCAGTCAAAAGATTGCAGAATCGGTTACGAAAATTATTTATTTGGCGAGTAGCCATGTCTACTTCTTCGTAAAGAGCTTGGAGCTACTCTTACCAAGTTTTCATCCTCACGTGCGTGGACTACTGTGTACTCCCTTTGAAATAAGTGATAAGCACTTTAGTGTAGCTTTATAGAGAAAGTAGGACTGAGCTGCTCCGTCGCGACCTATCTTGGAACTCGCGAGTTCAAAGACCTGCGGCAAGTCCAAGTCTGGCTCGGTCCACGCTGTAGGCGTAAGTTGTCAGTTAAGGCTAATTGGAGATATTGTTGGGCTGATTAGTTGCTAAATTTGTATTGTACATTGTCCATATTTTGAGGATCAACTGGATTCTTAGCCTAAAATAGTGCATAGTCTACAGTAGCTTTGGTAGTTTTTTCTCTATACAACTACATATGTTTTAGTATTCATTCAAAAAAGAAAGTGAGAAGAGAGAAAATCATCTTTATTCATCATGGTATCAGAGCAAAGATCCTAGGGCTTTTTGCTATAATCAAACCTTAACCCAAAAATTAGAAAATGGAGGAACGAGACCTGATAAAAAACTGTGACAAAACCAACTGATTGGGTGGCGCACCAACAACACAGCGAGAGGTCTTCTACAACTGCCATCCTTGACGACTTAACGACCTGAATGACGTAGGTCTTAACCCAAAATCATACTCAAGCCCAGGCACCAAACAATGATTCTTTTGCTGCACGGATTGGCATTAAGTTGGACGGCACCAACTATTCCTTACGGTCCCAAGTTGTTGAGATGTATAACTCTGGCAAAGACAAATTTGGACATGTCAATGGGGACTTTCCACAACCTAAACCAACAGGTCCAACCTCATAAAATGGAGAATTGAAAAAGCAATTGTGAAAGGATGGTTGATTAATTCTATGGACTTGGCCCTGATAAGCAATTTTATTGGTTTTCCAATAGCAAAAATGGTATGGGATTTGCTTGCCACAACTTTTTTTGATGGAACAGACACTTGTCAAGTGTATGATTTGAAAAGACATGTGACTAGAATGAGACAACCTGGAGGACCCATTGAAACATATTATAATGGTCTTCAAGGCTTGTGGGGAGAAATTGACTTCAATTGCCCTAACCCGATAGAGGGGAAAATTACCAAAACATTCCTAAATTTATTGCAATTGTGTCAATTCAGTTATAAACTTTTTTTTGTGTCGATTTAATCCGAAACTTTTTGTATTTGTGCCAATTCACTCCATTTGGCCAATTTGGCCAAGCGGCGTTGACATGGACGCTAGCGGGCAGCCAACGCTAACGTGGAAATTTTTCAATATTATTTTTAATTTTTTCGAATTTTTAAATTTTATTTTCCTTTCTCTCCTTTTTTTTTTCTCCTTTCCTTCTTCCCCCTGGCTGGTGGATGAACAGGCCAAGGGCTAAGGCTGGCAAGGTCAACCTTGCCAGCCACTAGGGAGGCTCGCCCTCACCATCGCTGGGCTCGGTTAAGCTGTCACACCCCGAACTCTCACGGGCTCGCAACATCTCTTGATGGTTGATCATTGCATGCGACGTCCTAGGCATGTCGCCAACCCAATCCAAACATCAAAAATTAGGCACGTGCGGAAACAAAATGAAACAACTCAGACAATTAATAATGACAAGGGGTGGCAAAAGCACAAAACAATAACTATAATTCTTACACTGGGCAGATACATACAACATTCACAAAAAGACAAACTCGAAACTAGGCCACAACAACATAACCACGTTCATTGAAAAGGGACAGTGGTTCGTAAACTTAACTTCTCTACAAAAAGGGGGAAACTCAAAGTATATGGTACTTGACTCGTCCTCGATCTCTAAGATAACCTTGCAGCATCTCAAATTACTCACGGTCGCGGATCTGAAATGGTTATATAATAACCGTGAGAACGAATCTCAATAAGTAACATCCTAAACCCCACACAAGCCAATGCGTACCCAGACAAGTCGTACATGCAATCTAACCTATAACATAGAGAATTCACACCATTATACTTACCTCGTCATCAAACGCATGCCGACCCTGCACGTTAGTCAAACATGATAATGCAATAATAATAATTCAATGACATATCGCAATCATTCAAACGCCAAACACACTAGCACTCGATCAATCCAACCAATTCGATCACACATTCAATCAATCAATTCAATCACACTAAATTCGCATGCGTGGCCGAACAACTTTCCACGACCTCCCAGGTCCTTTTACACTACCCGCACCATTGCTCCTTAGGCCCAATCTCACAGCCCACGCTACTGCGCCTCAAGCTCAACTCTCAGATTAAGCTAGGCTCGGTCCCACGTAACCACACCTCAAGACATTTTTCCCCTTCCAATGACCGATTCGCATGCCTCAGGTCTAGTCATGCTTTTCTCGCTACACCCGCGTAACTACGCCTCAGGTTGGCAGCCCTCCGATCGATCCGAGCTTTTCTTATGCACATGCACCACAACACAAATTCACCATTCTCACAAATCGTACAATTCACACTCAAGGCATGCTCACCACATCACAATTCACCATTCATCGCGCCGTACAATTCAAATTTAAGCATGCTTGCCTCCATAGTCCACCAACCCGACCTTCAAGTCGGCCACAATCAGACATCAATTCTATTCACAAACGTCACAACAAGCCAATCATTGACCCACAAACATTAGCCACTAATAAGCACTCTAAACTATCCCAATTCCAAACCACGAGCTCACCAATCCCACATTCAAGTTGGCCACAATCAATCATCAAATTGCCCACACACACTACGATAAGCCGATCATTACATTCACATAAATCAACCATAATTTAAGCCCCATAATTATCACAATTTAATGTAACAATTACGCACATACGAATATTGTCCATAATCCTCGTTTAGCCCCTAAATCGATACTAATTATCCCCTAAACAAGTCTAATGATACCCAATGTACTAAGTAAGGTTTAGGGAGTCACTTACCTAAGTTCCAAGCCAATAGGGACCAAGAAAGGATGGGCAAAATGACCGGTCGGATCGGTGTCGGACTCGGCACGACGGTCGGCCACGTGCAAAATCCTCGGCGCGGTCCTCAACCACGGGCAAAATGCTCGGTGCGGTCCTCGGCCACGGGTTCAGCCACAGGCAAAATCCTCTGTCATGGGCTCAGCCATGGGCAAAATGCTCGGCCACGGCGACAAGCATGGGCATAGCCACGGGCACGCCTTGGGGCAACTCAGCTACAGCCTGAGCATGGCCTGGGCGGGTTGGCCGGCTAGGGCGGCGAGTGGCGGCGACGACGACACGGTGATAGTGGCGGTGGCGAGCAGCGGCGATGGAGACGTGGTGGCGAGCTACTCCCGGCGAGCCGGCACGGCGACGACGAGGAGAGAGAGAGGAGGAAGGTTGGATGGTTGAGTCGGTGGCTGAGGGGAGGGCTGAGTCGGCGACGACAGGGCGGCGTGGCGACATCACGGCAGCAGAGTTGGGTAGGATAACCGGCTAGGCAATGCCGGGTCGCGTCAGGTGCAGCGACAGTCGGGTGCGGCGAGCTCGAGCCACAAGTTGGCACAGAGGAGAAAGAGAAAGAGAGGGCCGTCGGTCAGGGGCGGTGGTTGGCAAACAGTGCGGCAGCTAGAGAGGCGGTGACACCAGACGAGCGGCCGACGGTGTTGAGTTGCAAGTGATGGCCGGGAGTGGCGTCGGACGAAGGCTAAGAGGAGTTGGGTGGAGGTGGCGAGGAAGAGAGAGTGTTAGGGCTGAGGGGCGCGAGCCGGCGGCGATGGGGCGGCACGGTGACGACGAGCTGGCCAGGTGAGCTGGTTGGCGACGGGCGGCAACAAGCGGGCGAGCTCGAAGCGGCAAGTGGTGAGTTGACCGGACAAGCAAAAAGAGAAGAAGAACCAACAGCAGCAGCTAGACGAGACTCGCAACGGTGAGTTGTAGGCATGCGGGCGACGGGTGAGCAGTTGCTGGGTGGCGACAAGCCGACGAGGGCAGGTCAGGATGAAGCGGGAAGGCTGGGGTGATGACGATGGTGGTGGCGAGTGATGCGCGAAGCTCGAGCAGGGAGTGAGCTGTGCGCGGCGAGGGGGGGCTCGACTAAAAGGAAAGAGAGGCAGGGGGAAAAGTTGGCGGCGACGGTGGTGGCTGGCGGTGGCTGGTTGTGCAAGCGGTGGCGCAAGGTGGGCGGTGAGCAGTGACGAGTAGCAGGGAGGAAACAGAGGTAGCGGCGCGGCATCAGGGAAAAAGAAGAGAACGAGAAGAAGAAGGAGAGGAGAAAGAAGAAAGGGAAGAGAAAAGGGAAAAGGAAGAGAGAGAGGGAAAAAGGGGCTAACATGCATGCAGGGAGGGGACGTGACCAGGCAGGGCAACGTGCGCAGTCAGAGCGGCGTGCAGAGGAGAGAGAGAGAGAGAGAGAGAGAGAGAGAGAGCGAGATAGAGAAAGAGAGAGAGAGATGTAATGATCGCAATCCAACGGTCCACATTTGAACCTGAAAACAATCTTACGGCTCACCAAAAATTCCAATTAATAATTGGGAGAAAATGGTCAAAGGAAAATAACTAAAACATACTACGAGGGAGATTTACCAATCCAAATCCGCACCCGGTCAAAAATTCACTTTTCCACTATTCCTGGCAAACTCGAGGCTGGCCACAATAATATCGACACCGTCCAATTTAATTCCTCCCGAAACTCCGAGAAATTCGACACTAAAATTTGGGCTCTAAATAACAGCCAAATTTAATCGAATGTGATTCTAGCAAAATCTTAATTTTAAAAATAATAATCGAGAGTAATCAATTTCCGGGTGAGATTTTACTATAAGCATGCTGACGAATTACACATTTTATAAATCTCAAAATGGGTCGAAATTCAGAATATCATAACTCTTCCCCCCTTACAAAAATTTCGTCCTCGAAATTTACCATCCAACCCAATTACTCAAATAAATGGGGATATTGGTGTCGCATCAACTTCTTGCTTTCCCACGTCGCACATTCGGTTCCATGGTGCTCCCAAATCACCTTAACCATCGGAATTGTCTTGGTCCACAACATATGTTCCATTCTGTCCTCGATCCTTACTGACTTTTTCACGTACAATACTCTGTCGTCTACGTCTATTTCTTCATAATTTAGCACGTGTGCCAGATCCAGCTCATACTTTCTTAACATGGACACGTGGAATACATTGTGAACCTAAGACAAATTGGGCGGTAATGCGAGATGATAGGCCAGAGTATCGATTTTCTCTAAAACCTCGAATGGACCCATGTATCTCGGGCTCAACTTTCCTTTCTTGCAAAACCGTGATAATCCTCTCTTCGGTGACACTTTGAGGAAAACGTGGTCCCCCACTTGAAATTCCAAAGGCCTACGTCTCTGGTCCGCATAATTCTTTTGGCAGCTCTAAACGATTTTAAGTCTGTCCCGGATAACTTTGATCATCTCGACTGACTGCTAAACCAACTCTGGACCCGTGATGCTCCTCTCACTAACTTCGTCCTAACAAACCGGTGTTTTGCAAGCTCTGTCATATAATGCTTCAAACGGTGCCATTATGATACTCTGCTGGTAGCTATTGTTGTAAGCAAACTCAACCAAATGCAGCTATTCTTCCCAACCACTCTTAAAATCCAACATACATGCTCGTAGCATGTCTTCCAAAGTCTGAATCGTCCTTTCAGACTAGCCATCCGTTTGCGGATGATAGGTCGTGCTATACTGTAACTTTGTTCCTAATGCCATGTGAAGACTTTTCCCTAAAAAGCGGTAATAAACTTGGGATCACGGTCCGAGGTGAGTGTCACTAACACTCCATATAGATGAACTATCTGTTGTTCGTACAGCTCTGCGCACCTTTTTAATGCGAAGTCCTTTCGCACTGCCAAAAAATGTGCCGATTTTGTCAATCGATCCCCCATAACCCAAATTGAATCATGGCCCCTCTGGCTTCTCAATAGTCCCATAATAAAGTTCATCGTGATATGCTCCAATTTTCCATTTAGGGATTTTCCAATAGCTGCAACAATCCATCCGGCTTACAATGTTGCGTCTTCACTTGTTGGCATGTTAGACATTTAGCCACGTGCTTGGTCATATCTACTTTCATGTCGTTCCACCAATAATGCTACCGTAGGTTTTGACACATTTTCGTACTACTCGGGCGAATACTATAATTGCTACGATGAGCTTCTGTCAAAGTTTCCTCTTTTAGTTTGGCTTCATCGGGCACACACAACCGTCCACGAAACTTCAGAATCTCATCCTTGGATACCTAAAATTCTAATTTCCTTTTTGTGACATCCAATTCCAGAGTCTTCTAGATCTCCAAGTCCATCGACTCTAAAGCCTTAATCTTAGTCCGGATTTCCAATTCAATTCTCAATACGGTAAGCAGATTCTAGACATGACCCACTTCAAACTTAAATCCCGAATCCCAAATTCCTTCCAATAGGGTCCATTCCTTAACCATCATATGCACAATACTTGATTTCCAACTCAGTGCATCTGCTACCTTATTAGTCTCTCCGAGGTGATACAGAATACCACAGTCATAGTACTCATGGAGTTCCATCCAACGATACTGTCTCATGTTAAGTTCTTTTTGGGAAAACAGATACCTTAGACTTCGGTTGTGACATTCCGAAACTTTGCCCATTTGAGATTTATGAAATGAATGATTTTATTAACGTACTTGTAGTTAGTTCTCGCCCGGAACTGATCATTCCTGGGATACTAACCATTAGGGAGAGGCTAATTAGGGATTTAAATTCGTGTGACTAGAGAAAATTCGATCATGAACCGATTTTTGACCATGAAATCTTCGATGTGACATTTTGAGCTAATGTAGGCCGATCTTAGGATAGTGATGGGCCGATTTACCACTGTCATACGAGTGGATCACGGGTGATTCCGTTTAACCACGAAATAAATTGATGAACGTTTCAAAACTTATACCGAACAATTGCGCCCATCGGAAATAGCGATCAATCCTCGCGATTTCAATGACAATCGAGATCGTCACGATCCGAATAAACTTGCACGTGACTTGATTTAGTGTCGGTCACAGGTCAATTCAGCGAATTTCCCCAAAAGCCACCCGTTAGTCTGAGATACACACAAGTTACGTTATATAGAATTTAATTATTAATTAATTACCAATTTGGGCCTAGAAAATCAGGAATGTCACAACAGGACATTTGGACGACATTGTGGTTGGAATGTTCAGCTTCGGAATTGCTCGAAACTTTTAAAAAAATTCAATTTTGGCAAAGGATGAAAAATGACCATTTTACCCCTAAGATTTTATAAAGGGCAAGCTTTAATGGGCAAGGGCATTTTTGTCATTTTGCCCTAAATTTTAAGTTGGACAATTTTGCCCTTGGAATTTTATGAAATTCCCAAATTGCCCTTGGATATTTTGGAAAAAATTCGATCTGGGACGTCGATTCCAAGATAAGATCGAATATGGGCCATTGATCAAAAAGATTAGAGAGGGACAAGATGGTAAATTTGCAAAAGTGGTCAAATTGGACTATTTTAGTCCAAGACCCTCTCTCTCTCTCCTCATTCTCTCTCTCCTCTCACTCGGCAGCCCCCCCACCAAACCTCCTCCTCTGGCCATCTCTCTCTCCCGCCGAATCACCACCGCCATGCCGCACCGCACTGCCGCCGCCGTCCCCCTGCCGATCCGCCTCCCTACCCTCACGCCTCCACCGCCATGTCCCCCTCTCCTTCTCGGTTCCCCTTCCCATGGCCAAGAACCATCGCAAGCCCCCGCCGCTGCTGCTCGCCGATCATCACCGTTGCTCACCACCATGCCGATTGCCACCACCGCCGTGAGATTGCCGTAAAACTGCCGATTTCCGCTCTAACCGAGATAGTCTAGAGCTTGATAAGTTGTGATCTAAACCGTCACCTAGTTTATTGGGTATTATCAAACCCGTTTAGACGCGATTCGGTAGAAACTAGGGGTATTAACGGGCCTTAGGATTGAAACCGAGAAGTTTTTGTGGAATTTTAGAGGCCGATTGATGGCTGTGAATTGTTGTTTGGTGTGTTGTGATGTGCTGTTTGGCGTGTGGTTTGTACTGTTAGGTCCGGCTCGAAATTTCATGAAAGTGTCGTGAAGGGCCGGGAGTAAGATATTGCCATTTCAAGTGCGAAAAATGCCAATTTATGTGTTGGTTGTGTGTTCGTGATGTGATGGTATTATAATGAGGAAATTAGGTGCAATGGTGTGCATGGATTTAATGCCCGAGTGTGTGCAAGTGTGAGAATGGAATGTGCAAGCATGAGAATGAAATCGGGCCGAGGTATGTAAAGCTCGGGTTGCGATCATGTAGGCCTGTTGCATTTGGCGCCGGCTGAGAAATAAGAAAGTGAAAATGAGATCGGTCCGAGACACGATCAGCTCGAGTGAGACCGGGATCAGACCAATGCATTATAAGCTCGGGTCTCGATCATGTAGGCCTTTCGCATTTGGCGAGGGCTGAGGAAAGTATGAGAATGGGATCGGACCGAGACATTTCAAATTCGGGTCACGATCACGTAGGCCTGTCGCATTTGGCGCGGGCTGAGAAAAGAAAGTGGAAATGAAATCGAGGCTGAGGCGTATTTACGCGGGTCACAATGGGAAAGTGAAAGTCTGAGGCGTGTTTACCCGAGCTGGGAAAGTGATTGAGTAAGTGTTGGTACGACGAGGCAAGAGTAAATGAAATGGATGTGATGGGTGTGATCAAGTGTGAAATGTGGGCTGAAAATGTGGCGTGATTGACGTATGCATTGGCATGTGAATATGTGTGGAAAGCGCGTGTGTTTTGAATTGTGTGCGAGAATTGAACGTTGTAATTGTGGACTAATGTGCAAGCTAGGTATACCAAGAGTCCAGGTTAGTGTGATTGTTTGGTTGGTGTTTATGTGAATTGCTTGATTTCGTGTATGGATGTGTTTGGAAATATGTGACAGCCTAGGTAGGGTTTAAGTTGCAACTTATTGAGAAGTGTCTCATGGTTGTTTCAACTAAACCAATTTAGAGTCACCACCTGAGCCATGAATCTCCCGCCATTACCACCGCAGGGTTTTGAAATCCCCATGTACACTGACCATGAAGTAGTAGAATATCTAGTAGATGAGAATCATACCTGGGTTAAGCACACCTCTGTAGTTTGGGTAGACATAGAGTTACCCTTCTAGCAGGCTTACACTTATACCGCGTGGATATTCAGAAACGGGATGGACAAGTTTGGTTATGTTCGTAGTTTTGATGTTCCGTTCAATGGCATGGGTGATTGGGATCTAACAGCTATACCCCATCTCGATGGGGAATTGACTAGTGCGGAGATTTGTATAGCCCAGTTCGGACATCATCTTGCACCTGCTGCACTTGGTTCTTTAGTGAATGAACTAAATCGAATCCGGAAGGGTCCAAGGCATGATTTGACCCTATGGACATAGATCTGGATGGGATACTTGAGGTAGGACCAGAGGATGAGTATGGTGAAAACCCCGGAGAGGAGCCAGCTGAGGATGAGCCTATGGACGAGCCGGAGGATGAGCCCGCAAAGGAGCCAGAGAAGGACAGAAAGGATTCAGATGCAGAGGAGCAAGCTGAGGATCAGCCCAAGTTAAGGGACGAGCAAAATCCGATTGAGGTTGGATCTGATTCAGAGTCATCGGATGAGCATGAGCTGGAGGAGGATGCAGATAAGGAGGAAGAAGAGAGCGAATCCGAATGGACGCCCTCAAATGGGCATAGGGACTAGTTCTGGGAATGATGTGATAGTTTGAGAGTGTCCCATTTTTTGATAGTGCTAATCTAGGATACTTATCTTTTGTATTTTAGAAGTTAATAGTTACTGGTTCGGCGTGCCTGTAAATTATTGTGGATATTATGAATCTTTAGAAGTGTAATATATATATATATATATATATATATATGTTTGGTGGTTTAACGATCTAATTATTGCTGGTAGTCTCAAATTTTATTGTCCGGAATTTTATAATGGTTTCCGTCGTGAATTAGACTCTGATAGATTCGTTAGGTCGGCGACGTTTCCTGGGTCGTTGCACACATTTGACCGAGGGTCGAGATGTCGCGTGCTCGTTGGGGTTCGGGGCGTGACATCGGTGGTCCATATAAATCTGAAACTTCTCCCTACACATATAATGCTTCCAAATCTTAAGGGCGAAAATGATCGTGGTGAATTCCAAGTTGTACATCGGGAAATTCGACTCATGTGGTCTCAATTGTCGCGATACATATGCTACTACTCTCCCATGTTGCATCAACATGCATTCGAGTCCTCCTAGCGACGCGTCACTGTAGATCTCAAAACCTCCCGGTCTTGACAGGATTGTCAACACTGGCGTGGTCATTAGCCCCTATTTTAGCTCCTGGAAACTCCGTTCGCACTTATCCGTCCATTCAAATCTCATTTCTTTCTTAAGTAACCGCATCAACGGCGTCGCTAATGCCGAAAACCTTTCCACAAAACGTCTGTAATAACCTGCCAGACCCAAGAAACTCTTAACCTCGGTTACTGTTGTCGGTCTCGGCCAATTCATGACGGCTTCAATCTTTGCTGGATCCATTGCGATTTTTCACCAAATACTATATGTCCTAAGAACGCCACTCAGTGAAGCCAGAATTTGCACTTATTGAACTTAGCGTAAAGTGCAAGTTCCCTTAAAGTCCATAGAACCTTTTTCAAATGCAACTCATGTTCGGCGGGACTATTTGAGTATATCAAGATATTGTCTATGAAGACTATGACGAACTGATCCAAAAATTCTTTAAATACCCGATTCCTTAAATCGATAAAGGCAATAGGGGCATTAGTTAATCCAAACGGCATCACCGTAAACTCGTAGTCCCCATATCTCATCCTAAATGCCGTTTTCGGCACATCCTCTTTCTTAATCTTTAATTGATGATAGTCAGTCCTCTAGTCGTTCCTTGAAATATCGACGTCCCGTGTAACTAATCAAATAGATCATCTATCCTTGGCAACGAGTACTTATTTTTAATGGTCACTTTATTCAGCTGTCTGTAAGCGATACATAATTTTAACAATCCGTCCTTTTTCCTCATGAACAACATTGGTGCTCCCCATGGAGATGCACTCGAACGAATAAAACTTTTATCCAATAACTCCTGCATTTGGACAATCAATTCCTTCAATTCTGACAGCGATATCTTATAGGGCGCTTTCGAAATTGGTTCCGTCCCTAGGGCCAACTCAACCACAAACTTCACTTTACCATCAGGTAGTAATCCCGACAATTCCTGAAGAAAGACATTGGGAAAGTTACACACCTCGGCTATGTCCTTTAGCCTTGGTTCTTTAACCAACTAGTCAACCATAAAATAATTATCTTTCTATACCTCAAAGACAAAACTCAATCCATCCAATTTCAATCCACAGTCTCCCAAAATAATTTATCCCAGTTCTTTACAGAATTCGAAATTTCCAAACAATATACATCCTTCCCAACTTGTCCAAGAATGTCATTAGTAATTCAGAAATCCTCAAACTGATTGCGCATATTCACCATAAGTGATTATAAGTCTTACATGACCATTCAAGTTATAGTTTCAAAATCTTCTCTTATTACATCAACTATCATCACATAACACATCCAGACTTTCAAGACAAATCTTCCGATTCCTTCCCAACCACCGCATACATCTTTCCTTGTGCTTGCGGTTAATCTGGTTTTTTCGTGCGGCGGCTCCCGCTTAATGTCCTACTTACGGTTGTTGTTGCTATATTAACGATCTAGCTTATCGGTTTGAGCAGTTTCTCACTTGGTAACCATGTTGGCCACATCCAAAATATGCTCAGGATCCACCTGGGCAGGGGCCATTCCCGTGCCTCTTTCCACAAGACCGACATGCGATATTGGACTAATAATTCGGCTTTCCAAAGTTCTTTCTTACTAGAGGGACAAATCTCAGATTCTCTGTCATAGGCTTTTTTTCAAAGTTTCTATTGTCCCTAGCCAGCGCGTACTACGATTCAAAAGCGATAGCCCTTTCACTTCTATCCATGTCAACCATCGAGCTCTCTCATACAACTTATTATAATCCATTAAGACTCAAAAGTACTAACTAATTGCGGAATTCCGGTTCCAATCCATCCCGAAACCTTATTGTCCTATCCACATGGTCCTCGACCATCCTTGGTGCGTACTTAGGCAACCTTACAAACTCGACCTCGTATTGATCGACTGACATCCGATTTTAGTGAAACCGAAGAAACTATGTCATTTTCTGTTCTCGCGCACTCTCTAAATGTACTTTTCATTGAAAGCCTTGATAACGATACCCTAGCTTGGAAATATACCCTCTGAAATATCCTACTCCTCTTACCAATCACTTGCATTTTCCTTAGAGTTGATATATAACCAAAGTCACTTTCTCCTCATCGATATACCCGAATACCTCAAAAGCCATTTTTCTAAGTTTTCTATCTAAAGTAATGTAGCCTCAGGGTCACCTCTTCCCATCGAACCTTGCGGGTTTAAATTTGAAAAATTTTCCCGACTAACTAACGCATCTGTCTAACTGCATTAACCCGCCCTTGACCTTGATTCTCAACATTTCCATTATACCCATGACTCTCGTTATTTGTATTGGTGGTGGCAACAGTGGCCTCAGCATCAGTAGCAACAGTAGCATTTCACTCATCAATTTGTCTTCCCATTAAAATTCCAACTCCCTCGAGTGCCCTCAAAATTTCATCCTATTTGGGATCCCCCGCAACTCCAACTTGCGAACCAACACGACCTCAACCTCAACCTCTTCCTCGGCTACTCATACTCACAGGGTTCACACCATCCACTTACCTATTATAATTACATCAAGGAATTAGAAATCTAGGTCAATTATACCAGTCTCAAGCCCTAGGCAGTGAATCACAATAGTTCACTTAGCATATAGTCAATCACAAACAACACCCAATCACAGCCAATAGGGTTCGAGCACTTACCTCAAGTCCTGAAGCACCCGCACCCCACATATTATTGCATAAAATCACTTAACAAATCACAATTATATAGTCTGGGGTACGCATGATACACAAGTCTCCCTAACTATCTACCCCAAAGTCATCGCTCCTTATCACTCCAGGCTTCGACTGAATTATATTGAGTTGACCTTGCTCTGATACCAAATCAATCGGGATGTCAAGCCCCGAACTCTCACGGGCTCGCGACATCCCTCGATGGTCGATCATTGAATGCGATGTCCTAGGCATGTCGTCGACCCAACCCAAACATCAGAGATTAGGCACACGCGGAAACAAAATGAAACAACTCAGACAATTAATAATGACAAGGGGTGGCAAAAGCACGAAACAATAACTATAATTCCTACACTAGGTAGATACATACAATGTTCACAAAAAGACAAACCCTAAGCTAGCCACAACAACAGAACCACGTTCATCGAAAAGGGATAGTGGTTCGTAAACTTAGCTCCTTTACAAAAAGGGAGAAACTCAAAGTATAGGGTACTTGACCCGTCATCGATCTTCGAGATACCCTTGCAGCATCTCCAATCACTCACGGTCGCAAATCTGAAATGGTTGTATAATAACCGTGAGAACAAGTCTCAATAAGTAACATCATAAACCCCACATAGGCCAATGCGTATCCAGACAAGTCGTATATGCAATCTAACCCATAACATAGAGAATTCACACCATTGTACTTACCTCGCCATCAAACGCATGCCAACTCTGCACGTTAATCAAACATGAGAATGCAATAATAATAATTCAATGACATATCACAATCATTCAAACGCCAACTACACTAGTACTCAATCAATCCAATCAATTCGATCACACATTCAATCAATCAATTCAATCAAATTAATCACACTCAATTCGCATGCATGGCCGAATAACTTTCCACGACCTCCCAGGTCCTTTCACACTATCCGCGCCACTGCGCCTCAAGCCCAATCTCACAACCCGCGCTACTGCGCCTTAGGCTCAACTCTCAGATCAAGCCGGGCTCGGTTCCGCGTAACCAGGCCTCAGAACATTTTTCCCTTCCAATGACCCACATAGCTACGCCTCAGGTCTAGTCATGCCTTTCTCGCCACACCTGCGTAACCACGCCTCAGGTTGGCAACCTTCCGATCGATCCGGGCTTTTCTTATGCACATGCACCACAACACAAATTCATCATTCTTACAAGTCGTACAATTCACACTCAAGGCATACTCACCAATTCACAATTCACCATTCATCGCACCATACAATTCAAATTTAAGCATGCTTGCCACCATAGTCCACCAACCCAACCTTCAAGTCGGCCACGATCAGACATTAATTCTACTCACAAATGCCACAACAAGCCAATCATTGACCCACAAACATTAGCTACTAATAAGTACTCTAAACTATTCCAATTCCAAACCACGAGCTCACCAATCCGACATTCAAGTTGGCCACAATCAATCATCAAATCACCCACACACTCTACGACAAGCCGATCATCACTCTCACATAAATCAACCATAATTTAAGCCTCATAATCATCACAATTTAGTCTAACAATTACGCACATACAAATATTGCCCACAATTCATATTTAGCCCCTAAATCATTACTAATTATCCCTTAGACAAGTCTAATAATACCCAATGTACTAGGTAAGGTTTAGGAAGTCACTTACCTAAGTTCCAAGCCAATGGAAACCAAGAAAGGATGGGCAAAATGGACGGTCGGATCGGTGTCGGGCTTGGCACGGCGGTCGACCAGGGGCAAAATCCTCAGCGCGGTCCTCGGCCATAGGGAAAATGCTCGACACTCCTTGGCCACGGGCTCGGCCATGGGCAAAATCCTCGGCCACGGTGACAGGCACGCCCTAGGGCAACTCGGCTATAGCCCAGGCATGACCTGGGCGGGCTGGCTGGTCGACTGGCTGGCTAGGGCGGCGAGTGGTGGTGACGGCAATGCGGTGACGGTGGCGGCAGCGAGCAGCGGCGATGGCGACGCGACGGCGAGCTGCTCCTAGCGAGCCAGCATGGCAACGGCGCAGAAGGAGAGAGGAGGAAGGTTGGATGGCGAAGACGGTGGCTGAAGGGAGGGCTGAGTCAGTGACGACGTCGCAGTGGCGGAGTTGGGCAGGACGACCGGCTAGGCAGCACAGGGTCGCAACAGGTGCCGCGGCGATTAGGCGCGGCGAGCTCAAGTCGCGAGTTGGCATGGAGGAGAAATAGAAAGAGACGGTCGATGGTCGGGGGCGGCGGTTGGCGAGACGGCGACACCAGACGAGCAGCCGATGGTAGCGAGTTCCAGGCGACGGCCGAGGGTGGCGTCGGACGAAGGCTGGGAGGAGTTGGGTGGAGGTGGCAAGGAAGAGAGGTTGTTGGGGCTGAGGGGCGCGAGCCGGCGGTGACGGGGCGGCACGGCAATGACGAGCTGGCCGGGCAAGCTGGCAGGTGACGGGCGACAATGAGCAGGCGTGCTCGCGGCGGCGAGCGGCGAGCTGATCGGGCGAGCAGAAGGAGAAGAAGAACCAGTGACAGCGGCTAGACGAGACTCGTGGTGGCGAGTTACAGGCGTGCAGGCGACGGGTGAGCGGCTGCTGTGTGGCGACGAGCCGACAAGGGCGAGTCAGGACGAAGCGAGAAGGCTGGGGTGGCGACAGTGGTGGTGGCGAGCGATGTGCGAAGCTCGGGCAGGCAACATGCTGTGCGCGGCGAGGGGGGGCTCGACCGAAAGGAAAGAGAGGCAAAGGGAAAAGTTGGCGACGATGGTGGTGGCTGGTGGGTGGCTGGTTGCGCGAGCAGTGGCACACGGCGGGCGGTGAGCAGTGACAAGCTGCAGGAAGGAAACAGAGGTAGTGGTGCGGCGTCGAGGAAAAAGAAGAGGAAGAGAATAAGGAGAAAAGGAAGAAGAAAGGGAAGAGAAAAGGGAAAAGGAAGAGAGAGAGGGAAAAAGGGGCTAACATGCATGCAAGAAGGGGACGTGACCAGGCGGGGCAACGCACGAGGGCAGAGCGGTGTGCAAAGGAGAGAGAGAGAGAGAGAGAGAGAGAGAGAGAGAGAGAGAGAGAGATGTAATGATCGCGATCCAGCGGTCCACATTTAAACCCGAAAACGATCTTATGGCTCACCAAAAATTCCAATTAATAATTGGAAGAAAAAGGTCAAAGGAAAATAACTAAAACACACTACAAGGAAGGTCTACTGGTCCAAATCCAAGTCCGGTCAAAAATTCACTTTTTCACTATTCTTGGCAAACTCGAGGCTGGCCATAATAATATCGACACCGTCCAATTTAATCCCTCCCGAAACTCTGAGAAATTCGATACCAAAATTTGGGCTCTAAATAACGGCTAAATTCAATCGAATGCGATTCTAGTGAAATCTTAATTTTAAAAACAATAACCGAGAGTGATCAGTTCCCGGGCAAGATTTCATTATAAGCACACTGACAAATTACATGTTTTATAAATCCCAAAAATGGGTTGAAATTCGGAATGTCACACGAGCATTGCTCTCACCCACAGCTATGGCGAGGCTTAACTGAGCCTAGCCTCACTAGTGGCCGGTCCGAACACCGACCAAGGGAAGAAGGAAATGAAAAAAAAAAAAGAAAAAGAAAGGAAAATAAAAAAAAATTAAAAATTAATTTAAATAATATTAAAAAATTACCACGTCAGTGATGGTCGGCCAGCCGGCATCCATGTCAGCGCTAGTCAACCAAAATTGGCTAGATGGACTAAAGGTTTAAGATTGAATTATTATAAAAAAACAAGGTTTAGAATTGAATTGGCACAATTACAATAGGTTTAAGATTGTTTTGGTAATTTTTCCTCAGATAGAGTGTTCCATTGCTATAAAGAGGTATAACTCAGCTTCACAGGAAGATAGAATTTATATTTTCCTTGATGGGTTAGATTATCATCTATTTAAGATACAAGCTTATGTGCTTTAGGTTCGACAATTCCCTACGTTTGAAGAAGCCTATGCTCATGTTCAAAAGGAGGATATAAGACAAGTAGTTATGATGTGCAGCATGGTACCTCACATGCAGCTGCCATGGCCTCTAAAGGAATCAAGATGGAACCTCAGCAAGCACCGATGCTCCAGATGTCCAAAATTAGTGTTGGCATCTAAATTTTTACTAATCAATTTTATTATATAAAAAATTAAGGATTGATCCCCACCCCTAAAAAAACAATTTAACTTGCATATAGATATTAGGACCATTTGCATTAATAGTTAATTAAGCCCATATTGTTTGCATTTAAAGTGGACCGGTGGTGGACGGGGCTTAAATGGATGGCTCTGAACTTAATCAAATTGGACTAAGCCTGCCATGAGGAGAAAATCTGACCAAGACTAATAATCATTGAATCAGGCCGAAATCTTGCACGTGAAGGGTTAAACGTAGGTAGATTATGAGAAGTAATTGGGTATTTATGCCATTGAATTTTTGGGAATCAGCTTAACTCCATGCGCACACAATTTGAGGACACCAAATATATAGGAAAAAAACAAATCTCACGGCCGGTGAGTGTCGGCAAAATTCGGTCAAACGAAGAAAGACGAGCTGGTTAATTGGAAAGGGAAAGAAAATATGCAGTGTTTTCCAGAGAAAGGGGTCTTCACCGTGCGCAGAGATTGACGTGGAAAGCGAGAGCGAAAATTCGGAGCAAAAATTCCGTCGCTATGAGTTTTCTAAATAATTTGTTAATACTGTGGGTTTGCTTTGCGTGTAATCTAGTGCGAGGAACTACTTAAGCGAATAAATTATTGTAATTCTACTGATTTATAGCAATTTTTTTTTTTTTTGCAGTTGGCTCTCTTCGTGGAGTAATGAGCGATACTCAGACTGAACTACATAAATCTCTAACAGTCTTTGTCATTCCTCATTGATTTCTCTGGCAATTCATTCTTCTCGCTTCAAAGTCGAATTGTAAGATCCATTTAGCTTTCGCGTTTTGTTTTATAATAAGATTACAATCGAGCAACAAATAAGAGATGATAAAATTCGAACAGGAATCTTTATGCTTATATAGTATATGAAATAATGAGAACACAGTCAACTTATCTGAATATAAACTAGTAAATTTAAGATTTAGAATTGGAGTCCTCTAAATTTACAAGGTAAATTTACAAACTAATAACTTTATCCCTTTTAATGGAGGAAACATTAGCATGTTTAACTTTAAATGGCTGAGATGTATTTTCTTTCGGGGCACTGAGAGGCACTATTTTTATGATGTATTTATCGCTAAATTTTAAAGGAATCTCAATCCCTAAAAATCGCCGCAAATATATGATGCAGTTTCTTAGCCTGATTAATATATTATGGTTAATTACGCTAATATGGATGACGTAAGCATGACGAAATGTTCAAATCTTGTTACCCGCATCATCATTAAACAATCATGTCATTTTTTTTTTCAAATGATTTCGCGAAAGGTAGAATATCATAATCATCGAACCAGCACTTCATTTACAGGATCCTCTAAAACAACACAACTAACGAAATGTTCGAAACAAGAGGAAATAGAACAAAAATAGTCAAAAGCAACGAAAGGAAAACGCATCCTTGTGTGAGTTCTGCTGCACGCATATGCCATTATCATCATGGCGTTCAGCAAAACCAGCTCATCTCCTTCTCTCGTCGATGTGTTGAATTTCGTCTTAATTCCCTCTTCACATCGAAATTTGATTGCCAACCCAACAAGAAAAAAATCGAACAGAGTACCTCCTCATCGCTGTTTTAATCATATACTGAGAAAAAGTAGCCTTCAATCATCAATGACCCCTCCCACGTCGACTCGGCCCGGAATAAGCTCTGTCTAGGACGATCTCTGATAGTATCAAACTCAGAGATTGGCCTCCTAGAGGCCTCGTGGCTTCGACCTGCGAGCTGTATGCGAGCATGAGCAAGAAGAAGAGGATCGCGAAGGTGTTAAGAGCCGCGATGAGAGATTTTTGGGACCTCATCCTTTCTTCTCTTGCTTTTTCAGTCTTGATCTGTTAGGTATGGTTGGAGACATGCAGGGGAACGCAAGGTAATATATAGATACAAGGATTTCAAGAATCAGGATGAGTTAGTGGCGTGTTCAAGAAAGGTATGCAAATTATCTTTGACTACAGGTTCAAATTGCGGGCCGGTTGGCAGGTGGAGAATGTTTCCGTTCTTTTGTGGAGATAGACTTCAGAGACCCGACTTTGAATCCCCCATACCATATTTAATTTCGCAGTTTGACTATTTGGAAAATAAGATTAACATGGAATATTTTGCAGAGAGAGAGAGAGAGAGGTAGGTACCTAGAGTTGTGTTTATAGAATGAATTTTGAGTGGAATACGAAGATTGCCTTTACACCACTTTCCGTACGCCATCTAACCTTTTCATTTTTATAATGTAAGGGTTCGGTCCTAAGTATGACCTTAAAATGCTTTGTCTTGGTTCACATCCGGATCCTGGGATCACCAAGGATATAAAACACTTAGATGGTATTCTCTCTTTCTAGGAAAGAAAAAAAATTGGGGAAAATTGGACAGGTACCAACATGTAAAAATAAAGAACGCATTTGTAGAGCCCATCGTCTTTGGATATCAAATGCATAGGTCGGGGAGGCTTTTGTGGGAGTTTCGGCTCCTTTACTGTGATGAGGTTAACTTTTAAACAGATACCAAGCATCCACACAAGACCTCATTTTCAAGATTGCCTTTACACCACTTTCCGTGTGCCATCTAACTTTTTCATTTCTATAATGTGACATGAGTGCCAAGATCAAACGGCGTCAGGCACATGAGTAACAAAGTTCAATGGAGCCGAATAGTAAACAATGTTGTGCTTTGGGCAATCTACGGCAATCTAAACGACGGTTCTTTCCACGTGTTTGAAGGGGTCGACCCACGGAATCGATACGCATCAATCGACGAGTGGAAGTCAGCAGGATAATGCCGGCTTGAGTTGACCGCTGCGAGGTTGGGCCGCTTTGGTCAGTGACTGCATTGATATAATGACATTGATTGATTTTCGAGTTGATGGAGAATATTTTATTGGTTTCATCTATTGAATATGCATGAAATCGTAAGAGTTTCAAGCAAAAATTTGAATACGAGGCACAAACACAAAAACCTAACACGAGCTGTCATGGATCAATTTCACTAAGCAAGAACTTTTAGTGGGGTCAAAGGTAAAAAGCACATGCAAAGCAAACCAATAGTTTTCAAAGAATTTGGTGTGAAATGATGCGAAAGCCAATGAATCAGGCAATTAAATCAACTTGAGAGAATAAAATCATCAGAAAAATCAATATGGAGCAATCAAGAATACAAAAATGTATGTGTTTGGATCCGAGTATCAGTATTTAATTTACTAAGGAAGCCCACTAGATATAATTCACTAATTGATCGGAGAATTATAAAGTTACAATCGCTCATGTGCTCAAGAATTTTTCAATCCTAGATTATACTTAGACTGATGGTGTTTAGCCTCACCTATTTGTTGGATAAAATTAATCAACAAGAAGTACCTCCGGACTTAAATCACTCATGTCTCCACGATAAAACGACCTCAACTGAATGTATATAGTCTGTGCAGCTAAAAAACAGAATTCCACTTGCGACTTTTCTTTAGTGCTGTATCGTGTGTCTTAAAGGGAGAGCTCCAGTTCTCTGGCTCGAAAGAAATCTTCAAAGGCCTAAAGGAGACTTTCCATGTATCACGTGAATGTGTGTGTCCTCGAGACAAGGAATTCATATAGGAAAGCGGGGTGTTGGTATTTCTTCCCTAATAGATTCGGTTTAATAAATTGATCTACATCCCCTAATTGGATCGAATTTTGTGCATTTATTTAAACTCGAGATGAAAAATAATAATTCGCCAACTTGGCTAGATGTTAGCAGTCAAGTCATAATGCTCATCAATCATGTCTGCTCTCCCAATGTCCTAACGGGTGCCCATTTCTTTGCAAATACTTATTGAACTCTGTCAAAGCTGAAGCTTCTCCAAAGCAACGGGCTTTGTCATTATGACTGCTGGGTTTTCGGTATCACAATTTTCTTCACAACCTTGGTCTTTGCCGCCACACCTCAAATGAAATGATACTTAATATTGATATGCTTCGTTCACTTGTCATAAGTATGAGCCTCTATTGATATAAATAAATTATTAAATATTTGAAGTTAGTTTCGTTATCATCTAAATCTTTTAGGGACATTTCCAATGGTTTGAATTTTATTTGCATAATACAACCCTTGGATGCACATTGCACATGGTCAGTTAATTGAGTTGTCAAAATTTAAGTATCAACACAATTTATCACCCGATCTCTCTCTTACAAATTGTATGGACATTTCCAATGGTTCCAGGAATGGTGACATTAGCTTTTGAAATATTAGTTTGTAACAGAAAAGTTTTCCTTCTGGAGTTGAGTTTAAAAGCTTTCCTACCAAAGACAGAATCCATTACTTTATAATAAACTCTGTATACAAGTATTATAGGAATTAACCCTTCAGCTATTGAATAATTATGAGTTTTTATTCGAAGAGTTAGAGATTTCAAGATATTTTTATCTTTAAGAGAAATAGTGAATCTTGGATGACTATCAAAATGGATTTTATATATATATATATATATATATATATATATGTATATATAATCATTTGCAGTAAAGTCGATTTCCTTCGTAGAGGTCTTTTCGTGAGATTTTTGAATGTGTTCCAAGCAGTTAAACCCAGTGGGATAGTAAGTCTGTTGATAAGCATCGTCGAAATATATTGAAAAAAAGAAAGTAGTCTTTTGCAATGAACTTATTAAGAAGATCTGAGTCTTCTTTTAGTTCTTTATCACAAATGTCTTTAGATCAAGAACCAACAAATAGAGAAGAGATTAATATAAAAGATTTCAATAAATCTATTGAAAATTGGTTCATTCCAAAAGTTAAACTTGATAAAATTTATGAGCATTCAAAGTTTAAACTTTTTGGGAATAATGACTATGTCATTGTTACTGAAAAAAGAGATGCACCACTTTCTAATTCTTTTGCTTCAATACAACTTTTGAATAAAGATTCAATAAAGAAACATTTTTAGAAATGGAATTATATGCATATAGGCTTGGTATCGGTTGGTGCAAAACCCCTTACCAAAGAAGGATTAAATACTTCCTTGCTTCTTGTTTTGAGAGATGCGAGACTTTTAAAATACGATAAATTCATTCTTGGAGCCGTAGAAACAAGTCTTTGTAGTAGACCAATTCATTTTAATAGTCATCCTAGTTTTACCATTTCTCTCAAAGACAAAAATATTTTAAAATCTCTCACCCTCCAAATAAAGACCCATAACTATTCTATAGCTGAAGGTTCTATTCCCATAGTTCTCATCTAGAGTTTATTACAAAGTAATGAATTCTGCTTCCGGTAGCAAAGCTTTTAAATTAAATTCCAATAGGAAAACCCTTCTTTTACAAACAGATATTTCTAAAGCAAATGCTACTATTCCTAAGATCATTCCTTGGAATCAAATAATACTTCCTGATCAATGGGAATTAGAAAACCGAATTCCCCAACAAATCATTCAAAATTTTGATCCTACCAATATTATTCAACATTATGAAGGAAGAGCAACTATTCAATTTTCGAAATGATCAGTTGATATTCCTAGGAGGTCTTGTGACATTAGATCAATTCCTTTTTGGCATTCCACTTCTTCTCGAAGTTATGTAGATACTATTCTCAATATCCCTTAGAATAATCCTGAGGAAGCATCTACAAGTGCACTTCTTCTTCCAAACATCAATGGTATAGATAGTAAGTCAGGAATTTTCAGGTCAATTTATCAGCATGCTACTGACTTCCCTGATCCAATTCCTACTAAAATGTATTGACAGCTATTTTTAATTTGCCCAAAATTAATTGCACAAAATTTAGGAATTAATTTTCTTTAATTTCTAAGACAAAAAGTATTTCTATTAAATTCATTGCATATAAAAATTAGACATGTTTGTGTTAATTAAGTATATTAAAATGTTTTTTTTAGTTTAGTCAAAATAAAATAAATAATAAATAAATAAAAATTGCTCTGGGCCAAGCTGGAATCGGGCCGGCTCGGCCCTTTTCTTTTTCTTCTTTCTTTCCTCCCCGCGCGAGCCCAGCCCGTACTCTTTTTTTTCTTTCTTTTTCTTTCCCCCTGGCCCAGCCCGTACTCTTTTTTTTCTTTCTTTTTCTTTCCCCCTGGCCCAGCCCGTCTCTCCCTTCCTCTTCTCTCCCACGAACGACTGGGCCCAACCTGGCCCAGCTTCCCCTCTCCTTCTTCCCCGTTGCCCATCGCTGTCCCCACCCCTGTTTGCCCCTGTTCTGGCCACAGGGTGACGCACGGCGGCGCAGCCCCGCATCGTCGCTATCCGACCAGAGCAGGGCCACAGGGGCACGCCGACGGGACTGGCATTAATTGCCAGTCCCGTCGTCCCCGTTTTCCCGGCTTCCCTTATCCCCTCCTCCCTCTCGGCTCCCTATTCCCTCCGCTCTGCTCTGCACCAGCCTGCAAATGGCCAAGAAAGTCGTGGGATGGCGTAGGCCAGTGCAGGCCGTCGTCACCCCGACGCAGAGGAGCAAGGGGGCGTTCGTCGTCGTCGGCTATAAAAGGCTAGAGAGAGAGAGAGAGGCTGGCCGGCCATTTTAAAAGAAGAAAACCAAGAGAGAGAGAGAGAAACAGAAAGACAGAGAGTGAGAGAGAGAGAGCTGAGAGTAGAGAGAGAGGAAGGAGTCGAGATCGCCGAAGTAGAGCCAACAGCCTTGCCGCCACCCATGCAGCCGCCGGAGGCCACTCAGCCGCGCTGTCGACCAGTGAGTACTCCCCGGATCCCAATCACCCCTGTTTTCCCCTGCTTTTCCGGCACGGTTGGGTTGGGACTCGCTCCAGCCTCATTGAGCAATTCCTGGTCCATTCCAACGCCGGTCACGGTCTTTGGTCCCAGCTGAAGACGAGCCGTGACCGTCAGAACCGACTCAATCGCCGGAGGAGGCCAGATTCAGTCATTTTTAGCCATGCCTGCCAAGTGTTCGATAAAACACCCTAGAGAAGCCGATTCCGATTTGGCTCACCAGCCGGCAAACCGACGGCCAGACGGCGAGCCATGTGGTCAGTGACACTGATGGCAGCCCCAAGGGGCACTCCGGAGGCGAAGCCGGTCTGAGTCGATCGGCGGACGGCCAATTTTGGCCTCACCGGCACCCATTCCCCGCGGATCTGCAGTTTAGGTCGGATTCGAGCCGAATCAGCAGATCTGACCAGGGTCGGATCCTTTGACTCGGGTCAGTTCCGACTGACCCGGATCAGCTGATCCGACCTGGTCAACTCCCGGGTCGGATCCGTTGACCTGGTTAGACCGGTCCAACCCGGATCCATTGACCAAACCCGTTTAATATAATATTATTATTTTATTTTATTAATTTTTTTTTAAAAAAAATTTTAATTAAAATTTTTTTTCTTTCTTTCTTTTCTTTTCCGAAAAAAATTCAAAAAAATTTCAAAAGCAAAAAATTTCTGTTTTTACCATATACATTTTCCAAATTTTTTTTTTAAAATTTAATTTAAAATTTTTTTTATGTGGTTTATCTGAATGCTTTAATTTATTGTTATATTGTTATGCATGTTGTTATAATTCCATGTTTAAATAGATAAGCCGATTTGATCATGTAATATTGTTTTGTATGTTATTATCATGTTTTATTATGTTTGTTTTTAATTTCAATTGCATAAACTACCGTGTTTTAATTAGACAAGCCTATAGGGTTATGCAATAGTACTTTGCATGCTTTCTTTAATATTGTTTTATTATCATCATTATGCATGTTTTTAATACAACTGCATGAAATGTTATGTTTTGAATGTCATCTGACTTAGTCAAGGTTAGAATCTTAGGTTACATGAATTGTTGTATTTTTGACTGCTAATTGTTTCTGATTATGCACTCGCTTGATCACCTCACATGTTAAAAGAAATGTCCTAAAATCAATTCAAATCGCCTGACAAATGTTTTCAAAAATGAACAGGATAAAATGGTACCGAAAGGGCATTAGTTATCTAACTAGTGTAACCAAATCTCCGAACTCAATCAATCTCTGGTTCGCAGGAAAATGGTGATTCTCTCATCTCCTTGTTTGAGTTTCTAAGCGACTCACTTCAAATTGATTAGTGACGACTTTTTTTGTAAACCACTTGCATGTTAAATTTTTAAACCCTAAGTCATGATATGGTATGGGCTTGGGAGGGTCCGAGTTAAGTTCCGAACTTAGACTAAGCACATATCAGGCGAGCCCCTCATTTTTTTTTTTGAGCATGTTCTAAAAAATGACTCGGGAGTTTCGGTTGTGACAAAATGGAAGATCCTAAAATCAATGTTTTGAAATAAGTTTTTGAACTTGACAAAATATTTTTAAATCAAGAATTCAATTCTTCTGAGAACAAACAAATCAGAGAATGGTTCTTTGAAAATTTTCAAAAACAAGCACTTAATATCAAAAAGGAGTATTATGATTACATGAACCAACATGAAATCCAAGTATTCTTCTTTGATTGGTTTGAAAATAAGTTTCTAGAAGAAAAACAAAATTTTGTTTTGGACCAATTTTATAAGTGGAAATTAGACGATGGCTATGTCATTGAGTCTAATCATCCTCCTCTTAGAAAATCAAACTTGAACAGTGAGAAACTGAAATAATAGCTTCTCCTTTTAAAACTGCCTCTGAAATAGATGTCATAGGTATAAAAATATTGTTGAACAAAATAATTTTTCAAATCAACATTTACATACTATTGAATAACAATTAGACCGAATAGAAATTTTTGTCCAAAATAGTTTTCCATCTTTTTCAATATCCACTTCAAAAAGAGAGCTAAATCCCCCACTCTTTAAAAATTTTGAAATTCCTAAGAATCCCAGTCTTGATTTTGCCAAAGCTTTAGAAGATGGGAGAAAACTCATCAAAGGAAAAACAGTTTTAATCCCTAAAAATCCTACAGTTTTGGATACTCCTTTAATACAAAACTTGAGTGTCAAAGACACTCCTGATCGCATTGAACTTTCCAATCAAATCAATCTTTTAGATAAATTTGATACTGAATCTATCCCTGAAATAAATCATATCACTTGGATGGATCTCCAAAAATTATATTATTCTCGTGTCACTCTCCCTGACATTCTCATAGAAGAAACATTCTCAAAAGTTTAAAATAAATATTCTTCTGATGCTATTTATGAATGGAACATAGATGGTATTTCTAACCAAAACCTCATAAATATTTTAACCCAAATGGTTATGCTCGCTAACACTTATAAAACCATTCCAGGCACTTCCGATCACTCTATTGCATATCTTTTAATAGTTGTATTTATGAGCCAGCTCAAAGGATGGTGGGATAACTACTTGAATGAAAAGCAAAGGTCTCAAATTTTAAATGCTTATAAACTCGACCTTTTTGGTCAAAATGTTCTTGATGAAGATGACCAACCTATCCAAGATGCAATCAATACTTTAATATTCTCCATATCTCAGCATTTTCTAGGAGATTCTTCTTATATTCTTGATAAGAACCAAGATCTATTATCAAATATGAAATGTAGATCCCTAGGAGAATTTAGAGAATACAAAGAAATATTTTTGCAAAGAGTTTTTTAAAGAACAGACTGTAACCAGTCCTTCTAAAAAGAAAAATTTCTTGCTGGATTATCAAAACTAATAGGAGAATAAGTTCATAATAAGATAAGAGAAGAATATGGAAATTAAATTCCATATGACCATCTTTCTAATGGTGAATTAACCTCCTATGTTTATAAAATAGGAACACAATTGTGCACCAATATTCATCTCCAAAAACATATTAAGAAAGAACAGTAACTTTCTAACAAAGGTTTAGGAGATTTTTGTGCCCAATATGATCCGTCTTTTGAATCCTTTGATAAACCTAAATGTTCAGGAAAATGCTCCTCTAAAAAGAAAGAGCAAAAGAAATTTTATAAGAAACCTCATAAAAAGAAATTTGATAAAAAGTTTTCTAAAAAGAAAGAAAATGACAACTTTGATAAAACCAAGAAACCAAAGAAAAATTTTAAAAATATCACTTGCTATAATTGTGGTAAAAAAGGCCATACTTCCTGATTTTGTAAAATCAATAAAAAGGTTAATGAGTTAGATATGGATGAAGAGACTATTAATCAACTCAACCAATTAATGGCTAAGATTGATAGTAGTTCTTTTGATAAATCTAGTTTTGAAAAAGGATTACAAGTTTGTGATTTGGAAACCTCTTCATTGTCAACTTCAGAAAGTGAAGATGAAGATGCCACCAATTCTGAAATAAATGTTTTGACAAAAGAAGAAGAAATTCTTTTGCAAACGATTGATCAGGTCACTGATCCGGAAACAAAAATAAAATATTTAAATAATTTCCAAAACCCCAAGCCAGTTCCTAAATCTACTTTCCAAACTGACAATCCTTATAATATTTCTACTATTCTTGGCAAGACTAAAAAAGTAAGTTTCAAACCCATTTCTATAAGTGATTTTGCTCATGAAATCAATAAACAAAAGGAAGAAATACAAAATCTGAAAGCTGCCCAAATAATTATGCAAAAGGACATTTTAGACATTAAAATGAAAAATTTTAAAGGGAAACAAAAAGAAGAAAATTATGAAGAAAATGATATTCCTCAACTCCCTTCTTCTTTTGACACAAACTTCATCTTAATGCTTTTTAAAATAACCACCAAGAAATGGATCATCAATATTTCTATAAAAATCCAAAATGAAATTGTTTTAGAAACAACAACCCTTTTTGATACTGGTGCAGACCCTAATTGTATAAAGGAATGTCTTACACCAACCAAATATTTTGAGAAAACTTCATAGTCTCTCAAATCAGCATTTGGAGATAAGTTGATCATAAATTACAAAATTCCTAAAGCCGAAATTGTGAAAGACCAAATCTCTTTTAAAACCTCTTTTCTTCTTGTTAAAAATATCAAATAAAATGTCATTTTAGGATCTCCTTTTATCAATTTACTCCAACCTTTTAAAGTCATTGAAAAAGGAATTGAAACAGAAACTTTAGGAAAAAAGTTATGTTTTGATTTCATTTCAAAACTCCAAACCAGAAATTTGAATGCCCTTCATGAACACTCTATTTCTGAAATAAATTGTATAATTCATGATAAAGAAACTCACCTCTAGTTTCTTAAAGAAGACCTTGTATACAAAAGAATTGACAAAACTCTCTCTAAAGCAAGCCTTTAGAAAAAGATTTCCATTCTTGAAAACCAAATCAAAGATTCCATATGTTCTAATATTCCTAATGCTTTCTGGTCTCGTAAATGTTATATAGTTGATTTATCTTATGAACCAGGGTTTTCTGAAAAAGATATTCATACTAAAGCTAGACCTTCCCAAATGAATCATAAAGGTCTAAATTTCTTCTAAAATGAAATACAAAAACTACTTGGGAAAAAGCTTATTAGGAAAGGCCAATCACCTTGGAGTTGCTCTGCTTTCTATGTCAACAAAAACGCTGAATTAGAAAGAGGAGTTCCAAGATTGGTGATAAACTACAAACCTTTGAATACAACTTTAAAATGGATAAGATATCCAATTCCTAACAAGAAAGATTTGTTGAATAGGCTTTATAGTGCAAGGATCTTTTCAAAGTTTGATATGAAATTCGGCTTTTGGCAAATCTAGATAGCGAGAAGGATAAGTATAAAATAACTTTTATTGTTCCTTTTTGCCAATATGAATGGAATGTCATGCCTTTTGGATTGAAAAATGCTCATTCTAAATTTCAAAGGATAATGAATGATATTTTCAATCATTGTTCTGATTATATTATAGTTTATATATATGATGTTTTAATATTTTCCACATCCATAGAAAAAAATTTTAAATATATCAATCATTTTATCAATATTATGAAAAAGAATGGTTTAGTAGTTTCACCTACTAAAATATCCCTTTTCAAAACAAAAATTCATTTTCTAGGACACTACATTCATCAAGGGATCATCATACCCGTTGAAAGGTCAATAATATTTTTTGAAAAATTTCCTAATAAAATCAGAGACAAAATCCAATTGCAAAGATTTTTTGGGAGTTTGAATTACATCATTGAATTCTTTTCTCGTATCAACATTATTTGCAGACCACTCCATCAGAGGCTCAAAAAAGATCCTCCACCATGGACATAGGTTCATACTAATATTGTAAAACAAATCAAATGTATTGTCAAAGAAATTTCTTGCTTGCATCTTGCTAATCCTTCTGCATTCAAAATTGTTGAAACCGATGCTTTTGATATTGGATATGGAGAAATTCTCAAGCAATCTAAGGACAATAAGGAACAAATTGTTCAATTTGTTTCCAAACATTAGAATTATTGTCAGAAGAATTACTCCACCATTAAAAAAGAAATTCTCGTTATTGTACTTTTTATTTCTAAATTTCACGGAGATCTTTTAAATCAAAAATTTTTGCTAAGGATTGATTGCAAATCTGCAAAAGATGTTTTGTAGAAAGATGTTCAAAGCATTGCTTCCAAATAGATTTTTGCCAGGTGACAAACCATTTTATCTGTCTTTGATTTTGATATAGAATTCATAAATGGTTCTTCAAATTCTCTCATAGATTTTCTCACAAGAGAATTTTTACAGAGAAAATGCCTCCCAAACCTCTCAACAAGCCTACCAGGAGAGACAAAAGCAAAGAAGTTGTCGAACCATCCTCCGAACAAAAATCTTTTGGGAAATTGACCAATATTAGGAGTTGGCTTCAAGCCACTCAAGCCCTATTGAATACTACCACCATTTCTAGCCGGGCCAAACAAAAGCTAGGTACATCTTTTGATATTTCAAAATTGTCTCACAAAGAAGCGTTACAACTTATTCAACAAACTTTCAATACTCAGCCCCAACCTTCCATGTTGTTGGTAAGTCTAGACCCTTCTCCCATAGCCACTCAGCAGGCAAAGGGAAAATAATTTCTAGTGAGGTGATCATTTAGTCAACTCTGACAGCCCTTCAAACAAATAAATTTTTCCATAAAACAATCTTTCAAAATATCTGCAATATTGAAAATGGCTTTTATAATGAAGTTCCATATCTTTTTACCAAAAATATGTTTTTTGAAAAATTCTTTTATACTCTTCATGATATTTACAAAACAACCAAATTTTATGAGAAAAGTTTGGAAGAAACAAAGTCTGTAACTTTTCGACATTTCTTTGATAAATGCCACATAAATTACTCTACAGTCAGGATTCACAAAGTCATTCACCCTTCCCAATGGAAACCTGATCCATTAACCTTGAAAAAGTTCAATATCAAAATGACTAAATCCCTTCCATACAAATCCTCCTTTTCATATTTTGATTATAAGCAAGCCTAGTGGAACACCTTCTGGAGACAGAATGCCCATAATTCTCATACTTGGCTATTCTTCTTCAAAAACTTTAATATCAAACAAGTTTTATATTGGGTCATTCAATGGTGGGAACATCTTGGTCCTACTAATGAAATCCTCCACCCAAAAATACAATCCAGTTATGAAATATTTCTCAACAAATTCACACCTCTTCCATTTGAGAAAAATTTCCCCAAGCTTTTGTTATTTTTCTACCACTTCGGAATATCTTGGGTTCTTGGCTGGCATTTTGATTACTGGAAATCAAATGACACTGGTATCCCCGTCTTAATAAGGAAATACAAAGTCAAATGGTGGAATGGATTTAAATACTTCAATAGAGTCACAGAACAAGCCGTTCAACAATGGCAAGTTTCTAGAGGACTGGAGCCTATAAAATCCCATGAGGATATAACTCCATTCCTACATGATAAAGGGTTTGTTTTGTCAAAATTAGGATATGCTAAATCTCATCAACAATTAGCTGGCATGCTAAAATAGGCTCTTTTCCAAATTGAAGATTCTAGTTCTTCCCACTCATATCACAGTGGTAATTCCAATTAGGATGATTGCTGTGGCATCCCAAAAATATCACCCACCTCTGCAAATTTGGGCGAGTGTGAAGGATGAAGATGAAGAAGAAGAGCTTGAACTAGTGGAAGATCTCTCTAGATTCTCCTAGGTGAAAGGCGTTGAAAGACTCCTGCTCTTTCCATAACTCGTCATAAGGAGTCTGTCAGCTTTTCTTCTTTTTCAAAATTTTCATAATTATGTCTGTTCACTGTTCACTGTAACACTGTGCATTTACTACTATTTGCTACAGTACTGCCCGTGAACTATTTTCTACAGGAACCTCACCTCCTACTTATATAAGCAGGCGTCACCTCTCAAAGGGGGCATAACTTTGCACACAACTCTTCCATATCTCTCCAAAACCTCTCCAGTTTTCTCTGGATCTCTAATCCTTCCTCGAAGAAATACCGTTACTATAATCTTTCCTCTTTGTTTAAATAAGAGTTATCTCTCTTCAATCTCCTTCTTGCATTTACCTTTACATGCCCCACAAACGGCAGGTCGAACCGCCTGTGGATGGACTATAATTTACTATAAAGCATTTCTCCACATGTTATATATCCTTACTCCTTCTTACCGTTTTGCCATTTTATTTTGCATACCACCTACATGGTTGGTTTAGAAGTTCTAGCAATTCTTCTTCTTGTTTTATATATTGCTTACAGTTTCTTTATTATTTATAATGCTCGAGCTTTTATTTAATTTTATTTATATAATATCTTCTTTATTTATAATCTGCAGATCCTCGGCCATTGATGTGTGTGTATACATATATTCCATATATGAAACCGATTAACATGAAAATGTCTCGGTCTTATTTTATACGGTTAAGCCTTTTTGCCAACTTAGGAGCACAACGTATACTACAAGCTCTTATTGCACACACTTATTGCTTAAGCGGAGTATTTGGGATCGATCATCTATTCAACCTTCGAGAGCTCCACCGGCAAGTCAAGCTTCCGTTTTGTAGTCCATCCATAGTTCATCGACAGTCTTGCCGAGCACCATTGGGAAAAATTCATCGCTGTAATCATCCTTCATCAACTTATTGAGCTCGGCGACGAAACCATTCTTGAGGCCGTTGCAATAGTCCAGAAAATAGGCTGTGACGGCGTAACCCGCGTCCCAGTGTGAACCCGAGCCCCTTCGAGCCCATTCCTTAGGGGCCAACCCGAACCTGAGTCTTACGTAGTCGGCGATGCCATTGACCAGGCCCCGAGGGGCCTTCCCGTTCCCGTACTGTTGCCACACGTGGGTCATCTCGTGGAACAAGATTCCTGAGAACTCCACTCTCGCGTCACCGAGGTAGTTCTGGATGTGCTCGGCGTTGATCAGGATGGTGCTGTTGAAAGTCCTCGAGACAAGCGTGCTTTGGTCTGGACGGAAGCCACGGATGACCAGCGTCACCTGGTCGTGGTCCTTCCTCTCGCCGATCGACTCGTTGAAGGTCAGCCAAATGGAGCTCGAGGCGGCTTTCATGAGCTGCTTAATGTAGAAGGATCCGATTTCGGTCTTGAACCGGTTGCATCCGGTTATGTAGTCGGTCCGGTCGACGACTTGGTACTTCACCGCACGAGCCGGTGGGAAAGCGACTAGGAAAAGGAGGGTGACACCCAAGATATAAGAGGGAGACATTTTTTCTTGGCGAATTCAAGATTTAAGAGCTTGTCAATTTATAATTAGGTACCCGACCGAGGATCTTGCCAAAGAATTTATATTAATGAAAACGATAAAAAAGAAACCTCAAATTCTAAGATATCACGAGGCCCCCGAAGTTGTTGCTCGCCGAAATGTTGATAAGATTCATGCAAAAAGGTTGTCCGTTGTTGGCTTTGTATTTCTCAGCTACATATCCTTTGTCATTTTGGAATCTAGAGGCAATCATTTTCCCAATGGAATGGATAGGTCGGCACTCGATGCTGCCTGGATATTACTTATGAAACTTTTAACTAAATCAAGATACTCAAAAAGAAGAGTTGTATTTTCTTGGATTTTTTAAAATAATTCTTAAAAGAGGGCTTAGAACAACTTTGTCACTACATTAGAAATTTATCGATAAATAATTAGTAGAGCGGCAATTTGTATAATTTAATCATTCCTTTTTCGGTTTATACTCTGTGATGTCCATTCGTATTGATAATTGGAGTCCTCACTCAAACCATTTTTATGAGTTAATCTATCATTTCGATATACAAGCTAATCTTTTGGTAAATATATCCACATCAAACGAGGTTTCCATTCATATTGCACAGATGATGTATCGAAAGTTAAGCAAGGACAGTCCTTTTTTGCTTCGAGCAAGGTGTATTGTATTGGGCCTCTCGAACTGGGCTTTGATTTTGGGGCTTCCCCTTTTTTTTTCTACATAACGGGATTGATTATTTATCATATAATCTTTCATTATTCCAGCGAAAGAGGAGAAATTCTGAATCTACAAGCGATCTCTTTCTAAAAGTTGCATAATTTGCTTTGTCGAGTATTAAGTTTATTTGGTTCAGCCAAAGCTCGGTCTGATTAATCTAGAGGAATTTTATAATACATAAGTTTGTCCAACATTCATCACAATGTATGTTTTTTCATGACCAAAAAACTCACCTTATAATAGATACACACCAGACTTATGAAATATCCAATTAACCTTGTGATCAAATTGACGCGCAAGCACGAACCCAGATAGGTTGCCCAAGCCAAACATGGAATTGATCACACCTTGCGGTATGATGAATTGTACCTGGAGAGTGAGGAATCTGATTTAAATCGGTGCCTTTGTTTAAATTGGCTTTTAAGAAACGAGAGAGTTCGAAACTAGGGTTTGCTTGCGCGTGTGAAAGGCCAGCCACATTTTCGTAAAGAAAAAAATATAAAAACCATCATCAACTTTGTTTCTGATGTCAAATACATTTCTCACATTTCGAAACCTTCAAATATCATCCGCACTTTTTACAATAAATTTCAAGCCGCATCTCTGACCCGCACATAATTTAACTCTCCCCCCACTCCAGAGGTTTGCTTAGTCCACGTCTCTCCCTCTCCACTCACGCGTCATTGTTGCACTCTTGGCTCTCGGCCATAGGCCACAATGGTTGAGCTCTGCGGTAAAGCTTGTGTGGCTCGTGAGTCTATCGCTGAAGCTTGCGGCTCTCAAGCTTACACAGCCTTACAACCATGAGCCGCGAGCACAAGCTCAGCTCACGTGGCATCGCCGCGGCGAGTTGCAAACGATCTTTGCCACATACAGATAGAGGGATGCAAGGAGAGGGGCGCAAGTGGCGAGCAAAGGTGACGGTGTTGGCATCGGCGATGGGGTTGGGGTAGGGATCGGGCTGTGGCTTCAAGCAGTGGCTCGATGCTGTGGGGTTCTCTCGATTGGCGGTGTTGTGCTGTTGCGTGTAAGGAGAGAGACAGGGCATGGGAAGAGAGTGGGAGAGGGGTTTGGATATAGAGTTTCGCTGTTGCAAAATGTGGATTTTCAAATGTAAGGAGTGTATTTGATATGAAGAGCAAAGTCGAGAATGGTTTTTACGGTCGCCCCTTTTCTAAATGATAGGCCAGAATGGCTTAGGGGCGCATTCTCTCCTATGCTTTATAAGAATTAATGCGTACATCTTTAAAGCCCTAACTCTCTCCTCTGTTCTCTCTACTCCTCCATCTTCGGCTTCAGCTCTGCCGTCCCTCTCCTTGTCGCTGCGCCTTCGCACTCGCTCCTTGCATTTGCTCCTCACCGATCACCCTCCTCGACGCTGACTCACCACAGCGCCATGCTGCAGCTGCCCGTCGCTCACCGCCATCCATCATTCTCACTCTCTCTCAATCGGGAAAAGAACAAAGGAGACAAGGGAATAAAAAAAATGAACGAGGAAAGGAAAAAGACTTAAAGAAAGCGGAAAAAAAGAGATGAGACATCTGGCTCTCGAATTTGATGAAATGAACAAGTCAAAAGAGATAAATTGCAGATGTTAATTTACATTACCTCCTAAATTGAGAATATCACAATTTCTATGTGATAACTCGCTCATTGAAATTTCTAAGCTATAGTTACCAAACATTTTGATATTCTAGAGATATGCTCACGACAATTCAAACTCAGATATCTTCTACACGTCTCATCAGAGATCACACATTCCATGTGGGGTTAGATTGTGAGAGTCCACCAACAACCAAGCCCAAAGATTTCCTTGTTCGACATGCTCGAAAGAGTACAAGAGATTTGAACACTTGATAGAATCCTGAAAACATGATGACAAAGCTTGGAACGCATCAAGATATGTTAGGGTTCATGGCAACAAAGGAAAATGAACATTTTCATTGAATATCCTTTCTGTTTTGTATTGAGGTGAAGATACAAGTAATTCGATGCTGCCCATATAAGCAAACCGATCTATCCGTGAATTTGATTATTTAGGGTTGTCTTTACTACCTTCCTCCTCCAATCAGTTGTTTAATTGGCGGGATATACATATAAATGTCACTCATATACAGACTTAAATGAAAGACGTCCATACTTGTAACCCATCAATCATAAGAAGATCCTTCTAATCATAGATGGAGCAAGATATGAAGCAATGGACAAATACATTTGACAATAGATTTACATGCATGAACGGGCACAAAGTCCACAAGATGTTGTTTAGGTTTAATCTACAACTTCAAAGTCAATAATCATATTAAGAGAAAATTGTCAAAAAAGTTCCAAATCTATTATATTTGTGCTAATTCAGTCATAGATCTTCAATTGTATCAATTGGGTCCTAAACCTTTTTACATTTTGTCAATTGAGTTAATTCGGCCAATTTTGACCAAAATCGCTATTCCGGTCAGCTTACATGGCACAACCAATATTAATGTGGACATTTTTAAACAATATTTTGAATTTTTATAATTCTTTTTATTTTTTCTTTTCTTTTCTTACATTGTTTTTTTGGATTGACAGTTGGCGAGGGTTCCAGCAAGGGTCACCTTGCCAACCCTCACCGCCACAAGCAAGGGTCACAATGCCCACTCCTGATCAGGGCATGGCAACCTCTTTCAGGGTTGGCGAGGGTTGGTTCGCGTCCCCGGGCGTGAGACATCACTAATGCATTAGACCGAGTTTATACGAGATATTTTTCGTTAGATTCAAATAGTCAATTAACCTTCGTTGACCTTTGACGTGAACCGTGGGGAAACTCCTCGTGTATAAAGTGCCAAAGGGGCATCCATAACGTGAGCAAGAGGTCCCCCGCACAAGATAATCAAAACGACGGCTCTTCCATCTTATTTCTTGCTCTCCTTCCTCCTAATCGTTGCATCTCTAAGTAAAATCCAGGCCGTCGAATTCACCGTCTCCAACACAGTCCCGAACACTGAAGGCGGTGCGATCTTTGCAGATCGGATCGGAGACGCATACGCTCGGCAGACCATGATTGCAGCCACCAACTTCATATGGCAGGTCCTCCAGCAATCGATCGACGCTGACCGGAAAGATGTGGCTTGTGTGAGGTTAATCATTGATAACTTATACGATGTTGCAGCCGCAACGGGCAGTGAAATCCATTTCAGTGCTAACTATGTCAGCGAAATGCATGGTAAAGAGTGACGGATAAAGAGAAACGAATTCGAAAGATTCAGAAATTTTTATGCTTGAATATAGATTCCATGTGACCAGGATAATTAGCATTCAGGGGTAATATCACAAAAAATCTAAAACTGGTATACTCGTAACAATTTTACTCCAAACTAATTTTTTTGACTGCTAAAAATCCCAAACTAGTACACCTGTGACAATTTTACCCTCAGTTTGTTTCCGTTAAATTTTATTGTTAAATGACATGTGACAATTGATTTATGTGCCAATTTTATATTTTATCCTTCGTTTGTTATAGGTGTACTGGTTTGTGATTTTTTTTTTTGTATTAATCCAATTTAACGGAAACTAACGTAGGGTAAATTTATCACAAATGCATCAGTTTAGGGTTTTTAGTGGTCAAAATATTAGTTTGGACTAAAATTATCACGGGTATACCAGTTTATGATTTTTTGTGGATAAAAAATTAGTTTTTGATAAAATTGTCACATATGTACCAGTTTGGGGTTTTTCATGGTATTAACCCTAGCATTTACATTTGGTTGTCATAACTTTTTTCTCTTCTCATTTTCTTTTAGGTTAAAGAAAGCTAATGATATTGACAATTACGTTGTTTAAGTGCTACCAATGACCAATATTAGTAGTCATTTTGTTATAGCGATTTTTGTAATCTAGATAGCATTAATTAAGGATATTAATTTTCTTCATTGTTGGTGCACAGAACTATAAAGTACTTTAGCCTCTCTCTATATAGGAGATGAAATGAAAATTTGTTAAAATATAGGTGATAAGGAAGAGTTCACCGGCATAATGTACCACGAGATGACACATGTGCGGCAGTGGGACGGAAGAGGGAACCCGAGTGCAAGGAAAGTAATCGAGGGTATTGCCGATTTCGTGAGGCTGAGGGCGAATTTGGTGCCGGCGACGTGGCCCAGGCGGGGGGCGGGGAATAGCTGGGGCGAGAGCTCTGCTGTGACGGCCTATTTCCTAGATTATTGCGAGAGTCGAAGGAACGGGTTTGTGGCGGAGCTCAACAAGAAGATGAGAGATGGCTACAACGACGACTTCTTCGTGAAGTTGCTAGGAAGGACGGTCGATCAACTGTTTAGCGAGTACAAGGCCCGGTTCGGAGGGGCGGCTGAGTAGATGTGTTGCTGTTTCTAAGGCTTGTTCTATGCACTATCCATGAGAATAAAACCTTCATAGGTCAAATATATCATGGATTTGAGTGATAAATTAAGAATAAAACATCTCTTGCCTAAGTTCCTTTCTCGTATCGGGAATGGTCTATTTCTTAGCTCGTCTCAATATATACACTTGTAACTTATTGTTTTAATAGTTAAACCAAAGTGAATAAGTATCGATATCATATACTTGTGATGCAAATTGAGCAATGTAAGGGATGAACATAGATAAGCATGCTACCCCAAAGACTATAACGATAACCTTATCATTTTCCATTTATGAAAGCATACTTTATGAACGCGAATGATTGCCAAATTAGCACTGGCTTCAGCCGCAAAACATGCGCGTGCACAGAGAAAGAGATATAGGTTTTTGATATAGCAATGAGTGGCACATTGGGGGTCGAGGAGCGACAATGCAGAGGTTTGTAACAACCCGGCCCGTTTCAGGTTGGTCAAGATTTCAAAAGGAATTATGCAGGTAACAAGGCAAGATGGTAATCAATTGGAGGTGAATCTTGCATATGAAATAACATCACAAGACGTCACTCGTTGGCCATAGCACTTAGGGTGTTACAAGCTCCTCCACTTAAACCATTGGCGTGCTTGTTAGTATTAGCTTGTACCGCCCATCAATAATCCCACTATGGGATGCATGGTCCGGTAAATTCATGCCCCCTCCATCATCATAGAAGTCTACCAAGAGCCACACCTATCCGAGCCTATGTGGCAAGTTTCCATCTCCCACAAAAGATGACTTTTGTGAGTCAAGTCTTTCTCGACTTTTACGTGGACCTGTCTCTATCCAAACTCGAATCTATTAAGTACTTGACACACACTAAACTGGAAAGCATAATGTTTTTTTTTTTTCCAATTTTAAGAGTTATTTTTGTTCATTTGACGCAATTGACGTGAGATATCAAATTATGTGAAATTTAATATTACGAGTCCTTGTTAGAAGAAAATTTTAAATACTATTGTATCCACTTGTACATTTAAAAAGATCACAAGACGCACATATATATAGGATTAACACACGACTCTATATTTACTCTAGTCATATGAACAGACACGTCTAGATTCATAATATTAAAGGCTATCTTGAAAGACATAACTTTCTAAGTAACAACTTTCTAGATTCCAAGTATCAAGATAAACTTGAGTTACGAAGAGTCTCCTTGAGATATGAAAAATCCTTTGCGATTTCCAACATCCTCCCTTAGGCCGAGTTCATCTTGACCATGCCGATCATTCTCTTAAGTTTAAGGAAGGAATCTATCTTCAACGGCTTAGTAAACATATCAGCCACTTGGTCTACCGACTTGCAATACTGCAGCACTATTTCCTCGGACTTCACCAGATCTCGAATGAAGTGGTATTTTATATCAATGTGCTTGCTTCTTCCATGGAAGACTGGATTCTTTGCAAGGGCAATTGCTGACTTGTTATCACAATAAATCACCGTCGAATGCTCCTGCTTATGCTGTAACTCAACGAGCATTGAACGCAGCCAAACTGCTTGAGTAGTACAAAAAGCTGCTGTTATGTATTCCGCTTCAGCACTAGACAAAGCAACTACCTGCTGCTTCTTTGAAGCTCAAGAAAAAATTCCATTTTCTAAAGAGAAAACATACCTGGAAGTACTCTTTCTTTCTTCAATATCACCTCCCCAATCACTATTTGTATATCCCACAAGTTGAAAATTATTAAAAGCAGTGTAGAATACACCATCATTCATAGTACCTTTAATGTATTGCAAAATTCTTTTTGCTGCCTGAAAGTGTGATTGTCTAGGGTACTCCATAAATCTGCTTACCATCCCAACACTAAAAACAAGATCTGGCCGAGTAGAAGTCAAATATCTTAGACTTTCAACTAGCCTCTTGAAATACATGGGATCAATTTCAGAGCCACTTCCATCTTTTGTCAACTTCAACCTTTCTTCCATGGGAGTGCTGATTGGTTTACAGGTAGCCATCTTGAAACGCTTAAGAATATCCTTGGCATACTTTTGTTGACAAATAAAAATACCATCCTCCGATTGTGTAACTTCTAGGCTGAGAAAATAATATATCAGACCCATGTCTACCATCTCAAACTCATGAGTCATAGCCTCCCTGAAATCACAAATCATCTTTTGACAATCTCCAGTAAATATGAGATCATCGACGTATAAGCAAGTAATGAGCATCTCACCATTCAAGCCATTCTTAACATATAAAGTATGCTCATAAGGACATCGAGTAAAACCATGATTCAGAAAATAAGAGTCAATTCTAGTATACCACACTCGTGGTGCTTGCTTAAGGCCGTAAAGAGCTTTCTTCAATTTGTAGACAAAGCCCTCTTGTCCTTTCTTGACATAACCTTTAGGTTGATCCACATACACTTTCTCCTCAAGTACGCCAATGAGAAATGCGGACTTGACATCCATCTGGTGTATTTTCCAATGTTTCCGAGCAGACAAGGCAAAGATCATACAAATGGTATCCATTCTGGCAACTGGAGCAAATACCTCAAAATAGTCAATCCCGGGTTTTTGTTTGTAACCCTTGACTACGAGACGAGCCTTCAACCGATCAACATCACCATTAGGCTTGTACTTGGTCTTATAGACCCATTTCACACCGATGGACTTTTTGCCTTCCGGGAGAGATGTGAGTTCCCACGTATCATTTTTCTCAATCGCGTGGATCTCATCATTCATCGCACAAACCCAACCATTATCTTGGGAAGCCTCCTGAAACTTTGTCGGATCACAATCTGCAAAAAGAGCAAAATTGATAATTTCTTCATCAAAGGGATCATCATCATTGGACAAAACACAATCCTTCAAACGAGCCGGTAAAACTCATTCTCGCCATGGACGTGAAGAACTTTCAGCAAGATTTTCGATAGGATTTTCAACAGAATTCGATGAAGTAACTGCTGTCGAAGTCTTTACTATCGAATCTGCTATCGAACCTGGTTCCACCGAAGCCGCTACTGATTCAGATTGACTATATGAATCAGGCTAAACTATCTCCTCCTCATCTAGGACAAAGCGAAACTACTTCTTTTCTTCCGTGTTCCAAATCCACTCACCTTCCTCGTTAAAGGTAACATCTCGACTGATTACCACCTTTTTTGTTACCGGATTATACAACCGATAATCCTTGGTTTCATTGCTGTAACCGAGGAAGATGCACTTCTCGCTCTTCTCATCAAGCTTCTTACGAAGCTCATTTGGCACATGGGCATAAGCAATACACCCAAACACACGAAGATGCTGAACTGAAGGGATTCGACCACTCCACTTCTCCATTGGTGTCTTGAACTCAAGACCTTTAGTGGGACATCTGTTCAACAAGTAAACAGCACAAACAACTACATCCGCCCAAAAATGCTTCAGCAAATGTTTGGAACAAAGCATAGTACGTACCATTTCGACAATAGTGCGGTTTTTTCTCTCCGCTACTCTATTCTGTTGAGGAGTATATCGTGCTGTCAATTGATGCTTGATGCCGCATTGCTTGAAGAAGCCATCACCAACCAAATATTCTGTGCCACGATCAGTTTGGAGAATTTGAATTTTGCGCCCACTTTGGTTTTCTACATAGGCTTTGAACTCCTTGAAAGTATCGATGGTGTTGGATTTCTGCTTCAAGAAATAAACCCATGTTTTTTTGCTAAAGTCGTCGATAAAGGTAACAAAATACCTGTACCCGCGATTTGACGATTCACCAAGCGGTCCGCAGAGATCGGAGTGAACTAACTCCAATGTCTTTGACGCTCTCCATGATTTTCCTGAAGGAAAGCTTTCTCTGGACTTCTCCCCAATGACGCATGGTTCACATATCTCCTTTGGAGAAGAAATTTCGGGCAAACCTCGCACCATCTTCTTTTGACACAACAGTTTCAAGTTGTCAAAATTCACATGTCCGAACCGCTTGTGCCAAAGCCATGAAGAATCTTGCACTGAGGCACTAAAACATGACGTAGCATAATTAATACACAAAGGAAAAAGGCGATTTCGGGCCATTTTTACCCTCGCAATCAATCCTCCTTTACCCTCATGAACCATGCAAACCTCATCCTTGATGATCATGTGATAGCCTCGCTCGGACAACTGTCCCATGCTCAAGAGATTCTCTCGAAGACCGGGAACATAATGAACATCGGAAATGTTTTGAACCGACCCATCTTTTGTTTTGATTTTAATGCTCCCCTTTCCCGCGATAGGAAATTTTGCATTATTCCCGAACCTCATCTCCGAACGAAAGGTGTCATCAAAATTCGAGAATAACTCCTTCTCGCCACACATGTAATTACTACATCCGGTGTCTAAGTACCGAACGTTCTTCTGGTTCTCCACTGAAGCATCACACGTGAATAAAAAAGCATTACCATGCTCATCATTGCTTTCAACAAATCTATCGATAAAACTTGCTACTTTAGCATGAAACTTTTGACCACCAATCCTTTTGTTTCGACACTCAAATTTATAATGCCCATACTTTTTACAATTAAAACACTGAATATGGGACTTATCCGTTTGTTGTCGAGGTTGCTTCTCCTGCCACCTTTTATCTTTCTTTTGAGTAGAAAGATTTTACTTTTCATCGGGTAACACCCACTGGCTTTGTAGAGCCTCCTCCACCATCTTGGACTTCTCCTTGAGTCGTTGTTTGTGCATTTGTAGAGAGCCAATCAACTCATCCGCGGTCAAAACTGAGAGATCATGGGATTCTTCAATGGAAGTCACAATATATTCGAACTGCAATGTTAGCGTCCGAAGAATCTTCTTGACGATCTGTTGATCACCAAAAGTCTCACCATTGGCCTTCATTTGATTGACAAGAGCCAATACATGTGAGAAATAGTCGGAAATGGACTCCGACTTTTCCATCTAAAGGAGCTCGTATTGACGACGAAGAGTCTGAAGCTGAACCTTCTGGACCTTCTCAATGCCTTTGTAAATTTTAATGAGAGTATCCCATGCTTCCTTCGCCGTCATTGAATTCACCACTTTTTCAAAGATTGATGAATCTATCGCTTGAAATATGTAAAAGAGAGCCTTACGATCTTTCTTACGATTTTCTTTTATCGTCCTCTGCTCCTCCGTTGTCGCATCTACCGCTGCTTCCGGCTCGACGAATCCTTCTTCGATAATCTCGATTAGTTCCTGGAATCCGAACAGCACCTCCATTTGGATCTTCCAATGCTCAAAATTCTTCCCATCAAACCTTGGGAGTTGAGGTTGGACATTCCCGGCACTACTCACAGAAGCCATCTGACTCGAGATCTTTCAAAACTTAGCCAACCGGCTCTAATACCAAATGTTAGAAGAAAATTTTAAATACTGTTGTATTCACTTGTACATTTAAAAAAATTACAAGACGCACATATATATAGGATTAACACATGACTCTACATTTACTCTAGTCACATGAACAGATACGTCTAGATTCATAACATTAAAGGCTATCTTGAAAGACATAACCTCCTAGGTAACAACTTTCTAGATTCCAAGTATCAAGATGAACTTGGGTTACGAAAAGTCTCCTTGAGATATGAAAAATCCTTTGCGATTTCTATCAGTCCTCTTAAATTGGCTTACATAGGTTCACAGAAACAGAATGAACACGATGATAAGACGTGATGAACTGTTCAAATGTCATCTTTAACAGGGAATAGGCTCCGAAAGCTTCCCAATCAGAACACGGTGAGTAACCGACAGATCCAATTCAAATCACCGGGGGCCTGCTCGTGGCTTCCTTGTCTTCTACGACATATTCCCAAGGAAATGGTACAGATGTTGAGCCTTTTGCAACATTTCAACGACGCCCTTATACTCTCTGAGCTTGGAAAGCTACTCACAATTCTAAGATTAGGGTTGACATGTGCTGGACGGTAACATGTTAATATGTAACTTACCAATAAGAGATTAGTAAGAGAGAGCTCCCTTCGATCAAGATTGATGGAGACACCATAGTCCCCAAATTTTAATCCAATCTATCGGCTTGCTTTATTTCCCACTAACAGCATAGGTGCACTGTGTTTATTTCGATCAACCTTATTGGTGACTTTTGATGTCGTGTCGTGATTGGGTTTGGGCTGCTTATCGAAGCTGATTATAACCTTTTCAACAATTTTCACTCTGCTCGGATTGAAAGAGAAATAAAAAGCCAAGCGTAGACACGTCTTATCCGTGAAACCACGTGACATATCGTATGGGTTCCATATGATTTGATGTCTAAGATATATGAGCACACATATATTAGATGCATACACGGAAATATCTCTAACATGGAGGTGCTAGAGAAATTTCCAAATTTGCAATGTGCGTCACAAAAATTTGAGTGTCAGAAGTTTCAACCAACCTCAATTTGACAGTTCGAAATCTGGTTAATAGTACAGACACTAGAGACACCCTTTCCATAATATATAGGAAAATGAGATGGTGAGGGTCCATTATTAACAATGAAAGTAACGGCCCATCACCCACTGCTCATTTATCTAGGTAAACCGGTTTATTTGTCATATCGGGTATAAATTTCTTATACTTATAATTGTTGAGCGTTAGAGACACGGCAACAATTTTATTTAATGGAAGAACTTTTTGAAGATGAAACAATCGCAACTCGCTCAAAGTTTAGAAGAAGATAGATAGAATTTTTTGACTCAATATATTTCACTCAGATTTTACTCTTAAAAAAAATTACAAGACTCCTATGTTTAAAGAAAAGTTACGTGACCCTTATCTTTCCTAAAATATAACTAGAAAGAATATCTCACAATATCTCATCTTATCTCTTAATATCTAATTATATCTCTTAATATCTCACCATATATCTGAAAAAAA